>OX123189.2:23481071-24138862 GCA_944739405.2 Euclidia mi | reverse complement strand
GCCTCCACAGCGGACGAGGCGATCCTCCTGCGGGACGAATTGATAGGTATCTTGGCCTCCGCTGGTTATGAGTTGCGCAAATGGATTTCCAACTCACCAGCGCTTTTGGAAGGCTTGCCAAGGGATCATCAGCATGATCCACATTTTGTTTGAGATTGTTGACAACCCCGCCATGATGGCTGTCTCGGCGTTCAGTAAAGACCAGTCCAAGACATCTTACGTATAACGTAGACTTGAAATTGCCTTGTTCTTGGACTAAACGTCTCGTGTTGGTCTACTGTCGCCAGAACCTTTGATCCTAACGGTTGGATTTGACCTGTTATATTTTGGGCAAATTCTTCTTACAGAAGCTTTTGGACAGCAGGATTGACTTGGGACAAACCTCTCCGCGGTACTCTTGTTGAGGAATGGACATCTTTTTGTATCCTCACTTACTGCCGTCGATGAGATCTCCTTGCCTCGTCCCATCCTGCCTCCCGGGAAGTACAAGGCAACCCTCAACGGGTTTTGTGATGCCTCGGAAGCGTGGTCACGCGGCCGTGGTGTACTGCGCACAGTTAGTGCCTCAGGTCAGGTGAGAGTTTCCCTGATCATGGGCGAAGAGCAAGGTTGCACCCTTCGTACATCTTTGACCATTCCAAAATTGGAGCTCTCGTCGAGTCGAATCGATTTAGTATAATTCTTCGGGCAGACAAAATCCAAAACTCGCGTTGCAGAATGGCTAACAAGCATTACAACCAGCATGCGAATTTTTAAGGTGACGGTCAGAGAAACGGTGTCAGTCGTCTCTTTTGTGGGTGCCTAAAGTTAAAAACAAAACGCTTATCCAAGCAGTAACACCTGTCAAGGGAGCTGTAGCGATTCAACAAGAAATCGGGGTCGAAGGCGCATTCTACCTTCTCTAGAGCGAGTGTTCGTAGACCCGGCAAATTAGAAGTATTCAACACTGGCGTTCGAGGCCAATCAATTTCTGGTCGACTCAACTATTCCGGACCCCACCACAGCGAAATGAACTATCAAACTAGGCGATCAAAGCATCCGCGCGAGGCACAATCAGCGGGGTTGAGCTCACCTGGCACGTGTCTCCAACAAGCTTGACTTCAGATTTTTGTATTTGGGAAACGCGATTAGTGACAAATACTTCCAATGTGTGGACAGACGCCTTCAAGCAACAAAGAACAATTTGGCTGTCTGTCCAGGCGTAAGGCCTCAATTAAAACAAATTGTGTTACCTAAAGTACTAGACACGTGATTCAACAATCGTAGGAGTAGTGCTGCTCCCGAGAGCTCCAATTTTGGAATGGTCAAAGATGTACGAAGGGGTGCAACCTTGCTCTTCGCCATGCTCAGGGAAACTCTCACCTGACCTGAGGCAACTAACTGTGCGCAAGTACACCACGGCCGCGTGACCATGCTCCGAAGGCATCACAAAACCCGTTGAAGGTTGCCTTGTACTTCCCGGGAGGCAGGATGGGACGAGGCAAGGAGATCTCATCGACGGCAGTAAGTGAGGATACAAAAGATGTCCATTCCTCAACAAGAGTACCGCGGAGAAGTTTGTCCCAAGTCAATCCTGCTGTCCAAAGCTTCTGTAAGAAGAATTTTGCCCAAAATATAACAGGTCAAATCCAACCGTTAGGATCAAAGGTTCTGGCGACAGTAGACAACACGAGACGTTTAGTCCAAGAACAAGGCAATTTCAAGTCTACGTTATACGTAAAGATGTCTTGGACTGGTCTTTACTGAACGCCGAGAACAGCCATCATGGCGGGGTTGTCAACAATCTCAAACAAATGTGGATCATGCTGATGATCCCTTGGCAAGCCTTCCAAAAGCGCTGGTGAGTTGGAAATCCATTTGCGCAACTCATAACCAGCGGAGGCCAAGATACCTATCAATTCGTCCCGCAGGAGGATCGCCTCGTCCGCTGTGGAGGCGCCCGAGCAAATGTCATCGACGTAAATATCGTCCTTCAATATGGCGGAGGCTCGTGGGCTCGTGGGAAACGTAGGCCCTCGCGGTCTGCGAGCTCCCAAAGAGAACGTATTGCCAAGTAGGGGCTCGACCTTAACCCGTACGTATTGGTATTGGGCTCGTAGACGACCATGGAATCGCGAGGATTCTCTCTCCAAAGGATCAGCTGGAAGCGACGGTCATCAGGGTGGATAATCGTCTGCCTGAACATCACATAAAATACGACGGTACGGGATGCGTCCGAGCGTTCCTACAACGCGTAACCGAATTCCAAACCGCGCGTTATCTACCTTCCACTAAAATTTTATCGTATGCCTCCAAAATATTCACCGGCAACGCACTCCTGGGAAGAACTCACCACTAAATTAATAGACGATTTCACACTGTACGATTATGACTACTGTTTATTAAATGAAATCCGCCGATGTACTCAAGGTGCTACCGAAACTATAATTATTTATCTCTCCATAATGAATCAGCTGTTCGCTAGGCTGTCACCATCAAAGCGATTGTCTGAACGCGAAAAATTAAATATCCTATTGCATAACATACGTCCATGCTATTCGCTAGTGCTAGCTCCGTCAATATCTTCAATAGACAGTATAGCAACACTGCAGACGTTATGTTTAAATTACGAACGGATGAAATGTTTGAACTCTCAATTCCGCGAACCGTATTATAGTAACGACACGTTGGCACCAGACCTAACTTACAGTCACAAACCTAATAACCGAGCGCGTAATAATTCATACAATAATTATTCCGCTGCCACTATAGAGGGCACGCCTGATAACCCCGAATGCACTGAGAACAACGAACCTAGCAATCCTACGTCTAAACCTAGCTCTGTCGCTCTAGTCACGTCCAAGTACTGTCCGCGCTGTCGTGTCACTGATCACAGTTTGGAGGAGTGCAAACGCGATCGATTTGCAGTTTGCTTCAAGTGCGGCCGTAGGGATGTGACATTCCCTAACTGCCCAAACTTTAAATCGACGAAACCAAAAAACTAAAAAAAGGTCAGGGTCGGGGCGTATCAAAACCTAAATTAGGTTCTACAATCTATTCGACTAATTTTGACAAAGATGATTGAAGAAATTGGCTAAACACTCTAAAAGTGTATTTCATTTTAAAAATTACCTACGGCCCTATGTTAACGTAACGGTTAACAGTTTACCTATTTGTGGATTGCTCGATTCCGGTTCAGCCATTACAATTTTAGGTAACAACTCCCATCTGGAGGTAATTACTAAAACCGGGCTAGAAATACAGCAGTGTCACAACACTAATTTTATTCGGTCCGCGGGTGGAAATATATTGTTGCCGCGCAGTTTTATCGACTTACCCACTACTTTTAATAATCAAACTTACTTATTGAAAGCTTATATTATTCCAGAAGTTACAAGTAATTTAATTTTAGGCATCGATTTCTGCAAACTATTTAAATTACTGCCTAACCATATCGCATCCGTATGCATGTCTAAAACATTGCCGTGTAGTGTGATAAGTGAAAATAAGCCAAGTAACAAGCAATACGTTCGGTATTGCAATCTTTTAGTGAGTTGAGTGAGTCACAACAAAGAACAGCTAGGTTATTTATAAAGAAATACGAGTCGATTTCTACTGAAGAAACCGGGTTAGGTTAGGTTAGGTTAGGTTAGGTTAGTAACCGAACTCACTTAATAGAACATGCTATTGATACTGGCGATTCTGCGCCGATACGCCAAAGATTTTATAGGCTACCACTGGCGAAATTAAAAATAATTATTGATGAATTAGACGAAATTCTTGCATTGGGAGTGGTAAAAAAATACGAAAGTCCTTGGTCGTCACCTATTTTACTAACGCCTAAAAAGGACGGTAAACTAAGGTTTTGTTTAGATAGTCGGAAACTTAATTAAGTTTCCGACTTTGTTGAGTTGAGTTTGTACGCGTCTTTTTTAGTAATCGAATTCGATTACTAAAAAAGACGCGTACAAACTGCCATCCGTATCCGAAATTTTAGACAATCTTAGGTATGCTAGATATCTAAGTAGTATAGACTTATCTAAGTCATTTTGGCAGACGCCTCTTCGCGAATTTGATCGTGATAAGACTGCGTTCTATGTGCCTACTAGAGGAACATTTAGATTTGTGATTATGCCGTTTGGTTTAACGAATGCGCCTGCGACACAACAGCGTTTGGTGGATCAGGTGTTTACGAATAGTCCTGAGTTCGATAACTCGGTATTCGTTTTCTTAGATGATATCGTGCTTATATCGTCAACTTTTAATGCTCATGTGTCACTATTAAATAAAGGTAAAATTAAAATCGGCCAACCTTACAATTAACTTGGAAAAATCTAAATTATACCTTGACGAATTGAAGTACTTGGGCTACGTAGTAAACTCTTAAGGATTACACGTAGACCCATGTAAGGTGGAAGCCATTCTTCAATATGCTACGCCTAAGAATAAAAAAGAAGTCAAAAGGTTCTTAGGCATTGCATCATAGTATCGGCGATTTATCCCTAATTTTAGTACTATTGCCGGGCCTTTGAACAAACTAACCTCTACCGGTAAGAAAGCTTCACCATTCCAGTGGTCGGTGGAAGCCGATGACTCATTTCGTAAACTAAAACAATTGTTAAGCTCCGCACCAATATTATCGTACCCCGATTACGAGAAACCGTTTCAAGTTTACACGGATGCGAGCGCGTGTGGCATCGGTGGGTTGCTTACACAAGAAATAGATGGCGTGGAACTACCTATCGCTTACATGAGTAGGTCACTAAATGCACAGGAACATAACAGAACGGGAGACATTGGCAGTTCTAACAGCCCTCGAATATTGTCGCTGCTATAGTTTGTTGTGTATACTGACCATTCCGCACTGAAATAGTTCCTTAACTTGAGCAACCCGTCTGGTAGATGAGCTCGACCGTCTGTCAGCCTTTAACTTCGAAATAAAGCATCGGCGCGGCGCAGGTAATATTATAGCAGATGCGTTATCACGATCCTTACCATTAAATACAATTAGCGCGAATAATAATAATGATAACGTGAACAACCCTAATGTTGACACTGATCAATGGTATTCAGCCACCTACAATGGTTGTTTATCTTCGCCTAATGACTATCCAGACTATTCTATTAAAAATAACAAATTGTATCGTTTGATAAAATCTAGGTGTATGCTACGTAAGGAGTTCGAATGGAAAGAAGTGCTACCTTCTTCTGATCGAAATAATGCCATATTAAAGAACCATGCCGAACCCACTTCGGGGCATTTCGGTATATTTAAAACTTACAAGCGCTTAGCACTGCGTTACTATTGGCCCAAAATGCATGCTGACGTGGTAAAGTTCATAAATTCTTGCGACACTTGTATCGCGCACAAACATCAGAACCCTGCACCATTGGGAACCATGGGACGACTCAAAGTGTGTTCACGACCCTTCCAAACCATTAATGTAGATTTGGTGGGGCCATTACCCGTCACAAGAAAACAAAACGCCTACATCTTTTTAGTAACTTGTTGTTTTAGTAAATACTGTCTTCTTTTTCCTATCAGGCGCACAACTGCTGAAATAATAGCTAATATTTTGGAAGAAAAAATATTTTTAGTTCATGGTATACCATCTACAATTATATTGGACAATGGTAAACAGTTTGTAAGTGCTACTTTAAAAGCTATGGTGCACAAGTACAAAATTCCTAATCTGCTCTATACTCCTAAATATTCTCCTCATGTGAATACGGTGGAACGCTATAATAAAAACCATTGGTTCTATCTTAACGGCGTTTATAGGAAATGACCAGAGATTATGGGACACTCTCCTACCTAAGGTGCAGTTTGCATTAAATACCGCAGTTAATGAAGTCACCTAGTTTTTTAGTCGTATGGACGTGAATTAGTTCCATGCAGCTCACACTATGTCGACACGGACGCTGATGATATAGTATACATACCTAGGGATGATTACGCAGAAAATATAGGTCACTTATCAGGCATATTTGACAAAGTTCACGCACTCCTCATTCAAGCTCATGCTAGGAATTCCCAAACTTATAATTTACGCCGTAAACCGGCTGAGTTTAATGTGAGAGACACTGTTTGAAAAAGGACTTAAATTTATCAGAGTGACAAGGATCAGTCCTTCTGTAAGAAACTAGCCCCTAAATACGTGAAGTGCACAGTTATTACTAAAAAGTCGCCTCTCGTTTACGAGTTGTCGGACGCGTCTGGAAATTTTATTGGGTTTTGGCACATAAAAGACTTAAAACTTATACACTATGGCGCCTAACTTATTGTTACAAACCGTATAAGACTTTCCCTTCTTTCTTTCTATATGCCGTCTTAGCTTGGACAGTAGCGGACTCATAGACCTTGTTTAGAATTACCGTAGCCAGGCAGGAAGGTGTATCAGAAGTGCGCAGTGGAAGGTGTAATACATCCACCTGACCACGATAGACAATTTATCTAAACACCTTCACTGTGGTAGCACAGCGATGACTTATAATCTTAATATTAATTTCTTACCAAATATCTCCTGGTGATGTTCTTGAGTGGAGTCCTGGAGGCAAGCTAGACATACACGAGACTAAATTGGCCAATATTAGCAAGTGAATTATCTTTACTTTACCAGACTCCAACGCGGCGTCTTCAATGCACGATGCAAGTTCACAAGATTTTTCACAAATGTTCAATATGTCACAAACCGTGCCGGGAGTCAAAAAAGCGGCAATTTAATAGATTTCACAACTATTCGCGTAGCTACAAGGATGTGCTTTTCAAAAGGCGATCAATTATTTTACGTACGAGTCGACAACGTGGTAATTTTTCAAGGGGAAGCGAACGGAAGTGACAGTTCAGTGTGACCATTGTCAGAAATTTTCAATACACTAAACAAAATGTTACTCAATCGATCTAATCGATTTGACTTATAATAAAAACCAATTCTATTTCAAACATCCACCCGCCCCGGACCGGCCTACCGGTCCGCTAATCGGTTGGTAGACGCGACAATGTTGCAACCGCTCTCCTCAGAATCGAACCGTCCACCAAGACCTCAGCAAATCGGGGAACTCCATCAGCCCCAGTTACCAAATGAAGGATGCGCCCCCTGCGCCATCTGAGTGGCGGAAGGTTAGCCTCCTTGATCAAAACGAGGTCACCAATCTTGGGTGGATCGGTCTTGTCGGTCCACTTAACGCGTTGCTGGAGTATGTGCAAATATTCCAAGTTCCAGCGTTTCCAAAAGCTCTGAGTAATCTGGCGTACCAATTCAAAACGCGAGAGACGACCAGGTCTCGTATCAATATAGGGGTACTCAGGCAAGGCGACAAGTGGGCGACCAATCAAAAAATGGCCCGGCGTAAGGGCCTCCAAATCATTCGGATCTGAGGAGATCGGGCACAATGGCCGAGAGTTCAAAACGGCCTCAATCTTACAAAACACAGTTGCGAGTTCCTCAAATGTAAGGACAGATTCACCGATTGTCCTGCGCAAGTGTGTTTTGGCCGATTTTACGGCGGCCTCAAATATACCACCCCAGTGTGGACAATTTGGTGGGGAAAACAACCAATTTATCCCACGTCGGGCAAGCCTATCACCTATATCAGCTTTGTTGGTTTCAAGAAAATTAACAACATCATTCAGATAATTATAAGTGCCCTTGAAGTTAGTGCCGCAGTCAGAACGGATCAAGGAAGGCAGCCCTCTGCGGGATACAAATCTGTCAAATGTGGCTACAAACGCCTCGGTCGTAAGCGAGGAGACCAGTTCTAAGTGTACGGCCTTTGTGGAAAGACAAACAAAAACACACAAGTAGGCCTTGACAGTCTTGCTGTTTCGAAGTGTCGACGTTTTCACCAAAAAAGGACCAGCGACGTCCGAGCCAACACCGTCAAACGTCCTGCTTTCAGTTACGCGATCTGCCGGTAAGTCCCCCATCAAGGGCTGCATGGTAGAAGCCTTGTGCTTATAGCAAGGGATGCAGCGAAAGACTACACTCCGAATAATTCTTCGGGCAGACAAAATCCAAAACTCGCGTTGCAAAATGGCCAACAAGGCATTACAACCAGCATGCGAATTTTTAAGGTGACGGTCAGTTACCAACAAGCGTACCAAATGACCGTCCTTAGGTAACAAAAGGGGGTGACGAGCCCCGTAAGGGAGGTTGGCGTTCTTGAGACGCCCTCCAACGCGCAAGAGACCCGTTTCGTCCAAAAAGGGGTTCAATTTAGATACAGCTCCCGACAATTTCGATTTCCCCGACTTGAGGATAGCAATCTCCCTTTCAAAATGCGCCAATTGCACAGAACGAACCCAAAAGGTGAGGGACTCTTGTCGTTCCTGTGGTGAGAGAAACGGTGTCAGTCGTTTCTGTTGTGGGTGCCTAAAATTAAAAACAAAACGCTTTATCCAAGCAGTGACACCTAACAACTTGTCGAGGGAGCTGTAACGATTCAACAAAAAATCGGGGTCGAAGGCGCATTCTACCTTCTCAAGAGCGAGTGTTCGTAAACCCGGCAAATTAGAAGTATTCAAGACTGGCGTTCGAGGCCAATCAGTTTCTGGTCGACTCAACCATTCCGGACCCCCCACAGCGAATGACCTATCAAACTAGGCGTCAAGCATCCGCGCGAGGCACAATCAGCGGGGTTGAGCTCACCTGGCACGTGTCTCCAAACAAGTTTGACTTCGGATTTCTGGATTTGGGAAACGCGATTAGCGACAAATACCTCCAAGGTGTGAACAGAAGCCTTCAACCAACAAAGAACAATTTGGCTGTCTGTCCAGGCGTAGGTCCCATTAATACCAATGCTTTTACCCAAAGTGTTAGACACGTGGTTCAATAAGCGTACAAGTAGTACTGCTCCCGAGAGCTCCAATTTCGGAATGGTCAAAGATGTCCGAAGGGGTGCTACCTTGCTCTTCGCCATGATCAGGGAGACTCTCACCTGACCTGAGGCACTGACTGTGCGCAAGTACACCACGGCGGCGTGACCACGTTCCGAGGCGTCACAAAACCCGTGAAGGGTGGCCTTGTACTTCCCGGGAGGAAGGATGGGACGAGGCAAGGAGATCTCGTTGACGGCAGGAAGTGAGGATACAAAAGAGGTCCATTCCTCAACAAGAGTGCCGTGCAGAGGTTCGTCCCAGGTCAATCCTGCTGTCCAAAGCTTCTGCAAGAAGCATTTTGCCCAAAATATAATTGGACAGATCCAACCGTTCGGATCAAAGGTTCTGGCGACAGTAGACAATACGAGACGTTTAGTCCAAGAACACGGCAATTTCAAGTCTACGTTATATGTAAAGATGTCTTGGACTGGTCTGTACTGAACGCCGAGAACAGCCATCATGGCGGGGTTGTCAACAATCTCAAACAAATGTGTGCAAATCGACCTACGATTGGCAGCTTAGCAAAGCCGCTAAAATTAGTAAGCCAAAACAACAATTTAAGCAATATTTATCTGAAAATAAATCAAGTCGGTATTTGTTTAATACATACCTAGACTTATACTCAACTTATTCAAAAGGGCTTTATAGCCAAATCCGAAATTGAGTAAAAGCTAACGAATTCTAGAATTGGCGATTGCCAAATGAATTTAGACCCATGTTTTTCGTTAATACCGTCGTGTGTATTTTCTCTAACGCTAAAACGAATCGAATCAACGCTCAAAATACTCTGTCGAAGGCATTCAGTGAAGAGGTTTTCGATACTTTTCTTATTATTTCTCAGTAGTGTAGGGCCATTTATAGAGCCGAGAGTGTATCTGAAACTTGTGGAGCTATCAACAGACACTCAATACATGCCTTTTTTTCTTTTCTAACTTAATAGAACGTTCAAGACTTTGAAACACTCGGATGCAAGGCGTAGAGTGTCTATGACGTGGAGCAAGATTGAGACTTGTTCATTTTATTTTTCATGATAGCCGGGGTTAGATGACTTGTCTGGTGATAAATTATTTTTATTGCAGCTGTCTTTGGAACGTTTTTGTGTATTTTATCCCCAGGTGCCTTTGAATTTTACGCTTAAATTGATTTCCTGATTGCCCGGTAGAATTAATTGGGAAATATAAAGTAAAACAGTTATCCTTCCACTATTTTTTTCCATATATTACAGGGACGCAATACGTCAGTGACTCGCGAACACAATATCCTTTAGTACATTTAAAAAAATGTAGAACCTCTGTATGTCATGTAAAATTAAGAATAGAAGCGCAGACTTCGTGTTTAGTTCCCCAGTTTAGTTCGTAGTTGGCGGCGCTGGCGTTGATTGCCGTCTCTCTTGCTCTCCTAGTTAAGAGGCTATCTAGAAACTCTAAAAATCGTACAGTGCTTATTGCTTAAGTATTGCACGATATATGTCATTGCATATACTGAGGGAACGTCCGTCTCTCTTGCTCTCGTAGTTAAGATACGCTGTGGAATAACTGCCACTATGCCAATCGGCAATTTGGGTCGCAGAAAGTTTGTCTTCAGAGCACTCATAAGAACTGTGCTTCTATTCTTACGTCTGAAATCATTGCTTCACGCAATTACTATTTACCTAGGAATGTATCCCTTGTAATAGAATGATGGTCCCTGCGTTTTGCACTCGGTTCGCTCTCAATTTTCCTTCTCACCAACGCTCCCCATTTTATTTCCAGTACGCAGTGCAAGCCGTGATATGCAGCACACGGTAAGTCATCATAACTACACGCTAGACAATAGTTTATGGCATATAATTTGCTTTTATTTATGTTGGCTGCTGCTTTTTGGCTGCTACGGAGTACCGTGCTGGCGTATAGTTTTCTTTATTTACGTCTCGTGAGGGTAGTTAATAATTCAATTTGATGTGGCTATGACAAATTTTACTCACAGTTTCATAAGCGTAAATGTTAGCACTCATACTGTATATTTTTACAAGCTTCTGCTTAGTTTCAGACTAGATGGTGTTGTGTGAATGTAGTGGCATATTATTAGTGGCATATTATTGCACATACATTCTTTAAATTAGAAATCTGAAAACAATAACTAAAAATTTTTTTTTAGTCTGTACTGCATGCGATTTACGCTCCGCATTGTCAAACTACTATATTACAATTGGGTGTACATTAAGTTCAAATGTGACGTCTGATGACTGTGCTCAGTATACGCATATTACACATTCATGATCTGAACCATAAAAAACGTTTTAATGGGTCTCTATGGTGCGTGCATACCTATGCCAAAATACGAAGTGCAAAAAATAAGTAAAAAAGGAACTAATCCTGTCTTATGGCATGCATCCAATAGCAATAGCTTAAATTCTGCTTGAAATGTTACACCTCAATATGTTATTGCAACGCTCAAAGCGACACTTAATGTTCCTAAATTCGAACCCGACCAAAAAGGATAAAAGTGGTCTAAAACTTACAAAGATCTTATGGAGGACGGCAAAAAGTAAAAGACTGCAATTTCCCGTTATTTAAGACTGAATTCCAAAGTTTCTAAGTGCCCAGTTTACTTACGCCGAACGACACACTCCTCGATAAGCACGATGCACTAAAAACTTAGAAAGTTGTAACTTGAAGTGTTAATTTTTAGACGTGCTGAAACGTGTTCCCTTTTCATAACTTGACTATAATCAATCAGAAACGTGTGCTCTGTGTGTCGATTTGCATGCATTGATGTAATGAAAGCCGATTTGGAACACCGCATTTAATTTAGACTATTTGGACCAGACTGCTGACACACGACATCCGGCAAGGCGACGAGCTATTTTACTCGAAGGAGTGTAAATGCTTACTCCTGCTGCGCGGAGCAATGGTATATTGGGTGCAGTCAACTCAACAGTAGCATGCACAAACAACATAGTGAAATATTAGGCAGAGGTATACCATGGCCACATATCGCAACGTCTACGTTATCGCTACCGGGAGCCGGGAAGAAGAACTTCCGAGTCTACATGTTTCCCTTTGTTCTGACTAGAACAGGGCAGCTAGTCCGAACCCGCGTGAGTTTCGTGTCGATCGTCGACGGGAACAATTTCCATACAATTTTAAAAGCGCCCCAATGTGTCTTGACCAAAATGAACCTGTTTTATGTGACAGTCAGGATCACGCAAAATGGAAAAGTAGAAAAACAGAGTATTTTGTGCCAACTATGAAGAACATTTTATCTGAAAAAAATCATGCCTGGCCAATATCTGGCTATAATTCTGACTTATAAAAAAACAATAAATCTAGACGACTGTACTAGAATATTTCACACAATTTCGTAGAAGGCAACCATTCCAACTTGCTTTCATAGACATACTTCAAAAAGTAAAGTGTTTTAACAGTGAATAATTCGCAGGATTAAAAATGTCAGTGTTGAAGTTCAACTTCTTTACACTTTCAACGGCTCTTTACTATGGTGGCGAATCATGCAAAATATAGTCCAGCTACTTTTAGAAGTAGCATTTTAGTGTTTAAAAAAGATAAGTACCGCACATTTTTTAATAAACACTTTACTAGCATTTAAGAATGATTTTGAACTGTTTGTATGATAAGCAAAGAGCGTAATTTGCTTGAAATAAATCTTAAGAGAATAACTTTAAAGACAAAAAATGTACTACGTTTTTAGGATAGCAAAAACTTTCAAGCATTAAGTAGAGACAAAGCAATTTTCTTGACATTAAAACAATCACTTTATTTTGGACATTTTTGTAAACATAATATTATAAAGCTTATAGGTTCAATATTTATTTTAACTTTGTTACAAAGTTAAAGAGTGAAGCATCATCTCGGATGTAACTCGCAATTTTCCGTGCCTGAAGTTTTCGAGCGGGCTCTAAGCTTCGTCATAGTTTAGCCTATAAATAATATTGTTTTTTGCCCAAAGAGCTTTAAAACATGACAATATTTATGTTCACAACCAAAATACTACCCTGACTTGTATCATATTGTTCGTAAGTAGATTAAAATTTTTAACCGCCAATGGCCTAAATGTATATTATATAACAAACGCTATCACTGACATTGAGTGATTTTTAGTTTGTTTAGGAGCTGACCTCAATCCGTTTGAAAGAATCAGTTAGGTTACAAAGAACAGTTTTAAATATATCATTCTGGATGCTGAATAGTTTGTTAAGTTCCTGAAAGTGCGGCTGGCAGTCGGCAATGGTTGCCGAGTCATCTCTATTAGGAATTAAATAGATAGAGCAATGTCAGTTCGCTATCTGCCTATCGATTTTCGGCTTTTTTGCTATAAGAAAAATTTGAGTATAGGTCACCTGTTTATTTTATAATTCTTTCGATGAAGAAAGAAAGGGACATAATGTGCCAGGAATTATTGCGTTTACATGTGGACATCTCTATACAGTTAAAATTTACACTTAAAAAATAATTTAATGTCTCTTGTCAATAATTTAATGTCTCATGTACTTTTAAAATTTTCCTTAATTTTATTTTATTTTGCAAAAACTCAATGTTGCCAAACTACCATATTGCCAGACAGAATTTAGCCACACACAAACTAAATATTAAAAAGAAAAACATATTAGAATTGCCAGAATGATTATCTGCTAGCGTTATCCCGGTTGCATCCAAGACTTACACGCCTTGGAGCCCGTGGTCCGCTTACTGGTCTAACCAGATATGACAGAATAGACCTGCCAAAATGATGTAATAATATGTCAGAAAACGGTAAGGCTTCGTTAACTAGAGTTTCTCTAAAAGAAACTTTCTCTTATACTATTTGAAGTACAACAAATGAAAGGGCCATGACGAACAGGGTGCTAAAAAAGTACCAATTCACCCATTCTCCGAATTATCCAAATTAATATTGGAAAACCGGTACCCGTTGACTATTTGTGTCTTTCGTACGAAAATTTAATTGTAACGCTCCTTACAAATTAATTACGTTTTGAGATAAATTAAAATTAAGTTTCTGTTCGTCGACTTTGAGTAAACAAACATATTTTGAATTATTATGTATCTTAGGGTCTAAGGTAACGGATATGGTATATTTTTACATAGTAAGCAATTTCAACAAAATCATGCAGGCACGTACACTCATCAATTACTGGTCACAACTCCTGCATTCAAAAAACAGAAATTGTTAAAAAAGTTACCTTGTTACAGTTTTGCTGCGCAGAAAAAATATCGCTGAAAAATTGATCAAAAATCCGTTTCACGTTAAAAATACAACGAACCTTAGATACGAAAAGCACTTTATGTTTCTCGAAACACAACGATAGTTTTATGCTGAACTCGCTAACTCTCAATCGACAACCGCAGCTAAAAGTTCACCAGCGGAATTCGTTTGTAACAATCCTCGTGGCAAATTCCATAACTGAATCCGCTTTCACTTTGGAACAGATTTAACTGGATAGGAATAAAAATTGAATTTTTATTTTCAAACGTGACGTTGGCATTCCATATAAGGTTCTTGGTTGTATGTTGATGAATTACCTAGAAGTCAAATATGAGAATTTTATAAAATGTTAATCTCTAATAGATGGCTTTTTTAATTTGGTTATTCAATTCAATTCAATTCACTTTATTTCAGATAAAATCCATAGATTACAAATATTTGTTATATTTGCATTGCACACATCTATATAAAATTGTAAAATATAAAACAGATTAAAAGTTGATGTCAATACTATAATATATATAATTAATAAAATACAGTTAAAATTCAATTAAAAATAATAAATAAATAATGTGAATTCAATATAATGTCAAAATCAAATTAAAATTAATAGAATTTAAAAGTAAGAAATTCAAAATTAATAAAATCAAAGCTAATTTAATTTAAAATTGATAAAATCAGAATTGATATAAATAATCAAATTCATAATTAATAAAATTTCAATATCTAATGAAACTTATAAATATAGTTGACGATCAGATGACAGGTATTTGCAGCCATCTCTGCTGCATGGAGACTCATCGGTCTGCGAATACATTCAGTACACTGTTGGCACTGCCACACATATACTATGCATACATTATATATGCGGTATCAAATTGTTAAAACTAAAAAGTAAATTTATATGGTATTAAAATAGTTGTGTGTTTATTCTTTGGTATATTTAGCTAATAAAGGTAACTAGGCTTCGTATCGTATAGCAAGTTTATTTACCTTTATTAGCTAAATTGACGAGACTTAATAATAAGGTTACGAAGGTACCTTTTCGGTCACAGAACATTATTTAGACTCATTTGCCGCTCTAACCGCGTCCAATAAGATCCTCGGTCCACCTTGTGTGGACTCTGGACATGTGGATCCCGGGGACGTGGTCTCCAGGGGTGTGTACCCTTTTGGGTTGGACTCCTCCTGCTTATTCTAGGATCCGGCCATGTGATGCCAGTGGGTTCATCATGACCGCCACCGGTTCATCGAGCTATGTGCCGGATGCCCTACCCATTGCCACTTCAGTTTACCATTCAGAAGGTTATGACAGTATCTCTTAACAGTAAGAAGTTTAAAAACGTATAAAAGTGTTTTTTATCATTGCCCTGCGCCCCGAATTCTGGTGCGGCAATAAATATTTTTCTACAAAGTTCGCAAAGTTCGAGTAATGCCTCACTTAGTTTGAACAATAAACTTGATTTATATGGACCTTGTTTTCCTTCCTATATTTTATTCACAGAATATGAATTGCATACTAGCAGGTTTAACAATGTCTGCAAGCCAACTGTGGACGAAATTCTAAGAGATAGTTTGTTCTTTGTTGTATTTAAAACGTGTTTTATTGGCGATTATAGTATTAAAGAGACCGGAAAGCTGTGACCAAGAGATGTGTCATTTAAAGTGCACAATTACGCTGATAAAATGATCAGTAAAGGAAGTTGATTTTATAAATAGCGTATTAAAAATTAAAGATATGGCAAAAAACGTTTTAATTCTGATCACTGTTTTTAGTTTTATTTATTAAAAGCTCCATTCAAATTACAGTTCCTGTCTGATTTTCATTACTGTATTTCTGACATATCTAGACGTTCAAACATCGTTGGAATTATTCGTGACTTGCCGATTTATGAAAAATATTTAAATTACTCTTTATTCAATTAACAGTTAATTCAAATATTAAAATAAATTAATACCTAGTTTAAAAAACACTAGAAAAACACGCAACAGGCAAGACGTTCTTGTTCCAGCGTCCCACGCTTCTACAATCAAAAAAGCACATAGTTAACACTTTAGCCCAGAAATAGAGACAACTTGAACGATCCATAACTTAGTTTTTTGTTTTTACGTGCATTTATAAAATCGTGTTTTCCTAGTGTATTTTTTTAAACTATCAATTAATTTTATATTTTTTGGTCTTTGATAACGAAATATTTTGAACATTTATTTATACATTTATTTTAAGTAGGCGAATGACCCTGCATCCTCTCCATCTCCGCCAGTTCGTCTGTATTGCATGGTGTTTTATCTGTCAGCTTAGAATATTCTAATCTGGAGACCACTAAGTGATTTTTCTCTACTGTTTGTTTTTCGTGTGAGTGTGTGGCCAACTCTAGTGTCAGAGTTTTTAGACCGCTCGAAGGCCTCCGACATGACCTAACGATTCTTATCTTGAGACAAGAACCGGGACCAACAGCTTTACGTGCCCTCCGAAGCACGGTAGCGCTCAGATGTAAATGCCACACTTGGTAACCCATCTAAGTGGCGAGCTGTGCAAGCGCTGCTTAACTCTGCCGATCTGTTACGAACAGCAAGCCAAGTCTCGCTATGAGCGCTACTGTACTTAGGGTCACATACGCCTGTCCAGCCGCAAAAATACGGGACCCTAAGTACACCACTGCGTGGTCTACAATATACAGAGTGTCACAAGACCCATCACCAAGCCGAAGTCTTCTCGTTGTGGAGATCATGCCAAGTCATACTAACCAAAACTAATACCAGGGAAACGATTTTTTTTAAGTTTTTACATTTTTTAAACCGCAATTAAAAGCGCGCGCGTGCAATGCTAGATACATTCTTATGTATGGGGTCATCGGGCATCTAAAGAACATATTGGCGGGGTAAATGCATCGATTTTGTACCTAATTAGAAAAATTCCATACTAACTTTAAGCCTCATTATCTCCTGAACCAGTAATTTCCCAGGTATGGTGCCGAAGTAAAAAAATGTTCGTAGTGATTGGTACAATATGGGATTTCAGTTTTCGTTAAGGGTCTTTTTACACCCTGTATAATTGGTTTGTTATAACCTGAAACCTGATTGTATTCAAAGTCCATTACGTGGCCCTTCTCATAAGTGAAAACACGACTATGATACGATATTCCATCATGGAATGCCACTGCGTTTCTTCCAGCTTCATCATCAGACCTTGAAACCTAATCGTGTTCAAGGTCCATTACGTGGCCTTTCTCACAAGTGCAAACATAACAATGATACGATATTCCATCATGAAATGCCAGTGCCTATCTTCCGGCTTCATCATCAGACCTTGAAACCTAATCGTGGTCAAAGTTAATTCAGACTTTGCTAAGAAATACAAAACAGCTATGATACGATTTTCCATCATGAAGTTACAGTTCATATCTTCCGGCTCCATCATCAGATCAGTTTGACAGTACCATATTATTGTATTGTCATCAGAACTACATGCAGCTGATACAGCTGCCAATTTTTATTACGCTACTACCATTGGAAGATGGTTAAATTAGTTAGCTTAGATTCCATTACATAGTTAGTTACATATGTACATGTTGATCTAATAAAAGCGCGTTAAAAAGACAGATGACAACAAACTTCTGTTCGTTTCTGAGTTCCTTATCGTCTATAATGAGCTATTATATATACGTTTTATTTCTATACAACATTCACAACAGAAGTTACCCATTTACTTACGGGCTCCCATAACCGAAGTGTAGGTACGCAAAGACATCGAAATGTCATGTAGGAAGTTCACACGTCTCACGCAATCCTTTCTATATGCAATGTTGTACATATCTGATGAAATGGCAGATTGGACAAACATTTGTGAAAAGCTTCAAACAGCCGCGCTTCCTGTGTGTCTATTGAGCGACAATTTACAATAAACTACTCACTTCATAAATTTTACCAGCATTTAAGGAGAAGCAAGAAATACCTAATAAGTTATTGGTTGCTTGTGTTTTTGGTATTATATTCTAATTATTGGTTTTGTTCTCTTACCATTTTAAGTTTTAGCTTATTTATTCTTGTTGATTTTTTGTATAGAAGCACAATTTGCAGCGAATGATGTAAATAACGCTGAACTATTTTCAGAAAAGCTTTGTACTTATACTGTTGGTGTATTATTATTATTATTTAAATAAATAAATAAATCTATTTGACGTGGTCTGGTCTGATAGATGTCGCAACCTGGATGTTAAGTGCTAGGGAAAAGATACGAATAATCCAGCAGCTAGAATATATAAGTCAATATGAAAACACTGGAAATTACAATTTATAAGCCAAGCTACTGGTATTGTCTTATCTGTGGCCAAGCGCACCAAAGGTAAAAACAAACGTTTATTCCACGTAGGTATATTCAACTGCCAAGTATTCGACATCAAAGCTTGTATCTCGTGCCATGACTAATACGCTGTAATAGTTAGAAAAGGAGAAGAGTGCTCGAGGACAGAAACTATAATAATTTACCCAAGAAATTACAACAAACTTGGAAGACTGGCAGTCTCACCATGACACGACAAAGATAATCCTTTTAACCCTGCCCAGGAACTGGTTAACATCCAGATACTAGTCATCCGGATAATCGAAATTGTATTCAAAATTAAGAGGTAGCAGAAAAATCAATATCAATTTAAGATATCGCTTTCATCGCCATGGCAGCGCCCCCTAGTGGTACACAAGCCTCCTGAAGGAAGCGGATATCTGATATTGTGTATTCACTGGAAAAAGATACGTAGAGCTCTGAATACCGTCATTCCCTTCAATGTACAGGCGATATAGATAACATCTACGGCGGATATACAAAATGATTGCGTTTATTTTTTTAAATTGACATTTTGCTACACATGCGAAGACGCCTCAATATTCTTTATAATACGGAACATTTGGGTAAAATGCTGTCCCAATACTTAATATATTTGTTAACAAATTGTAGAATATTCTAGTCTTTTAGCGCAGTACTTCATCGTACAAGCTGCGGTTACACCCCTATCGAAGACGATTATTTGTTTTAGCTGTATAAGGGCGCTTGTACACGGTAAGAAAATACGCCAGGCTTTTGCTGGAGTGACCAGTATATGAGTATGAGTATATGTTTTCTTATCTGCTCTACTAAACTATGCGGTTCTGTAAAACCTGTCTTTGTAGTATCGTAGAAATCACCCGGAAGCCTTAATATGCGTCCAAATGTTAGCTCAGCTGCTGATATTCCACTATCGCTGCGACACGCGGCACGCAATCCTAATAGGACGGTGGGCAACTCTTCAACCCATGACTTGCCACTCAAACGTGCCATAAGCGCGGCTTTGAGTGTCCTATGTAAGCGTTCTACTGCGCCGTTGGATTGCGGGTGGTAACTAGTGGTGCGTATCCTATGAATGCCTAATAATTTCATAAGCTGTTGGAATAGTGAGCTTTCGAACTGGCGACCTTGGTCGCTTGTTAGTCGAGTAGGACAACCATAACGGCATATCCATTCTGTGTAGAATATCTTAGCCACAGTTTCCGCATTTATGTCTTTAATGGGAAAAGCTTCGGGCTATCGCGTACAGCGGTCTATGATAGTTAAGAAGTATCTATAACCGTCTTCTGAAATTGTTAGCGGGCCTACTATGTCGATGTGAATGTGTCCGAAGCGTTCTGACTGTGGAAAACTACCTATACTTGACTGTGTATGGCGATTAATTTTTGCTTTTTGACAGTTAAGACAAGTTTTGGACCATTCGTTAAGATTTGAATTCATATTAGGCCAGAAAAATCTGTTAGAAATTAATTTTCGTGTGGTTCGAATCCCAGGATGACTAATATTATGTACGCTCTCGAATGCTATGCGTCTAAATTCGGGTGGTATGTAAGGTCTCCCACTTTTGGTGGATATATCGCAGTAAATAGGTTTATTTCATGTAGGTATGTAAAATTTCTTTAGCGTAATATTGTCGTTGCTCGCGCCGGTTAGCACTCTATTTACCTATTCATCGGTCTCTTGCAACTCAGCGATTTTGTTGTAGTCGAGAACCGTGGGACAATGAATTGTTTCCACTCGTGACAAACTATCTGCTACTATATTTTTATCACCGCTAATATGACGAATATTTGTAGTGAATTCACTTTTGAATAATAAATGTCGTATTCTACGGGGAGATTCGCCAGAATCTTTGCCTAATTTAAGAAATGCGTATGTTAGCGGCTTATGGTCGGTATAAACGGTGATTTCACGTCCTTCAAACAACTTATGAAAGTGTTTTATTGCCATGTAAATGGCCAATAATTCACGATCGTAAGCAGAGTACTTTTGCTGCGTGCTTGTTAATTTTTTTGAAAAGTAGCTGAGAGGTTCCCAAATGCCATTAACTTCTAGCTGCAAAACTGCACCTACGCAATGGTCTGAGGCGTCGGTCATCAATGCGAGCGTTGTGTCGATGCGTGGATGAGATAATGTAGCGGCCTGTTTAAGACCTAACTTACAATACTCAAAGGCTTTGCTTGCTTCCTCTGACCACTGTATCTTGCTCTTATCATTTTTCTTAGTGCTACCGAGATACTTATTAAATAATGATTGGTATGAAGCTGCGTTAGGCAAGTGAGCGCGATAAAAATTAATCATGCCCGCGAAACGTCGGAGTTGTTCGACTGTTTCGGGTTTTGGATATTCTATAATAGCTTTGACCTTGTCCTCGGTTGGGCGTATACCTTAGACGTGACTTCGAAACCTAAATACTCTAATTTTGACTGACCAAATACGCATTTGGATAGGTTTATAGTTAAGCCGTATTTATCTAATCTTTGAAAAATAATATCTAAGTGCTGAATATGTTGAATCTCATTTTCGCTTGCGATTAAGGCGTCGTCGACGTAATCAAAAACAAAATCTAAGCCTTGGAAAACAGTATCCATAAGTCGTTGGAAAGACTGAGCTGCGTTACGCAAACCGAACGTCATCCTTGGAAACTCAAAAAGGCCAAACGGAGTTATGATAGCTGTTTTTTCGATATCATTGGGCGCTGTTTCAATAAAGTGGTAGGCTCTGTTAATGTCAATTTTAGAAAATACCTTTTTGTTTGCCAAAATATATGTAAAGTCTTGTAATCGCGGTATTGGGTATCTGTCGGGTTTGGTGATTGCGTTAAGACGGCTATAATCACCACAGGGCCTTAAATCACCATTCTTTTTTTCTACAACGTGAAGCGGGCTTGCCCATGGGCTTTTTGAAGGCCGACAGATGCCTAATTCTTGCATTTTTAAGAATTCTGCTTTGACACGTTTATGCCTCGCGGGGGGAAGCGGTCTAGCCCGGGCAAACACTGGCGGCCCGGTTGTTTCTATATGATGTTGAACGGAACTCGGTGGCGTGTCTAAGAATGACATTGGTTTGGTAATGCTCGGATATTTCGTTATCAAACTGTGATAAGGATGATCAATGCTAACAGAGAACAGAGAAGGTACATTTGCACATACAATTGGAGCTATAACGTTTAAATCAGTCACCTGATCGATGAGTTTTCGTGAGCTTAAGTCAACAAGAAGTTTATGGTGGCTTAAAAAATCTGCGCCTAGTATTGGTTGCTTCACGTCAGCTATCACGAAATCCCATCGATAGGGCCTGCGGTATTTAAAATTTAAAGTGAGTGACTTTACCCCGTAAGTTTTGATGGCGGATCCATTGGCGGCGAACAGCTTGTAGTCACTGCACTCACGCTTCAAGTGTTTTTGGTACACGGGTAGAACAGAAACGTTTGCGCCTGTGTCGACTAAAAATTTCAATCCAGTGTTGATGTCCATGATGCGAAGGCGGCTACAGGGAGAGATTGCGCAGAGCTCCGCCGTTGTCTGCGCCTCGTCTAGTTTTCCTGTTCCCGGGGTTTCCATGCGCAGGGCTCCACGCATTTCCTGGCTCTCGAACTGAAGCGCCGATGATAGAAACAGAGGTCGTTAGGGCCTTCGGAAGTGCGACGCTGTGTAGAGGGGTCACGGCCATGAATACGTGAGCATGAGCGTGACCGGTTGTTGTTCCAGCGACGAAAAGGTGGTCTTGATCTTTCTAGCTGTTCTACTTTCAGGGTCAACTTCGATATTTCCGCAAGAATCCGCTCGGTGTCCGTGGATGTTGTTTGCTGCGGTTCAGGTGGTGAAATCTCGTTCACGTGAGTAGCGCGCGTTGTCTCGAATACGTTGTCTGCGATGATTGCCAATCCGTCGAGTTCCTTGGTGTCGGATACGGTCAGCACTGCTCGTATGGTGCTGGGTAGGTGGTTCTGCCATAGTATTTTCAAGGTCTCATCGGGCACTTTGTCTTTTGCTAATTCCCGCATGCGACGTAGCAGTTGAGACGGCTTCTGGTCTCCAAGCTCCATCTCACTGATTAGCTTCTGCAGTTGCCGGTTCTTGGATTCCTGGTAGATAGCTAGCAATCGAGTTTTCAGTGTCTCGAACTTCTTCACGGCTGGCGGCTCGATGAGAATGTCTGTCACCTGCTGGATGGCGTCTTTGCTTAGTTTTGACACCACGATGTCATATTTGAATTCGTCAGACAGCTTTTGCGGTGCGAGCATGGCCTCCGTCCTGATGAACCATACTCGGGACTGATCGGTCCAAAATTCGGGAATCTTCGAAGTGACTGTAATAGCTGCCAGTTATACCGCTTACGAGGTCGAAGGTGGTGTGAGTGCCATGTTATCAGAACACAAGAATTCGAGTCGTAACTAGAAAATAACTGTGTACACTGCTCGCAGCGGTGCACGAAAAAAAAATCTTGTCTGCGCAAGACACGACGCGGCGAACGTTGTTGCGGAGCGGTGGGGGCGGAGTAGTCTTGTCTGCGGAAGACACGAAAACTTTTCGTGTGTAGAATAGACAAAATTCGTGTCATGTACACGTAGAATTTGTCTTGTCTGCCGCAGACACGGTAGGCTGTAAAGCTTATCTAGTAAACTACTGAATATTTAATAGAAGTGTTATTTATTTATATAAATCTGTAGAGTGATCAACATAATACAAAAAAAAAGTCTAGAATAACATCCTGAAAGTATCCATTCAGCTAATATGACCTTCCAAATGCCAAATTTCATGCCTAAATCGCACCTAATTCATACATAAATTGTAAAACATAACTCTTCTTGCGCAGTCAAGTAAAAGCAACATTGTCGCTTTAACGTTTATACGACAAGATGACCTTTAAGAAGATCGGCGTAAGTCGTGCTAATTAGCAAACATTTTAAAGCTTCATTCACACTAGCGGTAACGCTTTAACCGGTAGTCACGAAGTAGTGATGAAAAGCGAATACGACAGTAACGTCTCTGTGAGTAAACTTGAGCAAGAATCAATGAAAGGTCAGCTCTAGTCCTCGAATAAAATTAGACATGGTCATGCATTCTTACTAAGGAACTAAGCCAAACGTAAAATTCATAGGAGAATCTTTCTATGGAGTGAATGAAGGACAAGAAATAGAACAAGGTCGTCGCCAAAGGGGAGCAAGGAGGGGCAGCTGCAGAGATGCAAAAAACCCTACAATACGTACTTTTCGCAATAATTTTCTCATTTTCAATATCAACTTGCCCCAGCCAACGGCTGGCGACCTTGTCCCCCCTATGCAATCGGCTGGCAACGCCGCTGAAATAGAATGTAATTATTAGTCACCAAAAACTTGTCTGACGGCCGATTATGTCATGACAAAGCTATACAAAATAATTATAACACACGATCCCTTTTACGGAAAATAGATATCAAGAACTAATTAAAATTGTATTTAAAATTACAGCCATTAATAAAGTTGTCATCTTGTCATCAGCCCTGTATATATTATACAGTCTCACTTCTGAGCACAGGTCTCTTCTCACTATGAGAAGGGTAATGCCATAACCCACCACGCTTGCCAAGTGCGGATTGGCACATTATGAAGAACTCTCAGATATGCAGGTTTCCTCACGATGTTTTTCTCACCGATTAGCAAGCGATAATTAACAATTTATAAATACACACTTAACTTCGAAAAGTCATTGGTGCGTGCCGTGGTTTTTTTTTTAAAGACAACTGTCGCGCTAGGACTAAATCCTGTGTCGCGGGAGACTTTACAAACATAAGGGCCGGAACATATCTGACGGAAGATCCGTCGCGTTTTATCGGTCGCGTAACGCCAATACATACAAATGTATAGAAAAACGTTCAACCATTCACACCTGACCGATAATCCGTTAGTACGTCGAGCGTACTTTTTATACACATATATACGAAATCGACATAAAGCCACCAAACATAGTGTTGTCTCGTTTTGTCTTAGGGATATCTCTGTCAGAAAAAAGAGATAGCCATAGTTTACTGAATAAATTAATCATGACGATATTTTATTAGAAATGTCATTCGTGCCACTATCGCCATATTTTTCGCCAAGGTTTGTGGTACATCTGCTGTGAAATCGTTGTCTATCGAACATTAATTTTAGTTTTGTGCATAAATATGTCTAAAACCAGATATTGGCTCTTAGAGAATATTTTGTTACATGTTTCATACAAGGGTAGTCTTTCGCTTTGCCATGTTCGCCCACATTTGCATTATGGAATAAACTAATCTGGCAAAAGATTTAAACTAACAAAGATAACTTACTACAAAAATGTATTATTCTCCTCTAACCGGCTCCATATCGATATCGATTACATTCTGGAGAACAACCCAAATGACAGCCATTTTATTTGCCCAACGTTTAGTAGGTGTGCATGCTAATTTCGTAGGTGTGCACGCTAAATTCGTAGGTATTGGACATACCATATCCATGTCATTCCCAGATCGGTGATTTTAAGATCGTAAGATTCCAGGGCCGCCAGACCTTACTTATTTTTTCAGAAACGAAATGTGTAGAATAATGTAGTGTTAGTATGTGCTATGAGTGTACGCATATTTGTTAGCTTGGATCGAGGGCCAAGTTTTGGGTATGAGATGCTAAAGATCCACGGGAACAATTTCCATACATACCTTTATAGAAAACATTTTGTGTCTTGCTCTGCAACTGTAGTCCTTAACCCCTTCTATATCATTTGTATAAGTTTTGTGAAGAACCGTAACCAAATCGTATTATCGTCTTTTATTTTTGAACCTCCATACCTAAATAGGATATATATTCAAATAACACTTGTTGGCTACTATAAAAAATCTTCGAAGTCCGATATATTTTTAATAGTCAAACTCGAATTGCAATATAAATAACTACAGGACTTCAGTGACTATATAACATCAGGGCACACGAAAAATGATTAGGTAAAAGAATATGACAATAAAATATTGAGATGCCCTGAGTACGGCCCTGCACGAACAAACTTATATGTGTGCATAATAGCCACGCTTTCAGCGAATGTGTGCAGATACGCTCGACGCATTTTCCGTCAGATGTGTACCGATTCATTTGACGGAATAGACGCGACCGAAGATACGTTCGACTCATCTTCGGTCAGATATGTTCCGCCCCTAAAACGAACGGACACAATGAACACCCAGACTCGAAACAACAATTTATGAATCACACAAAGTGTTGTCTCGTGTGGGGCTCGAACCCACAACACTCCGCGCAGCGTCAAGCGACGAGGCGACCGCTTAAACCACTACGCCAACCGTGCAGTCAAAAAGATTCGAATTTGAGACGCGCTGCGACTGTCGGTCTCTCCATTCGGCTATCGCTGCTAGTCTCAATAAAGTTATGACTATGAGAAATGAAAGTCTATCCTGAGTTTAGATACGTTTTAGAGATTTTCGAATCGGAATCTGCAGATTTTGGATTATATTACGACAATAATCACATCACGGTGGATCGGTTCGATCTTCGTTATTAGATATTTAAAAAACATTAGTGAAGAACCAGATTTGGCAGCATATTAGCTTTTCCACATTAGAAAAGCCGTCAGACCAGTCTGACCTACGCAATCCAAAAGAATAACGACATTCCTTTACTTAATCCAGCCACTTAGCTAAGTGTGGATTGAGTCTTATATGCATAAGTTCAGGTATAGTTTATAAACATAAATCGAGGCAGAGAAGCAGGTAACTTAAACTTGGGAAATTAATTAACAGTGATTTATACTTCGTTCGAAGTTAAACCCGGGTACATACGCAACTCATACCCTGTGTTAACTTAAGTTTAAACTTTATGAAGTACTTGTAAGATTGCTCGACTGGCCCAGTAGCTTAGAACGTAATGTTGCACATTTCTCGAAATTGATAAACTGAACTGAGACCGCCTCCGCGGTCCCGTATGCGTCTGCTGATCGGAGGTCCCGGGTTCGATTCCCGGGTCGGGCAAAAGTGTTACTGAGTTTTTCAGAACTCTCAGTAGCAGCACGGAGTCTGGTGAAGTGCCCGGTAACGGCAATAGGCTCGCCAGTCACCCCCTATTACGTGGGACCTAAAATTCATGCCAATTGTGGGTTTACACCTCTGACTACCCTTCGGGGATACAGCCGTGAGACTATAAAATATGATAAACTAAGCAAAAAAGTTCACTAATTGAGCACACCCGCTTTATTTATGACTACTGTTTCGTACCCGTGACGGATAATGGGTAGGTACACATGTACATATACATAGCCTATTGAGCCTTCCTGAATAAATGAGCTATACAACACAAAAATAATTATTCAATTATCGAACCCGTAGTACCTGTGATTAGCCAAAACTATCGAAATAATAAATTACCGAACCAATGAGTAATCGACTTTTCACAACAAAATTTTTCACACTAGGGCCCTTCTCTCACGAAGCTATTCAAATGCTACGGGACTGAGATGCAAACTATGCTCGCCTCCTGGTATGTTACTCGTTTCCGCACACGGTGCTATGCAAATGAGATTTCTTTGTAACATTTGAAGAACTACAGTCGTACGACGATGTCTAGTGACTCTAGCGATGAAGACTATGTTCTTTTGTATTTATATTACAAGAATAAACGAAAATATAAAAGAAGATTTTGGGTGCATCCATCCGTACATCGAAAAAATATCAATTGTAGAGCATTCGTCGCTGCTAGAGAACTGAATGAGAAGGATGACGAAAAATTTCGACATTTTTATAGAATGTCAAAAGAATCATTATTATTTGATGCAGTTGTTAAATCCGAATATTCATAAGAAAGATGTAGATCAGTAGATGAAGTAGCCAACATTGTTAAGGCTGTTTGTATTTTGTACAATTAAGTTCGTAAAAAAGAAGGTTTACCACCTGAGCATCTTCAGATTTCCACAAACACCACAAAATCTGAGAAATTATCTTGCCAACTATCTAATAACCCCACATGCTTTGCTTTTTGGCAAAATTTAATATATACCTATACATAAAAAAAAAAAATTCTGTCATATTGATTTTTTCCCAATCTCAATCCACGCCTTTTCTGTAACATCTTTTCTTACGTACTCTGGCAGCTTATAATTATACAAACATGGATCTCCTGGACAAAATAATTAATATTAAAAGTTTGTTCTGCCGCCATTTTGTAGTGCAACGCGTATATGTAGGTCTCAGGTAGGGTGCGACCAGCAAGACGGTAGCGTGCGACCAGCAAGACGGTAGCGTGCGACCAGCAAGACGGTAGCGTGCGACTGATATCAAACGCGTCGTTGACGCGTCTTGTTGTGTGCGAAACTAGCTGAATGTGTATGGCGGCTACTCACAAGCGACGCGTAGGATACGCGTACGAAACACAAATCGTTTGCGAGTCGCTTCGTGAGAGAAGGGCCGAACGTTACATCGCACCAATAGAGCATCGATGGAATAAAACATCGTACAACTGAATTACCAACACACCGTGTTCAATATAATAAAATCAAATCATAAACTTTCGAACTCAAATAATAAACCCCGATACTAAGAGCCCTCAAGCTCAAAAGTACTTTTCATATCTAATTGGTACCTACTAACACGTGTAGATAACAACTAAGTTATAATCTGGTACAAATAACAACTAACCGATATAAATTCTATGAATCTGATGGAAATATCCTCACCTACACCTACGTACCTACTAATAATGTTTTTCACTTTAAGTCCCCGTACTTACCTGTGATGTGCTGTGAAGTGCCTGTGAAGACATAAAAGTTGTCGGGCTACGCTATAATTTAACTCATGGGGTCTTATATAATATTCCAATTGAGTCGTCGACGGTGATTTACTGGACGTCGTTATATGGGATTTTATACGGGTCTTATCGGGAAGATAGGGGGTGGTGACACTTGTATTCTATGCCGTCAACCACACGGCTCGGACGTTCTTTGTGTGTGGATGAGAAATAAAAACAGGAACTTATCAGACAGAGTAATGAATGTAAAGACAGCGCGTGAGGTTTGTAAGGATAGAAGCAATTCATTGGTGTTCTGTTGTCTCTGCCTACCCCGACTTGAGAAAGCGTGAGTCACTATATGATTATAAGACAGCGGTGAAACTAGTCATAGGGATCATAGCTACGCTTAGATAAAGTTAACCTTTATACCTTAAGGGTTGGTTCTCGCTCTAGTAAATGACGGTCCTAAGTGACAGAAAAGGATAGAAGCATAGGAAAGTGCGATGCGGTGCTGATTGGTGCTCAACCCTAAAAGAACTATTTGTCTTATCTTTGACCTTTTTAAAGATCAAAGCTAGAACATTACTTATTTTTAAGCTATTTGGATCCCTTGTCAGTAGCAGTAGCGGGCTAAATCCTTTTGTGAATAATTCCTCGGTTGTATAAAGTAAGAATTCTGTGACGAGGTAGCTAGCAAAGAGTCAAGAGGCTTACCGGATAATATTTTTAATCATTGATTTATGAAATACCTAAGGCTTGAACAGGCTCAGTACAAAAATATTACGTGCTCTGTTTTAGATTATCGGTATTTCAATAAAATATCAATATCCGTAGACTTTGCTTTGTCATTGTCATATACTAAATATGATAGATTCAATATTTTTTGCAATAATATAAGAATGTAATAACAAGCATTATACACTTTTATAAGCTAAAGCATTATACACTTTTATAAGCTAAAGAGCGGATGGGACGACCTTTTTAAGAGATCACTCACACATCAATCTCTAGCCAAATGTGTATAATTACACACATTGTAAATAATTTGTAAGCATTATTACTATTCTTAAATCCACTGATTTAAAAGGATGATTTGTTTTTCACCATTTATAATTTTTCTGTAAATATAGAACTGGAGAACGGGAGAGTTAACTTGATCACGGGTTGTACTACCTGTTATTTATTCTATGGGTGGAACGAATTATGACATTTTAAGTCACTGCAGTTTGGCCACACTGACTGATGGATGCAACTGCTTTGGAATACACAGACTCAGATTATTGCAACTCATTAGCCGACATCAGTCACTTACATAGCTCATCAACACCAAGGGCAGTCTAAACCAACATTGTGTAAATGAAAGCTGAAATATTAACCCACACAAAGTTGCAAATAGTGACGACTACTCATACTTAATAACTGCAGCACAGACAAAGATGTGCTTAATTCACACTGAAACACAAAATTAAGTTTTCACTGCTAGGGTAAAACTGCACTAGGCGGAATAACACTCAAAATAGCGGCGTAGCGGGTGATTTATTTAGTGCCGTAGATATTACGACGGTTAAAGTGTGCCGTATAAGGACTTCAGTGTGGGCTAAATAACATCGTTAATAAGGTACCGTAGTTGACAAGTGTAATCTTTTATCAAGTGACCACCTATTGAACGCAGCAAAGCGACCTGACACGATTTTATTTATACATACGGAAATTAGATTTTAATTGAATCAGATGCGGTTTATACTATTGCCTTACACCGCATTACGTTGCTTTGACTTGTTGTAATTGTCGTGAGATTATTTTACTTGCGGGATAAGTAAAGGCTTGCTGATTACAACATAAATGGGCCGGTTCGACCAGGGAAGTGCTACCCTCTTACATAATATCGACGTAAAATGAGTGAGAGTGCCGGAGGCCTCATACCCATTTCCTACTTCCTCATCCCACTTCTCTTCCTATTTATTTTCCATGACAAAGATCAGCAACGCTTTTGTGACTCCTCTGGTATTGCTTGTGTCCATGGGTGGCGGTAATCACTTACCATGAAGCGATCCGTCTGCTCGCTGGCCGTCTATTACATAAAAAAATATTTGTTACCCTGCTGCACTTCGTTGCAGTTTAGTATTGCTCAGTGCGGTCTAACCCTAAGCGACACGAAATTGTGATATGCCATGGTATAAAGTTGTTTTGTTAGAAGATTAACTTACAAAGTAACGCTTTTAACTTGATTGTTCAGCCGTCTTTTAATGATTAATAAGTGCCAGATGTCTCATATTTTTTTCTAGAAGAGTGGTGCCAAACTAGTGAGCAGGTTATTGTTAGTCGATCAAACTCCTGAGTGATAAAGAGTCTTATAGACTATCGAAAAAAAAATGTGTAAATATTTTTTTATTCCATTCTGTTGGTATCGCTGCCTGTTTTGTGCCTGTTAAATTGTTTTATCTTTATCTAAACGTCAATATAATGAATTAAGTTTGACTTCAGTCACTAACTTTTTTAATATATGACGGAGATGCAGAGAGATTTTTATCCAAAGTATCGTTGGTGTCCGCCATGTTGTTCGTCCTTAGGCAGAATCAGTGCGCACAACCGGCGCGGTCGAGCTCCGGAAGTCAAATGTGTCGTCATGTCGTGTGAGTCGTGTCACTCGCTCACCCGTCTTACCTTGACGTTTGACAGATGTCAAACGTCAAATGTGACACTGACAAATCATAGACAACCTCGGCTTGAACTACTGACTCAATGAAACGATTTAAGTGTCATAAACGCTAATAGATGGCGTTACTAGTACGTAGACAAACGTTTTACTTCACTGCTCCGACATATATCTTAGAAAATAATCGGTAGGCTAAGAAGCAGAAACGCAAAACCAATAAGATCATTTTGTTTTTCCTCTAACAGACAAATCATTTAGGTCAGCGACAAAAGCTTTCAATGCAATTCTATTATAAGAAATCCTCTTTTCGTTACAGAAAATGGCTTGGAAGAGAAATGACGGCTTTGTAATGGGACGATGGTATTGTCGACGATTGTCCGGAATAATCAAACACCTGGTCTTATTAAAATCATATTATAATTAACTGATTTTCAATGGTAGGATAAAGTATACTAACAGTATAAAAAGAAGTCCAAACAAATCACATTGTCAAATATATTTGTAAACCGCAAATATTATTGTTTATCTCATTTTAAATTGACGGCGAAGGTTGCGGATTCGGTTTCCACTCAAGCCAAACATTTGTGTGCGGAAAAATTGCTTTCTGTCTTAGTTTTGGTGTTTCTATATACGACATGTAAGTATTTACAAAAAAGTATATAAATGATTGTTTATCCGTTGTCTAGTACAAGCTCTGCTTATTTTGGGAGTAGGTAGGTGCTGTGTGTATGTGATAGAAAATTTATAATTTCACTGATTACTGAATAGTACCTAATCACATGCACTGTTGTGCATTAAAAAATGATTACCAAGTATAAAACTTAACAGCTGCTTATTATGTAGAGTGGAAATGTGGAGGATTTTCATAATGCCCTTTGAATATATTTATGCATATATTTTATTCTATTTGTACTGTTTAATAATACTTTAATTTCATAGTAGTTTCAAATTCTATTATTCTGTTTGTGATAACTGATAACTAATAAATAAATAAATATATAGAGTGTATAAAACAATAATTTTCTTATTACAGGCAACATCTAAAGTATTTTGCTGCCTGGCTAGCGCTTGAAGATATATAAATAAATACTATCACCATTGTATTATAGTAAAGTACAGTGGCATTTGTCTGGAAGTTATTTGTAGAAATAAGAGTAAGTTGGATCGGAGCGATCGTTTCCTGAACCAAATGTTATTTTATAGTATTAGCTGTGCAAGTTTTGCTATAATTTTGCCGATATTAACACTGTAGTGGCCCAGCCGTTTGGTCGAACGAGCTCGTAAATTTGTTGCATGGCTGGTAATAATTCCTAATATTGTTCGAGGGTCACATTCCAAAGCTCTATATAGGTAAATTAACGACTGAAATTGCATAGGTTTTGAGCGAAAGATCCAGTTAATGCTGCTCTCTGATATCTGTAGAAATTTGTGCTAATGGCAGCTCAATTTACGACATTTTATGAAGGCTTTTATAGGTGGTAGGGCCACGCTGTTTACAGCACAAATGGGCCGGCTCGACCGGGGCAGTACCACCCTCCCACAGAAGATGGACGTAAAGTAACAGTATGTTCTATGCCGTTGCGTTTCGTTCGGTGAGTGGGAGAGCCGGAGGCCCAACCTTACCCTCCCCATCCTCTCTTCATTGCCCATATGGGGAAGGAGGTGAGGATGAGGAGGATTAGCTGAGGGGGCGGTTACCGCAGCATACGTGGGACCAGTAGAGTATCCGTGGAGTGACTGTGTGGGTAGTGTGGGTCGACCCGCCGGCCAGGGAGACCCGTAGAAACGGTGGTGCCGCTGGCCGCCCGCGGTATAGTATAGGGGCCCAACGGTGGGACCCGGCTACCATTTCCGGGAGGCTACGGGGGCCCTTCCGTCCGGCGGGTCGGCCACCGCTATACCTCACAGTATAATGGCAATACAATACCCTGCGCTTTGTCACGCGCTGCTGCGTCGACTGCCTCCTCTTTTCACGCCCCCTTTTCTTCTTCTATGGCAGCTCCAAGAAATGGTTCCGGTCAAACAGCGGCGTCTTCGTTCCCCACCAACTCACGTTTTGAGGTGGATTCTGCTAACATCCGCGGACTCCATTCGAACCTCAACGCCGTCCACCATCATCTCGAGACGGCCCAACCGGCCATGCTTTTCTTGACCGAGACTCAAATACGCCATCCTGACGACACGACTTATTTGCATTATCCCGGTTATGCACTGGAGGCTCCCACGCAAAAGCCGGTGTATGCTTGTTCGTCAGAGCGGATATTTGCTGTCGAAGTCTACGCTGCCTAGAGGATTTTCTGTCCTATGGGTACACGTAAGTTTGGGTTCATTGGCCCGGATTTACGTGTGCCTTTACCGTTACCCATACCGGAGATGCCAAGACAACTCGACTGTTTGACTACTTGAGTCAGGCAGCAGATAATGCGCAGGAGCAGTTCCCGATCGCCGAGTTTGTCTTTTTGGGAGATTTCAATGCCCACCATGAGACCTGGCTGGGCTCTTCCAAAACGGACCACGCGGGACGAGCTGCTCACGCATTCGCTCTCACGCATGACCTGACTCAACTGGTACTCCAGCCCACCAGGATACCAGATATATCGGGTCAAGCGCCCTCGTTGTTAGACCTTGTGCTGACGAGTAACCCGGCCCAGTACAGTGTGATGGTACAAGCCCCTTTGGGTTCCTCCGACCACTGTCTAGTTCGCACTACAGTGCCATTCGCTTCACCTCCACAACCAGTGAAGGCAAAGCGACGCTTGTGGCACTACTCGTCAGCGGATTGAGATGGCCTGTGAGACTATTATGCGTCCATCCCGTGGTCTAAACGCTGCTTTGGTGGGAGGGATCTGTCGGAGAGTGCGTCTTCAGCAGCATCGGAGTACGGCCCTGGTTCGATCGCGAGTGCGGCGATGCTGTTAAATAAAAACAGTCGGCTTACCGCGCTTGGATCAGGGCTCGGTCTCGTCGCGATCCGAATGTCCATATCATCAAGGCAGCCTATAATAGAGCCACCAAGGTCTGCAAGAGGGATGATGATGATACATAAGAGCGGATGCCCAGCGCATTGCACGGTTTGGTCAAGAACTCTTGTCGCACCCCACGGGTAGCCGGGGATACTGGCGATTGGCCAAAGCCGTGCAATCTAATTTCTGCCAGCCTTCACTGCCGTCGTTGCAATGCCCTGATGGATCACTGGCCCATAGGCCGCAAGAGAAAGCTGACCTGCTTGTCAATCTCTTTGCGGCCAACTCCCGAATCGATGATCGTAGTGCGCAGCCGCCTTCGATTCCCTACTGCGGCCACTCCATGCCTGATATTAAAATCAGGCAATGTGATGTTCGCGCGACACTGCGATCTCTCGATGTCCGGAAAGCCAGTGGACCTGACGGAATTCCAGCGGTTGTGCTTAGGAAATGCGCAGCCGAGTTGTCTCCAATGCTTACACGCCTGTATCGCCTATTATATGCCTCTGGCGTAGTGCCGCAGGCTTGGAAAGAGGCGAACGTACTCGTATAACCGATTCCCAAGAAAGGGGATTGTTCTGTTCCGGGCAACTATCGACCCATTGCTATCACCCCTATCCTCTGCAAGGTGTTTGAAAGATTAATCAACAACCAACTTGTTCGCTACCTAGAAGATCACTCTCTCATCAGTGATCGTCAGTATGGCTTCAGACCTAAACGATCAATGGGTGATCTTCTAGCGTATGTCACACACCTTTATCGTGTTATCGCCCACGCCTTTTCTTCTGCATATCAATGATATGCTCACTTTTGGGGGCATACATTGCTATGCAGATGACAGTACTGTACATGGGTGATATCTCGGACACCCTGCGGCTAAGCAAGCCAATACTGAGGAGTATAGGCGAACTCTTGTTGCTGAGCTTGACTGGGTTCTGAATTGCATTAGGGTGATGTGAACCTGGTTGAGTTCAACGCCAAGAAAACACAGGTGTGCGCATTCTCAGCCAAGGTATCTCCATTCCTTCCCCATCCCTCTCTTCTGGACACTCCACTACCGATTCAAGACAGCCTCAATATCCTAGGTATGGACATACGCAGAAATCTCAACCAGAAGAAGTACATCGAGGGTGTCATCAAATCCGCATCTCGGAAACTCGGAGTCCTGAACAAGGTGAGGAGGTTTTTCACGCCGGAGCAGTTGTGTCTGTTATACAAGACCCGGGTTCGCTCCTGCGTGGAATACTGCTCTCACCTTTGGAATGGCTCCGCTCAGTCACTTATGGGACGTACTCGATAGGTTGCAGCGGCGTGCTGTCCGTATCATTGGGGATCCAGAGGCCACTAAGACTCTTGAGTCACTGCAATTACGCAGAGACGTGGCCTCAATGGCTGTCTTCTATCGCATCTATTACGGTGAGTGCTCCAAAGAGCTCTTTCAACTAATCCCACCCTCTCCTTTCCTATGCCGAACGACACGTGCTGGGTTGAGGTGCCACTCTTACATGGTAGAACAGATACCGTCACGCACCAAACGGTTCGGCGCCTCTTATCTCTGCCGTACCATTAAGATGTGGAACTCTTTACCAGCCCACGTGTTTCCCTCCACTTATTTTTTTTTTTTTATTTATGCAATGCAATGCAACAATATAGTACTTACATAAAAATCTTAAAACTAATTTGACAAATATGCTAGTGTCACCTTCACAAATTCCGGCAAGTTGCACATAAAAATATTAATTTTCTCTGAGACGCTGTTAATTGTATTTATTGCTCGCACAAGAGGAGCATATTTCAAAAGGTTGGTACGGGATAGTGGGACTTCGAATAAACTGCCCCGTGGCCCCTGTCGTAAGCTGGTGTTAGGAACAAGCAGTCTCAACGCCTCCAGGATCTGGGGATTATTTAATTTACCACGAAACACTAGAAATACATATTTTGCTAGAGCCAAATTGCGCCTTACCTCCAGCTTATAGTACCCAACCATCCCTATAACAAATAGTGTTGGGTACATAAGCGGGTAGAAGGGGTATACACCATATTGCTTTAAATATATTATAGGTATCTCATAAATTTATTTTGCATCTTCTCCACCATAAGACTATATTTATTCTCGCTCCACTCGTCTCCAATCTACTCCTTACCAAGTGCGTTGTACAGTGATTTTATGGCATTGGTGTTCTGAAAATTCTTCGTCTCACGTATGATAAATCCTAAATTCCTAAAAGCCGCTGTGCAGATATTAATAATGTGCTGTCGAAATGTTAATTCAGCAGTGAACAGAACCCCGAGATCACGTACGAGGGTAACACGAGGAATAACCTCACCCTCTATTTGATAGTTAAAGTGAAGTGGCGCTACCGCACGCGTAAAAGAAATTACGTTGCATTTTCTCACATTAAAAACCAGTTTGTTTGTATGGCTCCACTCTACTACTTGGTTAATATGGTACTGGAGGCGTTCGCAGTCCTGTTCACTGTTAATTGGATGATATAATTTTAAATCAGCAGCAAATAATAAACACTCTGCATGCTTGACCACTTCCGGCAAGTCATTGATTGATGATGATAAATTCCAAAGGTCCCAAATTACTACCTTGACTCACGCCTGTGAGGGTAGGAAATGGGTTCGAAATGTATCCACCATATTCTACATACTGCTGACGGTTTCCTAAATAAGCCGCAAAAAAATAAAAAAGGTCCGGGGTGAACCCTGCCGTTGCGAATTTCATCAGCAACACGTCATTATCAACACTATCGAAGGTCTTCAGGAAGTCGAAATATGCTACATCCAACTGAGCCCCCGCCTTAGAATCGAGCAACGGCGCTGCAGTGTTCATGAAACTCATAAGATTTGAGTTAGTGCTGCGACCCGCCCGAAAGCCATGTTGGCTGTCGCTTAATTGTACGCTCACTTGAGAACCAATGATTGAATAAAGAGACATCTCAAAGACCCTCGCTAGCGCTGACAATATTGCTACAGGTCTGTAGCCACTAACATCTATGCCTGGAGTACCCTTGGGTACTGGCGTTACCCTGGTTAATTTGCACCCTGGAGGATATGACCGTTCCTTTAAGCAAATATTAAAGAGGTATTGAAGTGGCCGTGCTAACACCATTCTGCAGTCCTTTATTAGATAAGGAGGTATACCGTCAGGACCTACCGACCGCTTAGGCTTAAGGCGCCCCACGCACATCAGCCAGTGATAACTGGCCAACGTGAATGCGCGTGCCTCGTTCAAATGCCATATCTGCAGCGGCTTCCGTGTTTAAAAAAGGTGTTTGCTTACCGTAGACCGAATGGAAATAATCGGCAAACTCCTGTGCACACTCACTCTCTGGTAACGGTTTACGGTTTTTAACTAAATGAACATTACTTCGCTTTGAACGCTTCTGACTGATATATCCCCAGAAGGACTTAGGGTCTTTGGTAAATTGCGACTCTATATATTTTTGATAATTGTCATACGCAGTGTCGATTTCGCATTTCACCAATGAACGATAGTATGAGAATTTATCATAGTTTTTTTTTTTTTTTTTTTAATTTACTTTGAAACAGCACATAGGACACATAATAGAAAGCAAGTAGGTAGGTACATATACAACAATTAGTAAACTTAGAACATTTATATAAAAGAAAATAAATAAATAAAAACAAAAGAAACAAAAAACAATTACAATAGAATATAGTGAGGTATGTGTCCCATCGCTGGCCAAAAAAGGTGGCTGGATCAGCACTATGTCCAGTGATGCTAGTGCATACCGGACGCTGGTATTCTTCCAGCCCCTTCCGGACATCCCGGATGCGCAACCATCGCCGTGCCGATCACAACATGCAATCCGTGTGAGGTGTTTCAGTGAATGTGTATTGTGTAATGTGTAGTGATTTATATATATATATAGATTATCTAATTAGTGAAAATATACACACATACTTAGTTGCATAAATAAAATAAAATAAATAAATATACCTATGAATGATATAGTTACATAATATAATTATAGAAGCGCGCCAAACTGTGGTGCAGACTCGCCGTCAGCTGATGTGTACCTATGCACGTACCTACATTAATTATATAGGTATACACATTGTTGCATATTCTAAATTATCGCCGCGTCCGCCTTGTCGGGAGGCGAGGGGCGAGCGAGTGTGAGGTCCAACACTCGGCGCTCGCTCACGACGAAGCGGAGCAAGTGCACACACCATCAGTGGCGGTCACCGCCTGTCACCGCCTCTTGACGCGACACTAACATTTTTCTCGGACGAAATTATGCACGTTATACGCGCAATGAATCACCCGCACGCAACAAACAATAAATACCTACTCAAAGATAAGAATCAAATGAATAGGAAAGTATATCATTATAATATTGGCACAGACTCAAACATGGGTAAGTCGTAACCATAATAATTCATTCAAAATCTCTAAATATTTATTTATTGAATTTGTTTATAACGCAGTTTAAGCTGCGTTATAAACACATTCAATAAGTATTTCAGGAACTTAAACACATGACTGTTGGAATAACTAGTGTTTTGAATTTCAGATTTCTGCAAATTACTGTCATACTGTGCCTGGGCAGCGATACTCAAGCCTGGCCCTTTGAAACATGCCTACGATACGAATATGTGTGACGGAAGCAGCGATGTGATCTACGTAATTTGTACGGAGGAGAAATGGAGATAACACTACCACTCACTCACTAACAGTCACTTTTAGAACCACTGGATTTATATATTTTATGCCAAAATGCTTTTTGTTTAATGTCGCCTATTAAATCAGCCGTATACCACTCCGGGTAATGGTACTGGGAGTGGTTGGCCTTAGGCGTTTTTCTTGGAGTGCTATCATCTATTATTCTATTAAATATATTATAAAAAACATCATACGCTTCATTGAGACTGCTTGCTCCATACAAACGGCTACAGTCTTCATTCGCTATTGACGCATACAATAAAGAAAAATCAGCTTTAGCGAAGTTCCACCGCGGATAAGAGCCCGTGGGTGGCGGTATTGATGCTGAGCTGGCGGACTCTGCAGCGGGCTCCCCAGCAGCGCGCGCGCGAGTGACGCTAACACACAGCGGCGGGTGTTGTAGGTCTATAGCACATACACACTCTCGTTCCTCACCAACAGCGATCTCACCCTCCTGCATGGTCGTTAACACTACATCTAGCATTCGATTATTGCAGTTACGAATTTTACTATACTTTTTCTTTGGCTGTTGGGCGGGGGCTCCGAAACCAAATCCAGTCGCTAAAACGCGTATTCAGTGGCCACACATCGGTTCTGGTGATCTTCTCGTATTGACTCTCTGGAACGCCAATTTTGAATGACGAATAGTCACGTTTTGTTTTAGGCGCAATTTTATCTACACTAATGTTATCACAGTCACCACAGAATCCTTTTAAGTGACTCAAAATACCTTCAGTAGTCGTGTCTAGATGTAATGACCATACGTGCAAGTATTTTTTCTTCTCAATCGCCTGAAGACTGCCGATCGTACTATTTTCTCCCCTTAATACTATTGTTTTTCTATGGTTTTTTTTATATGTTACTGTATGCCATTATTTTTGTTTCGATCCGTGTGTTCCTTCTATTTGTATATCATCAGTACTGGCGGGCTGCTGCTTGGACATTATTATGCTTTCTATATCTGTTGTAACTCGGCTATGACTGTAAGACTGTGAGCGTGATTTAACCTGAGTAACATTTGCATAGGTGTGTAATTCCTTTTCTAATACTTCCGGTTTTGGTTGGGACCTACTATTCAGGTTTATGTCTCGACATTCGCCTACGCTATTTTTGCCTTTCTGTCTAGCCTCCAACTTATTTTCAATTTGGGATACTTTTGCTGAGATATCTCTATTTTCTTTGCAACACTCCATTACCATATCCTTCCAGGTATTTAGCGATTGTTCAATGCATACAATATTATTCAACATTCCCATAACCATAGTCTGAATTGACTTTATGATCCTGGGTCCTTTAAGCGGGGCGTGAAAAAGCTTTTCTCAAGGCCATCAAGGTGAGAGCCATCATGCCATAATGCCATGCTGGCTGCTGGGATGATGGCCATCACTATGGTACTTCACTGACTGCTTAACATCAGCCAGCATGGAGTCAATTTATTCGGAAAAAATAAAAAAGGCAGTATGTGTTATAATCTACCAGTTATAAAATATATGTTAGTACTAATGACAGCTCTCCTTTGATATTTTATGCTCTAAAAGACTTACATATGTACACTAAGCTAATGTGAATCCTATGTGCATAGCTTAAGTAGTATATTTGCAGCCATAATTAATCACTATTGGTCGATAAGAGCGAAACATTTTATTACAACGATTTTTTCCTTTTTCAGTTTTTCAATCCTGACAGAATTCAATGGAAATATCCCCTGAAGGTAGAAAGACTTTTAGAGTTCGACAGTGAAATAAACGAGTAATCTGATTTTGTGCAAGTAGGTATGGATGTTTTATATTCATACTATTTGTTTATGTTACGACTGCCTCCGTGGTCCAGTGGATAGCGTATGCGTCTGCTAATCAGAGTTCCCGGGTTCGATTCACGGGTCGGGCAAAAAGTGTTACTGAGTTTTTCTGAATTCTCAGTAGCAGCTCGGAGTCTAGTGATGTGCCCGGTAACGGCAAAGGGCTCGCCTCCTATTACGTGGGACCTAAAAATTTATGTTGAAATGTGGGTGTAATATTACACATCTGCCTATTCCCTCGGGGATACAGCCGCGAGTATATATTGTTTATATTAATATTCAACCTTAATTCATAATATTACAGCTATAACATATATATCTATCATCTCTCATTACTAAATTTAATGAATATCTATCATCTCTCACATGGAACGATGTATTAAATGAAAATTATCTGAACTAATCCTTTCAAAACTTTCATGATACTTTTTGTCTTTTTTATAATTTGTGCTTCCCTGTACAGAGACTTAAAAAATCCGGTCGCCAAAATTCAGTGAAATGGCTTACAAAGGGTATTAGGACATCAAGTAAACATAAAAGAGAACTAAGGCATAAATGTTACAGGGACAAAGAACAGACAAGTAAATCAGATTATAGGAAATATTCTGCAATCTTGCGAAAGTGTATAAATAAATCTAAGATTCTTATGAATAACAAATTTATGCAAAAATCAAAAAACAAAGGTAAGGCCACATGGTCTATAATCAAGGACAAAGTAGATGTTGATAATACCTACTGTGCTATTCCCGAAATCGAAAATAATGGTAATAATATTACGGATGCATCACAAATAGCGGAAACTTTTAATGAATTCTTTATTAACTTAACAAACAGAAATTCTGATATACCAACTAAGAAATTAAGTATGTCAAAACTGCAAACAGTCTGTTCTAGCATATTTTTACGGCCTTTATCAAATGCAGAGGTAACAAAAATTGTGCTTTCTCTCAATAATACCAAGGCAGTAGGCTTTGATGGAATATCCACTCGTATTTTGAAACACTGTATTAATAAAATTTCACCAGTTTTGCAATACCTAATAAATCTTTCCTTCTCAGAAGGAGCTTTTCCGGAAGTACTCAAATTATCTTTAGTTAAACCAATGCATAAAAAAGACAGCAAAAAGTCATTGAACAATTATAGACCTATAACACTTATTTCAATATTCGGTAAAGTGTTTGAAAAGGCAATGCACAATCGTCTTATTGCATTTTTAGACAAATTTCAAATTATTAAACCCGAGCAAAATGGGTTCCAGAAAAGTAAGTCAACGACTTTAGCTGCTTATATGCTTGTATCTAATGTGGCCGAATTTATTGATAAACGCATACCTGTGTCTGTCATATTTTTTGACATGAGCAAGGCCTTCGATTTCGTTGATCACGAAACTCTGATCAGTAAGTGTGAAACATATGGCATTAGAGGTCCAGCTTTGGATTGGATTAGTAGCTATCTAACGGGACGCAAGCAATATGTGGAGGTTCAAAGAATTGATGACACTTTGTATTCTACTACATATAAATCTCGAGAGCAATATAATAACGTTGGTGTACCTCAGGGCAGCGTACTGGGGCCTTTACTGTTTTTGTTGTACATCAATGATTTACCAGCTGCAACTAAATATCAATGTGTTTTGTTTGCGGATGATGTCTCGCTTGTGATAGACAATAAAGATAAAGACAAAGATTTTGAACGGCTCCTACAATTTCAAATTGACTCAATACTTAATTGGTTGGAATGCAACAACTTAAAAGCTAACATGTCGAAAACAAAATTCATTTATTTTCAAAATTATAATAATATTGACAATTATTTTAACGAAGGCTTGACATATCGTAATGGATTAATTGAGAAAGTTGAGCAAATAACATTTCTTGGCATAACTTTGGACAAGAATTTGAACTGGAAAGCCCATATAGATTTACTTTGTAGAAAACTTAATCGGTTTGTGTTTGCTCTAAAAAGATTACGACGAACATCCGGTCAAAAAATAGCCCTTACTGCGTATTTTGGTTACGTAATTTCAGTGCTAAGATATGGTCTTATTATCTGGGGTAACTCCAGTTATTTTAGTAAAGCATTTATAGTGCAGAAAAAATGTTTAAGGGCTGTTTGTGGAGTTGGCCCGTTGACTTCTTGTAGACCACTCTTCAAGAATCTTAAATTGTTGACATTGGCAGGTTTATACATTTTTCAAATTGCTTGCTTTGTCAGAGAACATGATTCACTCTTTCATATTCTGCAAATTCTTCGAAAGTGAGATTTAGAGATCCAACAAGATTAGAGGTACTACATTGTAGGACGTCATTATGTAAGAAAAACTGTCATAGAATGGCTATTAAAGTCTTTAATGCATTACCAAAATCAATAAGGGAATTACCAACTAAACAATTTAAGACTAAACTTCACAGGTGCCTCGTAGATAAATGTTTTTATAGTACTAGTGACCTATTTAAAACACATTGACATTGTAAATTGTTTAATGTTTTATTTTTAAGGTTGACATTTGGTATATGACTGCAATTGTTTAAATAATTCATATAAATTAATAAAGTGCCGTACTTAAAAATTTATTTTATTATGTATGTTATATGAAAATAAAATTGTCGATCTTGATTTTAATTTGGTTGAAATACCTCATAGATATAGTAGTAAAACTTATGTAAAGTGTAGACATAAAATTGAGTGTTACTTTAAAAAAAATTGAGTAATTAATTATTGATATTTAATTAAATAATTGACATGGTTATAAAATTATTAATGTTAAAATGTTAGATATTATTTAGACAATAATTTGCATGTCGGATTATTTGCCGACGAAACATGTGAAGCTCTTGATAACATCTACTATAAGAACCTGTATACCATGTTTCAGCAAATAAATATATTTCATTTCATTTCATTTCATTATATATATTGCCAATAAAACAAGTAATGTAAAATAGACTTATAAATATCATAAACTTATCAGAACAGAAAGTATAGCTGCGTTTATCAGTCAATTAAAAAAGAAACCAAACACTAGCAGATTGATGACGACATCTAAAACATATCAAATCATAATTGCAATTATTATGTAGGTATGTGTAATATAAAAAATATAATGTATAAAATGCAACATAACTATCTAAAATATCGCTACGAATCCCAAACATGTATAAATGACGTTCTTACCAATTCTTCTTGTCTCCAACAATATGGCAGTGCCGTAAAATTTGTGAATTGCCGTATCGTCCCCTGGGCGTGATCAAAACACGGCCACCAACGTTATGGGTCTCATTACTAAGTTTTACTGTGATAATATCTCATTTTACCCGCGAGTGTCATTCCCCTGCCTCAAGCAACATTAACACATTTTGGAGGCACTTTCCCACGTTTCTAAGAGGTTTTTCTTGTTACAATGTTGGGCTTGTAAATGTTTATGTTGGTGGTCAATCGGTTTGTGGAACAGATAAATGAGTTTTCTTCTCGATGGAGTGTTATCCGGAACGTGATACATACAATAAATATGTTTTTAAAATCCATCTGTTGTAAATTGTTTATCTTGTAATCAATGCTAGCAAAGGACATAATTCATTTTATACCCAAAAATTAAACTGCCGGCCAGAAAAAAATATACTAGATTATTATTGGCAATAATATCCTGATGATTTTTTACTATTACAAGAATCGTCCACAATTAACCCCTAGGCTGTTATTTGAGTTTGAAAGTGCAAAAGTTAATTCTTCTCTTACAATGTTTGGGGCATCACATTACGTTTAAAAGTTGACAAACAATTTAGCTACCTTCACCAGGCTAACGGAAGAAGACTTGCTGCTATTTAGTCTTAGTATATACCAAATAAAACAATTGAAGAGCTACTACGGTGAACATTTTAACCCAAATGGAGAATTTAGTGTTGAAATCGGAAGCGAACTTCTCACTTAGTAGTGAGCACACCAGAAAGTTGGGCGAAAATGTTGTAATTATAAGGGGAAGAATTCAGTCTCGTCATGTGAGAGCCAGAACATATTATTTTTACATGGGCTGGAATATAAACTCGACAGTCTCTCTTCGCAGGGGCTCGACAGCATTTTGGGATACGGTCATGCTGGACTCAGGACGGCACTATCGTCGTAAAAGCTTCAGATGGGACACGCTCTAAGATCACTTCCACTAATGATCTGAAGCTCTTGATCAATAAATACCCGAAGATAGCAGGTGATACGTGTACCGCAGCAAAGAATGGCGCCGGCGGTGCAAAAACTGTGCCACGCAAGAATTAGCCAAGTGTATTGTTTTTAAAACTTATATCGCGTTATATTCTGGTCCTCTAACTTCGTATTTACATATTCGTTCAAGTTTTGTGTTAGTGAACTATTATTATTCAACTTTCTTAGACAACATGCGCACGCACATCATTGTTTTGATTGTTTACCTTCTAGTTGACAGATGACTTTATGATTGATAAAACTGACAGCTTGTTTCGTAACATCACAAGTTTTGCGTTTTGTTAGTGCTGTCAATTGACACAAAACTTTTTTCCTGTTGTTCCTTTGTTTCCTTCCTTTTTGTTTTTAAAACAGTTCGGTAATTTTAGATTTAAAATTATGTAATTACTCTACTTATATATTGTGAGTTGGCTGGCGGGTGGTGCGGAGAAGAAAACAAATAAACGTAAGTTTAAATTGGTTTTATAATATATTTATTCTATTTACTTATTTATCTATTTATAAATAAATATCTTATTTAATCTTATTACATATAATATTAGTCATATTTGATTATGTCACCAGATGAGTCTTTCCATTCTGCTAATGAGTCTTATCATGATGATAGCTTTTGCTCCACAAGTGATACTTTAGGTGATTTCCTGCAACAGACCATCGATCAAAGAACAGGTAATTTGATAAATGTTTACCATATTAACGCCCAAAGTATGCCAAGCCATTATCCTGATCTACTAGAAGCCTTTTCGAATGTCAATGTTCACGCCATCCTGGTTTCAGAGAGTTGGCTCAAACCTCACCTTCTTTCTACCACTTATCCTCTTCCAGGTTTTATTTTAATCAGAAATGATCGTGTTAACAGAAGAGGGGGTGGTGTTGCTATCTACCTCCGCTCTGATTTCCCTTATTAAATCCTGGCTATCTCCTCTTCTGACAGCTCTGCGTCGGCTGAGTACCTTTTCCTTGAGGTTTGGGTAAAAAGAGTCAAAATTGTAATAGGTGTTGTTTATTGTCCCCCCTCAGTCGATTACTTCTCCAGTATCGAATCGATACTGGAATCTTTAGGATCTGAATACGCTCACCACATCATCATGGGCGATTTTAATACAAATCTCCTTGCTCCACAGTCCACTAGATCCTGCAAGCTCCTGCAGATTGTCGAGTCATGTAGTCTCCACATTCTACCATTGCAAGCTACTCATCACAATGTTGATGGGGAGGATACATGGCTTGATCTAATTTGCACCTCTGCTCCTGACCTAGTCTCCAAACATGGTCAAATCCCTGCTCCAGGTTTCTCCCATCACGATCTAATCTTCCTCTCTTACATCCTTAAGCCTCCCCGTCCTCCCTTTAAGGTTCTGCATGTTCGTTGCTTTGGGCGCATGGACGTAGATCAGCTGGAAAAAGATGCAGCTACAATGAACTGGGATCACCTGACCACTGCTGCAACTATGGATGAAAAGTTCGAGAGCTTCAACAACGCTGTTCTCGAGTTATATAATGTTCATGCACCGGTTCGAAAAGTCAAACTAAAGCGTCCACCTACCCCCTGGATTACGAAGGCGGTTAAAACCGCTATGAGATGCAGGGATTGTGCATTTCGTAAATATAAAAAGCACAAAACAGAGGACTTTTGGTCTCTATATAAAGTTGCAAGAAATCAGTGTAATCAGGTGATACGTAACGCTAAACGCCGCCATATTCTCAGTAATATTAACTCATCCTCCCCTGCCAATATCTGGAAGTTCCTCGGGACTATAGGTATTGGCAAACAGGGCAGTTTTGATCTCCAGTGGACAATTGGTTTGGATAAAATCAATAAACATTTCACCACATCAAACTATTTGGATCATCCTACTAAGTGTCACACCCTGAATTACTTGCGTAACCTTCCTCGTCTTAACATAGACCCTTTCAAATTTTCTTCAGTGACCCCCGGGGAAATCAAGAAGACTATCCTCTCCATCAAATCCAATGCTACTGGTTGCGATAATATTAGTAGTAAAATGATTTTTCCCATTGTTGATAAATTGTTACCAGCTATTACGCATATTATCAACTTTTCCCTCGACACAGGTGCGTTTCTGTTGCTATGGCGGAAAGCTTTAGTAACTCCTTTACCTAAGACCCCTAATCCTTCTCTCCCCAGCCACTTCCGCCCCATATCAATCCTTCCTTTTCTCTCCAAGGTGATTGAGGCTTGTGTCCACAGACAACTATCAAAATTTGTCATTCACAACAATCTATTGAACCGATTTCAATCCGGATTCAGACCTGGACACAGTACAGTGACTGCTTTGTTGAAGGTAACTGGAGATGTTAGGGCGGGAATGGAAGACACCAAAGTTACGGTGCTAGCTCTGGTCGATTTCACGAACGCCTTCAACACAGTCAATCACGAAATCCTACTATCCATCCTCTCCAGTCTTTAGATCTCTCCAGAGGCGCTGGAATGGTTCTCCAATTATCTCATGGGACGTCAGCAGTCGGTTCGCCACTGTGACTCTTCATCATCATGGTGTAACCTCCAGTCTGGCGTTCCTCAAGGTGGAATTCTTTCTCCATTATTATTTTCTATTTTTATAAATCTCCTGACCAAGAATCTTCAGTGTGCGTATCACTTGTATGCTGACGACTTGCAGCTATATACAAAGGCAGGAGTAGACAGCATCGCTTCAGCTATCGATGAGGTAACTCAAGCTCTGTCTGTTATACTTGATTGGTCAGAACGATTTGGTGTTGCTGTGAATCCCGCAAAATGCCAGGTTATTATCATAGGCAGTCAACGCATCATGAGCAAATTTGATCTTTCAGCGCTTCCATCAGTCAAGTATAACTAGACAATAATACCCTTTAGCACAGTTGTTAAAAATGTTGGCTTATACATGGATAGCCACCTCAACTGGTGGGCTCAAGTTACTACTGTTAGTCAAAGAGTGACAGGATGCTTACGTTCACTGTATCGCTTAAAGAACTTCCTCCCTTCTAGCACTAAGGTAGGTAGTAGAGAATGCCTAAGGCATTAAGTCCACCTTGTACCACATTGTTTGTGTTGTGCAAAAGTTAAATAAATAAATATAAGATCAAGTGGTCGGGAAGCCATAGCACATTATTACTATACTTGCAATGTAGGCAAACGAACCGTCGTACGGCAAAACAGCCACTTTAGGCGGCCAAAAATGACTTTATTCATAGTGTCACAAAGTTTAAAATAATTTGTATATTGATAGTACGTTAACCGATGCACCCCCCACTCAACACGTTTTTATTGTATTAGGGTGATAACAAAGGAATGTGAGCAAGCAAAGGTAAAAAGATCCGAGCGACCCTTAGTTTGGCAAGAAATTGGAAGCATTTCAACGTGTGTTTTTGTCGTGGTATTAAACAACTGTAGCAAATAGTAATATGGATTATGGAGAGACAAGTATGTACTTGAATATTTAATTTACATTTTTTGAAATTATAGGTATTTAAGAGATATATGAGCATGTTTGTAAAAACTTTTATTTTTCTATAACTTTTTACGTTGTACAAGACGTATAAAAATGTTCCAACTAGTACCACGACAATATCATATGTAAAATATTTATTAGTTCAATTACTATTAACATTGCCAAATTTAGCACCCCAAATTAATCCATTTCTGAATGAGACCACTTTATTCACAGGTAGTGCTAAGGAGCCAACTATGACGGGACTTACTGTTACTAAGAAAGAACTGTTTTTATTGTTGCGTAGTGAGAACTTTTATAAACTGACATCGTCTATGGGCAATGAATGATTAATTAGATATGTATTAGATAAGTTTAGTTATTCAAAAGATATTGAAATGAAAATTAAAGATGTGATAAAAGAGTTTGTATCCAAACTGTGGAAAAAATGGAAGATTGCGAAAAAAAGCCAGTAAGATAAAATAAATTTAATTTTGTATGTATATTAATAAACATTTGTCTGGATTGACCAACAAGTACGTTTTGAATGAATAACTAAGTGCAGCTATTTTTGGCCTCCTAAAGTGGCTATCTTGCCGTATGTGCATCGGTTGCTGCTCTCGCACAATGTGTTTGGTGTGGTATGTGAGCTTCGCAAGACACGAACCTCATATAAGTCCACCTGCAATAGGGTTAGAAAATGTCACGATAAGGTCTACTGAAATGTAAAAACATGTATATTGAAAAATAATAAAAAAGATTACCCCAATCTTAGATTACCTGAGTATTTGGGTTTAAATGTTCACCGTAGTAGCTCTTCGCTCGTTTTATTTGGTATATATCAAGACTCAATAGCACCAAGACTTCTTCCGTTAGCCTGGGGAAGGTAGCTAAGTTGTTTGTCAACTTTTAAACGTAATATGATGCTCCAAACATTGTTAAAAAAGAATTAATTTTTGCACTTTCAAACGCAAATAACAGCCTAGGGGTTAATTGCAGACGATTCTTGTAGTAGTAAAAAAACATCAAAACATTATTTCCCATAATAATCTAGTATAATTTTTTTCTGGCCGGCACTTTCATTTTTGGGTACAAAATGTTCGAGACCTGAATGATGTCCTTTGGCGACCATAAATATTATGTATAATATAATGAAAACAACAGCACTCTATGGTAAATAATAGTTAAGCTTACATACTAGGTACTATAATGAAATAATATTGTATTTCGTTTCTTAAAACATAATGTTTTGGACCACATTTCAAATTCACATCATTTATTCACTTTAGATAGGGTCATATAAGATGTTTACATTCAGATAATTATATCAAGAAAAAGCCCATTTAGCCATACTTCATAGCATATATGTATCATATAAACGCATATATATTATATGCGTTTATATAACATATATATAGTCTTTCGACTGTGGGTCAAGGGGTTTCGACTATAGTTCATCCATTCTCTCCTTTTACTATCATTTAGTACTATAGTTTGGTAGGCCAATTCCTCCTTTCAAAGGCTCTCCTTTGAAAGGAGGAATTGGCCTACCAAACTATAGTACTAAATGTACTAGGACTAGGCCTCTGCCTAGTCCAGCAGTGGACTGTTAAAGGCTGATGATGATGATGACTATCATTTGTTTCTTCGACTTGTCGGGTGCATAGGAGATGGTAAGTAAAATAACCGTTGTGTATAACTCGCATTATAATATTACTCACAGTACAATAAACAATTATTACAATTTCTATGAATAACTAGCGTCCACTGTTCACGTGGCTGCGAGCGCCTGTTCAGCTGTTTCCTGCTTGACTCCGATTCAAAAAGTGACCGCCTCGCCAGTGCTTGATGTTCGCCATGGGCTTGACTTTCGGCTATGCGGCCAGTATATATATTTTGACGTAAGTATGACACTGACATGATATCGAAACTATTGTTTAGGAGATTTGGGCCCCAGGACTCCTACGCACTATGCGGTTAGCCGGAATGCGGCCAGCAGTGCGGCTGACCGCAAACGAATATTTGTACGAGAAAGAAGTTTCTCTTCGCACTGCGATGCGGTTGCCGGCTGACCGCACCGGTCGTTCTGGTATAATTTTTTTAGTGCGTTTTGCCGGAATGCGTCCCGCCGTGTGGCTAACCGTATTGTGCTTAGGAGCCCTTAGTGTCTAAACACACTACGCCGAACTTACACGAACGAAGTTTGGCATTATTGCGCCTGCAATGCTATTTGAATTACCGACGACACACTATACCGATATTACGTTGCGTTATAGCGTACTTGGGTCGGGCGTAACCGCGTAAGTTCGGCGGCAACTTTTCTAGTAGTAGAGCACACAATATACGCGACCGCAGTTCGGTTCGATTGTCAACGAAGATACTACATAAAATTGCGCAACGGAATTTCGCCCGCATAAGTTCGGCACTTATGTTGTGTCATATCAGCTGTATACGTCGGAACGTAAATTAGGCCGCGGAACTTCGGTCGCGTAAGTTTGCCATAATGTGTTTAGACACTTACTCTCTTTGAGCATTGCGAGCCAATAGAAGGATTCGGCCTACGATACCTATAACTTTCCTTTTACCTACATTGTTCATTCTTAAGGCGAGGATTTCCCAAAGTACAGTGTTATCTAGCGTGTTCAAACGCGTTTTATTTGTAAATAACAGATATTTAAATTCGGAAAAAAATATATGTTATTCTACAGCATTAGATCTATATTTGTCGGCCATTCGAAACACGATTACTGTCAGTTTATACGATAGAAAATAATCACGAATATAGTTCTGTTTAAACAAATTTTCACGTTTCATTTGAGTTGTATTGAGATTAGACTTTTCAAAAGTATACCAAAAGAAAAGTTATGTAAAAGCGGATGTTTCTCGGCCATCACATTATGAATTTTAATATATACAAAAATATAACACCGAAAATATGTAATTTCCTACTGCCGCAGGATTACGAATTATTTTATCATCAGTTACGAATGTCATCATCATTTATTGATAAATATATTATATCTTGGTTTAGTTTGTAAATAAGTATTTTAAATTTTTAGTAAGTAATAAGAGTGTATATAGGTAATTAGTATAGTTTTGAAAATATCGTTTTGATTATTGGACAAGATAACGGACTTGATAACAACAGCATAGTTAAGTACCAGTAGTTTAGAAAATTATTGAATTGTTGTGTATTGTGGATGATTTATAGTAATATTGTTGTATTGGGTACCTACCCAATATAATAATACACACTTTTATTCTGTGTACCTATATACGGAAATAAAAATGTGAGATGTGCCTAAAAGCTATACAAGCGAATTTTATAGGTACCTACCTAAATAAATACAAATATCCGCAGTGACCTGCTTAGTGATATTAATGGTTACTGCACCACCCTCGTGGGTAGTAGGGTGATGTTATTTGGTATAACCTTCCTCAACAAATGGGCTAGAGAGGCAAACAAATCTTAGAAATTGGCCTGCTAGTTCCTAAGACTAGCGCGATCAAAAACAAAAAAGAGTTTTGATATAGATAGGTAGATTTATGAATTTCCGTATAAGTATATTCAATAATTCTATTGACTATTTCCACCAATAATATCATTGATTTCCACACTATTACCAAACACGGAACAATGGACACCTAATAATATTATCGTAATTATTTATCACGCCGAGGAACAATGCACTGGTGTCACAGCTTAGAAATGTTCGGTAGGTATAGTCCGTTCACAGTTATTTTACCTCTAGCTGTTAGATTGGCCAACCTAGGCGTTGTGTTGCTATATCTTAATATATAAAATCCTTGCGTTACTGACTGACTGACGGACACGCTACAGCCGAAACTATTGGGCGCAGGAAGCTGAAATTTGGCATGCATGTTCCTTGGGGAACGTAGGGGTGCACTAAGAAGGGATTTCCCGAAATTCCCACGGGATCGGCCAAAACGGGTAAATTAAAAAAAAATGCAGGCGTAGCTGCTGGCGTCCTCTAGTTTAGTATATAATACTCCCATTTTAAATATACAGTATTGCTAAAAATTTACTTATTTTTTTATTGCCTTCGCGATCGTATTAAATATTTGGAAGTAATGTTTGTAACAAAACCTCTTGATATCGACATGGCTATACGCATGTAGGTACATTTATTTTCTAACGAAATAATTAATTTCCTATGAAGATAAATAAGAGTAAGAGTAAATATATATAACATTCTTTTTTCTATTTAATATGCAAAGGTAAACGCATCATAATTACGCCAATGTGAGGTTTTAATTATCAAATACAAAAACTGCAAATTTAATTGCTTCGGCGGTGCACCGAAACCATACGTACTAGGCGATTTGGGGAAATATTAATATTGTGGACTGTATGAGGATGGGTTCTGATCGCCTAGAATAGGAAAGGGGAAGAGGAGTGTGAGTGAGTATAGGATAGGGAGGACCTTGACAAAATGGCGGCCTCCTGATGTCTTCGTCCTGGTGTCTTCGAGAATCCTGAAGATGCACTGATCACTCCACTACACCTGCGGGTGGTTTTGTTCTCGTTTATATTGTAAAGCGGTAAAATATTGCGGTATTTGCATGTATTCGGCGCGGAGCGGGCGGCGTAGCGACGCAACCGGTCAGCGGGACGGTTGATTTTTGACTATCGCGCCTCATTGAACTCGGCGACGAATCAGAGCTAGGCGTGCCTTTGGGAAAGGGAAGGAATAAAAATGATCGCTCGTATAGGACGAGCAAGCGAGGAACGATTGATGTTGATGTAATTAATTATCAATAGAAGGGTAGATGGCGCTACCATTAATGTTCATACTTTTTTTTAATAAGAATGATCCTTGTGGACTGCCAATGTTATGATGATTCGTAACTGCTGTCAGATTCTCGGACTGCCAAAGACGATTCGTAACTGCTGTCAGATTCTGTATCAGAATCATAATTTAATTCTATTATGAACCTGTCCATTTCAGCATCCATAGACCCATCTGTTTCACGAAGCTTGTCTTCAATGTGTCGCACATGTTTGCATTGTTTTTGCCAGTCTTCTGCAGTGATAGATTGAAAAGCTTCTTCAGCTAAATTCACAATGTTGGTTGACTCTTGTCCTACATTTTTGCTTGTGACTCGCCTTTTAATGAGACTACACATAAATTCAATTGCGTTTGGCTCGCAGTGGTATGGCGGTAATCTAACCATTTTGTGACCATGAGCTTCAAGCATTTGATCAGTTTCATATATTGGAGCTTCTTTATGGTCTTTTATAATTTCATACAGTTGAGCTTTCACCATGGTAGTCAGATAATATAACCCCTTATTTGTGATCCAGTTTTGCATTTCAGCTTTAGTAGAACTTAATGTTGGTACCTTGTTTAACTTGACTTTGTGATAAGGGGCATTATTCATAACAACTACACTATTAGACGGCAAATGACGAATTAGTCTTTCCTGAAGCCATTTCATGAAATTAATTTGTTTTGTTCATGTCTTCATGGTAGTCACCCGATTTCGACTGGGATTTAAATATTAATAAAGCGTTTCTTGGTTTTTGTTTGCGTTTGGTATAAACCCTATTTCACCACCCGCATGAACAATTATCCATCGTGCACCAACGGAATTATTTTTAAGACACCCATTTCATTTTCTATTTGCCAGCATTTATTGTACTAAATACTCCTGAAACCGTACCTGTATCAAATAACCACCATTTGGACATTCTAGTTTCCACTAAAATTTGGTAAAATGTTATGCACGGGTAACCCTATTTTACATACCTGTCATCACAGAGTACCATTCCAACATAAAGATAACAAACACTGACATTTGTCAGAGGTAAAATATCTGTGAACGGACTGTAAGTATATCAATTTGACTGACAAATAGTAACAAAAACTAGCGTTTATTATTGGTTGGCGGAAAATAAGCGTTGTGGGTGTAGGAGTATGATTTCGTACGTATGTATGTATAATTATGTAAGTAAGTATAATTTTAACGTTGTTTCACAACTACTTGCCGATGGCAGCGCCTAAAGGAGATCACCCAAATTGGGCTAATTTTTATTTCGCCGGCCAATCAATAAAATTGTGTTATTTTAATAGAACACATTGTTGTAAACATTTTTAACTATTACACCAAACTTAAATTCTCTGAGACAATATTTAGTTTTGAATGTATGTCTCAAAGTACCGTAGAGCAGTTTTGTTTTGACAAAAGTGATAAATCAAAGAGGTGTAAAGGTGGTCAACTACCTATACGTTTTCAGCCTAACGTGAAATACGTGAGCCTTAAAATGCAGCGGACTCATTAAAAAGTAAAAAACATTTTTACACGAGTGCCCAAAGAAAGGTGTAATGTTTTCAGGATTCATGTATGTATGTGAGTTTCTTTATTCCACTATAACTTCTAAATGCCTGGACTGATTAGGATGTATGGGGTATCATTAGAATCCTTACTTCACCCCGAGTAACACAGGATATATATTTTTTTAAAGTCAACATGGTAGGGGTGTGAAGCCATTTCCAAATAAGAAACATCATAGTGCCATCTAACGTTCAATGGCGAAGACAAATGTAATAACGCCATCTATTATTTATTTGTGATAAACAAACAAGTGTTGTTATTAATGTATATTTATGTAATGTACAAATAAAAAATAAGAAAGTGAGTACGTAAATAATAATTACATTAAATATAACATTATATTTTGATAAGAAATGTACCGCCGTTAAGTAATTTATAAAACAACGCCATCTAGTTCATTCGCATTCAATCTAATAATTGGAGTATTGTCGGGATTAAGACCAAGTTGCCACTAAAATGTATCAAATAAAAATTAATAATTAAAAAATTAAAAAACACGACTGCCCTGCAAAGAAACGAACTAAAAAGTTAATAACAAGTTTGAATAAAATTGTCATTGCAGTCGGGGGCCGTTTTGTGGAACACCAATTTAAGAGGTCCTCCGACTGCAATGACAATTTTATTCAAACTTCTTACTAACTTTTTAGTTCGTTTCTTCGCAGGGCAGTCGTGTTTTTTAAATATTTTTTTTCTTTTTAATATTCCTTACCAAATATAAAAATATCGTCTAAACCTTTAGTAGGAATGTCTATGACCGGCCAAGTACAGATGTCTTGTATACAGGCACCATGTGGTTGAAGAGATGTTGCGTCGCGACGTTCTCACTTTCCGTTGTTTCGGCCGGTTCTTGTAGAGAAAAGGCCAGGAGGAAACGCCTGGATATCACTATAGTGACAGCAGCCGCAACCCTGTCCAAGAAACGGCGCTGCAAATGTTGGCGTACTGCCCCGCTTGTGCATCTCAGCGCCATGAACATCACCATCTTAAGACTTTTCCGACCATTTTGGTGCAGACCCTACAACTTCCTTTCCGTTCTGTTTTGGGCAGTCTTCAACCAATTACTGCCTATCTTTATGATGTCTTCTTTCCATCTCATTTGCAGTCTTCCAGCTAGTCGTTTACAATCCCATGGTTGCCATTTTAATATTTGCGTGCACCATGTTTCGGGATTTCTGGCTACATGTCCGGCCGCTACTCTTTTGGCAACATCTGATAATAGACTTTCTTTTCGGAGTGATTTATTCGTCTTTCTGTCTCTGAGTGTCACTCCTGCCAGTTTTCTCTCCATTGCCCTTTGAACTACTTCAAGTTTCTGTAGCGCTGTAGTAACCCAAGTTTCGGCTCCGTAGGTGAGCACTGGCAGGACGCACTGGTTGAATATTCTTGCTTTTTGTTGCTTCGTAAAAGGAAATGCCAGTTTATCGAAAGCAGCCCAATCCAAATGGATACGTATATCAATCCTGTTCACCTGGTTTACTTTGCCCGCCTTTATTTCTTGCCCTAGGTATAAAATACCAATTATTGAAGAATTCTAATCGGGTACATCCTACTGCAATTGTTATTCCGCTGGAGTTTTCACTGGTCATGTTTCGAATTGGCCGTAAACTGATCGCGGCAATTGTTACTGCCCTGCCCATGGTCTGGTGCGTGATGGCTTGGAAAGTCACCGGTTCTTTTTGTGAGGCAGTAATGCTTATCAATCAGATATTTCGCTCTTAGCTTACTACCTGCCATTACCTGATGCCATTTAAATTGCAACTTGCACATTATCATAGGCAAAAAATAACAATAATTACTTAGGATTTCTTTCAGGAACAGAATAGATTCTTTGAGCTCGAATATGATCTCACAGACTGCACTTAGAACCTTAGTGTAGCAATAAAAAGTGTTTATTTCGTAATATTCTATAATAAAATTTTAAGTTTATTTTAGTTGGCCGGCACTATTGACATATATTTAGTACATATAATATATCAATGGCCTGCACTTTTAGAATTAGCCTAAATTTGTATGCAGCTGGGTGATCTCCTTTATTATGCATGCACGTGTGTTTGCATGAATATATTGCTATATACTCATGCAAACACACGTGCATGCGTAATAGTATTATTGATCTTTTTCCGGTACTTTTTTGACAGAGTAGTTAGTATCTTAGAGATTTCACAGTTAAAATAAATATAACAAAATGTAATCATTGGTGATTAAAAGTAGCCATGAGTATCTTACACGTTATTATTATTGGTTCTATGCCGTTGTTTTGCTGACAGTACCAACGAATTAATTAATTTATATTAATCTAATCCTTTTGCCTAAGATTCATATCGAACAAGCGATACTTTCGCATTGCGAGCGATCATAAGTTTTTTTTTATAATTAACAACAAAGATAATATTCATAATATTACTGATTACTTAATTATTGTCACTATAAACAAAAGCAATTTTATAAAACTACTTTCAAATTTCATAAAGGTTTATTCAAAACAGAAACGTTGCAAATTATTTATACTCGATAAGTAAGTTTATATTTCAATTGATATACTGCTTCAATTATCTGTAATATGGCGCGAAAGTGTTATACCTACATATGGCGGCAGTGGCGTAGCGTCTCGCGTCGCGATTGATCGTAGTTATACTCGCGGACTGGGGAAGCGGGGAGCCTCAAAAGCTTTGAGCGCTCGGAAATCCTTGCCTAAACTAAAATTCAAACACCGATGTCTTCTTTTTCCGCCTTTTCTGAGTGAAAATAGAATCATTTATAGACTCTGTTACTTACGCCAAATTTTTTGATATATTTTTTACTACTGTACGCTTCAATTTAATTTCAGACATTTTGATGTATGGAGATCTGCCATTGTCCTTTGCTTATAACAATTTAGCAAGCTGAAGTCAACTTTTGCATTATTGTTTAGGAACAAGCTACGGGTTGCAAATATTACTTCGGTTTGTTTTGTCAACATGTTGGCTAATAAGTTCGCCAACTTATTTATCCCTAAAGTCTTTGAAAACTTGGGTGCACTCATATTATTGCTCTAATATTGTAGGTTTTAGTTCGTAGTGTCTTCTCAGTTTTATTAAATATTGTTGGTTGAAAACTCTCAAAATTCACTTACGGACGTGACTTGGAAGCTCCAAGTCATGTCCGAAAGCTTTCACGCTAATGCCTAAGTTTGCGGTCATTATTATTGTTATTACAGTTTAGCGCATTTCGGTCTGAGTGTTCGGAACGTTCTGTGCGTAAAAGTAAAACTTTGGAGTTCGGTAATGTATGTTTTGAAAGGCTTTTGAAGTACGAATTTAAGAATTTAATAATGTGAAAATCTTGTTAAACGTACATTATTATTTTGAACTAATGCCTGTGAATATGTTCAGCTTTTTCAGTATTCAGTTTTCTTATCTTAAAAGTTTTTATTTTACTTTTATCTGTCACGATGTCTGCGATTATCATTTGTCCCAGCGTTACGCCTAGTATTAATCTATTTAAAAAAGGAAATATTAACCTGACCGTTTCATTCTTGGTGTGTCCAGGTGACGAAATAATAAGTGATACCAATGTTGATTTTTAGAAACCAGACACACATGTGTCTAGTCGTGTGTTGGGTTGGTGAAGGAACCCTAATATCCTATCCTATAAGAGACATTTTATTTAAAAACATACATTTAAGAAGTCGACGGTCATCATCATCCTCCTAGCGCTAACCCAGTTTCAACCTCGGATCCGCTTACTAGTCTAACCGGATTCGGCTGAAATTAGCCTTTCCACAGAGCGACTGTCTGTCTGACCGCCGCGAAAAATTGTTGTCTCTAAATATTCAATAACTTTCAAGTCTCTCGCATTATATTTTATGATGACATATTTGTGGAAATATTGTAAAATTCTTAAAATGTCCTGCACATTTATATTTTATTTAGTGTAAGACTCTGTATTTTACTTGCGACACTCTTGAAGTTTTTAGAACTTTTATTGACAGATTTCAGTGACAAAAAGACAGAATCTGAGACTTTTTATTTTGAATTCTGTAAGACCGTGATTGGCATCTGAATGCAATAAAATTTTGTAATTATGATCGAGAGAAAACAGTGATTGGCACGAAGAGAACAACATGTGTAAATAAAAGCTTTCTGGGTCATCGTATTTGAGATAACACATACGCATAATTATATTTTTAAACGAGCACAAGGCTAAACTTAGGTTCGTTTAAAGGTCATTGCTTTATAGGCGCTACACTGCACACCACTTGATGGACAGTATTGACTGCGATGTATTTACTCAAGTATTTTATTTGGACTGCCTCATAGCACGTTGCTATTCATTGTGTTACCGTAAAATTATTGCAGCGATGACAAATTACCATAAGGGAATATAAAGTTTAATAAACTAAACATCTCCTGCTTCAGCAATCATATCCAAATCGCAAAGAAAGAATCACGAAAACTAAAGTAGGCCATTCAAAAAATCTTAGACTCGGCAATACGTGGGTATTATGATCGGGGATGATTATGGCGAACAATATTAGTGCAAATGAATTTATGGAAAACTAGAGAATACCATCCCACATAGTGGTGGGGGTCAGCTTTCTTTATTTTACTCTTCCACTTCGCTCTATCTGCGACATCATTGTCAGTAAAATCACATACCCTCTTGTCCTTTAACACTATATCTCTCCACCTTGTTTTGGGTCGTCCTCTAGGTCTCCGACCAGAGAGGTCAAGCTGTAGTGCCAAATTCCCGACGTAGTCTGGTGGCCTCCTTTTCACATGACCATAGCATCTCAGCCTACTTTCCTGCATCTTGTCGGCGATGTCGCGTACACCGAGGTTTCCTCGCACGTACTCGTTGCGGATTTTGTCGAGCCTGGTTACGCCGCACATCCACCTCAGCATCTTCATTTCAGCAACTTGGATGGTATGCACGCTCTTTTAGGTTACAACCCATGTTTCACTGCCATACATAAGCTCTGGCCTTATCATGGTCTTATAAATTAAACCCTTGAGTTTGACGGGCATCCTCTTGTCACAAGTGACACCAGTCACTTCACGCCACTTAAGGCACGCTGCGGTTATTCTGTGTTGGATGTTGCATTGTAGGTGCCCAGATCTGTGCATCATACCACCTAGATACTTGTATTGATCGCACATGGTTACAAGTTGGCCATCAATAGGAATCGGACTATTGTTATCTGGGTCTAGGTCATTAAAAGACATGTACTGGGTCGTTGCAACACTCAACACTAAGCCACCGGCCTGTAACTGGTGTTTCCACGACAGAAGCGCCTCTTGCAACTCTTCGCGGCTCTCGGTGCAGATAGCAACATCGTCTGCGGCGATGAAAGTCCACGAGGCTGAAGATTGCGCCAGTTCAGTGAGTGAGTCTAGAACCAAGCAAAACAGGTAAGGACTCAGTACTGAGCCTTGATGCACACCTTCTGCAACCGCTATTGGTTTTGTTTGACCCATTACTGTTCGTACTATTGATCTCGCACCCCTGTACATGTCGGCTATGATGTTAATATAATGTTCGGGGACGTTCTTCTTGCGAAGGCTCCACCAAATCGTATCCCTTGGGACACGATCAAATGCCTTTTCCATGTCCAAGAATGCGACATACAATGGACGAAGTTTTGCTCGATATTCTTCAGCGATCGTGTTTAGAGCAAACATAGGATCGGTGGTAGATAAGCCCGGTACAAAGCCATAGTGATTTTTAGACAACAAACCCTATACCAACCCGTTTGGCCAGCGCGGTATAGTAGGCCAATTCCTCCTTTCAAAGGAGAGGCCTAGTCCAGCAGTGGACTATTAAAGGCTGATGTGATGATGACAGTGCCCTGCTACAGCCTAGAAATAATTTTAATTTATATTTATTTTCCTTAATAAGACCAGAACCACTACACAAGAACTAGGGATGAATCCTGTGACGCAAGTTACTTCACAAACTTTCAATTAATGGACACAAAGTACTCCTAGGCTCATAACAACAATTTGTAAATCAAAGTGTTGTCTCATCTGGGAATAGAAACCAAAACATAGTGCGCAGTTCTGTGTGGCGAGGACTACGCCATTCGTGCAGTCATATTTATTTCTTTCTTAACAGAGTTTTACAATAATAAACTATAAATCAAAATTGTCTGCCCGGATGGCACACTCCACCGAGTGCTGCAGGTCCAATCAACACAATACCTGAAATAACACTTCGTGTGATTAATAAATTTTAATTTCAGGTCAGGTCATTATTGTGGAGAAAGGAGAATGCCGGAAGCTGTACCAATTGCTTTAAAAAAATTATATACCGTAAATACTTTGACACATTTTGAATGCCATTACTAAATTATGAATCATTATTAAATCCGCGTTTACGAAATATTATAAAAAAGTATAACTTGGATCAACAACTTCCGAATGCATACATTGCCAGCACAAAAAAAAAGTTGATTCCGAGTGACAAAAAATCGAGTGTAATATTCTCAACATTAACGATTGCTTACACGATTAAATGATTTTGGATTCAAAAGAAGACACTATAATAGTGAATTAAAAAAACTGTGTTCTGTGTGATTTATTAAATAGAAATACATATTTGGCTACTTAACTTGATTTCAGTCTTTGGTTGAGCAATTTATTCATTAATCGATTGTTTTTTAGGTGATATCGATTTTAGATATAATTTAATCGAGATAGCAGCACTAGCAGGGTAACATTTGATAACTTGAGCAACTGTCAAAAGTGTCAAATGTCAACCCCACACAACGTCGCCTACGCATCGATCGTGTTTGTTTGTGTTATTATTTTGTTTTTATCCGTTGAGTTGAGGTTTGTTCCTCTGGGTCGAAACTACGTTTCTTTTAACTTGTAACATCATTCACTTCTTGAAATTGTTATAAACAATTAGAAATCAAGGACAAATTCCTTCCTTTGCAATATATGGCGGATGTTTTAAAAATATGGTTATGTGAAAATCTCAGAACTGCGGATTCGAAAACAAAAACGCTTCATGCCTACGGTAATATTAAACAATAAGCTGGCTAAAAATGTTCATGTTTCATGAAAAAGTAAACGGTACAGGCTTCCATACAAAAACCGGCATTCTCCTTTTAGTCAACCACAATAGAGAAGATAACGCCTCAAATCGTATACTGCGAGAACAAGATTTGAGCTGTTATAAATATCTGCTCTTCTAAATATCTTAAAGTGAAGAACTTATTCTTCTAAGCTACCCGTAATTGTAAACCCAAATAGAACCAATAGATACCCAACTTCTTAAATATGCGTAATGTCAAGTCCAAATACGCGACTGTTAATTTCATGTTAAGTCTTTCATATAAAATAAGACCAAGAATCTTGCCATGAATAACTTTAACACAATACACACAATTTCAAAAATCCCTTCTCTTTCTTTGAAAACCACTGGGATGTCGGTTTATACATTAATTCGTTGAATAAAAATGTTCAGGCACCAGATAGCGGTTGACATCTCTGATCTCTGTAAATGGTTGGTTTTCTGAGCCATATTTGCAAGATAAGTGTTCTTTCTTTTAATTTTTTTTCATGCATGGAATACCAGTATTTAAGGCCAGTAAGTATGGTAAAAAGTTGAGCTTGTAAGATCGTATAATGGGTCTTATGTATATACCAACATACTACACATTTTTAGGTCTTACTAAAGTACCTATCTCGTGGTGGAGACTATATACTGTTTGATTACGAAATATTGTTTTAAAATAAACAACAAATTTGATTACACAAAGACATGAAATATTTCTTAGCTGTTGAAACTCATTCGCAATATAATCAATCATTAGTGCTCTTCGTAAAATACTGCAAATCAAATACATTCTTGGCAGAAGTAAGAAATCAGAGAACAAAATGCTATTAGTGTGAGCGAGTGTTGCCAAGTAGCGCGACGCGCCTACACTTAAAGAAAACTTAAAATATTGTACTCGTTTTAAGAAAGAATAATTTTGTTTGAGAAAATGCAATGCATTATATTGGCAGCAATGGTGCAATATTTAATTGACATCTTCTTAGTCTTAATTTTCGGTAGAGCTGTCCTGATTTGCCGTTGATATGATATTGGCAAAGTTAAGTAACTCTAGCACAAGTCACCCCTTGGATGGGTGAATGCTTGTGGCATTTACATCAGAGCACTACCGTGTTTCAAAGACCGTGATACACAAATTATCTCGTAAAACCTTGTCTTAATAATGTATTTAGGTACTTGGTCAAGATTTAAAACGTAGACCCAAGATACTCAATGGAGTGGGAGTTAAAATATTTTTTATTCCCTTAAGGGGATAGCAGTTGCTTTAGGGCATAGTCATACATAGAATACTATTGAGTAGCCAATCGTTAGTTGCGTATTCTATATTCTTTTTTACTCTCAAGCTAGAGGATGCCGATCCCGTGGGAATTTCGGGAAATACCTTCTTAGGGCACCCTATGGTTCCCAAGGAACAGACATGCCAAATTTCAGTTTCTCGAGCTCAATAGTTTTGGATGTAGCTTGTCTGTGCGTCTGTCTGTGACGCAAGAATTTTATATATGTATAGGTACAGAAGATAAAGTAATATTTTTTGTGTCATACTTTTTTAATGAAGTCAAGCAAAGTCTTAGTCTTTAAGTATAATATTTTTAATGGATCAACTGTAATAAACCTTTCTTTTTAGAATGCTCAATAGTATCACAGAACGCTTGAACTGATCTGCCTGATGAAGGCAATATTCAAGTCTTTATCAGAAGGTCAGTGTGTAATACCCTTTTCTACACACACAAATCCTCATTCACTTAGAAATCTCCAGTGAAAGTGGATTTTTGTAGAGCAACCTACACTATACTAATATTGTAATTTTCATTCAAAAAACATTATTTCTGAAATAGAATGAAATTATGTTCATTATACGTTTCACATAGAAAATGACTTTAAAATAAGTACAGATTACGACAACTGTACATCAACTGCGACGACAGCCTTATTCACAAGATGTACCGGCATTATTTGACACTCGCTCACAACTTAAACATGAAAGACAAATTGTCAGTCATACTGAGAGTACTTAATGTGTTAATGTAGTATTTGTGCTACTCATTAAAGCCTTTGAGACCAAAATTAAGGATGCCAAATCTATCTATCTAGTCTATATTCGCTCGTATAACTTGGAATAAGTGGTTTGTACAATATAGACTGTCTCCGCGGTCCAGTGAATAGCGTATACGACTGCTGATCGGAGGCCCCGGGTTTGATTCCCGGGTCGGGCAAAAGTGTTACTGGGTTTTTCCGAATTCTCAGTAGCAGCACGGAGTCTGGTGATGTGCCCGGTATCGGCAATAGGCTTGCCCCCTATTACGTGGGACCTAAAAATTCAGTAGCGATAGCCGAGTGGAGAGACCGACAGACTGCTACGCAGAGGGTCTCAGGTTCGAATCCTCGGCTCGCACCAATGACTTTTCGAAGTTAAGTGCGTATTAAATTGTTAACTATCGTGAAGGAAAACATCGTGAGGAAACCTGCATGTCTGAGAGTTCTCCATAATGTTCTCGAAAGACATGTGAAGTCTGCCAACCCGCACTTGGCCAGCGTGGTGGACTATGGCTTTAATCTTCTCATAGTGGGAAGTGGCCCGTGCCAAGCTGTGTGACAGTATAAAGGGCTGATGATGACGATGAAAACTTCATGGCGAAATGTAGGTGTAATATTACACATCTGCCTACCCCTTCCGGGAAACAGGCGTGAGTCTATAAAAAAAAGAAAATATGGACTAACACAAATTTGTGAGAGCGAACCTGACAATTTTATAAAAATATGGTTTTCCCTAATACAAATTCATGCCCTATGTCTGGCGAAAGTTATGTAAGATGAGAATATCGAGACGAATTGAATTAGTTATGAAAAACAATCTTACTTTCAAAACCCAAAATGCGTCGCATGCTAGGCATCTAAAATATAGCTGTCGCGTAATTGTTACAACATTCCTACGGCTATTAGAACATAGTGCATAATATGGGATATTGTAGTTTGAACCAAAACAATTAATATCTACCTACAATCGTTGTTTTACGAGCTTAGCGCCCAATAATTGTATGCTGAGGTTAAACGTTATGGTTTACATACTTCTAGTAACCATATTTAAAGACATTTTTAAAGTACCTATAATTTCAATATTTTTAGTACCTAAAAGAAACTCCAATCGAAATAAGTTAATCCAAATTGAAAGAGATAGGAGAGATAAGATTAAGATAATATATTTATTTTGAACACAACAATACAAATTAAAAGTTTATAATTTTTACAGTAATTAATTCTGAGCATAATATTAAATTGAAAAAAAAAGAAATACAAAAAAAAACATTTCAAAGTCAAAATAAAATAAAAATATAAAATCATTAGGAAAAAAAATAGGTACTTGTTTACATTTTAAAGCGAGCACGCGCGCATGCCACCCGCTCAGCGCAATACATATTAATATACCGACCTACATAATTATATATATATAAGAGTAGGTACCTAATAAAAACAAATCCTGGGAACAGGCCGTAGGCGACACGCGTACAATAAAGCATACTTTTGTTAACTTGATTTCAATATTTTACAACACAACTGTTCGAGGCACTAGTGTGGTAAAAGACAAATGGTCCATACGATGTGTCGCAAAGTCTTGATATAACTCCAGTCCCATGAGCGAAGCGAAGCAGCGCACGACCTACATGACTACTCTAAATAAAAATATAGCGGCGACAGCCACAGATGTCACGGGCATGCTAAGCTTAAATTTATCACTTCGCTTAGACTACAGTGGCACTGGTTTCAGAGAAATTGGGAGTGGCTTTTCCCTGTTTAATGGTTTTGCTAGCGGACAACTGTTGCTCCTATAACAAGCTTATTTTTATTAGTATGTCAACATTTTTATATTGCCGCATCGGCGTCGCGTCTACATATGAATGATGGTTTATAATATGTTTTTTGGAATGTTATTACAAAAGTTTATTCTTTGCAAAAGGTTCAAAAAACCTTTGTGTTTTGGAACTGCTGAACTCAAAGGTAAATGGCATGCATTGCTCTGTGTGAGTACTGACACTCAACGTTTCTACGCATGAATGTATTCGTGGCACGTACTGACTGTTTTACGTGATCTTGCCATGCTCATTTACGTGATTGAACTGAGAGTTTATCACGCCTCCGTTGCTCTAATTTACAATTTTATCACACGTCTCCACACTAATCCCGCAAGAATAAATTTCACCATTACTCTCAAAGCGCAAAAAATCTCGAAAATTTTCTTGTTTGTCTCCTTTACCATTATAATAGCAAATCTTTCACAGTTGCCTGAAAATCCCATCTAAACTAAATCATGGTTTCCCTAGCGGGCACTACATTGTATGTCAGAACATAATTTCATGACAAAATTTAGTGCAACCCGACCCGTTGATGTAATCTACAAAAAATGCTCTTTTCACCCCTCTGAATGTGAGTTAAAATAAAATTACATCCTTTATACCAGTATAAATAACAACAAAGCGACGTGATTCTGATCTACTATTGTAGAAAATTGTTATGCAGACTACATTTTCCGTTTGATACTAACAGACTATGTACGTATTACAAGAACCTTTTTACTATTAGTGGGTTTAGAAACAAATCTTTTTAATGATGAAAGCTGAAATACGTATGTATGGCTTTGAATGATGTTTCAAAATAACCGTAAGGTAAAATTCGCTTACCGTTTCTATTGAATCGGTATGTCAATTTATTAAGTCGTATATCAGTTTCTATTTAATGACTTAGTAGATGTTACGTGTACAAAACAGACACATTAGATTTCAAGGTTGTATGAAGTGCATATTGTATGTTGGTATGTGTGCTCTAATGAAATGGACGCAATCTTAGTCATTGGTAAATGATAGTACATATCGATGGCCCCACAGAATAAACGTGTAAGTCAAAAACCACAACTTTTCAGGAAAAAATAAAAACGATTAAACTTAAATAACTGTTGTTTGGTAGTATATAGGGTTAAACAAATTATATCAAATTGAAGATAAAAAAATATATAATTAATTTATTACATTAGATACGTATATATTTTTTAATTTAAACAGTTTTCCGACAATTTATTAAAAACCATTTTATTTTTGTGAATTTCAATGACTAGATAACAGTAAACTTTCATTACACGTTTATTCGTGTAAAGTGTCAACAAACAAAACTAATAATATTATATTACACTATTATTTGACAGTAATCAAGTTTCTTTAATACCTAGTTACAGGCATGAGCACGCTTGTTTACAGTAACTTACTGTTTTGTTTGATTATTGTAAAGATAAAATGCATTTATATCAATGTTTATAAGATCGATTCTCATTTATGTAATATACTTTTGTTATTACATGATGTAATAAAGTAAACTTCATTAATGATGTGAAAGGTTGAAATTAAACGAAAAAGTTTTAATAAAATAAGAATATTATCAAGTAACTATCTATCGGGTTCGAATCCACAGCGCGCACCAATGACTTTTCGGAGTTATGTGCGTATTAAATTGTTAATTATCGCTTGTCCCGTGCCTCGGAGAGCACGTTAAGCCGTCGGTCCCGGTTGTCATGAAGATCTTTGACAGTCGTTACAGGGCGTCAGTACCTTTTAAATAAACTGACACTAGTCTAAGCCATGGAATATCGCTACCCCTTCGGGTTGCGGAGGGCAGACAGACAGTCGCTCCGTGGAAAATCTAATATTCAGCCAAATCCGGTTAGACTAGAATGCGGACCCCAGATTGAAACTGGGATAACGCTAAGAAAATAATGATGAATCAAGTAACTATCTACTTGTATAAACACTAAATAATAATCACAATTGAAATCTATTTCATGATAAGGAAATAGCTACCTATTAGCTTGAACTGATAACAAAAAAAACCGAATCATATCGTAATCTGATATACTTAATCTTCCTCGTCACTATCATTGGTGGCAGAAATCGAATTGTCTAAATCGAAACGAATTAAGTTTCTATAAAAAGGTTGGTAATGGTCTGGTATGGCTCCTGAATCACACAAACTTATCAAATCCTTATGTAAAGGAAGAGGTATAAGGAGCAGTTCAGCGTATGCAAGTATTAAGTTTTCAGGATCTTCAGTAGGTACTCCTCGCCGCCTTCTTGAATAAGATCTTACTATGATTTGCATCTCCCGTGATTCGTCTTCAAAACTATACCTGAAATAAACTGAATCAAGATGCTCGTGAGAGAAGTTTACTTCTTTTATTTTACTCCAGTAAATTTTATCGAAGTTTGTAGGTATATGAATGTTTGAGTACGATTATTTTTGCGTTCTACTGTAATTTTTTTAACGTGTTCCTTCTTCACATAACAACACCCCACTTTAATGCGCAGTCGACGAATGTTCAATATACAGATACGGTTAGTGTGTTTTGCGCCGGTACTTCGAAAATCAACAACCCGGAGGTAGAAATAGAATCTTCTACCTCGCGCTCGTAGACGTGACTTCGCAACACCAGTCAGCTTGCGACCACGGGACGTGCAACCGTCTCGAAACGTCAAGCAAAATAAGGTATGTAAATACCTAATGCATTTTTGCGTTAATTCCCGTATATAGTATATATTCTTATTAACATGCAACGCGAGTGTTTAAAAGTTTCAATCGATTTTTGGTTTATTTTTTCTTACTTCTAAATTCTAATACTCTCATAGCTTTGACCAGATTTTTTAAATAGGTACTTTGTTTTTGTTATCTTTCCATAAGTCTCTATTTCCTTTTCTCTTTCGTGAAAGCTTCTTAGTAGGGGTTGTCATTCGTGCTTCTGACTTTGTAGGCACATCATCTGGTGAATTGTTATGTGTTTAAATAGAACTTAAACTACTTACCCTCCAAATTAGAAACGCCTTTAGATATGCCACTCGCATTGCACCCCCCACGCCCCTTTCTAATGTTATGTACAATTGCATGGAACAGATCGTTGAAATATTTTGTTTCATTGCTATTACTATGCATAAACTTCAACTATTAAGATCAAAACACTAATATTTGAACACTTAATGCTATAAACAATCCGAGTAAATACCCTAGGAGGCAATGCAATACTTTAATTATAAATAAAAAATATTTTAAAACTTTCATTCCACAATAATGACACATTAAGAATGAAAATTGTTTGCTTTATTACACGAATAAACGTGTAAGCTGCTATTATACAAACTCGAAGAAGTGCACAAGTCTTCTCAAAAGTTTGCTTGTTTTAACACGTTTTTTCGTGTGAACTCGGGAACCTAAAAAGCGTTTAACAATAGCATATACTTTTATACTTGTGATATAATTCCATCATTTTTCCCTAGAATAAAGGAATCAAATGATATAATACGCGTATTTTGAGTCAAAAATTTATAAAAAAAATTAGAAGGTGCTGCATAGGTAAAAGAAACGAAAACTGCAACAAAAAAAAATTTGTGTAAGAGCTCTTGCACGTTTATTCTGTGGGGCCATCGATATCATAATCATACTATTCATAATGTATTCTCTCGCCGTGTTGTGTTTGCGTGGTAATAAGTATAATTTAAGCGCCCGCGATGAGCTTTAGAATTACCTGTTAATTTAACTGAATAAACTGTGTGTGATGTTGGTGTATAACTCGGTGATGATGATTCATCCTTTAAAGCAACTGCTTTAATGTATGAACACCGGCCATAGCAGTAAACTAAACTCACCATTTTGACATACTAGACACGCACGATGAAATGGAAATTAAAGTACTGATGGTCGTAGAAATATGAACCATAAAGTAAAGGCGGTGAATAGTTTAAATTCTAGTTATCACTTTGTACATTGTTTTAGTGGAGCTGGTTGTAGGGACACACAGGTATCATATTTTGCAATTGTTAGCATAAGATATGCGGCACGCCAGTCGGCACCTAACCTTTGTACTCTATGGTTGTATGCCAATAAATACAAGTGAAATATTTATCTCGATTTCACTTAATATCCTCAAATATACACCCACACATAACATTGGTGACCCCGAACGGTGAATAAAGTGAACAGTTTTACAATTAGTGGTGTATATGGATAAAATTGGACAAAGTGGTGATATACGAACCTTGTGAATTTATCGTATCGTGCCGACTCCCTCCGCGACGTGCACGGCTGAGGAAAAACAGCGTTTTGTAAGCATGTCGACATCTGCTAGGGAAGGAAAACACGGAGAAAGTTCTACTCTGATGTATGGTGATATGGCACAAATTACAGTGGCGTCAAGGATTCCCGAATTTTGGACTGACCAACCTCAATTGTGGTTCGTCCAGATGGATGCGATATTCGCAACTTAGCCATAACGAAATTGGGTAAAGACATTATAGCCCAACTTACCGATTACCTTTTGAAACCGCCGGAGACGAAAAAGTACGAAGGTCTGAAGGAACGCCTACTTACAATTTTTGAGGAAACTGAGACACGGAGATAACAGAAATTAATCGGAAAAATGGAGTTAGGTGATCAAAGGCCTTCACAATTACTCACAAAAATGACCGACTTAGCTCGTGGAAAAATCAGTAGTGAAACGTTGAGAATACTCTGGCAAGGGCATTTACCAGAATTCGTGCGTGCTGTATTGACGGTGGCAGATACCATGGAACTCGAGAAATTAGCGAAGATGGCAGACAAGGTCGTCGAGAATATTCGGCCATTGCAACTTACTGAAGTAACTCAGAGTACCGGTACCGATACAGTTGCATCTTTAATCGCTGAAATTGCTCGTATTAACACGAGACTAGATGAAATGCAAGCAAACACGTTACGTTCAAGACCACGATACAACAACTATAACAGGAATTCGCAACGGAACAGATCCAGTTCCAGAGGAAGGCGCACTCCCAATAGCCCCAACTGGCTATGCTATTACCACCATCGTTACCGCACAAAGGCTCATAAGTGCGTGGCTCCTTGCAACTGAAAGAGTTCGACCGTGACAGCTGCCGGAACGCAGCCGGAAAACAAGTAGAGTTACAGTCGGTGACGGGCGACTGTACACAAATTATTAATAACCGTCTTATTGTTACAGATCAGGCGACTGGCTAACGATTTTTAATAGATACAGGCGCGATGGCGCAATGTGTCAGTTTTGCCGTATAAAAACAGGTTAGTTAAAACATGTAATTTACCATTGTCTAAATATAAACTTTTTGCAGCCAATGGCTCTCAAATTAATACTTATGGTGTTAAAACGCTTATGTTAAATTTAAAATTAAGAACACCATACAATTGGACTTTTGTGATAGCAGATGTAAAACAACCTAATGTCGGTGCGGATTTCATTAAGTATCACAAGTTATTAGTAGACTTATCGGGTTGTAAACTAATTGATCAAGTTACAAACAAGTGTGTTATAGGATCTATAGTGAATTGGAATGAACCATCGTTAAGGACTATCGAGTAAAATCACCCTTATAGTGACTTATTGCTGAAATATCCTGACATAACTAAAAGCGTTAATTTTAAGGACAAAAATTTGCATGTCAATTACCTTAATAAATAAATATAATACCTATGTGTAGAAATGAACAATTACAACAGCTTTTATGGCTACCTACTGATATTATGATATTTTATTTCCGAAAATAAGAAATACTTAAACTCCAAACATTGTGCCACAGGGCATTGCTAAATGCTTACAACATTGTATATCTAATAGAGTCAAGTTTTGATACAAACATAAATCAATTTGGTTCCCTTTAATTCCTGTAACACCCTTGATGTCGCACTACGAACTACTTAATATAAAATACCCTCTGAAAAGCTTTCAACGCCTGGTAGATTAGATTACTATAAATAGCTTAGTAGGCAATGCGGGGACACGGTTCACAGACCGTTAATGCAATGTTATACAAGGTAATGTAGGAAGTGAATTATAGAAAACGTAGGATGAGCCGGCCTCAACCAGTGGCCTGAAGGATGTGGTTCAAAATCGTATGCGGGAAGTTAAGTTCGAATATGCTGACACGGCTTGAAACACAGATGGAAGGAGTTTCTTTGGTTCTGTCCAGCGAATTGCTGCGACAAGATATGTGATTACTATTAAACAATTGTTAATCATTTTACTGGACATAAAAGATAAGTAAATCATTGTAGCCTGCCAAATTTAAAAATATTGTATACATTTCAAGGACATTATGCTTAACAACTTTGAGTTATCCCAATCTTAGTTGAACAACGATCCAAAAACAAAAGTAAAGGCTATTCGGCGTCCACTTGTACGAGCCGCCTACGTGGGGGTTCCTCTGGACAATAATTTTAACCGAAACACCCTTACATCATTTCTATAGCCACCAATCAAACAAGAGCAAGACTGCGATAAGCGACATACATTTTTATTTTCACACAAGGAATGTACATTACCAAGTACAGCTTTATATCTATTAAGATTTTTTCAAATCCAAACATAAAATGTAAAATTAATACTATTCTCATAATATTAACGTGATAAAGGGAATGAAAAAACACAGACATTGGCTGCATATTTATCTTTCATTCTGATATAAATATTATGCGGATGGGATATGTATGAATAATCGATTTTAAACTTTCGCGATTTGTATACATCATACAATATTATTTAGCGGGTCTTAGTCGCGATAATTTACTTATTTAAAGGCATAAATACCTCTGTTATTCTCCTTCGTTTCTACCGGCTTGCAACGGTTGTGGTCGCGGTGGGACTGCTACCAGTCTCTCCGCTAAATAATATTGTATGTATGAATAATAACGGGAATAATTGGTGTTATTTAAAAGCTTTGAAGTAAATTTATTTTTCCATCACAATAGGATTTCTGAGTACTTTTTTGTTATGTTTGGATATATCGCTCGGTATTTGCAGTCATGATCGCATATTTGTAAAACAATATGTTTTCATAAAATACAAGTAAATTTAAAAAATAATTGGATTAGTTCATGAGATTACTTGTTGTGGATAGGAAATCAATATATTTTATTTTTCATTGCAGCATGTGAAAACTCACATCAACCACGTAATGTGTTCAGTTCGTGGATGGAACTTACGGTTGTGGGTTTGATCGTCATACGGTATAGCACTTTCCAATAATTTTCTTTGACAATTCACACTCAGCCATCTGAATCAGGTGGTTATCAGATAGATAAATACGTCTGTATATACAAAATTCTTCCGTTACTGACTGACCGACAGACAAAGAAGTACCAACATTATTAGGCGCAAGAAACCGTGAAGACCATAGGGGTCTATCATATAATCTAAATTAAAACAAATATATGTTCTTAAAGAACGATATCTGCGGGATCACGAAAATAGTTAAATTAAAAATATGTGCGGTCGAAGCTGCTGGCATCCTTTAGTACATAATAACATTATTGAGCAAGCGATAGCCTAGTGGAGATACCAACGGACTGCCATGCAGAGGGCATCAAGTTCGAACGGTGGCGCGCACCACTGACTTTACGGAGTTATGTGCATATTCAATTATTGTTGATTATCGCTTGCCCCGTGACTCGGAGTGCACGTTAAGCCGTCGGTCCCGGCTGTCATTAAGATCTTTGATAGTCGTTATAGGGCGTCAGTACCTACTTAATAAACTGACACTAGTCTAAACCATGGAATCGCTATCCTTTCGGTTTGCGGAGGTTAGACAGGCAGTCGCTCTGTGGAAAAGCTTATATTCAGCCGAATCCGGTTAGAATAGTAAGCGGACCCCAGGTTGAAACTGGGATATCGCTAGGACGATGATGAATATTTTAGAAAAATTACACTCATATTCGAAATAATTCAACGCGCTTGTCACACAAAGATTTGTACTGGGTGTTATCGAACTCAGCAGCAATGATCACTGACCACTAAACCAACAGATCGGAGATTTGTGTATTCCACAGTTAGTTATTTCGACCCTGGGTGGTCATAGCTAATTCTCCAGCGACACAGGATTAATTAATTTATGGTGGTGTTTTATAAAAAGACAAAGATGTTCCAACAATGGTTGGCCAAGCATTCATTCTTAGAGGTGTCAAGTTTTTCAGCACGTGAGGTACGTTTTAACTTTTAACGGACAGACTTTTATGTTGGAAGATTCGAATTTTTTTATTTAAGTTGTGCCTTTAAAACGTCAAAAGTATTTCTTAAATTGGCATAATATATTCTACATAGGCAATTTCCTTGTTCGCATATAACAATTTTTTTATCATTAGTTTTTTGTATCAGTGTTAAGATGTTGTCTATACGAGGTTTATTGTCTCGCGGTGGAACCCCATTGAGTTTTGGAGCTTCCCTCTACCGAATTTGGTCCGATGGTGTATGAGACTCCATTAGAGGCGTTCGGTCCGACTCTTCACCGAAATGTTTCTTTTATGACTTTTTGTGAATGGCGGGTCACGAAAACTACATAAGTATAACATACTACTTTGACCAAGTAGAACGTAGCGACAGCATAGTTAAGACACCAAGAGTATCGGGATCAGAAATACGGCGCGCATGAAATTATTATTTTGTCACTTAATTGTGCCTCAGGGACCACATCATGCAGTCAGTCATAAAAATGTTTGCACAGTCCTTAAGGGAAGTCAATTCCCTTTTATTTGCTGACTCTGGTCTAAGCAAAGGAATATCACTATAAATGCATTTTTCGATAGAAGTCAAACGACATCGCTCTGTAAAAAAAGTAATATTCTTTAATATCTGATTTGATCGAGAAAGCTGAAACCAAGACGAATTTCTTGGATGCAATCGTGAAAACGCTAAGGGAGAGTGTCATGATGATTCGTGACCAACTTATTTCTACCTACTAAGCTAATAAAATTGAAGGTATTGTTGTAAAATATTTTTGCCCGTGACAGCCATGTTTTAAATATTTATTTATCCAGCACACATTGTTATTACAGGTTACAGGCCCAATACAGCAATGCAGCAACGAATCTATTATATTATTGTACTAAAGATAGCTAATATAATCCAATGCCACCCTCTCAAATTCCGCCAAAGAACAAACATAAATATCAACCTACGAGAAACCTCATTTAGGATATTTAAAGCCTTGAACTTTGGAGCAAATTTCTGCAAATTAGTGCGGTATGTAGGTACCTCAAACACCTTAGTCCTTGGCGCCTGCCACAGTCTTGTATTTGGTACAAGCAACTTTAACGATTCCAAAACCCTAGGGTTTCTCAATTTACCCCGGAACAATAAGAATATATATTTAGCCAAGGCTAAGTTTCACCTCACCTCCAACTTATAATATCCAACCATCCCTAAAACAAAGAGGGTTGGATACATATGTAAGTGGATAGAAGGGATACAAGCCATACTGTTTTAAGTAAAGGTACCGAGTAAATTTATTTTGCATTTTCTCCACCGTCAAACTATATTTAGTTTCATGGGGGTTCCAGATGATAGCACTAGTCTATAACCTACTCCGAACCAATGCGTTGTACAAAGATTTTACAGAATTAGTATAATGGAAATCCTTTTTTTCTCGCATTATAAATCCTAGGTTCTGATAGGCCTTCTTACAGATGTTAATAATATGTTGTCTAAATGACAGTTCGGCAGAGAATAAGACACCGAGGTCTCACACCATCATGACTCGCGGAATAACTTCTCCCTCCATCTTTTATTTATAACGCAGTGGTTCTACCGCACGCGTAAACGACATAATGTTACATTATAAAACATAAAAAAAATGTTTTTTCAAAATGCTCCAATCAACAACGTGAATGATGTCTTCCTAAAGTCGTTCGCAGTCGCGCATGTCAACGACTCGAAGTAACAACTTCAAATCATCTGCAAACAGAAGGTAGTTCGCATGCTTGATCACATCTGGTAGATCATTAATCATGATGAGGAACTCTAACGGGCCCAAATTGCTACCTTGACTGACTCCTGAAATAGTGGGATATAGGTTCGAAGTGTACCCGGCGTACTCGACAAACTGCTTCCAGTTTCCTAAATTGTCAGCAAAAAAATAAATGTTTCGGCTGTACCCACTCAAACTGATGTCCACGATGTCCAGAGATGCCTCGTAGCGGCAGGTGCACGTGAATCACGATTAACATGCTTTACATATATGAGGGTGATTAAATATCCATCTCAATGTGTACCAAGTTCAGTATATTTTTTTGTAAAAATAGTCATACTTGTTCACACAGTAACATAAAATTTAAAATTTGAGATCAAATCATAGGTTGAACTGCAACGATATAATTATAAAAAATAAAAGTTGCCACTGAAATTGACTTGCTGGATACTATCGTAACAAGCTTGTTTGTACAGAAACTATCTAGAATCAAATTTTTAGAGACAATATGGTATTTTATATTTTTTTAAAGAATCTCAGTTAACGTTACAAAAACAAGTTGTTAAAGCTAAATTTGTTCTAAATTTTAAAGCACAAAATTTGATCACAAGTGCTTGTAAAATATTACCACAATGAATCTATACCACAAGGTGAAAATTTTGTCAATTTGAACACGGTAATTACTGTAACTACACATTAGAAAAATATTCACTTAAACTATAATTACATTAACTATTGCGTAAGTTACATTGAATATCAGGAACTGGCACTTCATAATCAGCCTCAAACATGATAACTTTACACCTAGAGACCATCAACGCAACTCAAAACATTTCTGACGTTATTAGATATTCTATTGGTATGAAAATAGCACAGCGTTTTCTTCTATAAAATAACTTCCACTCTAGGAATTAATCCTGTAACGTGGAAGACTTTAAAACCATTCAAGCAAGTACAGTCAAACTTGTAACAACACAGCAGACAATGTTCTCACGAGTGTGGATGACTGCAACTAAATATTAACCAGCATGAAAAACCATACATAATAATATACACAAATAAGCATCTAGAGTAACAAACTCCTACAATTGACGTTCGAAATAGCGTGACGACCAGCCGAGATAGCCGACGTAGCTTTGAAACCAATAAGCACCTTAGAACAACCTATATTCATCTCTTTCACTTATTGAAAAATGACGTTCCAAAACGTAAATTTGAATGAGACAACAACTGTACGTCAATCGCGAAATGCGGTTTTCTCCAGTCGTAAAAATGTTTTCCCCCGAAAACATAATGGAAAGAAGAAGCACCCATACACACATTTTAAATTAATGAATCATAACTAGTGATCGGATAATCGGATGCATATTTACCTAAAGTTGAGGTGTTGGCTATTATGGAATGCACTTTTGAATCAAAAAATGTCGGGATTACGGAATCGACAAATGTCGTGTTTTTATTATAGAATCAAATCGGGTGTAGGTAAATTTACTTATTTTACTTTTGTACCAAAAAAAGCTCTAAAAATAATAAAATCCTCTTAATTTTCTTCAATTTTCAAAACATTTATCTCAAACGAGTAATAAATAAAAATTACAAAGAAAAACCATTCAATCTCTTAATAATCATTAACTTAGATACAACAGCACCCACTGCCTACCATTCCTCTTACTCTCAACATACTCATAAATTGATGGGGAGCTTAAAATTAACTTCAAGTAAATACACATTAATAATTATGTAATCCCAGAGACCAGTTTTTTTTAAAATAAAAACCACATGTTAAAGACGTCGTTTCCTCACCATGTTACAGAGTAGTTTCACATTCCCGAATTTTCTGGAATCCGGGATTTATATTTAAAAAATATGTTTTAAGAAGCCGCTTCCATAATATCCTAGCCAAAAATGAACTTTAGGTGAATATGCATCCGATTATCCGATCACTGATCATAACACACCTTTTTTGTGCAGTCGTGTAAAAATTGACATTTTGTGTAATGAAATGATATTTATTTCACATAAAATACAGTATAATAAGGTGGTCATATTGGTGTGTACCAATATGACCACCTTATTATACTGTACTAGAGGACGGCAGCAGCTACGCCTGCTTTTTTTTAAAATTTACGCGTTTTGGCTGATCCCGTGGGAATTTCGGACAATCCCTTCTTAGTGCACCCCTACGGTCCCCAAGGAACATACATGCCAAATTTCAGCTTCCTGCGTCCAATAGTTTCGGCTGTAGCGTGTCTGTCAGTCAGTCAGTAACGCAAGGATTTTATATATTAAGATTTTACACCCGGGACCGACGGCTTAACGTGCTCTCCGAGGCACGGGACAAGCGATAATTAACCATTCAATACGCACATAACTCCGAAAAGTCATTGGTGCGCGCAGTGGATTCGAACCCGATACTCTCTGCATGGCAGTCTGTTGGTATATCCACTCGGCTATCGCCGCCTACAATATTATAGAAATGTCATCGGCAAATAAAATACATTTATTATTAGTTATGTCAGGAAGATCGTTCATATATAATAAAAATAATAGAGGCCCAAGTACACTACCTTGCGGCACACCGCAACCATTAATTTTGTATGGAAATCTGATATGCGTCAAGGTAGAATTTTTACCCCCACAAGACAATTCGATAAATAAGAGTCCATCCAAGCTAAAGCGGGTCCTCTAACTCCATGATCCTGGAGTTTTAGTATTACCAATTTATGGGACACAAATTCGAATGCCTTGCACATATCGAAAAACAAGACTAGTGTAGGTACATTTTTATCCACATTTGATATAACATTATGCATTAAAGTGAAAGCGGCCAGTGTAGTTGATTTACCTCTTTGAAATCCATAGTGTTCTTGTTTTATTAGATTGAATTTATTCAGATATCTGGGGGCCAATTCTGCTATTTTATATGACATTGATATCATATTTTGAATGGATTTAAAACCGGTATTCTGATAACCTTATGTCCTTATCGTGTAATTTAAAATAAACAGTTCGTCGTTGACACATACGATATCGTTACGATTTCATTCAAATATCATATAATTTAGAAGAATACGCTTTTTGTGACGTAAGTATGACACTGACATTATATTGCGACTATATTTATTTAGCGGAATTAGGCCCCTGGTCATTTCGTCGTGCATTGCTTTTACAAAGACTTTTGAAAAATTGGGGATTAATTACATTGGCCGATAGTTACATAAATCAGTTTTTTCACCGGTTTTATGAATGGGTTTTACTAATGACATTTTTAAACGCTCTGGAAAAACTCCTTGCTCGAAGGAAGCATTAATGAAGTGCGTTATTACAGGGGCTAAAATACATGAGCACTTTTTAGGGTTCCGTACCTAAAAGGTAAAAAAAGGGACCCTATTACTAAGCCTCCGCTGTCTGTCTGTCTGTCTGTCACCAGGCTGTATCTTTTAAACCGTGATAGCTAGAAAGCTGAAATTTTCACAAATTACATATTTATTTCGGTTGCCGCTATAACAACAAATACTAAAAATAAAAAAAATTAATTAAAGGGGTGTCCCATACAATAAACGTGTTTTTTTTCGTATTTTTTTATCAAAATTACTAACGGTAACTGGTAGACGCTTAATATTTTCACAGAATATGTATAATAGTTGTATATTACCTTTCAAAATAAATAATTAACCCCTTACCGTATACGAAGCCATTGGTGGTTTCTAAAGTTTGTAATTTTTTTCCAACATAACTAACATTTGAATTATGGCAAAATTCATTGTAACTTATGAAAAATTTCTTCGTTAAAACCATGTAATTTTTTTGTGCGTGGTAAGTCATCTGTGTCAAAATTATTTGATGTTATTTCATGACAGGGCTACAAATTAACTGCAATGTTTTTAGTTAAATTTTTTTCAGTGAAAAATAATAGTAATTAAGTGACTGAGATCATCAATATTTTTTTTTTACTTCTAGAATTATCGACTAGCGTAATAGTAAGTTGTTTTTGTATAATTTTTTATTTTTATTTGATTTTTGACCTGTTTTTTTCAGACGCCAAATATGGGTTGCTATGCATTTCCGTCAAAATAATGTATGTCAAATATGGCTTCGTATGCACTCGAGTTTCTGTTTTTGGCTATATAGAAATGGATATTGCCATGTTTTATGGTTCTTTCAAGGTAAAACTGCAAAAAATACGCAATTATACAAAATATAAATAATAAAAATTGTCTTAAAAAAGTCTTTCTAATGCTGTAATGACAAGTGGAACTGGTTCAAAGATTTTAAAAAAATGTAATAACTATGCATGCAAAGCCAGATATGGCATATACAATTTCAACTTGAATGCATACGAGTCCAGATATGGATTCGTGATATAAATGCATAAATAATAACGTATATTTTTTTTATTTGTCTAATTTATGTTCATAAAAGATTATTAAACATGTTTTCACCAAAATATATTTTTTGTAACTTCCTTCATAATTCATACAATAAGGGAGTTAAATAATAAAAAAGTAAATAATAAAGGGCCCACCTTTATTATTTACTTTAACGCAAAAGATATCCAACCATATTTGTGGTTGGGTATCTTTTGCGAAAGGGACATACAGTGTTTTAAGAGGTTAGCGTATTTTTTGTAAATATTTTTGCTTGCTCTTGTTGTTTCTTTATAGAATTTGTAGCGTAATGTTCTTTTCTTCTTACAGCTAATTCTTAGCTCTTTTGATATCCACTTAAGATCACGGTTTTTTTAACTTATTTTATGTTTTAATATGGGAAAGCACAAATTATAATCTTAATATATAAAATCCTTGCGTTACTGACTGACTGACAGACACGCTACAGCCGAAACTATAGGGCGCAGGAAGCTGAAATTTGGCATGTATGTTCCTTGGGGACCGTAGGAGTGCACTAAGAAGGGATTTCCCGAAATTCCCACGGGATCCGCCAAAACGGGTAAATTTAAAAATATAAAATAAAATCCTCATGAAATAAATTAAATGCCGCATTTACATTTGGCTCGGTGAGTACTTCGCTAAAGCTAAGGCCTTGGATACGCTTGTAGGTTCATAGTTTCTTCTAAATTTGTATAGAGCTTACGGTTGTTTCAAAACTACCTTGACGGGTATATTTAACATTTGAGCTGTGTCATGGTCTGATAAACCTAGTTTAAGAACTTCACCATACGACTTTTTAAGATAGCTGCCTATAATGAGATCTATGCAGGATTGCTGTCGAGTCGGTTCCTTTACGTAAAAAGTCAGATTATAATTATTTACTATGTCAGTTAATTGATGAAATATTTTATTATGTTTATGAGTATTAATATTTAAGTCGCCTAGTAAAATATATTTTTTATTCTTAGCTGAAGTCAGTTTATATAATAATAAGTCTAATTGTTTAAAAAATGTGTCAGTGTTGGCTGTTGGTGTACGATATAGGCATATAATAGTTAATTTATGATCTATCATCTCTACGCCACAACATTCGAAACTATCTTTAAGAGCAAAGTGTTTAAGAAATGACAGGTCTTTAATGTTCTCATCATTTTGCGTGTAGATACAGACTCCTCCTCGAGATTTTTCTTGGCAGTAAATAGAGGTCATATTATAGCCGTTTAGTTTTACTGTACCTTCAAAGCATTTTTTGATAAATGTTTCAGAGAAGCATAGTATCGTAGGTAATTTATTGGAATTTCTCAATTCATTTAATGTGACCTGTAGTAAGTCTTGTTTCGATAAAAGACCAGGTATATTTTGATGCATTATTTTAAGTATATTATTGCTGTTTGGGTTAACGAAAAAGCTCTAACGAGTTCTGATACGAAAGTCTTTAGACTCCACCTTAGAGCAAGACTTATGGTTGATAATACATTTTCTAGTACAGGAAAATAATAGGGTATAGTGCCTCTTTTGGTTGACTTTGTTTTTGAAAATGGTTTAGACTCAAGGCCGTTACATTTCAATGCTGTTTGAGATTTAAAGTAATAGGGTATTTTACCTTTTTTCGGTTCAGTTCTGTGATTAAAGTTCTTATTTTGTAATTTATTATTAGGCTTGCTTAGGATTATTCGCTTCTTAATTTCATATACATTTAAATATTTGTCATCATAGTCACTACAGTCAATTATATAATTAATATTTTTACAAATGTCATTCAATTCCGAGTAATAACAATCGACATAATGTAAATTTTTATATTCTGTACATATTTTTTTAATAGAGTTGTTGAGTTTATTCACATCAATATAATATTTTTTTCGAACACTTAACACAAGGATCTTGTTACTGCTACATGTGCTTATTATTTTATGTAGCTGTATAAGCACTGATTTTATATTATTGTCATTTTCACCTAGAGAAATAACTAGTTTGTCCTTTGTTGAGAGCTTCATGTTCTGGTAGCTTTGTGTTATCGCGTTACTCAATGCTTTAGGTTTCTGGTATTTTTCATATTTCGTTTGTTCTCTGGAATGTGAAAGAGCCGCAGCAAGGACCACACATTGTTGGGCACCGAGGATGGATATAGTTTTTCCAAATTGTTTTTTAATTTTGTATGGTGATGATGCTTTCGGCATGGCTTGAGCATGCTTAAGGTTAGTTGCCTCTGGTATATATATATTTTTCAACAAAGCTTCTATTTGCTGCATCAAGACTTTGATCTCTTGGTTGGCCTCATACAGTTGTTGTTGTAATTCAGCTGTTTCGTAGCAAGCACTTAAATGACGAACTGTTAGTTTCTTTGGTCGCCGAGGATGGAGAAGAGGGAATTGAGCAATGATATAGCTCTGAATGTCTTGTCTTCTTCTTTAAGCTGTTGTTAATTTTACTTGTAACCGTTGGAGACTGACAAAGCGACTTTAGGACGCTAATTTCAGTGTTAAGTTTTTTGTTTTGCGTACGTAAACTGTTATTCTCCAAGATTATGTTATCTAATTTATTTTGTGTAGAATTAAGCTCCTGCGCTAGTTGTAATATTGTTTCTTTCATTTCAGAGTATGTAGTGGTGTCGGTTGATGTGACATCTACATAGTCTACACTCCTAGATAATTTGTTTTTAGGTAATTCTGATACATCCGATAAATCTGAATCAGTTAGTACATCAGAGTCCGGAAGAATGTTGATATTAATTGTTTTAGATGCTTGCTGTTCTGTTACGTTGTTTCCATCACTTTTAGAGCTAGTGTATTTGAATGTTAAAGGTGTAACGGATGAATTTAGTTTCTTTCTCATAGTCGCATTAGGGACGTCATTGTTATATTCTTTTTTATTTTTGGTACATAACTTATGTACATTTCCATTTTTTTCGTAGGTCTTGGTCTATTAGACAAGACTGTTGTTCTGTGTAGCCGGAACATTCAAAGTCGTATCTGCATTTGCATATTGCGCATAGTATAGTCAATTTTATATCAACTGAGTTTTTACATTTGTGACAAGTTACAAGTGGTGCCACCTTGCGTCCACCGTTGTTGGTCGAATTCTTATTTGATTTAGTCGACATGTTTGCAAATATTTATATACTTTTAAATTCCACTGTTTTGCTGGTTAGATAAAGTAGAATGAGTATTGTTTAAACTTCAAAAAGACGTAGATTGTGCGACCGGGACGCGATCTTGGCGTACGTTGGTTTGTCCAGCTACTTCGCCGACTTAGCTACGCTGTTCTTACGAATGGTGGTAAAATTGGTATTCCCATTCCGCAAAAAGTATTAAGAGTTCGTCGGGATGACTAATGCTAAAAGATTTTTTATAAACACTTTTGCACTGTCACTTAAATGTTTTGATACAATATTTTTGTTATTTTACCGGGGTCATAAAGGTTTTTAACGCTGTATTGTTTGCAAATAGTACGTTTTAACTGTAGTTCTGGTTATTTATAGATACTTTACATAGTTTTAGGGCTAATTTTTGCACTTGTTAATGTTCACAATTAGTTCAATTAGTTTTGAGTTAAACTTTTACACTTGCCGTTATTAGGCTAAGAAAACGTTAATACTACTGTTCAACCCATATGTTATATTTTAAACACTTAAATATATCAGTTTATGCGAGAATATAACTTAAAAACAATTACGAATATGGAGCGCGATGTGTACTCGACCTCCGTAGTGAGGGTATCTCTGTAGAAATAACATACATACATACAAACATATACTTACGCCTTTTCCCCGTCGGGGTTAGCAGAGACAACGGAACGCCACTTACTTCTATCCTTACAAACCTCTCGCGCTTCCTCTACATTCATTACTCTTTTCATACATGCTCGCAGGTTCCGGGTGCTTCGGACCTTTCCGTTTTTCAGAACGTCACCAATAAATTTACTAAATAAAAATATTTTAAGGCATTTTGTTGTAGATTTTATCTCGTCGATTTCTCTTTAAAAATAAAGGAATTAAATACATAATTATATAAGACAGAACGGGCACATAAATAAATTGGATTAATTATGTTATGGTAATTATAACTAACAGTATTCTAACTTTATACAAACGCACGAAACTCGAGTTATACCTACGCGCCTCGAGCGCAGTACACCTTATAGTACACAACAGCCGTGATCGGACCGCGGTGCCGAACGGACGATGAAGGTTTTTGCAGCAAAGTTCTTTATTTAAATAATAATTATGGCGACGAGTTGTAGACTATATTGTGCTGTATGAATTCTTCGTTAAGTCACCTAAAGATAAGATTTTTCAAATTACCTGGAAGCTACGAAAACTATTTATACAATGTTTTTGTGTTAAAAATTACGAAGCTGTGATAAAGTACTAGCTCTAGTACTATATCAAATTTTAAAATAACCACACTTTTCATACCTTCTTATAGATTTACAACTTATTTACAATGCTTACCTATAACAATGCTTATCAAATTAATTTCCGGACCTGCTTACTGCATTTGGTGTGAACTTTGTAAAGAAATTTCGATAACATTCGCCATTGCGCGCCGCGTTCAAAATTACCTACAATGTTGCAATGTTTAATCCTTAACTTATGCGTGATAAAGTCGAAATTTGATTAGCTTTATCTATTATTATGTTGATAATTTTTAAAACATGCATATTGGTATGCTTGTAGTAATAACGTATACTAGCAGAACACTTTCATCTGCGTTATGCATAATGTATTTCATTGAAGTATATGATTAGTAATAACATCTGCTTAGTGTAACTGCTTAGTCTACTTAGTGTAACCAACTATTTTTTAATTTTTTAAATAATATGAGCAATCACAAAACCAGACAAAACTTCAAGTATGTAGATGTAATTAAAATACTTGAGGCGGGCAGCCCTGCCGCTTGTTTGCGTACGGCGCGTCTGTAGGCATATAACTTGGGGAGACGGCCGAGTTACAATACTGCCGTGCTTGTGATAAACACAGTAAGTGCCTTGAAGACAGTTTAGAGAAAAACGCGCTTAAAGTTTTTTTCTTTATTTTTAGCATTTCTGCCTTAATATAGATAAAATCTAAGTTCTTACGAATGCATAACGTAAATATAGGCAAGTTTTATAGGTGTTTTATTTTATTTTTTAATTACATGTAATAAATGTGTTGTAAATCTTAAAAATATATTTATATTAAGTAATGAAGAAAATAAATAAAAATATTTTCTTATTATTACTACAGTAAGTGTGTGACTTACTGTAACTATCTTTAGTTGTAGGTACATACTGTAACAATGATTATGAAATAAGATAAATATTTAAATAGAATAACAAATACGATATTTATTGCATACAGTAACTTAGGCACGTACTGTAATTATAGCTAGAAGAAATATGTAAAATAACAGCATCTCACATAAAGCACCGACACCAACTTTAATTACATTTTTCTTAATTATTTGTAAGAAAATGAAACATAACTGATGTTATGAAATCACAGTTTAATAAAACAAGTACAAATAACTTTGTGAAACTAGAAAATTTTAAAATCAGTTCTATTATTTAATTATTTATAGCATTAAAGTGGCTTAACATAACCAAAGGTAATCATTCGTATTTGTACAAAACTTCTTCGTGCATGAAACAAAATTAAACAAAATAAGCACTATCTCTAAAACATAACACGTTTATAGTTTTTCCATAAAACTCTTATTAAACTATTAGTTGTACTTCTTTGTACACAACAAAAAACATAAAAAGACAAAGGCACTTTAATTTCTGATAAGGCTTATTAACCTTTCAGAACGAGAAAGAAAAATTAAAATCTTCATATAAATTATGAGATCTTAGTTACACTAACTAAAACAAATTCGTCTTACAAATTATTCTTCATCAGTCCTACCATTCATTTAATTAGTTATATAACCTATTTGTAGAAGTTTAAAAATACCTTAAAAGTCTTTTAAATGACTTGTAAAATGTAGACTTACCCTTAATTTTCACCCTTTTATCACCACTTGTAACATAGTGTACATAAATGTCCTTTACTACTGATTAAAAAAAAAGTTAACTTAAAAATAAACAATTAAAAAAAAGCAACTTAAAAAGAAACAATTAAATTTAAACTATTTACAAAATAAACAAATTAATTTAAACTATTTACATAATAAACAATTTAAATATAACTATAAAAAAGAAAAAGGACAAGCAATGCGGACAACCACATTATTTTATATATACGCAAGTACCGGTTCCTCATCGCCGCCCGCCAGCGGCCACGCGCCGCGCGCGCACCTAGCTATCACAGGCAGTCCGTAGCCGAACCTCTCGAGGCACGAACGCTGTCGCCTTGACTAATTTTCTCACTGTTTTACCGTCATTGCGAAATATCAATTTTGAACGTAAAGTTATTTAGGAATATATTAAAACTTTAATATCAACTTAAGAGTGGATTGCCTTTCTTCATATACTTAAAACAGTTGTAATTACTAATTTAGTGACCGTGATTCCCAAACTTGGTTAAGTTGTGCACATTTATTTATAAAGATTTGTAACGGCCGTTACCTACCTGTTGTATTATATTCTTTGTGTTAATTTTAGAGGTACGACTAAATATTGTAGCTTTATTCTATCCTGTGTGTAATGCTTATAGTTGCCTTTCTTCCACTATGTTATACTTAAACTTTCAAAGCTCAACGTTTGTAACCGTCTCTGCTTGCTTACATTTACTATTAATTTAGATTTTTCACACTTAGAATTCTTCCGCCGTTATAAGCCCTAAATTGCCAATCTAGTTCTTGCCATGCGTCCTAGCGTTTCCCGTGCGCCCCTTATACTGGCAGCTTAATGATTCGGCCTTTGTTCCTAGGAATTACGTCACGGTTCAACTGTCGTAACCGGATTCCCAGTCTCCTTCATCGCCTGAGTGGCGTGTCCGAGCTGACCTGGACTACGCCTGGAGGACGGGACCTCGCTAGGGAAGTGTGGAAGGCTAGACAAGTGCGCAACGACCTAGGCCGAACCTTACTATTTTTTTTAATATACCTTAATTTTTTTTTATAATTTCAAAACTTAGTTTTATTTCTTATAATTTCTTTGTTCACGTCCTATAAACGTGACAATGGCGCCAAAAAACGTGGTTTAAGGTCTTTCGCACTTGGTTTTGGTTTTTTTAGTGGTTCTATGTGGTGGTGGTTTTCTAGTAGTGTTTGTCTACTTGTCTTAAATTTCTTAGCTTAGCTAACTTTAAGTAATTTTGTCATTTAAATAATAGGTTTAATTACATAAACTTTGTGTAGTTTACCGTAATTTCTATTGTGTTAAACTGTAGTTATAAAATTTTGAGTCGCTTAAATAAAAGTAACTTAGTGTATTTCACCTGACTTCACATGTCTTATTATTTTACGTTTGGTTTTTGTTCTTAAATAAATTGTAACAGAGCGGATTTTACTTGATTTATGTTTGTAAATTGTGCATAACCTACCCAGTTTTTATCTTTTTTTTTTATTTAAATAACAATATGGCAATTCCAATAAAACATTTACAGCTTCAGAAATCTGAGCTCATGTATGAAGTTGCTATCCGTGGAGAACTTCCCTCTGACAACGTAGCGGGTTTAAGACGTCAAGTCACTAAATTAACTCAATTATATTCGTCTAATGACATAATCAATTCGGTTTTCCAGTTTTCAGAGTATAGTAAAGGCACTCAAGAGACGCTAGAGAAGGTTAAGGCTAATCTGGATGCCTTAAAACTTAACTTTTATGAATCGCTTTTTAGTAGATCTCTTCTACATCATTTATATTATAGGCTTCAACGTATTGAAAAGCCGCAGGCGGCTGATGATTTATCGAAATTAGATAAAATAAAGAAAATTTACGAGGGGTATTATGAGATGCTTTTGAGCCTTGATAAGCCAAAGGTCAAAGACCAGAAGCAGCCCACGTCTTCAGTTATTTCTGAAGAGGATTTTTTAGATAAACCTAATTTATCCGGGATGAATATTGTAGTTTCGTGTGATCGCGGGTTAATAGGAGAACTGAATAAGTTAAAATATGACGGAAAATCTTGTGTCAGATCATTTATACAGAAAGCTGAAGAATTCCGGACGTCTAAAAATATAACTGAAAATAAAATGCTAAGTTCTGCTACCGATATTTTCATTGGTGATGCACTTCACTGGTACCGTAACATCAGGGGCAGTATCGGTAGTTGGAATGAGGTACTCATTGCGTTAAAGAATGATTTCGACGTCCCCGACTACGATTATCGCATGGTTTCAGAAATTCGTCAGCGTACGCAAGGCGAGGAAGAGAACATAACAATTTATTTATCTATAATGCAAGGCATGTTCTCCAGGCTAAGTAAACCTTTAGAGGAAGACGTTAAACTCGAAATCATTCTGCATAATATTCGTCCTTGCTACTCTACTATCATAGCTGCTAGTCCTAATATTAAATCACTGGAAGACTTAAAATTAATTTGCAAGAATTATGAACGCATAAATGTTCGTTCAGAATTCTATAAGGAACCACTTTCGGTTTCAGCTAATACCTTGGCTCCAGAATTTGGCTACCAGTCTTCAAAGCGTAAGTCGACAAATAGTAGCCAAGGTAATTTTTACGCTCGTAATAGGTACGACGGTGCTCACCATCAAGGGTCACACAAGGTCTCTGAAATTCAGGCTCCTGAAGTCGAAACTTTGGCTATCTCCAAAGTTCCCTACTGTCACCGTTGCCGTGTTAATACGCACTCTATGAAAGACTGCACAGCTGAGCGTAAAGTCTTTTGCTTTAAGTGTGGCATGAAGGAAGTTCGCACACCAGAGTGTCCAAACTGCAAACCAAAAAACTAGTTTCTGAAAATTGTAGGAAGCATGCGGTTAGTCATACAGATAGCTCGAACTGAAATGATTGGCTCATGATTGTAAAAAACTTATTTTCTACAATTTTCAATGTCAAACCGAGTAATGGCCCTAGGCCTTATGTAAAGGTAAGAATCAATAAGGATTTGTTTTTGTATGGTTTGTTGGATTCTGGTGCCACCGTCACTATCCTAGGTAAGAACTCTCATTTTACTAAGACTTCACTCTCACTTTAATAAGATTAGGTCTGATTTATGCAACGATGAGAGAATAACTGTTACTGCAGCAGGAGGTCAAAGGATAACATCCCTTGGTTATATTCTTCTACCCTTGACCTTCGAAGATAAATTTTCTATTATTAAGGCGCACGTTATTCCAAAGATCGAAACCGTTTTGATCTTAGGAATCGGTTTTTGGAACACTTTCAACCTGTGCCCTAACTATTTATCAGAGAAAGAAAACTTATTCTTAACTGATCCCGGGCTCTCGGAAATTTCTTCGTCATCTACTCATCACCTGTGTGGCTATGACACTTTGAACTCTTCTCAAAAGCTGTTAGCTGACAATGTCGTTAATAATTTTAAGGACATTTCGTACGCAGAGAGAGGTTTAGGTCGTACTCATGTCATAAAACATCGTATAGATACTGGTGATGCTGAACCTATTCGACAGCGATACTACCGCATGTCACCAGAAAAGCAACGTATTGTTGCTGAACAGGTTGATGAGATGTTAGCGCTAGACGTTATTGAACTTTGTGAGAGCCCGTGGTCTTCTCCGGTGTTAGTGGTCGGCAAGAAGGATGGAAAGCCCCGCTTCTGCTTAGACAGTCGTAAACTTAATGCTGTTACAAAGAAGGACGCATATAAGCTGCCATATGTGTCTGAAATATTGGATAATCTAAAAGATGCGCGTTATCTTTCCAGCATTGATTTATCTAAAGCTTTTTGGCAGATATTAATCGATGAAAAGGACAGAGAGAAGACTGCGTTTTATGTTCCTGGTCGAGGAACTTTTATGTTCAAAGTCACAGCTTTTGGACTTACCAATGCCCCTGCTACGCAACAGAGACTTGTTGATCTCTTATTCGGGCCTGAATTCGAGCTCAAAGTCTTTGCTTATTTAGATGATGTAATTATCATTAGCAGAACTTTCGAGGAACACGTAGAACTGCTTCAGAAGGTTTTCCAAAAATTACGTTCGGCTAATCTCACTGTCAACCTGGACAAGTGTCACTTCTTCCGAAGTCAATTACGTTATCTTGGCTACATTGTGGATGCTCATGGCTTAAAGACTGATCCAGATAAGGTCAAAGCCATATTAGACTTTCCCACTCCTACTAATAGGAAGGAGGTTAAGCGTTTTCTGGGTACAGCGTCTTGGTATGGGCGTTTTATTCCACATTTCAGTACCGTAGCAGGTCCTCTAAATAAGCTTACTTCTAATAAAAAGAACGCCCCTGAGTTTCAATGGAACCCGGACGCTGACAAGGCTTTTCTAGAATTAAAATCCAAACTAGTTCAAGCACCTGTCCTTGCTTGCCCTGACTTTAACCTTCCTTTTGAGGTACACACTGATGCTAGCAATTTTGGTATCGGTGCAATGTTAGCTCAAACTATTGATGGTGTGGAACATCCAATTGCGTACATGAGCCGTTCTTTAAGTAAACCGGAGAGGAACTACAGCACAACAGAACGGGAGGCTCTTGCCGTTCTTACTGCTCTTGAATACTGGCGCTGTTACCTTGAGACCGACAAAACCTTCTTAGTCTACACTGACCATTCTTCGCTTAAATGTCTCTCACTAATCCAACTGGTCGGCTTGCAAGGTGGGGCGTTCGCCTTTCTTCTTTTAATTTTGAAATAAGACACTGCCGTGGAAAGCAAAATATAATCCCGGACGCCCTTTCTAGATGTATCCAGTTGAGGTTATTTCAAACGGCGATGTTCTCGCGGCTTCAGGCCCTGATACTCAGGATTCTTGGTATCTGAAGATCTTCCAGGGCTGCCAGGCTAATCCTATAAATTTCACAAATTACAAGGTGGAAAATAATGAATAGGGTAGTTTCCAGGGTCAAAATAATTACATTTTATTTAGTCCGTATTTTAGATTATAAAAAAATATTGTACACGTATTTTTTCTTTTTTCGATTTAATAAAAAATAACAAAGATATAGCCCATTAAAGTTACGTGTGACGTCACCTAGCGCGAAAAAATGCAGCACGGCGTGACGTTATACGTAATTTTAATGAGCTATATCTTGGTCATTTTTGGTTTAATTTACAAATAAAAAAATACGTATCGCTTATTTTTGAATAATCTAAAGGACGGACTTATAATTTTTTTTTGTCAACTAGCCTATTATATAGGTACATGAAAACTAAGGTTGACCTTACGGTTGAATTTGCTTGGAAGACGGTTATTCCTAAAGAACAACAAGCTGACATTTTAATTGAGTGCCACTCTGAACTTATTTCTGGTCATTTCGGCGTGTTTAAGACATATAAGTGCTTAGCACTTCGTTTTTATTGTCCCGGTAAGTATTCTAGCGTAGTTCAATTTGTTTCTAACTGTGAAACGTGTCTAGCACATAAGCGTTCTACCCATGGTGTCTCTGGAAAAATGGGTAGGCCTAAAGACGTTTCTCGTCCCTTCCAGGTTCTATCAATCGACTTGGTTGGTCCATTGCCTTCTTCTCGGACACAGAATCAGTTTATTTTCGTTGTGACTTGCTGCTTTTCTAAATATTGCCTTCTCTTTCCACTTCGTCGAGCTACTTCAAATTTAATAGTCAAACACCTTGAGGATGACGTCTTTCTCGTTCACGGAATACCTCAAACTATTATTCTTGATAATGGAAGTCAGTTTATTAGCCGAGATTTGGATAATCTCTTCAAAAAGTACAAAATTCCTAGCATACATTTTACTCCCAAGTACACTCCACAAATGTATACAGTAGAAAGATATAACAAAACAATAATTACTGCTGTTTCCAGTTTCGTAGATGGGGATCATAGATGTTGGGACACCAACCTTCCTCAAATCCAATTCGCCATTAATAATTCTGTTAACGAAAGCACGGGGTATACTCCATCCTTCTTGGTACACGGAAGAGAGTTAGTCGTTTGTGGTTCTCATTACATCGAATATCCAGATCCAGCAGACTTTATACTTCTACCACGCGAGGCTTATGCTGCAAACTTGGGTCAATTATCGCCAATATTCGATAAAGTTCAGGTTGTTTTGTGGGAAGCTCATGTAAAAAATACACAGCATTATAACTTGCGCCGCAAACATGCCGAGTTTACTGTGGGCGATATCGTTTGGAAGCGTTGCTACTTCCAGAGCGATAAAGATGCTCATTTTAGTAAGAAGTTAGCCCCTAAATTTAAAAAATGCCGGGTAAGAGTTAAACGATCACCATTAGTTTACGTTCTAGAAGACATGAATGGTCGCGACCTTGGCGTTTGGCATATTAAGGATCTCAAGCTTAAGAGATACCCGTAGGAAGTTAATTCATATATTTTTTCGGATTTCAATAAGTTGAAATCCTTTTTCTGGGAAGAGGGGTAATGTAACATGGTGTACATAAATGTCCTTTACTACTGATTTAAAAAAAAGTTAACTTAAAAATAAACAATTAAAAAAAAGCAACTTAAAAAGATTTTTTAAATTATTTAGTTAAAAAATGACCAATGCGTCTCTTATAGGCTTCAAGTCCTAAGGCATCTTTTAAAATACGCGACATGGTTCTAGGTGCTATTATCTCCCGAGATAAAATCTTTTGCTTTCGGACAGGATTTCTTTGAATTCTTTCCCTTACTGCTTTGACTACCTTTTTCGTACGAACACTACGTGGACGGCCAGGTCTTTTTCTGTCACAAACAGAGGAGGTCTCATTGTACTTATTAATAGCCCGGTACACAAACATTTGACTAATACCAAGTGTATGGAGAGTTTTAAAAATTGCTTTTGGCTCCATACCTACTTTGTGTAATGCAATCACAGCAATTCAGTTCTCTTTATCACCCCACTCCATTTTAATATCGCAAAATATTGTACAATGTATTGGCGCTAAAACGAGAAAATATCGCAAAATATTGTACAAAGTATTGGCGTCAAAACGAGAAAACACAATAAACAATTGTATAAAAATGTCAGATTCCAATTTTTTTAATGTGACAGCATTTATGGCCAGACTAAGTATACGTATAAAACTACATCAGAGATGATTTCATAATCTATTTTTCAAACCCCTAAGTTACAAGCGTGGTCCAACCCAAACAATATTTTTTTATTTCTTGGTACTCTATTTTTTGTGATGTGTGCATTAACAAATACATAAAACCCTTAACTTTCACCTTTTTATCAACAGCCCTATATTTAATAGCCATATGAGTAATTAAATTATATCACTAGATCAGCTCCAGGCGCATACCGGTGACAAAAACATTGCGTCACACAACACACAACAACTTAAAAAGAAAATAGAACAGAAACTCCACCTTAACAAAAACATATGAATGGTTCCATAAACCATTTAACCGTCTTTGAAATTTTAAAGAATTTGTCAGTAACTTTCAATAGCCATATGCAAAAAATAAAGCAAATTTTTTAAAACTCTTTAAAAGTCCATTTCATACAGGCGATTCTAAAGAGTACTTTTAAAGCTCAACTTCGAGTAAACGAATTTAGCAAAACCAAGCAATTCGGCCAAGCCGTACTGCAGTCCTATGAATAGCTAATAGACGGCACTAACACACCGGTGGATTCAATTGCTTCCGAATCGGGAAGCCAATCAGTTTGGCATGTCCACTAGTTGTCCCCGTAGGTACTAGACACCAAGATTGAGTTTTCGTGAAATTATTTTCTGTTCGTAATTGGCAATTTGGGGTTTCGTTTGAGGGTTATTTTGTAGAAAGGAAAACATTTCTTGGAAAACTAGAACAAGTATTCGAAAGGCTTACTAGAACGCATAAAAAATATTCTTTGTGGCGACTGAAACTTGGATATCCTAAAGCCAAACAAATGTTGTGAAGAGTTTAAAAGTATATTAAAAAACTATAATATCGAATTGCACATTAAAACACCAACAAGGAAATTGTCATGTCTGGATCAGTTAGCTAGCAACATTAAGCAAGTTAAAGCGGAGATGCATCACCTTGTATTGTCTGACCACGAAACAGGGCAAACTTTCTCGCTGAAATCTTCTAAATCGTACGAAATATCCAGTTTGTATGGCTGTCAGGTATTTTAATGTTGAAAATATGAAAACTTTTTGTAATTGCAAGTCGTCTCTTACTTTCTTTCTCCAACGTATATGAAAAAAATATCTTACAAGAAGCATTTACTGAATGTCATAGTCACTGCAAATTATTTTTTGATCTGTGCTTCCCAATAACTACAATAAAAAGGTCAACTAAAAAGGGAACCACAAATGGTTAACGAAGGGTATAAGAAGGCCCTGTATAAGAAAGAGATATTTATACTTAAACCAACAACAAAATAAAACGAATGGTAAAATGCTAAATAAAAAATATAAATTATGCATACGAATTATATCTGGACTGCGCAAATATAATCACGTTTCAGATTTTCGCAATAAACTCAAGTGGCTTCCAATTCGTCTTCGCAGGAATACTCACATTCTAACATTATTATACAATGTTCTATTTAATCCTAGTACTTCCCCCTACCTTAAGGAACGTTTTGTGTTTGTTTATGACACCCATGTAAAATCCTTGAGGTCGTCTGAGGATCTAACACTGAAGATGCCAAAGCATTCCACAAATTACTTTTCAAAATCGTTCACTACTCAAGCTGTGCGTCTGTGGAATGCTTTACCACTGGATATTCGAAAAGCAAAATCCTAAAACGTAATCAAAACCCCGATCAAAAAGCATTACTTGATTTAATTTTTCTTGCTACATCATCCATATTTACTGCATCTGTATTGTCTGCTTATTATATTGTATTAGCCGTTTCCCGCAGTTTCACCCGCGTCCTGAGGAAACTACTTCGCGTACCCGAAAAACCCAAATATCTTACGGACCCCTACTTTTTTTCTAACATAAAATATGTTTTTGTTACTCGCAGATAATGTAGCTTTCTAATGGTGAAAGAATTTTTAAAATCGGTCCAGTAGTTTTTGAGTTCATCCATTACAAACAAACAAACAAAAATACAAATTTTTCATCCTTATAATATTAGTGTAGATACCTATATATATTTGTATTTTTATATATATCGTATATCGTAAGTATATTTATCGAATTATAATATGTGTGTGTGAGTGTGTGTGTGTGTGTGTGTGTGTGTGTGTGTGTGTGTGTGTGTGTGTGTGTGTGTGTATGTGTGTGCGCGCGTGGGTGCGTGTGTGTGTGTGTGTGTAAGCAACTACACCACCGCTCTATATTTTTGCTTATATCATTACTGTCCATCCCAAGGTTGCCTGGAAGAGATCGCCCTATGCGATAAGGCTGCCGATTGTACGAGTACATTGTCGCAGTTTTAAGTCACTTTACTAAATATGTACTGTACAATGTTACGTTGGTGTACAATAAAGCGTTTCTATCTATCTATAAATCATACAGCTGCATACTAAAAAAAGTGCATACATAGTCTCACGCCTATATCCCTGAAGAGGTAGGCAGAGGCATATTGCTACACCCACTTTTCGCCAGATTTATTTTAGTCCCACGTAATAGGGAGCGAGCCTATTGCCGTACCGGACACATTACCAGACTCCGTGCTGCTACAGAAAATTAAGAAAGGCCAGAGAAATACAAAATAACAAATATATAGACAATAATAAAAATAAATGTAAAGCCACATGGGCAGTAATTAATGAAAACATTGATGACCAAAATGGGAGAATACAAATTGACAAAATAGTTATAAATAATCGGACATATGAAGACCCTAAGGAAATAAGTGACATAATTATTTAATATGTTTTTACATACAATTGACAAAAAGTAATAATTTTAAATATAATGTTGACGAGATAAACAAAACTATTGATATTAATTACGAACATACAATATTTCTCCAACCGACAGAAGCCATGGAAATATTTCGCATAATTAAAAACTGAATAACACCAGCACAGCAGGAGTAGATGACATAACCACCAAAGTAATTAAATTTTGTGCACTATACATATGTCAGCCACTGTGTTATTTAATAAATTTATCTTTTGAGGAAGGTACCTTTACAAATATACTGAAAAAATCTATAGTTAGGCCACTTTATAAAAAAGGCGACGGCACTGCCATGAATCATGCACGTGCATGCATCATCAGTGGCGCTGATTCCAATTATGTCAAAAATCTTTCAGAAAGTCATGCTGAAAAGGCTTCAAGAATTCACGACAAGTCATGTTCTACTAAAAGATGAGCAATTTGGGTTTAGACAGAATAGGAGCACTTCATTGGCATGTTTCAATTTGATTAAAATTGTCAGTCAAGCTATAAATGATGGCTTACCAGTCGCGACGATCTTCCTAGATATGAGCAAGGCGTTCGATTTTGTGGACCACAAATTTCTCCTGCACAAATTAGAAAGGTATGGGATAGGAGGAAAAGCAAACGACTGGTTGAGAGACTCTACCTAAATGACAGACAACAATGTGTGGAAATCTCTAAAATCCATAACAATGACAAAAAAGTAGTTTATAGAAGTGCCTATCAGCAAAATAATTTTGGAGTGCCTCAAGGCCGTATATTGGGACCATTCTTGTTCCTCATGTACATTAATGATCTCCCAAATACCGTTTGCCATAAGACAATCTTGTTTGCTGATGACACAACCCTTATTATACAAAATGAAAACGCCAACACGTATGAATCAGACATAAATAAAGCAATAGAAAATATACACTGCTTAAATTCTAATAATTTACAAATTAATATAGATAAGACAAAAATGATCCAATTCCAGACATATAAAAGAAAACCATTGACGTTAAATATCTTTATAATAATACGACGATTGAAGAAGTTGTAAGTACAAAATTTTCTGGGTATAAAGTTGGATCAGAAATAACATGTAGATTACGTTGACAAACTCGACAGATTTGATTATGCTATAAAAAGATTAAGAGTCACAGTATCCACAGAAGCTGCTCTGTGTGCATATCACGCATACGTTTTGTGCGTACTCTCATATGGTTTCTTACTGTGGAGAAATTCGGTGAATATTATAAAATTGTTTACAGTGCAAAAAAAATGTGTGCGTGCAATCTGCCATTACCTACTATAATATTTTGCCATTAACTTGTAATGTACATTATAGAATTATGCCTATTTGTACATCCGGAAATATTTATTAAGATTAAAGATGTACGTACCTTACGTACTATAATATTTTGCCATTACCTTGTAATGTACATTAAAGAATTATGCCTATTTTTATAACAACATCCGGAATTATTTATTAAGATTAAAGATGTAACGAAACGAAATGTAGATTCCAGAAATAACCATAAATTATGTTTACCGCAATGCAAGCTCGAATTGTATAAAAGGAACTCGCACGTAAATGCCATGAAGGTATATAACTACTACCACTACTACTACTACCCAACGTCTTTAAAGATGTAAATCTTTAAAAACGTTGGGTAATTTGACCAATTTAAAAAAAAAGTTGACGGAGTGGTTAAATGAAATATGTTTTTACGTTCTAAATGAATATATGTCATATCGCGGAGAAGAAAATTAATCAATAACATTGGTATATAACTTATGATTATAATTAATGTAAGCTCAAATGTGTTAATAAAAGCTTTGACATTTAAAATATTATTAAGGACTAATATAATTATTTATTTATTATTATAATTATAGACATAAAATAAAAATAATTTCTTTCTCTTGAACTGACATACATATTATATTAAAATTATTTTTTTTATCTTTCGAACTGACATACATATTATTACTTTGACATTGTTTAATTAAATTAGTATCACAATTATCATTTACGGGAGTTCATATAGTTCGACGACCGGTTGGCGCAGTGGGAGGACTGCTACGCCGAAGGTCGCGGGTTCGATTCCCGCTCAAGTCAAACATTTGTGTGCATGAACATGGATGTTTGTCTTGGTCTGGGTGTTTCTATGTATAATATGTATGTATTTACAAAAAAAAGTATATATGTATGTTTATCCATTGTCTAGTACCCATAGTACAAGCTCTGCTTAGTTTGGGAATAGACAGTGTTGTGTGAATGTGGTAGAATATTATTATTATATTAATTTGTTGTTTTATTTAAGGTTTTAAAATAATTAACATAAAAATAATATCATTTGTGTTTGTCTACTAAAACAAATATTTGTATACCATATGTAATGGTAGAATGTAAATGGGCCATTTTATATTTAAGATCATACTCTACATACCTACATTCTGACAAATAATGGACTTTGACTTTGAATAGAATAGTTACATTAATGAGACTTCGTTCCGGTTGCATTCCATTAAATAGATTCGCTCACCTCATGGGTAAAACTAACTCCGCAAATTGTAACGAGTGTAACCAGATTGAAGATGTCTATCATGTTTTAATGAAGTGTGTTCAGAACGAAGCAGAAAGAATACAATTCATGCAAAAGTTTAATATGAATTTGTTTATGACGGGCAAATGTAATGATATACTGTCCTATCCATTATTGGAAGAAGCCAAATGTTTGCAGAAATATGTATTAATTGTAGAAGATAACTGTTTGTAAATGCTCCCTCGATGGTGGCATAATCATTGTGATTAAACCATCTATAAAAAATAAAGATAAAAAAAGAAAGTAAAACAGATTGAATGCCTATATTTTTTTATAGACACGCCTATTTCTCCGAAAAGGTAGGCAGAAGTATAATCATCATCAGCTTTTTTTTACTGTCCCACTGCTGGGCACGGGCCTCTTCTCACTATGAGAAGAGTAAAGCCATAGTCCACCACGCTGGCCAAGTGCGGGTTGACAGACTTCACATGTCTTTCGAGAACATTATAGAGAACTCTCAGACATGCAGGTTTTCTCACGATGTTTTCCTTCACCGTTTAGCAAGCGATAATTAGCAATTTAATACGCACTTAACTCCGAAAAGTCATTGTCAGTCATTTGTCATCATTGGCATGCCGTGAATTTGAACCCGAGACCCTCTGCGTAACAGTCTGTCGGTCTCTCTACTCAGCTATCGCTGCTTCTGAAGTGTAATATTACACCCATAATTCGCCATGTTATAAGTTTATAGGTCCCATGTAATAGTGGCGAACCTATTGCCGTTACCGGGCACTTTTCCAGACTCCATGCTGCTACTGAGAATTCGGGCAACTCAGTAACAATTTTTGCTTGACCCGGCAATCGAACCCAGGATCAGCAGACGCATTAGCTATACACTAGACTACGGAGACAGTGATAAAAGTGATTGAATGCCTATTTATCTTTATTTTCTTAAGAAACCTGTTAAGTAGTTAGCAGATACGTGATGTTTGCAGATTAATATGTGCGAAAAGATTCTTTGATCGAAAAAGTTAAGGTTAACTTCTTCATCGATATTCTTCATCGAATGTAATGTAAGATTCTTCATCGAATGTAATAGTCGAATAAAACAAAAACACCTTTAGATACGTCTTTATAGCATCATAAAAATCTAATTTCACAATTTATTTTACAGTTATCTAGTTGTGATCATAATGTCGAATGACCTGGCTAAAATTTCATCTCTTTAGTACCTACGAGTACATCCCCAGCATCGCTCTCTCTATGGCCCTCTGCGACACGGAACTTCTCGGCAGACTTTTGTGTTAGAGTAATGGTTTCAGTGCCGTAGGTTAACACCGGCATGACACATTGCTCGAAGGCTTTGACTTGGAGATGTAGAGGTATTTTGCTACAAAGTATTCGTTTGTTGGCACCGAATGCGGCCCACGCCTGCGATATCCGCCGTATTACTTCCGCCGTTTGATTTTCAAAGCCCAATGTAACCTTGTGAGCCAAATATACATATTCGGTCACTCTCTCCACTGGAAGCTGGTAGTCCGTGACTTCAGGAATATTAGTCATTATTTTGGTTTTCCTCAAAGCAGCGATATCCGAGTGGATATACCAACAGACTGCCATGCAGAGGGTATCGGGTTCGAATCCACGGCGCGCACCAATGACTTTTCGGAGTTATGTGCGTATTGAATTGTTAACTATCGCTTGTCCCGTGCCTCGAAGAGCACGTTAAGCCGTCGGTCCCGGTTGTCATGAAGTTCTTTGACAGTCGTTACAGGGCGTCAGTACCTTCTAAATAAACTGACACTAGTCTAAACCATGGAATATCGCTATCCCTTCGGGTTGCGGGGGTCAGACAGGCAGTGGTTTTCCTCAAGTTCATTTGAAGACCAGCCGTTTCAGATTCCAGTTTTAAGTCCTGGAGCATCGTAATCATGTCTTCAATGCACTCCGAGACCAGAACCAGGTCATCTGTAAATCTCAAATTCGTAAGTCTCTCCCCGTCTATCAACAACCTTTTCCCATGCCATTGTAACTGTTAGAATATGCACTTAATAGCAGGGTTAATATATATCAATTCTTACTTTCATTTTTTCAGTTTGTCACAAGAATATAATTATCTTAGATTGAGATAAAGATACATTTACATTCACCGCCACTCTTGGCCATTCTTTCAATAGTCATTGTTTATAAAAGCAGTAGAAACTATATCATAATTATAATATTGGGTAACAAAGTTGTGTGTAGTGCAATATATCAAATATAACATTAATACAATGGATAAGCAACAATATAATTCATTTAGTAATATTGACCACAGGTATATCTTTTATTATTACTCTATATAGGTATATTTCCTATGGATATATTCAATATTTACCACTGTAATATTCACCACAGGTATCTATAATTGATATGGCTTGTTTCACAGCATACGAATCGATTCTATCATATGATATCCCAAGTTCTACACTTATAACATCTCACAACTGACAAAACCACCCACAATATCAATTATACAATAGCTACACTATATTACATTGCTTCTGCATTACTTCTATTGACAATACTCTAAATAACACCACAGAAGCAATATAGAATTGTGAAACACAATAATATAATAGTTAGAATTATATCGCAACTTAGTTAGCCGAAGCCGGAGCGAAACTGAACTTTGAACAGAGTCTGTTCACATTTTATACTCTATTTACCCGTTTGACAGTGTCAACTGTCAAACGTCAAACCAATTTGTCTATTTAGAATTGGCAACACTAAATTCAAAACGTACAATACATTTATGTTAATTTACAATATGTTAAGGCTATACATAGTTACAATATATATAATAATATATCGTTATATCTTGTTAGAGACATATGTGAATAATTCTAAAATCGATCTTATTGTAACTTAATCTAAAACCTAACGTAGAAATACCAATGATATAAATTCTAGCCAGATTTATAACAGTTTGATATCCGGGCTTTTGCTGGGATGATAAATAGGTACTTACAAACGGGACACACATACTTTAGACGTACTTACTTTGATATATTTTTGAATATCTTTACAATATATTTCAACAAATCTATCACACTCTAGTGCTAGGGTAAATAGCTTTGGTGATATTGTGTCGCGTTGTCTGACACCCCTCTCTAGTAGAAATTTGCCAGTTTTCTTGTGTAGGGAGACACAGGCAGTAGCATTTTGATGGAAGTGATTGAGGGTTTGTATATAACGTTCATCGATACGGCACTTAACCAAAGCTCGCTCTATGAACCACCAATCTATGGAGTCGAATGCTTTCTCGTAATCGACGGAGGCTAGAATAATTGGTTTCCTGTACTCGTTACATTTCTCTATTAACATTTTGAGAGTTTGGAGATTGTCGTTGGTGCCAAAGCCTGAGCAAAAACCTGCCTGTTCATATGGTTGGAAAAAGTCTAGTTTCCTGTCAAGTCTGTTAACTAGAACGCGAGTGAAGAGCTTGTAAATATGTGATGTCCAGCTTCTTGATGTTCTCCTTCTTATGGATTAAGGTGATTACCGCGTTGTGCCATGCTGAAGATACTTTGGTTTCTAAAATGCATTTCGTAAATAGGGCTGCTAACACTTTGCCGAGTAGTTCAGAGTTCATTTTAATCATCTCTGGTAATACGCCATCTTCGCCAGAGGCCTTTCGATTTTTAAGTTGTCGAATAGCAAGCAATACTTCCTCTGCGATGACATCTGGAACTTCTTCGGAACCAACATTTTGGACAAGTAGTCGGGTGTGTCTCTGAGATATATATGTTTGGCTTGGTGGTGTTTTGCTCCGATAGAGGGTTCCGTAGTACTCCCGTGCCACCGAGAGTAGTTGTTTCTTGTTCGTTACGATTTCACCTTCTTTGTTGAGTAGCTTAAAAATGTGATTCTTGCCCTCGCTCAGTTTCAACTTCAGTGTCCTTCGACTGCTGTTATTTTCTAGAGCCTCTTGTACTAGACAGCTGTGGTAATTAAGCAGATCGTTCCGAGTCTATATACGAATTCGCTTTTGAAGATCCCTATACATCTGACTACCCACTATTCCCTCACTACATAATGATCTTCTCTTGGCCATCATCTTTGTAGTAACAGGTGTTAGTGTACATGCTTTATTTGGTAAGTCACTTGGGATAATTTCGTTGAGGCTGTGCGTTAGTGCTGCTGTGAGTTTGTCGTTGATTTCATCTAGGGTCATGTGGGTCAACTGTTCATTAGAGATGTTTGCTGTAACAGCATTTTGATGAAGATCTACATTAGCTCGTAGTATTTTCAGTTTGGTCTCGGCTGGCAGGTGTTGCCTCATAACAAGTTTCCTCCGCGCTGTTCTTAGCTTTCTGCTTACGTATGCTCTCACCAGGCGATGGTCGCTGCCCGTAGTGAATCTATTAAGCACATTGATATCCTCTACCATAGGCCTAGTGTCTGTGATGTGATGACATAGTCGTACTCATGTTTGTGTACGCCGTCAGGGTGTCTCCATGTCCACTTACGTTGCTCTTGTTTCTTAAAGAAGGTGTTCATAGCATATAATTAATTTGCTTGTAGAAAGTTTATCAGCATTTCTCTGCGGGCATTTCGTAGTCCGAGGCTGTGGTTGCCAATGCTAGTTGTCCCATCGTTGTCCTTTTTACCGACTCGTGCATTATAGTCACCCATAATAACTGTGTATCTGTATTTTATCTTGTCGTTGAGAGTTCTAAAGTCTTCGTAGAACTCTTCTACAGTTTCATCCTAGTAATTCGATGTTGGGGCATCGAGTGACTTTAAGTTTGTAAATTTTTTTGAGTCTCAATACTATGTAAGCGAGGCGGTCCGAGAGGCTGTTAACTTCCGCCACATACCTTTTTATGGCTTTGTTCAGCATAAAACCAACTCCTCCAATGCCAGGTCTTGGGCCTTCACGGTAGTAAAACATGTCGCCTGAATTGAGTGTCAACAACTCCTCTCCGTTGCGCCTAATTTCACACAGTCCTAATATATCCCATTTGATGTTACTGAGCTCACTCTCTAGTTCTATCAACCTATCATCCGACGACAGCGACTGAATGTTATATGTCAAAAGTTTCAATTTGTAGCAGTTGGTCAACTCCCAGGGATTATCGCACCCCTGCCTCGTGTCACCTGGTCACTGCTCGGGCCGGGGATAGACGAAGCGCTGGGAACTCGGGGTCGATTTTGGTTTTGTGCAGTCATGGTTTATTAGGAAAGGGTCGATGCTGGGTATCTCCTTTCGTGACTGGAAACGCAATGAATGGGTCCGAAATAAGACCAAAGTTAAAGACGTCATGGTTGTCATCGCGAAGAAAAAGTGGACGTAGGCGGGACACATCGACGACCGGTTGGCGCAGCAGGAGTGTAAGCGACTTCTACGCCGTAGGTCGCGGGTTCGATTCCCGCTTTATTCATTCAAACATTTGTGTGCATGAACATGGATGTTTGTCTTGGTCTGGGTGTTTCTATGTGTAATATGTATGTATTTACAACAAAAAAAGTATATATGTATGTTTATTCATTATCTAGTACCCATAGTACAAGCTCTGCTTAGTTTGGGACTAGATGGTGATGTGTGTATGTGGTAGTAAATTATTATATTATTATTATTCCGTTTACTTCTTTTCTTTCTCATACATCTCATTTTGCATACTTAATAAATAATAAAAATATAAAACTAAATATATAAAATGGGACCTCGGGGACCCACCGGTATCGGGCACAGGGACCAAGCTACCGGTGGTTAGGGCTCCAGAGAAAGGAACCTCCGCACTATACGTGTCGTGTCCAGCAATACTGCCTTCTCTATAGAGGACTTGATCCAGCCGTCTAACGAGAGCCTCTTGAGGTGGTGGTCGAGGCTCTTGGCAATAAGACCATTTACGGTCACAACTATCGGTACAATTATCGCCGAGTCAACATCCCACATGTCAACAATCTCGTGAGCCAGGTCCAAATACTTAATTTGTTTATCTTTTTTGGCTTTTACGAGTTTCTCGTCATGGGGTATGGTGATTTCGATGATCATTGCAAGGTGCTCTAATCGGTCTATCACGACTATGTCCGGCTTGTTAGCCACAATAGTTCTGTCAGTAATGATAGACCGATAGAGTAGCACGACCATTTTCAAGAACTGGGTCGGGCACATACCTGTAGTACGGTATTTCAGAGTCGACAAGTTGGTACTTTAAGGCAAGTTGCTGGTGGACAATCCTGGCTACTTGGTTGTGTCTATGCAAATATTCACCGTTGGCAAGACGAGATCAACTGGATAATATATGTCTAAGCGATTCACCAGGCTGGTGACATGCCCGACATATGTCGACCCTCCCATCCCTCAGAATATACTTCCAGTAGTTGTTCGTCATGACAACTTCGTCCATAATCGTCCAGTCACCGCTCAGCTTTACTCGTGCACACACGCCTAATCGTATACCAGTGTATCTCAAACTTTTTCACTATGTTCATCTGTGCTAGCTGCGGAACACAACACACGGAGGGCCCAATTTGCAGTGTTTGCAAGTGCCACTATGACTATCAGTGTTCGGGTGTTACTGAGGCTGGATACCGAAAACTTGGAGACAGGAAGAACAACTGGCGTTATCTGAAATGCAAGTCTAGTCCATCTCCGTCTCCAGTGACTATTTTCCCTCAACCTTCTCAGCTGGACAAGATGCAGGACGAAATTAGCAAAATTGTCTCGCAGCTTAAATCTTTCCCAACACTCCTTGCACATGTAAAGGCCATAAAAGAAGAACTAACCTCCCTGAAGGACTCTGTGGACATGGCGCATCACCTCATCACCAGTTTCTCAGAAAAAGTAAAAAATATAGAAACTAGAATCACGGTCGTCGAGAAGGTCGCGAATGAAGTACCTATACTGCGTTCGGAGATCGAAAAACTCACTCAAGAAATGCATGTAAGAGATCAATGGTCCAGAGCGAGTAACGTTGAGATTCGCGGTATCCCCGAGAGGAAGAATGAAAATCTCTATGATATCGTGGAGAAGATTGCGACGCTGTCTGAACAGACCGTGACCAAAAGGGACATAAATTATATATCGCGTATACCCACCCGAGTTCCTAATGCGCATAAACCAATAGTAGTCGCTTTTAACTGTCGCTACATAAAGGAAGATTTTATGGCTACTACTCGTAAATTTAAACATCTCAATATTTTTCCCTTAGGCTTTTCATCGACTACGAATTTCTACGTCAATGACCACCTTACATCGGCAAACAAAATACTGCTGAGCAAAGCAAAACACCTAGCCAAAGAAAACAGCTTTCAGTATGTCTGGGTCAAGCACTGTAAAATTATGGTAAAAAAATCGGACACCACACCAACATTTTTTATAAAGGCCGAAAAAGATTAGTGCAAAATTACGTCTTAGTTATATATATAAGTTCATTTTTGAACATATCAAATAAATATTTTGAACACCACTTTGTAAACAGTTTGAGAACCATTGTCAACCGTCGAGTCTTTTGTTTATCGTACCCGCGCAAGAATCATAAAAAACCGCTCAACTGGCGTAAACAGGTAAGCTGCCACATTATACTAATATCGCTCCTTTGCGCGAACTTTAGCTACAGCGCGCTGTACACTTTCGCTTGCGCTCTAGGCGGACCATTATTATATTATTACTCGTGTGTTTCATTTGTGTTGCTTGTTATATGTTACGCTTTTAAGTATACCCTATTTTTGTTTATCTACATTAAAATGAACGGTAATTATTTAATTTATAGTGCCGTGTTAATCAATTTTAATTACTGTATTATATTAACAATATTTCTAGTGTATTTGAAGGAACCGTATCCTACATTAATGTTTAGTTGTATTAATAACTTCTATAAATCTTTCAACACTTACGTCATATTACTGTCGTTTTATTCCTCACTGTTTTAGCTTATATAATATTGCTCTTGGACTCCAGTCATGCTTTGTGTTTCGTGTTATAGTGGATTTTAGCTTATCTCGTTTTTTATACTTTTATAGACTGCCTTTAAATAGTTGAATAAAGCTTATAAAATTCAATGATTACTTACTTTAATCTATACTACCAGAATACGCGAGGGCTACATACTAAGATACACCTTTTTAAACGCAACTTGCTTATGAACTCGTACGAAGTGATCTCACTGACGGAGACTTGGCTGCTTGACGGTATAAGCGATAGCGAGCTTTTTGATGACAAGTACGTAGTTTGGCGCCGCGACAGAAATTATTTAGATACCGGTGAAAAGTATGGAGGCGGTGTTCTCCTAGCGGTGCGACGTGAGCTCACGTCAGTACATAAACCGGGATGGAGTTCCTCAGCGGAAGATATTTGGGTAACAATTACCCACAATAACACCGGCTGCTTGTCACAAGAAATACACCTCTGTACGCTGTATCTATGCGCGGAAAAACACGGCAATGTATTTAATTCTCAGCTCAGTAACTTTACAAATAAGCTATCAACTATAGTTAATTTATACCCCAATGATATTTTTAAAATAATGGGCGATTTTAATATGGGTAATGTAGACTGGATTTCTAGAGGTGGCTGTCTCGAGCCTACGGGAGTTTCAGGTGCGGCTCAGGTGTACTTTTTTGATACTCTTTTTGAGTGCAATTTGAATCAATTTAATCTGTGCCGTAATTCAAACAATAGGCTATTGGATTTGGTGCTATGTTATACCGAATTAAATGTATGTGTCCGCCATAGTCCACTAGTGCCCGAAGATGTTCACCATAAAGCCCTTAGTATAACTTTAACGTGTATCAAATTCAAATCATGTAATAGTAATTCCCGAATAAAATACTTTTATGAACACGGCAATTATGATGCATTAAAGGCGAGTTTAAATGAGATATTATGGGCGGACTGTTTAAATAACAAGACCTTGGAGGAGGCTGCCGACTTTTTCTACGATTCTCTATATGACCTAAGAAATAAATTCATACCCCATAAACTTATTAAGCCCACTACATGACCCCCGTGGTACAATAAAAGTTTTAGAAGGATTCTTACAGAAAAGTACAAGTATCTTAAGAAATACCATACTTACGGTAACGCAGCCGACTATGCCACCTTTAGTTTTCTGCGAAAAAGGGCTAAGCGAGTGGAGGAGGAATGCTATCGCACATACATAAAAAACATAGAAAATTCTATAACTCAGAATCCTAAGCTCTTTTGGAGCTTCATTAAATCGAACAAAAAAAGTGGTAACACTCTTCCTTCCACTATGACATACTGTACCACATCGGCCGAATTAAATGTGGATATATGTAATCTTTTCGCAAATTACTTCCAGTCTACATTTCTTACACCACCTAAGGGTCACACTCCTGTATTTAACGGCAACCATGAGTATCCACATTGTGCTCAATCGATAGGCGATATAGAAATATGTCCTGTCACTCTAGGCAAGTTGCTCAAGTCACTGGATCTTACCAAAGGGGCTGGGCCGGACCAAGTAGCACCGAGGCTGATTGTGAACTGCGCTGATGAATTAACCAAACCCCTTACTATTTTGTTTAAGCGCTCTATTTCTGAAAGCACAGTACCGAGGATTTGGAAGTCTGCTTTTATCACTCCTATACAAAAGAGCGGTAACACGACCGACGTATCCAATTACAGGCCTATTTCAAAGCTTTTTATCTTCGCAAAAGTACTGGAACGGATTGTTTACAATCAGGTCTACAATATACTCTCGAGCATGATAATTCCTGAACAACACGGATTTGTAAGGAACAAATCTACTACAAGCAACCTTTTAATATTTACCGATTTTGTCACGCCTAAAATAGTTGCAGGTGGACAATAGACGCCATATTCACGGATTACAGCAAGGCTTTTGACAGATTCGAGCATGAAATCCTTTTCCAAAAGTTGCTACGCGCGGGTATACACGGTAGCTTATTCAGATGGTTCACCTCTTACATTAGGAACAGATCCCAGGCGGTAGTAGTCAACGGTGCGATGTCTAAGTGGAATATTATTCCTTCTGGTTTTCCTCAAGGTTCATTGATCGGGCCTTTATTGTTTAATTTGTTCATCAACGACATTCACTCTTGTTTCATACACTCACAATTTCTGCTAGGGTGCATAGGGTTCCCACCAAGAACTTAGGGTCCCAAGCCAACCTCACCTGCAAGTGGTGCACCTGCCAATCAACGGACGAGGCTCTGGCAAACAAAATGTCCCAATAAGCGGCAATAGGCTCGCCACCTATTACGTGGGATCAAAACACTGGCGAAAAGTGGGCGTTTAATATGCCTCTGCCTACCCCTTCGGGGAAACAGGCGTGAGTCTATGTATGTATGTATGTACAATTTCTGCTCTATGCAGATGACATGAAGGTGTTTAAACAAATTAAAAGTATTGACGACTCGCTCCTGCTTCAACAAGACCTTTCTAGACTCGAGCATTACAGTCGCATAAATAATCTGGAAATAAACACGTCTAAATGCTTCTCAATAACTTTTACCCGTAAACCAAAATACAAAGAATTTAATTATACCTTAAAAGGGCAGGTACTTAGCCGAGTTAATGAAATACGTGATTTAGGCGTATGTCATGACTCTAAACTGACCTATGAGAAGCACGTAGATTATATCGCCAGGAAAGCTAATAAAAACTTAGGTTTTGTTTTGAGATCTTGTTCTCAGTTCTCAAATCTAAAAGTTGTCAAAATTCTTTATTGTTCTTATGTACGTAGTGTCCTTGAATACTGCTCTCAAGTCTGGAATCCACAGTACGATGTTTACATAGACAGACTGGAATCCTTACAGTGAAAATTTACCCGGTTTCTTCAATTCAAATGTAGGAAATACGACAATAGCTACGAGGAGCGTTGTAAGCGACATCATCTTATTCCACTTCACGAAAGGAGAAAAATAGCGGACATCACTTGTTTAGTCAAAATTGCTCAGTCGAAAATAGACTCACCCTATCTACTTTCATCGGTACAACTTAAAATTCCTAGCAGATCAGTTAGGATACCCATTCTTCTTCATGTCCCACACGGTACCACTAACTACAGAGATTTCTCATTTTTTGTAAGATCAGCTAATTTACTAAACACACTGGTTGCCTACTCCGAATTAGATCTATTTAATTCAAATCCGTTCACTTTTAACAAACTATTGTCAAACTAAATGGTTTCAATCGGTTCTCTGTGCTTTTGTTTTTGTTTTGTTTAGTATTTTCTTGGATTTTAACTTCAATGTGTTTTTGTTCTTCTCATTTCCACTATTAAGTTAATTAGTGTTTTAAATTTTTTGTTGTGCAATTTCTAAATATGCATATGTGAAAACATTTAAATGGTTACTAGTTAGTCTTAAAGATTTTGTATTAGTTTTAGACACTGTTTGTTTTCCAAAAGAAATAAAATAAAATAAAAATAATCGCGCAAGACAAAACTTTCTGTTTCGGCGAAAAGATCGCCAAAACGCAGCCAGGACACCGACGCTGGAAAATCTACGTCGGGCCCATGCAGGGCCCGGTAAAAACGTCCATGCAGCTCTTTACCTTTCCATAATTCCCTGCGCTTCTCTACACCAAGTACGGCAAGTTTGCGCCAGTTCTCTTTGGCCAGACCCAGCGGGGTAAGCCCTCTGTCCACAGCGACACATCTCGGTGCACACCCGCGTCGGTGTGGAGAAAGTATTCTCTGAGATTGCACACCTCGCGATTGTGGAGGGTCTTGGCACTCAAGAAGCCACGACCCCCACACTTGCGCGGGATGTACAATCTCATCACCGACGAACGCGGGTGATGCATCCGGTATGTCGTGAGTAGACAGCGAACTTTCCTATCCAAGGCGTCCAATTCTGTTTGAGTCCATCTGAGTATGCCAAAGGAGTACATTAAGACGGGCATGGCCCAACCGTTACAGGCACGCACCTTATTTCCGCCCGATAAAAAACTCTTTAATTCTTTCTTCAGGTGGCCAAAGAAACGTCTGTTTCATGCCAGCGTCATCAATTCCTGCGACATACGTATATTATGTATATACCGTATATTTGTAGGTTTCCGTTGCAGAAAGAGATCTAAGTTGTGTGAAATCTGAGAGCTCTATACCATCAGATTCCACACTCCTGCCTCGCTTTACATGCATAACCGCACATTTATCCACGCCGAACTCCATCTTAATTAAATTACTAAAGTTTTCAGTTATCTTTAGTAACTCAGTTAATTGGAGGTCAGTGGGGGCAAATAGTTTGTAATGTAAACTCACAGAAATAGGTATTTATAAGTTAACCGACTATTCCTAGTAAACTAGTAATGTCTACTTAGCCGTGATAGTTTATTTTTAAATTCGTTATATGTACTACATTTGTGATTTTTTTCACCTCTTCCAAATTAATAGTTTAGCCGGCAGAGGGGGGGGGGGGGGCAACTTGAGTCTAACAATTTTTTTCACTTCAAAGCTTGATATTTGACAAACCAATCACTTGATCGAAAAATGATTTGAGCAAAATAATAATATTTTTTTAAAACCTATCCAATTATACCCCACATAATGGGGTACTCAACCAAAAAAAGTTCAATCCCACTATATATGTAGGGGAGATACTCTTAAAAAAAATATTTTCCTACATTTTATTCTACAGTTTTGTTGCAATATCTTATGTCTATATTCATGTCAAATATCAGCTTTCTAGCATCAGGCGTCTTTGAGCTAGGCTGCGGACGGACGATTCCGCCAGGAAGGCGGAACGGAGGAGGAGCCGAGCCAGACGCTCGGGAAGTTCCGGAGGAATGTGCATCAGCGCGCGCTGATTAATTAGCGCACGCGACTCTTAGAGCCGCGGAGCATGCGCCAGCGCATCGTTGGCGCTATACTCCCTGCCTTTGAAGCCTGGATCGAGAGGAGAAGCGGCTGCGTCACATTTAGGTTGACTCAGATACTCACCGGACATGGATGTTTCGGTGAGTATTTGAACCGAATTGGACGCGAGGAGACGATGGCATGCCACCACTGCGACAGTGACCTGGACTCTGCCCAGCATACGCTCTCTGAGTGCCCTGCATGGCAATCCGAGCGGCAAGTCTTGGTCTCTATTATCGTAGGGGATCTTTCTCCGCCGGCCGTCGTCCAGGCCATGCTGGCGGAAGACATAAGGTGGGACGCTGTGGTCTCCTTCTGTGAAGCGGTAATGCTCCAGATGGAGGCCGCCGAGCGGGATCGCGAGAGAGCCGATCCCGCTCGCAGACGCAGGCGGCGTCGTGACGGTGGCAATAGCCGCTAGCCCGACTCCTCCTTGGGGCCGTGGGCAATCAGAGATGGCAATCTGGCTGCCCGACCAAAAACGACCCCGAGAAGACAGCGGTCCCAGATAGCCGAGGGACCACTGTACTTGCACAGTACGAGGTAACGAAGGGAGGACACTACCAACATAGCCCTCCCAGAGACTGATCCCTACTACGGGACAAGCGTAAAGGGACCCAGGAGCAGCATACCCGCGTTCCCTGTGTCCCATTCTCTTGAGCGCTGAGGCGGCTATCGTGGTGGTTTTAGTCGGTAAACCTATCTTCCATCCCGGGGAGTCCGACATACCCTCTCTGCCCGCCCCGCGGAGAGGCACTCGCAAAAAAAAAAAGGCTCCGGAGACACAGAGAGGGCTGACATGACGAAACTATAAGGGTAAGGAACCCTACGGAACCCTAAAAACGGGTGCAAAATTAATAATTGTTCCAAGACAACATTATTGCGTACCATAAAAATAAAGCTGAATAAACTAAATCGTTTTATATTCAGTTAAAAGCTTGAAGCGCAGATCAACGGAGATTAATCAAAGTAGACAAATGTAATACACATAACTTGTATGTACCATTTTACAGACGTACTAGGAGATTATAAATGAGAAAAGAAAACTGCGACCTTAGGAGGGGAGTCTAAACCAAGTACATTTCATCATTACCCCATTGCTATTAAGCCAATCGCCATATCAACCGCTTCTTTTTGGTGGTACAGTTGGGATGGTCCAGTTGGCCTGATCACCGCAAAATTTTCTTACCGTAGTAAAGATAACCAAATAGCTGTTAAATCTTACTATCGATGGTACTGTTAGCAGGCCCAGTGATAATTTGTATTAACCATAGGTCGGCTGACTGGACCACAGGTGTGCTACAGATAATATAATTATTTACGGTAGTACAGTTAGATCCGAAGGCCACTCCACTAATAGCAACAACTAGAACTAAGAACAGATAAGAATGCAATGTAAGCTTTCGGCCGTAAAGTCAGCACGCCAACTATTCGCGGCTATATCAACCGTAGAAAAGTGCCCGTCGTTTCTAAAATTTCTAATAAAACCAAGTATTTAGATGTTTCAGAGTTTCTAATTTAACTTTTATTTGGCGAGTTTTTTTACAACTTGCACGAACAATAAACGAACTGGTACGTACGTTTTTAGAAGCAATAAATTGTTGGTGTTAAATAATGACATCAAACGTGTTTATAGTAAGTGAAATGTATAAAATTTACGAGAAAACTTGTGAATATTACATTCACTTCATCTTATTCGGTGCTTGATATCTTCAGGGAACCAAAAGTAATGGATCGCAAAGAACTGATGTACAAGCCATTCCGTATCTAGAGCCTACATAATGGCTCGATAAAAACTGATATAAAACAACAGTGCTAGAAGAATTGTGCTATAAATATAACATGAGATTAGTCGTCAACCCATACACACAAGCAACAGAACTGAATCGCTAAGGACTGATTTATAATACCTTGGTGACCTATAAGCGTTCAGGATGTGGTTTTTGGCCTTTGCCACACTCTATAAAGAATTAAAAAAGCTTTGAGCTGCGAAAAAATAGCTTGCTGGCTGCATCTGTGTAGCGTACGTAATCTGTTACTGAGTATTTTAAAGCTGTCGCCTCTGCATTTAACACCGTACCGATTAGTAGAGGTTAATCCACCGCACGAGTCAAAACTTTGTGCCTCTTTGGTACGCGATGAGTTAAATACTTTGCGGCGGATTCAACTGAACACCGCAAAACCATTCATACAGAGGTATACCAGATAGATATATCTGGATATACCAGTCATCACTGACAGCTAACTTAAGAAGCTGTTATACCACATGACCAAACGAATACAATATAATTTATACATATGGAACAACCTCATGTGTTTGCAGGTAATATTTCCTCCTAGAATATTACAAACCTTCACTTGAACATGACGCATACCAAAATATGAAGAACAAACACACTATGTTCTCGTAATACTATGGCAACCACGTCGACATTTTCGGATAACAGACGATGAAGATGTAGGCTCAATACTACCGGCAACTCCAAAGATATAAATGATGCTTCTAATATTTAGTGAAAGCGGAAATCTTCACAAATGTTTCCCTTAAGGAAAAGTAGCTGTAGGAAATAACGACGCCTACATTTTTACTAGTTTTTTTACGTGTTATTTATAATTTCGTCGTTTCTGAGGTGCCGCAGTAAACGACAAGATACTCTTAAGGCCTTATTACAAAACGAGAACTAAGGTATAACATCAGTACATAAGACAATCTTGCTGGAGACGTATGAGACTTAGATCTCAAAGTGACTATAAATGTTGTTATTCATGATATGTGTTACAAGTAGGTAAGGGTAAGCTGCACAAACATATTCGTGTTTTTGTATCTTAACTTACAAATCAAGCTAAGGCTACTAAAGTTTCATAATATGGTTTGCTATCGGCTATTTTTACTGCCAGATTTTATGTAGGTACTCATCATCATCAGAGCGGCCTGTCAGTAATCCAATATTGGATAAAGGCCTCTTCCCTCTTCTTCCATTCTTGGCGATCTTGTGCCTGACTCATCCAGTCTCGACCTCCGTGTCGCCGAATGTCGTCCACCCAGCGTTGCGGCGGCCTGCCGCGTCCTCTAGTGTCCGCTCTAGGTCTCCATTCAAGGACTCCTTTTGTCCAGCGGCTCTGGTCCATTCGCGCAATAATAATAATAATAATAAATAAATATAAACAAAGCAAATAAAGTAAATACGAAAACAACTAAGAAAAAATGTTGACTAGAGCCAGAGCAGCGGCACAAATAAGACCCCCGGACTCGTCACTCAGCCCCGCCTTGCAGCCGCCGACACCAGCAGTGCCGGCCATTGCTGAGGCGTCGAGCTCATCGAGTGATGAGTATTTTTCCCCGCCGACGACACCAACACCAGCGCGCCGCCGGAGAAGAGGCCGGCCACCGTCACGCTTGGGACCCCGAGACCCACCGGTTTCGAACAGGGCCCCCGCTGCCGGTGGTGATGTGCGCCGCATGAGATGGACTCAATCGATGAATGAGAACGTTATGCGGGCATATTTTGTGGCTACGGAGGGAGGAACCATCCTTACGGCGTACCGTGACCGCTTACTGCATCTGTTTCAGGCCTTAGAACCAGTTGTTAACGTTTCGGTACAGCGACTGTCAGATCAAGTGCGAGCCATTCAACGCTGACGCCTGTTGGATGACGACGCACTTGAGAGGCTCCGCTCAGACTTGCGAGGTATCCCTGAAATCACACCCTCCACACGCAATGAGGCTCCAATAGTGCATGCCTCACTCAGGGCCCAAGAAGAAGGTGAGGAACTGATGGACAGGGCTATACAAGTAGGTACCCAATGCATTGTTAAGATAAGGAGTACTTTGGAGTGCGCCATTGGGGAATATCGGTATGCTACATTAGAAAGCAGACCCCGGCTGCCACGTTTACCCACGCAGAGGAAAAATATAGCGCTTGTGTGTGCCCTGAATTCACTATTGCCTACTTACCTACTAGTGAAAATCTTACACACTAGTGAAAACTACTACTACACACTAGTGAAAATCTTAGTGATACACACTCAATTCTATACTGCGCGGCCGTAGCGGCGTGTCGAGTAGCTAATATTAAAATACAAAGCTGTATTACTATTGCTCCTCGAGATGCCATTCCGGCTTGGCAGCGTAGAATTGAGCGTCGTATTGCTGAGACCCTCATAGGCAAGCTAATCTGCTTCAGGTAGGTCAATACCCGCCCGAGAGTGATCCGTTATGTGAGTCGGGCGTTTAAGGGGACAGGACTTTGTCCTCAAGAATATCCGTCACGGGTCACAGAACGCATCGACTTCCTGAAGCAGAAAATCTATGCGTGGGCGAATCGCATCAGGCGGTACAAAAAAAGGATTGACCGACATTTCCCAAAATCACGCATTCCAAAGAGATGAGAAGCTGGTTTATAGGAATTGGGAGCGACCTGAACCAGGTGTGGATGAAGGGCGTCGACCAGATGATGCGAACACGATTGCGTTCTGGCGCAGTTTATGGTCGACTCCCGTCAGCCATACAGAGGGTGACTGGATTAGGGATGTTGAGCGATCATGTGAGGTATTACCTCACATAGAGCCTGTAGCCATAGACGCCAGCTATGTAAATTGTGCAGTCCGTCCGTTAGCTAATTGGAAATCTGCAGGACCGGACGGGTTGCACAATTTCTGGTTAAAATAGCTACGCAATGCACATGTTCACTTGGCATCCCAATTCCAGTCATCTCTGGACTCAGGATCGCTGCCATGTTTTATGACAACTGGCGTATCTCACCTGCTCTTTAAGTCTGGTAGTACCACGGAGCCTACGAACTATAGGCCTATAACTTGCCTGCCTACAGTTTATAAAGTTTTTACATCCATTTTGAGAACAAAATTGGCATTACACATATTCAATAATAATATCTTATCTGAGTCTCAAAATGGATGTTGAAGGCGGGCACGTGGTACTAAGGAGCATCAGATTCCACACTCCTGCCTCGCTTTACATGCATAACTGCACATTTATCCGCGCCGAACTCTATCTTAATTGAATTACTAAAGTTTTCAGTTATCTTTAGTAACTCAGTTAATTGGAGGTCAGTGGGCGCAAATAGTTTGAGGTCATCGATGAAAAGGAGGTGAGAAATAACCTGACCTCTAGTCTGCAACCGATAGCCTAGCCCTGAACCTTCGAGCAAAGTGCTCAGAGGGTTCAGTGCTAGGCATAGTGGACTCAAACTGTCGCCTTGGAAAATACCCCGTATGATATTTATAGGTACGCCATACCCGCAAGGCTGTCGACACCCTGGATAGCGAAACACCGTACTCCACTGCTCCATAAATGCCCTCAAGAGGGTGCATAGAGTTGCATCTACTTTGTACAACTCCAGCACCCTCAAAAGCCACGTATGTTGCACAGAGTCATAGGCCTTCATATAGTCTATCCAGCATGTTGCCAGATTCTTTCGACTACGGCGCACCTGTTGGCTAATGGCCATGCCGATAAGGATTAGCTCCTTAGTACCACGTGCCCGGCTTCTACATCCATTTTGAGACTCAGATAAGATATTATTATTGAATATGTGTAATGCCAATTTTGTTCTCAAAATGGATGTAAAAACTTTACAAACTGTAGGCAGGCAAGTTATAGGCCTATAGTTCGTAGGCTCCGTGGTACTACCAGACTTAAAGAGCAGGTGAGATACGCCAGTTGTCATTTTTTCAAAATATGTGGCTCGATGATCCAATGTGGGGGGTTAACGAAGACTGGGGCAGACAGGGCTTCTTCAATTATTGGTTCTTGATTATAGTTTTACAAATACGTTTTATTTCTTCAAAAACAATATTACAATTTGTACTAAGTAATCATAATCTCGGTGAACGTGTGAACTCAACTAACGAATTTTGGTAATTGAATGAATTAAAAATACGAACAGTCGCAGGTGACCGCTACTAAAACCGGATACGGATGTAGACTAATGATGGCGCCAGTGGTGAGCCTACTCAACGTTAATTGGATGTCGATTTAATGACGTCGTGACTGTAGTTCTATGGACGACTACTAGATGGCGCTACTGGTCTCAACATGCCAGCCGCCTTGGAAGATCCGTCGATCAATCTTCCAACGAAACAGTAGTCACGCTGGCTTCGCTTGTGGATATCGACAGCGGGCAGATTTTCGAGGAAGCACGCTTGATAGTGCCTGTTGACGTTCGGATCTCTGCAACTCTCGAGACGCCGTCATTGCCTGGGAACACACGAATAATCCTACCCAATTTCCACTTGAATGGTGGCAGGTTGTCTTCTTTAATGACAACGAGACTATCCTTAGCAATGTCATCTTTGTTGTGTGTCCACTTTGTTCGGCGTTGTAGCTCAGATACATATTCCTTTGACCATCGCTCCCAAAAATGCTGTCGCAGCTGTTCCAGCCGATTATAGCGACAGGCAGGCGTAGATGTCATCATGAAGTCCTCATTGGCAGGCGCAGTCAACGGCCGGCCAATTAGGAAATGGGCAGGTGTAAGTGGAAGGTAATCATCCGGATCTGCGGACATAGGTGACATGGGATGGGAGTTCAGGACGGCCTCAAACTGTGTCAATACCGTACCAAACTCCTCGTAAGTTAATTTAGCATTACCTACGACGCGTCTCAGGTGATACTCACACGACTTTACACCAGCCTCCCATAAACCACCAAAATGAGGTGCATAAGGCGGAATGAAACTAAATTTAATATTATTACTACAAGCAAAATCAATTATTTCATTGGATTTATCAAATATGGCTGACAGCTCCTTTTCAGCACCAACAAAATTCCTACCGTTATCTGAAAAAAACTTGACACGGCTTACCGCGCCGAGATATAAATCGTTTGAATGCCAATATATAATTTTGAGTTGACAATGAACCAACTAACTCCAAGTGCACAGCTCTGGTAGCAAAGCAAACAAATAAACAAATATAACCTTTAATTAGATGCGAACCTCTGCCTTTGCGATTCAAGATAGAAATGGGGCCGGCATAATCTACACCACATCGCATGAATGGAAATCCAGCTTCTAAACGTTCGGCAGGGAGATCACCCATATGTGGAGTTAAAGTATTTCCTTTCATGCGAATGCAGGTCACACATTTATGAACCACTTGCCTCGCTAAATTACGTGCTCCTAGCACCCACCATCTATCACGCATGGTAGCTACGAGAAGCTGAGGTCCAGCATGAAGTAAACGCTTGTGTTCATATGAACACAATAACCATGTAAAACGTTGTTTACGACACAACAGCACTGGATGTTTCTTATCGTAATCAAATTTTGAGTTACTAAGCCTGCCACCAACTCGAATCACGTTATCCTTATCTAAAAATATACTTAAACCTCTCGTTTTATTACTAAGTTTATTATTTAAATGTACACTTTCTTTAAGGTTATGATATTCTTTACTGAATGAATGTGATTGCACTAAACGTGTCAACACAAGTAGTGAACTATTAATCTCGCTCACTGTCAATGGACCGGTTTTACGATCTTGACCGATACGCGATGCACGAAAATTAAAAATGTAACGCAAAACGTATGCGACCGTTCTCTGCAAACGATTAAAACAAGAAAATCTTTCGAAATCAATTAAAGGACTATTAGTTTCTACATTTAAACAATTTAAAGTTTTAGCACATTTTATTTTCGGTAACTTATCAAACTCAAGTTCACTAGTATTTGTTATCAACCAACTTGTAGTAGGTTCACTAAGAAAAGGTGGTCCGCACCACCACAAACAAGTGTTGTTTTCTATTAACGAATCAAAAGGAACCCCTCTGAATAACATATCAGCAGGATTATCCTTACCTTTGACATGCAGCCATGTAGCATTTCTAGTTAATTCGTGAATTTGCACAACCCTATTCTGTACAAATGTTTTTAACAAATGAGGGGATGTACGAAGCCAGCCTTGAACTATAGTGGAGTCAGTCCAGAAATAGACCTTATCAAATTTTAGTCTAAGGGAATTTATGATTTTATTATAAAGTTTAGCTCCAACTAAAGCTCCACACAGCTCAAGGCGTGGAATACTTAACGCTTTAATAGGCGCGACCTTGCTTTTGGCACACAATAAACGGCTAGTAACTTGTGACTCATCAATATTACTATATCAACGTAGGTACGCACATGCACCGTACGCACACTGCGAAGCATCGGTAAAAATATGTAACTCTTTTTTTACAACATTAGTACACATGACATAACGCGGGACTAATATTTCAGGCAAATATTGTAACGAATTTATAAAATTATACCAGACACATGAAATTTGACTTGGGACTTCATCATCCCAGCCTATTTTTGCAAGCCATAATTTTTGTAATAGAACCTTTGCCGTAGTAATAGCAGGTGCTAATAATCCTAGTGGGTCATAAATCTGAGCAATGACTGACATAATTAAACGCTTCGTTATCTTAGTATTCATATAACATTTATCCAAACTAGTTGAAAAATTAAATAAATCATTTTTATTAGACCAACCGACACCTAAGGTTTTAGACTGACAATATTCACCTATACATAAATCCTTAGTGCTTTCTGAAGTTACATCAAAATTAAAAGTCCATTTCCTTAAGGGAAAACAACCGCTTTGTAGGACGGCGGCCGTTTTGCTACAAATATCTAATAAAATATCACGGCTATCATGACTAATAAGCATGTCATCAACGTAAAAATCGTCATTGATAGCGGTAGCGATGACGTCATCGTCACATTCCTTTGCCAGCTGTTTCAAGCATCGGTTGCTAATGTACGGTGAACAACTCTCGCCGTAAGTTACTGTATTGAGACGATAAACTTGTATTGGTTTGCTCGCATCATTTCGCCACAATATTAATTGTAAGTTACGTTGTTCAGAATGTATTAAAATTTGTCTAAAGAATTTTTCAATATCTGCGCAGGCGACATATTGACCTTGTCGGAAACGAAGCAATATTGAAAAGATATCATGTCATGGTTTTAGTGAAGTAATATAATTTAAAATATCACAATTTGCGATTAAATATTTGTCAATATATCGTAAAATATTGAGGACTAAGGCATACAATATTCCCGGATGCTTGCATTTCTCGCTGAAACCACGTTTGACATACGTTGTTAAACATCAAGACAGGCCACAGAACACCTCAGAAGTTTGTAAGACAGGCATACTAGTGCTTCATGCATCTACAATGAGTCAGTATTGCAATATTTCTTACTACAAAATTGTTAGCGTGTGCGATACGACGACACACGGTGTAGTTCTCCCCTCTGTTATTTGAATTGTGACATTCATTTTCTAGGAATCTAGAACGATTGATTTTACGTATATATTGATTACATGAAATCACATTTATTCACTGTGAATTTTGACACGAATTTCGTCGAATTCGCAGGAGTGAATTTCCTAATATAATAATATTCCCAATTTCACGGCCTCGCTCAAACAGCGGTAGGTAAATATCTGCGCATATAAATGTGTTCGGTGAGATCAAAGCAAGCAATTACTATAAGTTGATTACGATCGTTGCAAGTTAAATTAACTTGGTCAGTCATGTGTGGATGCTTGTCAGTGACAGCCGCAGACAGGAGGAGGAACAAAAGTTGTTTTTGAAAAGCTAAGGAGTTGGGTCGTTTGGGGAAGAATCGTTTTAGTATTGGAAATTATTGTCTTCGTGTTGACTGCAGATTGGCACAGTCTGAATCTAAAACTGTCGTGATTCTTTATCTATGTATTAATACGTGAAAGAAAAGCTGCGTAGGTACCTCTTCTCACGATAGTAAGGAACGTGTAGAAACGTATATAATTTGGCACAGTTAAAATTTGTATGGAGAAAGACTGAATGAACTAATATTTTTGGGTGGCTAATAATGAATTATCATCATCATCATCATCAGCCTTTAACAGTCCACTGCTGAACTAGGCCTCTCCTTTCAGGAGGAATAATAATGAATTAGGAATACATTAATTATTATTAGAGCTATATATATCAGCTGTCCCACTGCTGGGCACGGGCCTCTTCTTATATGAGAAGGCTAAGGACGCCCACCCCGCTGGTCAAATGCGGATTGGCAGACTTCACATATCTTTCGAGTACATTATGGAGAACTCTCAGGCATGCTGGTTTGCGTGCCGTGGATTCGAAACCTAGACCATCTGTGTAGCAGTTTGTCGATCTTTCCACTCGGGCATCATTACCATACATAGGTTCCCCTAGGTAAGAATCTATCGGTCTCTGCACTAGACTATCGCTATTTACTTTTAAATAAATAAGACGTTTGCAAAGTGCTTTGAGAAAACTGCTTACTTAATGAAAACAAATTTTATTATAGGTACTTAATATTTTCCATGGCGCGGTAAAGTCGTGTGGCGAAATAAGTAATATATGTTAATATTGTAAAAAAAGAGCCGTTTTCAGCATTTGACAGGCTTATAAACATAAAAGAACTGAGTTTAAAACAATTTTATAAAGACCTGTCAATTCAGTAAAATTCTTTTGTAAGAGTTTTCATTATTATTTAAAACTATGTTGTTGAAGTCGTGGAGAAACGGTCAGGTTGAATTGTGATAATTATGTATATTAACTAGTATATTATCGAACTAATCGGTACATTTACCAGTTATGTCTTAAGATTCACTTTCTAATACCATCATTCAAGATATTTTTTCTTTATACGAGACTCAAAACTTCCTCTTCCAAATCGAGTTTTTTTTGGATTTCACTTCTTATTTGTCGGAGAAGAACGTCGTATCCCGTATCTAATTCTAATTCCAGTAGAAATATATTCAGGCTTAACTTAACCTACACAAACAAAACACCATACAAACTGTACCTACTATTGAGAATGTTTTAGCCAATTACATTTAATAAGAATATACTAAGCTCAGACTTATCTGAATCTGAACTTGTTTGATTCTAAAAGATACACAGACGAGTTTTTCTGTATAACATAATTACGTTCTAGGACTTTCTACTAACTGGACTACTAAATTCTGAGCAAATATATAGCTCTCGAAAAATATAATATTTCATTGACCAAGTAAATCATTCTAAGCCGATGAAATAACTCGACTTTCCCCGACCTCTAGCGAGCCACATAAATAAGTGCGTGTCCTAAAATTAAAGCTTAATATCAATAACGCTTTAGACGCTACAAGGTTTATCACGTTTCTTTTCTCAAATGTCCAAGGGTTGGACACTACATAGTATAATATATTAGTCACCGCTGCCGATATGATACTGCTAGTTTGTTTATTTATTGTATATCGTTTTGCTTTCGGGATGTTTCTTATCTTCGCTATTTTATTTTTATTCGGGTTGTAAGATACAATACTCGTTATTTTGAGGTTGACATGCGAAGAATTTGTTTTATATTTGTAAGACGTATTTTTCATATCACTCAGTATATTGTAGACTATAGTCCCCGTGTAAAATTTTAAGTCAACTTGTTGAAACGGTTAGTAGACATTTAGGACGCTAAACCATTATAATAACAAGATATAGACGACGAACGAGTAAGACATAGATAAAATACACTGTCAAATATTTCCTGTCTGTCAAGTACCAAAATAAAATAAAATTTGAATAATCTTTATTCTAAACTAGTTTTTGCCCGCGGCTTCGCGCGCCTTTAATTCGGTGTAACAAAAATCTACTTTCACTCTCAGCTGTGTAGAGACACTCCTGATTATTCTAAAGACTTCAGAAACTCTATAATGTAAAAAGTAACTCGGTCAGTTTTCATCCATTATCTACCCAAAGGTACATAATAACATCACCTTGCATACAGTCAAATGTCAAAGCCATGTTCCAATACATGTCCAATATATATGGGCAACACTGGAAACGTCAGACGTAAAATTACGTAGCTCCGTAATTTTTAAAAGTTTTATTTAATTTTAAATGAATATTTAATGCTTATATCTCATTATTGTTGTTAAATAGAAAGTAAATAATAAAGTAAATTGTGAAAGACATTCAGTTTGGTGTTTGAAACCTCGATACAAACAGTTTTTGGCGGACAGATCTAAGTACTACCAGCTGTCAACGGACGGATTTGAAACATTGACATATATATTATAGTATTTATATCAATGATTTGAAATCATCTTTAAACCCGGGGAGTATTTTACTTATCAACTTTCACATTCCTCATCACACATTTACTCGGCTCACACAAACGTGAGCTTCGTCCATCACACACTGGCACAGTTTCTGTCTCCTTTTGCTTGACAAAAACGTGGAAGCAAAATCGAAGACTGAACAAACGCCCCATACAAACACCTACTACACTTACACTTCGCATTTATTGGTTTATATCTTGAACAAGGTCCATATATATAAGTTCTTCAGAATTTAATATAAAAATTGGTATAAATTAGTAAATTTGTCAAGATTATATTTTTCTTTTTTCTACCTACATATTTTGCCTAATTAATTAAATTGAATAGCACCTTTAATTTCTTTCCTTTAAATAATATTTTCCCTTTTTGTTGTTTATCTACTGTCCTTCTAGCTATAGTATTATTAATTTTTATGTATATTTATTTACTAATTATCTATAAACTTCTACTCATTACTGTTTTATCTCTTCTCTAACATCTTGATTATTTTTCTGTCCATAGGTGTTTGGCATATCCTTGGCTATAAGCCATTCCACAATGAGCACTATGATGACCAGGAAGGCCACAGCGAAGGATCTAGAAAACAAGCTGAGAGTAACCTTGGTGGAATTAAAGAAGTGCCAGGAGGAGAATAATTATCTACTGAGGGAGCGTGCAGACTGTGAAGAGGACATCAGGATTGTCAACGATAGGGTTTCCAACCTGAAGGCTCAACTCGCAGAACTCCATATCGAGTATATGGACACACTGGCCCAGCGAGATAGGTTACAGGAAGAAATCCATTTATTGACCGCTAGCAATGATGACCATTCATGGTTGTTTTAGGGAACTAGAATGCTGTTTAGAACAATCATTCACTAAGATAAAATCACTAGAACAAACTGTAGAGATATTAAACAGTAATAAAACTCAGAACCTTTACTCAGAGGTTGTAGGTAATAGATTAGGCTTAGATTCAAAACAATTAAAAATAAACATGAATGGTCTGAAACGGCATAGAAAGTATAATAAATTAAATAAACATATTAGGAAACTCATTCTTAGTCTAAAGCAATATAGGAAAACTAAGATAACATCTCAGCAATATAAATGTTTAGTTTCTGAGCGTTCAGATTTGTTAATGGAGATAGACAAATACAATGAAGAGTTGATTAATGGCAAAATGTTATATGACAAACATACCAGGCATCTTTGTAGTCAAATTAGTTCCTTACAATCTCAAATAAGTAGAATGAACACGCAATATGAAAATGAGGTTCAGGAGTATATTAGGAAATATGATGAGATTGCACAAGTGGGAGACGAGAGAGAGAAAATTTAGAATATGTAAAGGCCTTAACAAATACTAATAGTTGTTTGAATATCATAAAACCAACATTACCCACTTGTGAGTCCCAGATTATTTGCGATAGTGATAAAAGTACTTGTTCAGAGAAGTCTTCTTTAGGTAAGAATTCTGGCACAAATAAAGTTTATATATTCTCAGATAGGCTTGGTGTAGGTTTAGGTAGTTTAAATTGTGAGCTGACACAACACAATACTATCAATTATTGTTATCCAGGGTCTTCGTTTACATATCTAATTAATACATTAAATACAACAATATATGATAGGCAGTCTACAATAATTATCACATATGGTGAAGCCCAACGGTGACTAAAAAGGATATATTTAATTTGACAGAAGTTATGTTATCGCTTCATAGGAAATTTTAATGCAAATTTATAACTCTTGCTTTGCCTTATTCTTATAGCTTAAATGAAACAATGAATAGTTATATTCATAAACTCAACTTGTGCTTATACAATTTGACATGGCAATATAAAGATTTTATTTTATTATTTGACATAAATAATTTTATTAGTAATTTTACATTGACCAAAGATACTATGTATCTGCCACTATTTTATAGAAGACAAGTTGCTAAATTATTAGCATTTAATTTACAAAATGACACAGTTACATGTAGGGTATCCAAGAATTTAGCTTCTGTAAATAGTTCCTATCTTAATAATTATTCTATTGAATATACTGACACAAGTTCTTTAAACTTAAGACTAGGACAAAGGGTAGACAAATTCAACTGAATGTAGCACATCAAAACATACAAGGTCTATCTGGCAAGGATTTAGAATTAAGTTTATATTTAGAAAATCACAGTATACAAGTTATGTGTATTACAGAACACTGGCTAAAAGAGTACCAAATTAAATTCTTAAATAACTCGCAATACACGGTACACAGTGCCTTCTCTAGGAAACACGCTATTCATGGTGGATCCTTGATTATTGTTTCAAATAGCTTAACATGTAAAGAACGAAAAGACATAGCAAGTTTGTCTATAGAACGCACTGTGGAACTGTCATGTGTAGAACTTGAGCAGCATATTATCATATGTGTAAATCGTCCACCGTTAAGTAACTTTAGCTTGTTTGAATCAGTTATTGAAGATGCAATTACTAAAATTAGGAGCAATAAGAAAGGTATTATAGTTTGTGGTGATTTTAATGTAAATATATTTGATCATTCAGTAATGACTAGTAGATTTTTAAATCTATTTAAATCATTTAATTTAAAAAATTTGTTCCTTGAACCAACTAGGATTACAGCAACATCATCCACCTGTCTTGACAATATATTTAGTAACTGTACAGTTTCGAATAAATTAGTTAGTTCTGAATTAACTTCAGATCACTGTGGTCAATTAGCAAGGTTTCCGTATTATAGTGATAGCATCATACAGAAAGTGTTAGTTAGGCCATTACCTAGGCATAAGTTTAATGAATTCCAGAATAAAATTTTGATTGGAATGAATGCTATGAGTCCTGACTTAATGGAGATTGATTCGCCAAATGAAAATTTCAATAATTTATTTAATGTAGTTAACAAGGATTTTCAGAATACTTTTAGGACTAAAGAGAAAGTAGTTAAGGAATCTCGAGCTTTTAGTGAGTGGGCTACTGCAGGTATTTACAAAAGCAGAGCAAAGATGTACGAGTTGTACGGTATGAAGAGATACAATTCTGATTCGAACTTCACTGAGTATGTTAGGAATTATTCCAAGATATTTAAAAGAGTGTGCAATACAGCTAAGGCATTATTCGTTAGGAACAAAATTTAACAATCCTCGAATAAAATTAAGGCAACCTGGCGAGCTATTAATGAAGCAACAGGTAAGACAACACTAAGAGGTAATAGTTTTAGTTTATTTGATAGTGACAGATTAATTCATAATGACAAAGAAGTCGCAAACTAATTTAATAAATTCTTCGCTAGCATACCGATTACTACTACTAGAGAATTAAAATCATCAGCTATAGTCGCAGAAAACCTATTAGAATCTAGTGTAGGAAAATGTGATGTATTACTTAAGTTCCATTGTATTAATTCTACCGACATTATAAGTACTTTTCAATCTCTAGAGTCTAAGAATACAGTTGATCTCTGGGGCATTTCTGTTAAGGTTTTAAAAAGTATAATTGATGTAGTAGCTCCTTATTTAAGCAACTTATTTAATAAGTGTTTTGAATCAGGTGTTTTTCCCGATCTTATGAAACACAGTAGGATAATACCTCTTTTCAAATCTGGCAGTAAGACTGATCCTAGTAATTATAGGCCAATATCGATACTACCTGCCTTTAGTAAGATTTTTGAAAAGATCATACCCAAGCAATTACTTAGACATTTTAATCTAAACAGCCGCCTTCATAGTGAGCAATATGAATTTACCAAGGGTCACTCGACAACAGATGCAGGAGTAGCGTTACTTAAACACATATTCAGTGCATGGGAGAGTGCCCAAAATGCTATTGGTGTGTTTTGCGACCTTTCGAAAGCATTCGATTGTGTCTGCCATGAAACGCTCTTATGCAAACTTAGACATTACGGCGTACAGACTAAAGCATTGGAAGTCATTAAGTCATACTTAAGTGACAGAATCCAATGTGTTGAAATAAACGGCGCAAAATCCAGTGGCTTACCTGTTGATTTAGGAGTGCCGCAAGGCAGCATCCTAGGGCCTTTCTTGTTTCTTGTTTACATAAACGATTTACCTTTTTACTTGAAAAACATTTGTGACGTTGTACTGTTTTCTGACGATACTTCTTTGATATTCAAAGAAGATAGAAATAAGGAACATTTTAACGAAATAAACAGTGCGCTCATTCAAGTAACTAAATGGTTTAATGTAAACAATCTAGTACTGAACGCCAAAAAAACAAAATGTATTAAGTTTGCTCTGCCTAATGTCAGAAACCTTGGTCCTTGTATAGCTCTAAATGACGATGTTCTCGAAACATCTGAATCTACATTATTTCTAGGAATAACACTTGATTCGAAATTACAGTGGGGTGCGCACGTTACATATCTCTCAGGGAAACTTAGCTCAGCTGCTTATGCCATTAAGAAGGTTCGTAGGTTGACTGATGTCGATACGGCTTGATTGGTTTATTTTAGCTATTTTCATAGTGTTATGTCATATGGCATATTATTATGGGGTAGGGCCGCTGACATTGAAAATATTTTTATATTACAAAAACGGGCAGTTAGGGCCATTTACCAGTTAAAAACAAGTGTCTCACTTAAAGAAAAATTTTAAAATATTGGTATTCTTACTGTAGCATCACAATATATATTTATGCCAGTGTTATGCATGTACGACTACATATAAATTCTTACAAAATGAATAGTGACATACACAATATTAATGCTAGGAACAGGCACAAATTATGTGTACCATATTTCCGTTTACACAAAACGCATAGCTCTTTTATTGGGCTTAGTATAAGAATGTATAATAAAATACCAAGTAATATTTTAGACTTGCCTTTAAGGTCGTTTCAGACAATTGTTCAAAATAATCTTTTACTAAAGGCATATTATAGTTTAAATGAGTATCTTGACGACACGTACGCTTGGAAATAAATATTCTTTTATTAGGTCAATTTCTTTTTATTATTAGCTAATAGGCAGTTTTATAGTGTAGTTAATTACCGTATTCTCTTTTATACTACATTTGCATTCTTGTTCTACTCTTTTTATTATAATTTATCGGATTTGTAAGGTGAGGGTAACTCGTGGTTATGAACTGCTAACTAATAGATTGTAAATTGCTGCAGGTTCATATATCTACCATTACTTTTCGGAACATACTGTTCCACCATAGATCAGAACAGTCATGTTCGCGAGTTGCTTACATCAAAAGACGTAAGTGGATGCTCCTGTTTCACCATATTCACTTTGGGAGGCTTACTAAATGAACATAATTTATTGCTTGAGTATGATATCAATAACTATTAACTTTTGCAATAGTAGATAACTCAAAATGTGAAACAGTTGCAGCTCCTTACAAATATAACATGTAAAAGAATTATACTGGCAGTTAAAAAGAGTGGCCACGAGTTTTATTGCCCGTTCTTTCTCGTGGTTCTACCTATTGCATTACGAACGTGGCAGTCAATGTAAATGTAGAATCATCTAGTAATTAACTTTAATATTTGACGTTCATAAGCGTCACTTTGTGACCTAAATGAATAAATGATTTTGAGTTTATATCTATAAACACTTTCGCATTTATAATATTAGTAGATAAAATCGTTTCAGCCTTTTAAGCGTAGTATATAATTATTAGTTTATACCTATATGCGAACAATTCAATCACCATGCGCAATATGACATCATGTATGATGTGACTGTACTGACAGATATGCTATAGCATATGTCGCACGAGTGATTGATTTCCACGGGGTAGCCGGGATCGATCACTCGCCGAGCAATTAAAGAGAGATAATTAGGTTGACTTACGGGAAATAAATAAAAATATCACCAGGAAAGTTTAAACTCGCGTTATAATTCCAGTTATACACATACAACAAAAAAGACTATTATCCAGGGCGTGAGCGACGTTGTTGGCACTTCACAGGTCTTCAGATGGTGTACTCAGCTTTGGTGGTGTTGACCGGAGCAAAAAAGGGAGCGAAACCTCGTGTGTCCCTGGTATATATAAGGCCGGCGAGGAGGAGGGGGCGAGCGGGCGGCCCACTGCTGTGCGTCACTCGTAGCGAGGCTCGCGGGCGCCGGGGCGCGACGTCACACCCCCCCCCCCTCGTTAGGCCGGGATTTTCCATAAGGAAAATTCCCTAGCCCAACGGGCGTAGCAGCCCTGAAGATACTCCCTGAAATTAGAGAAAACAAGGGCATGAGTACCTTGAACAAGTGACAACCCTATACGCTAATTAGGATACCTAAATAATAATGACCCACGCTTGCACTTTTTGCAGCGGCAAAGTTGTACGGCGATATATTTCTATATAGTCGGTGGCGCCCACGGGAATATTATAGGTAGGGTTTTGTTGAGAATCCGCTGCCGGTGAGTCTTTTTTTTTATTTTTTGTGTATGTGTGAAATTGTTCCAAACCAGTGTGTAATTATTTTAGTGGCATATATTGTTTTTTGTTTTATTGTGGACGGAAAGTCGGTGGTGTTATGTCGGCCACAATAGACATTTTCTCTTTTTGCTCTGTTGTGCTCGGAAGGTCGGTTTTGTGTTGAGCCGGTCACAACAGACAAATTTTGTCTTACTACGCATGGTAAGCATTTTTATATTCTAACTTTTTCTGTTACCGCGTGTGATAATTATTGTGTATCAACCGCATAAGTAACGAGTTATAATCGTTCGACTGCGGCCACGTGTCCTCTAAAGACGCGCTAAGGTCACATTCGTCGATTGCATTCTTTGTATGGCGATTTATGACCTCACGTCTACTAACGACGTGCTAAGGTCACCTTGATCGTATGCTTCGCGATTAGCTTTTTTAAATGCCACTAAGGTAATTAAGTGCTACTGGTAATTATTGCTAATAATCTGCTTTGGCTGACTTATGGAACGAATTCACGCCCTTCTCTTTTTCATTTCTTTCTATTTTCTACTATAACCTTCTGCTAGTGATTTTGTACGGCGATATATTTCTATATAGTCGGTATTATTTAATACTTTTACCGCCTACTACGGCGATTATCTTTTAAAATTAACTATTACTTTTCTTTCTTACTAAGAAAGTTACATCTTTATTATACCACGTGTACCTAACATAGTTGGACTGGCTGAGAATGAACGTACTTAAAGATGCTATCGTATTATATACTAGGTATTTAGCAAGAATTCCGCGTTCATTTATTAATAAAATATGCACGTGTCACATGCAGGTTGCTCACTAACAATAATGAACGAATGTAATTATTGTCTATTTGGTATAGAAATACGAATATCATCGTAGAATTATTAGTTGTTCGTTTTGTCAAATGTTTATTATGCTACAATCGTTGTTTTTGGTCTTCGATTTTATCTCCTTGTTACTGCCTATCGGTATGTCATTTGCAAATGCATCTATTTATGCATTTACTGTTCATTGTGAACTCAAACATAAAATTCCTGCGTCGCAATTATTGAATTATGTTCTTTTTGTAATGTTTTGAGTCGCTAGGATTGTTCTTTTAATGTCTGGTTTCTATTGAAATATATAAAGCATATAATGATAAATAAATGGTAAAATTAAACCGCTGACAGCCGGATAAATACTTAATTATCAATATGTAACTTGTTTCCTTTATACAAAATGCTATGCATCTGGTTTTACTAAACCATCTTAAATAGTGCTGGTTATAATGTGTTCTAGTGTTTACGCAAATGTTATTTTATCAAACTGAATTTATCAAACTTAATTGAATTGAAACTAACTTTAACTAAAGTGGGTATTTGCACATAAATTGAATCAATAACTTCTTTTCTTGAATAAATAAGTGCCTATTTACATATGAATCAAATAAATAATATTTATACCTCATTAAATAACTAAAGTGGCTGTTTACACACAAATTAATAAATAATTTCAATACTTAAATAACTAATGTGGGTACTTATACATAAATCAATAATTTATATACTTTAATAACTAAAGCGAATTAATTGATGTACAAGTTTAAGAATACCGTTTCGTATTTTACAATCAACTATTTTAAACCTAAAAGCTGAATAAAATAATTAAATCTTATTCTATTATAGCATAAATGTGTTTATAAACGTTTGGGTACAGTGTCATTTACAACAAAGTAAGACGCATAGGTATGCGAAGTTATAATTACCAACATAATTATTTGTGAAGGCCAACAATGGTTCTTTTGTTTCCGAGTCGAAGCTCACAAGATAATGCATTGTGTTGTGTTAATGATTTGTGTAAACATGCTAACATAAAATGAATAAATATTTCAGTTATAAATTGTAATAAAGTTTATTAAATGTAATATTGTTATACAGAATCTGTTATTTATCTAACTAATTATCCAACTATCTGATAACTATCTAATTTCACATAACTATATAAATATCAGATATGTTTCTCTTGGTGATTTCCATATAAAGGATCTTAAATTGACTCACTACAAAGTTTAAGAATGTAATGATTAATTCTCATCACTAATGAACTAATCACTAAAATAACTTAACACTTCGTTACAAATAATATAAAAACCTTTAACTCCTAATTACAGCTAAATCATGTACCCATATATCTTGTTACATATATCTTTGGTAATGACTGATCGAAATATAATAAAAAAAATTTTTTTTCCTTTATGGCTCAGTGGCTGAAAGGTTGTGTCGGATCGGTCTGTGGTTCGATTCTCGATTGTGTTTTTTTTTGTGTTTTTGGCTATGGTTGTGTATACTATGTCATCGACAGTCTCCTTCGACGATGTACTATACATTACATCTTGCCGCGAATATTTTTTTGTGTTTTTAACTATGGTAGTGTGTACTATGTCGTCGACAGTCTCCTTCGACGATGTACTATACATTACATCTTGCCGCGAATATTTTTTTGTGTTTTTAACTATGGTAGTGTGTACTATGTCGTCGACAGTCTCCTTCGACGATGTACTATACATTACATCTTGCCGCGAATATTTTTTTGTGTTTTTAACTATGGTAGTGTGTACTATACCATCGACGTTCTCCTTCAATGGTGTAATATTCATTACATTTTACCAATAATTGTGCAATTGTCATTAATTAATTGTATCGTGTACAGAAACTAGATAATGACTCGCGTCAATGGAATGCGGTAAGCGCCAAGCGCGCAGTGATGACTCACGTGTTCACTGGTTCAAACCTTCAGTGTTATTCCATTTTAAATGAATACAAATTGTCCTTGCAATATTGCATCTACCTTGTTAATGAGCAATTTGTTTGTGATACTGCCAACTAATCGTATGATTGTAGTATCGTAATATAGTAAGATCGTAATATTGGTTTACGACTTATACTTTTTCAATTAATTTCACTTATCGAATATGGGTGGTCAGGTGGTGCCTACCAACATAGACTGGGTGACTATTTGCTATAAAACTCACGTATAATACCTCTTCGCGCGTCGTGTGTTATAATGAATGCGACTCGCATCGTGAATGAATGTTGGCTTGTTCATGCGTATGATTGTGTGTAGGCCTTTTTGAATGTGATGAATGTCAGGTTATAGGAACGTTCAATGCTTGGTGACGTATGAATGGCCGAGGGTTATACTTGTTTTTTTTTTCTCTTTCAGGGTTAATAGTTGCCTTGTATTTAACCTACTGACACCACTACCCCTCATCTTTTTCAGGGTCTCCGAATGCAGTTGCCGCCTACCAGCCACAGAATTTTCCCTCTGGGAAAATTCTCGCCTAATGGGGGGAGTGTGTGACGTCGCTGTGACGTCGAGAGGACACCACCTCTCGGCCGCTTGCACCTCCGCCCCACCGCACCGCGAGCTCCTATAAATATTGAAGCGCTGGCTGCATTCGGCCCTTTTGCGGCGGCTACAGCTCTGAGTTAAGTCACCAACATCTCCTGGACCATTGGCAGCAGGAATCTCAACAAAAACCCAACCCCTCGCCGAATCACGCGACCCTGTGTAAATTTTTATTAATTCCTAATTTTTTTCGCTTGCTAAATGATGTCTAAAATTAATTGAGAATTAAATCAATTTTTATTATAACATTTAACCACGTTTCTCATTTAAACACCCCCTAGTAGGGATAACGTAACAGGGGACACCAGAAAGGTCTTTTTACGTTACAGTGGCACGCACTCAACTATTGCAGCGCATGCGTTCTTACTTCCAAGAGGTAAAAGCTTAGACTATATAAAATGTGTGCCTTACAATCTTCTACCCTCCCTAGTCCCTACAATCTCGCCCAGTTTTTGCAACTTATGGTAGCCTTTGTCCGTCTCCATGGTCCAATATATCTCTGTATTAAATTTCACCAAAATCGGTTTAGCCGTTTTAGCGTGAAAACGGCACATACACACATGCATACGTACACACTTTCGAATATAATATTAGTAGGGATGCATGACCCATGCTTTGTTGTGAAACATATATTTAAAGAAGTACGACAATAATAACAACCATGATTTTTATTCAAATCTACTAAACCTAAATGAACAACGTAATGCAAGACTTGTAATCTGGAAGATATCATAATATGATATATATAATATTATTAAATTCCAAAATAAATCTATTCCAACACTACAATGTTATTACACCTATATTACAAAATTATCGGTAAATTTTGCGAACGCGACTTCAATCCGGATTCAGCTGACGCTCCGAGCTCACTAGCAAATATTCTGGTATTACGATGTTTCAATATTGTAAGTATCCTTTATTTTGATCTAAAGTTAATGCCGGATCTTTTCAGTTTATAAGAAAAATAATATAGAACGGTCGCCTTATTGCGGATATTACTTTTACGGATTTCAATACAACAGTTTCCTTAAGATTGTTGGATAAATACTTTTAACGTATTTTGTAGAAGGGACTATAGAGGGCGCGCAGTGACTCGAGTAATGGTCTAGCAATAGCCAGTGAGGCAAATATTATAAGTTAAATCCCTAGACCAAAAAGAAAAAGAATTTTCCACGATATATAATGTCTAGCGATCAATAATTATGACTCATTTTTATGTTCAATGAGATCCATCTCATCTATATATATAAAAGAAAGTCCTGTTAGTAATACTATTTATAACTCAAGAACGGCTGAACCGATTTGGCTGAAAATTGGTAGGGAGGTACCTCAGAACCAGAAAATATACATAGGATACAATTAGTTGCAAAAAAAAATAATCTGGAAGGGATTTTAGAGAGGGTCGAAGTTTGTAGGGACAAGCCTACTGTCTAGAGTTCGGGCTATGAATGGGTTAGTTTTATACAGAGATCAGTGGAAACGATTAATTCATCCAGTCTTAGCCCAAGGCAAAGGATCTAAACACTTGGACCAAGTTTCTTGGCGCTAAGAATAGAACAATGTACAATTACCTGTATCTTCACTGATGTCAGGCCTGGAACTAAGTTAGGGAAAAACAAACAAAACAAAGGTGGCCACGATAGATTGAATGAATTATCCACTTAGCTGTTCCTTCGAACTTGATGTCCTCTCCGTTGGTACGAGGGCACGATGCACGTTCACAGGATTCACAATTCAGTTTTGCAAATGTCAATGTTCAACTCAACTTTTGCCGGGCAAACCAAAGGCGGCAGTTTATAAGAATTTACAATACAAATTCGCGAAGCTGGTTTATGTGCTTTCAAAAGGCGATCAATTTATTAATTAGGTACAAGGCACGCGAGAGAGAGCAAACGGCGTGTTAATTTTTCAAGGCGGGAACGGAAGTGACAGTTCAGAGTGTGACCATTGTCAGAAATTTTCAATAGACTAAACAAAATGTTACTCAATCGATCTAATCGATTTGACTTATAATAAAAACTAATTCTATTTCAAACATCCACCCGCCCCGGACCGGCCTACCGGTACGCTAATCAGTTGGTAGACGTGACAATGTTGCAACCGCTCTCCTCAGAATCGAACCGTCTACCAAGACCTCAGCAAATCGGGGAACTCCATCAGCCCCAGATACCAAACGAAGGATGCGCCCCCTGCGCCATCTGAGTGGCGGAAGGTTAGCCTCCTTGATCAAAACGAGGTCACCAATCTTGGGTGGATCGGTCTTGTCGGTCCACTTAACGCGTTGCTGGAGTATGTGCAAATATTCCAAGTTCCAGCGTTTCCAAAAGCTCTGAGTAATCTGGCGTACTAATTCAAAACGCGAGAGACGACCAGGTCTCGTATCAATATAGGGGTACTCAGGCAAAGCGACAAGTGGGCGACCAATCAAAAAATGGCCCGGCGTAAGGGCCTCCAAGTCATCCGGATCTGAGGAGATCGGGCACAATGGCCGAGAGTTCAAAACTGCCTCAATCTTACAAAACACAGTTGCGAGTTCCTCAAATGTAAGGACAGATTCACCGATTGTCCTGCGCAAGTGTGTTTTGGCCGATTTTACAGCGGCCTCAAAAATACCACCCCAGTGTGGACAATTTGGTGGGGAAAACAACCAATTTATCCCACGTCGGGCAAGCCTATCACCTATATCAGCCTTGTTGGTTTCAAGAAAATTAACAACATCATTCAAATAATTATACGTGCCCTCGAAGTTAGTGCCGCAGTCAGAGCGGATCAAGGAAGGCAGCCCTCTGCGGGATACAAATCTGTCAAATGTGGCTACAAACGCCTCGGTCGAACGACCAGTTCTAAATGTACAGCCTTTGTGGAAAGACAAACAAAAGCGCACAAGTAGGCCTTAATAGTCTTGCTGTTTCGAAGTGTCGACGTTTTCACCAAAAAGGGACCAGCGAAGTCCGTGCCAACACCGTCAAATGTCCTGCTCTCAGTTACGCGATCTGCCGGTAAGTCTCCCATCAAGGGCTGCATGGTAGAAGCCTTGAGCTTATAGCAAGGGATGCAGCGAAAGACTACACTCCGTATAATTCTTTGGGCAGACAAAATCCAAAACTCGCGTTGCAAAATGGCCAACAAAGCATTAAAACCAGCATGCAAATTTTTAAGGTGACGGTCAGTTACCAACAAGCGTACCAAATGACCGTCCTTAGGTAACAAAAGGGGGTGACGTGCTCCGTAAGGGAGATTGGCATTCTTGAGACGCCCTCCAACGCGCAAGAGACCCGTTTCGTCCAAAAAGGGGTTCAATTTAGATATTGCTCCCGACAATTTCGATTTCCCTGACTTAAGGATAGCAATCTCCTTCTCAAAATGCGCCAATTGCACAGAACGAACCCAAAAGGTGAGAGACTCCTGTCGTTCCTGTGGTGAGATAAACAGTGTCAGTCGTTGCCTAAAGTTAAAAACAAAAAGCTTTATCCAAGCAGTAACACCTAACAACTTGTCGAGGGAGCTGTAACGATTCAACAAAAAATCGGGGTCGAAGGCGCATTCTATCTTCTCAAGAGCGAGTGTTCGTAGACCCGGCAAATTAGAAGTATTCAAAACTGGCGTTCGAGGCCAATCAATTTCTGGTCGACTCAACCATTCCGGACCCCACCACAGCGAATGACCTATCAAACTAGGCGTCAAGCATCCGCGCGAGGCACAATCAGCGGGGTTGAGCTCACCTGGCACGTGTCTCCAAACAAGTTTGACTTCGGATTTTTGGATTTGGGAGACGCGATTAGCGACAAATACCTCCAAGTTGTGGACAGAAGCCTTCAACCAACAAAGAACAATTTGGCTGTCTGTCCAGGCGTAGGTCCCATTAATACAAATGCTTTTGCCCAAAGTGTTAGACACGTGGTTCAAAAAGCGTACAAGTAGTGCTGCTCCCGAGAGCTCCAATTTCGGAATGGTCAAAGATGTCCGAAGGGGTGCTACCTTGCTCTTCGCCATGATCAGGGAGACTCTCACCTGACCTGAGGCACTGACTGTGCGCAAGTACACCACGGCCGCGTGACCACGTTCCGAGGCGTCACAAAACCCGTGAAGGGTGGCCTTGTACTTCCCGGGAGGAAGGATGGGACGAGGCAAGGAGATCTTGTTGACGGCAGGAAGCGAGGATACAAAAGAGGTCCATTCCTCAACAAGAGTACCGCGTAGAGGTTCGTCCCAAGTCAATCCCGCTGTCCAAAGCTTCTGCAAGAAGCATTTTGCCCAAAATATGATAGGACAAATCCAACCGTTCGGATCAAAGGTTCTGGCGACTGTAGACAACACAAGACGTTTAGTCCAAGAACAAGGCAATTTCAAGTCTACGTTGTACGTAAAGATGTCTTGGACTGGTCTGTATTGGACGCCGAGAACAGCCATCATGGCGGGGTTGTCAACAATCTCAAACAAATGTGGATCCTGCTGATGATCCTCTGGCAAGCCTTCCAAAAGCGCTGGTGAGTTGGAAATCCATTTGTGCAACTCATAACCAGCAGAGGCCAAAATACCTATCAATTCGTCCCGCAGGAGGATCACCTCGTCCGCAGTGGAGGCGCCTGAACAAATGTCATCGACGTAAATATCGTCTTTCAAGATGGCGGAGGCTCGTGGGAAACGTAAGCCTTCGCGGTTTGCGAGCTCCCAAAGAGAACGTATTGCCAAGTAGGGGCTTGACCTTAACCCGTACGTATTTGTATTGAGCTCGTAGACGACCATGGGATCACGAGGAGACTCTCTCCAAAGACTGACTGACTGAAGCTGGAAGCGACGGTCATCAGGGTGGATAATCGTCTGCTTGAACATCATTTTTATGTCGGCCACAAAGACAACCTGATGTCGTCGGAAGCTGGTGATGACGTCACAAAGGTCCTTGACCAACTTGGGACCAGAATGCAAGCACCGGTTCAAGGATACGCCTGATGAAGTCTGCGCAGAACCATCAAATACTGTGCGCAGCTTGCCAGTCGATGGCTTCAATACCGCATGATGCGGGAGAAAGTAGTGCTCCACCGTACGCCAATCCAAATTTGACACAGACATGTGTCCCAATTGTTCATATTCTCTCATGTACTTCTGTCTGAGCTCCGGATCACGACCCATGCGGCGCTCCATAGCCAACAATCTCTTTTCGGCTAAAGGCCGTGACTCACCAAGCGGAGTCCGAACAGACAGAAAAGGTAGCCTCGTAATGATCCGACCAGAACGGAGTCAACCCGTGTTGTTCTGGAAGAACAGCTCGCACTCCTCATGTTCTGGATTCAAACGGGCAGCTTGAGCCCCCCTAGGGACCCCCCTCCTCTACTTCCCAAAACCTCTGAACCGCATCAGAGAGAGCAGAGCCTACAGCCAAAAAATTATCCAGTTCAGGTGGAGGGGGGTCCCTAGGTACAGGTCCCATCAAAGCAAATCCAAATATGGTCGGGATGGCAGTCAAACCATTTGGCACCAAGACCCGCTTCCCACCAATCAAAATTCCACCGAGGACATCAGAGCCAATCAACAAGGCGATTTGTCCCGGTGTGTCAAATTTGGGGTCTGCCAGTTCCAATCCCGATGTCAAATTCACCACAGCAGCAGGTAGCTGTTTCTGTGGATGCATACCCAAAATATTCTTCAGCACAATAGCCGAGGTTTTAATCCTCGGGTGTGAAGATTCAACAGTGCCAAACAAAACCTTAACTTGCCCTTCAACATTAGAGGCTACGTCACCTATGCCACATACTACAATTTGGAAAAGAGCCCATATGTAATTTAACCTGCCCTAACAAATAAGTGGAAACAATGCAACCTTGTGAACCTGTGTCCAATATAGCACGGACAACAACAGAGGTCCCCGTGGGTCCCCTGACCCTAACAGCAACCGTTGGTAGGATAACGGTCTCAATGGGGGAGGTTGGCGTTATAGGGCAGGGGTCAATGACCTATTGTTGCCTGGGCGGCGACCGTTGGCCAGGACCAGGCAAATCAAAATGAGGGTGCGGCTTGAAGTCCTCAAAAGCGCGATGACTCGATCCGCGCGCCATCTGTGGGGGGTCATAATGACGTGGGGTCACCCGCCCAAAACGAGGTGGGCGCGAGTCAAGGCGGGGACGCTCCGCCAAAGGAGGGGAATACCTAGGGCAGCAGTCATGGTGCTGGTGACGCTGAACAGCACATTCAGGTGCGCGAGAAAGAGGAGGCGTGCGCACGCTACGGTTCTCCAAGCGGGGCGAGTGGCGATCAATTGAGCGAGGCGACTCTCGGCTACGCGCCGGTGAGCCTCGGCTGCCACCTTCAAAACACCCGCCCGTGCGCGGCGTCGGCTGGTTGGACAAGCGGCCAACCTCTCTGGCATTCATACAGAGAATGTCCAAATGCTGTCTTCCACAGTGAGGACAGGGGCGAGAGTTTGGGCAGTCTCGCTGGTAGTGGGACCCCAAACAAGAGAAGCAAAGGCGGCGCGCATTCGCGATGCGCCTACGAGAGGTGACATGTAGGTCCAAGAATGCCCTACAACTAGCCGTTCTGTGCCCCGTGACCTTGCAGTAGGAGCACTCCGCTGGGCTCTGCGTGACCGCAAAGCGAGGAGGGCGCCGGTCAACATTGGCTCGGGTGTGAACGCGAGCCTGCTCCTTGACCTTGGGCGGCTGCGTCTTAGCCGGCGTGTCACCACCGGAGTTGTCCAAGACCCGGCACTCATCCTCCAGGAACCTCTCCAGGTCAGCAAAGGGGGGCAGATGGGTCGCGCTATTCCCACCAAAGCGCTGTTCAAAACGCGACCTCAGGTTGGCAGGCAGCTTTTTCAGCACAATGTGCACCAATAGATAGGACCATTGGTCCACGGGCACTTAAGTGCGTTGATGGCCACCAAAAGCGGGTTCAACAGTTGGGTGCGCAACCCAGAGACCCGGGTGAGCGTCGGCAAACACAAAATCTGCTCGATGTGCGTGTCGGCGAGGCCACGCTTATTATGGTACCTACGGGTGATTAGGTCTCGAGCCGTCTGGTACGCCTCGTCAGACACGGGCAGATGCTGGATGAGGCCCTTGGCCTACCTAACCTACTACCTATTGACAGTAAGAACGCATGCGCTGTAATAATTGAGTGCGTAATTGAGTTATAAATAGCGTAACTAACACGACTTTCTTTTATATATATAGATAAGATGGATTCTAGTCGATTCGAAATAGTGATTGATTGGAAACTGAAGCTTTCATATTCAACTTCACGACGCAAGGTGTTTAGATCGTAAATATATTGGAAAGCTAAGGTAATATACACGGCTGCACCAAGGCTCTATACTATGGCAGTCGTCAGTTGAGAGAAAATTCAGTACATACATAGTACATAGAAAAACATGTTCAGTTCTACATATATACTAAGCGTGCCTACACACGTCTTGCTGACGTTTAATTATAAAGTTTATCGTCACTGTATGGTAGGCAACGAACATATTTTACAATCCAAATAACATTTTTTATACTCATGAAATGGTAGTGTAGCGATAGCTACATACAACTGAGGCCATCTAGGGAAAAACGACGAAATCTCACTAACAACAATGCGGCGACATATATCGGAAACGATACGACCAAAAATAAAGTACTGAATCGCGCAAGCAGTGTTCGCGCACGAGTTGACTATTTATAGAACTTCTCAAATACGTCCGTTGGACTGACAGTCCACTAGGCACGACCGCCTAGCCTGGTTAGAGGATCTTCCCTTAGTTGGAAAAACACCACATACGAGTATTTCTTACTCCTCAGTAGCTATATATATCACTAGGGCCATCTATCGTAAAATATCGAAGAAAACCGACACTAGAGACATCTCCCGAACACCGACAGAACTAGATCCTAAATCACGCAATTAAAGTTATTAGCAAGTTTCGTGGCGCCGAGATTCACCTAGCACTATCAACTAGACTGGTTAAAGTATCCTCCCTTTAGTTGGAGTTCAAAACATCAACCGAATCACCATACACCTAAACCAATCTCGGAGAAGGCGCTGCAGGACATCAGTCATCTCGTGACTACGGCTGGTAAACCCATGCCGAAACGCCAAGCCGGATATAAGGTATTTTACATATATTCAAATAATTATGCTAAATAGACCCATTACATAAACATTAATATGTGAACAGATCTCTAAAGTTTAAAAGTATCCGAATCACCACCCATTAATTTGAAAAACCCAATAAGATTTTCGCCATATCGTGTGTATGGGACATTTGATGCAGCGTTTTTCTTTATAGACTCTCGCCTGTATCCCCGAAGGGGTAGGCTGAGGTGTAATATTACACCCACATTTCGCCATGAAGTTTTAGGTCTCACGTAATAGGGGGTGAGCCTATTGCCGTACCGCGCACATTACCAGACTCCGTGCTGTTACTGAGAATTTCCTAACGGAAAAACCCAATAACACTTTTGCCGACCCGGGAATCGAACCCGAAACCTCCCAATCCCACGCGCACATTTATGCCGCGAGACCAACGAGGCAGTCAAAACACTCACAACATTTATTAGTAAAAGTAGGTAACCAACTAATAAATAAACAGTAGGACACACTGACATGTTAGTTAAATGTAGAGGTTTCAAACTGTACTCACACAAACTATAATAACATCGTACGTCATCGAATATTAGCAAGCGATAATTACCTAACAATTTAATTCGCACGTAACTTCGTAAAGTCACGGTAATATAATCTAACAGCACGGTAATAATATCTAACAGTATTCTAACTCCATACAAACGCGCGAAACTCGAGTTATACCTACGCGCCTCGAGCAAAGTACCCCCTAAAGTACCCAACGGCTGCGATCGTGCCGCAGTCACGAACGTGTTCTTTAGTTAATAAAATATAATAATTATGGGAACGCGTTGAAGACTGTATTGTGCTGTTTGAATTATTCGTTAAGTCACTTAAAGATAAGATTTTTCAAATTCAAACTGTACCTACTACGTTGCAATGTTTAATCCTTAACTTATGCGTGATTAAGTCGAAATTTGATTAGCTTAATCTCTTATTATGTCGATATTTTTAAAAACACATTGATATGATTGTAGTAATAATGTATTACTAGCCGAACACCTTTACCTGCGTTATGGACAATGTATTATTTCATTGAAGTCTATAATTAGTAGTAGCTACCTTAAGAGTTATTTTCAAAATGAAAGCGGATAATAATGTTAGTCTGCTTAGTGTAACCAATTGGTCATTCCTAGGATACTTACATACCTACATAAATTTTATTTGTTTGAATAAAGAAGTATAACTTATAAGAACAGTCACAAAACCAGAAAGTTTCGAGGAGGTAGATGTAATTAAAATACTTGGAGCGGGCGGCCCTACCGCCTGTTTGCGTCCGGCGCGTTTGTAGGTATATAACTCGGGGAGACGGCCGAGTTACAATACTGTTAGATTATATTACCGTGCTAACAGTATTGTAACTCGGCCGTCTTCGTGAGTTATATACCTACCAGACGCGCCGCATGCGAGCTGCGGCACGATAGCGGCTGCGGGTACTGTAGGTACAGTCCGCCCAGTCTAATGGGTACTCTGCTCGCGGCGCGTAGGTATAACTCGAGTTTTGTGCGTTTGTATGGAGTTACAATACTGTTAGATATTATTACCGTGGTAAAGTCATTGGTGGGCTCCGTGGATTCGAGTAAGTGTTACAAGTATGTGTGTGTATTCCATAACTTCTTTAAATTATTTCCATAATTTGAATATTGTCATTGTTGAAGAAATGTTCTTAGTTATATTAATTGTTGTATTCGAACATTTAATTTTTCGAAACAATATTAATTTTATTCTCTTTGACAGGAATCGTTCGGAAATCTTGTAAATTGATACTGTCTTTATGTGTGCCACAAAAATTAATACCTTGCTTTCACGTCAGTTACCCATCATACGGGGTTAAATATTTAATTTTACGGCAAAGCAGGAAGCATAATTTTACACTTTGGCAAAAGTTTCTGCGGGTAATTCAGTTCAAGAATGCGAACGATTACGTCGGCAAACGAAAAAAAAAAAATCACCGGAATGAAAATTCTTGCGAGCAAGCAAGGTAGTTTTGTTTTCATTCATTTTATATGAATGATTGACGACCGGTTGGCGCAGCGAGAGTGTGAGCGACTGCTACGCCGAAGGTTGCGGGTTCGATTCCCGCTCAAGTCAAACATTTGTATGCATGAACATGGATGTTTGTCTTGGTCTGGGTGTTTCTATGTATAATATGTATGTATTTACAAAAAAATAAGTATATATGTATGTTTATCCATTATCTAGTACCCATAACACAAGCTCTGCTTAGCTTGGGACTAGATTGTGATGTGTTTATGTGGTAGAATATTATATTATTATTATTATATACTTACCTAATTTTGAGCAAGTTTGATCACACTTGACTACTTTTTATAAATCACTTGCTTTCTTCTAAAACCAATTACCTAAGAAGAGCCAGACATTTATTTATCCTTTGTTGAAATACGGTAATGCTTTATCACCTTTTCATTACTTAATTTGCTTGTGGAAGGTTACTTATATGGTCTACATTTATTTAAGGATATGCAAAATTAGAACCGTAAGTTATTTCCTTGATTTAATGACAGAGACGATAGTTGAAAGTAGTACACATATTTACAGTGAAAATTCAGGGAGCAAATAAGACGAGTGGTCAAACAAAAAGGGTTTTGTTTCTGAGTTCTGACAATATCTATAACTCACAACCTTTTTGCCTTCTGAATCTCGTGCAAACATACACACTATTTAACGCTTCAAAAGGTTTACCCATTGTATAAATAGTGTTTGAAGCGTGTAATATTATATGCCCAATTCGTCATCGAAACTGTTTTTTTTAGTAATATTATAAAAATAGGCTCTATTTAAATGTGAATTCTGTAGAATAGACAGTACGGGTGGGGTATGCAGGATTTAGGAGTGGCCGACTGGCCAATGCCAGAAGGCCACGTGTCGTACCTAGGTTATATTCCTACACTTTGTATTGGCCACAATTTTTTGGTCTAGTCTGAGTGTCCTATGTATGCCTTTTCTGAATGTTTGTTTAGTTATCGGTGATAGAGGTTAAGCCGACTGCGAGATTGTTTTTTCACGTACAGAGAAAGATACTTCTGCACTCTCTGCATTTATGTTATTTGAGATTATAGTTTAGGTAACTTGACTATTTGTTATCATCGCTGCAAGGATGACAACAAACAGCAATCTTTCTACTACGAGTATAACTAACGTCATAGTCTATGAGGATGGATATTTGTTACCATTTCATACAAAAACTACTGCACGGATTTTAGTGCAATTTTGCAGTATTACTGCTTATACACCAAATATAGCCTCAATCCAATATCCTACGTGTCAAGCCACATCCAGAAGCTAGTGTTCAACAACAGCAAATTAAAATGTAAGTGATAATCAACAAATATCACCAGTACTTGAAAGACGTGGAATTGCCGGCTCGCACTTTACAAAATTGCAATCGGTAGGTATATAGCTCGAGAATTTCATCTGCGATCGTATCTGTTTCATGTTGCCGAATTACAGACGGTTATCCTGCAATGATAATAATATTAAATTGCTTACAATATCAGTATTCTTACAGTACTACTTTCGGACTCGACTCACATGGCTACACTTTCTAAAGTGGATAATTCTAAATGTTTATGTAACGGGTTTCAGTCGCAATACACGCGTAGCACCATAATTATCGAACGGCTCATTACGTGAACATGGCTGGTATAACCCATGCTGGAACATCGGGGCAATAAATACTTTTGTGACTAAAAACAGTATATTTCTTGTTAAAAAATATTTACACAGTATATAAAGCACTTTTGAAAGCATACTAATATTTTGGCTATAGCAGCTTTCTTATTAAATGTTTGATAGCAGACTTTGTATTTAACTTATATACCTATATAATACCGAAGATCTTTACTTAATTCATGTAAAACAGATTCTCAGTAGAATATCCCCACTATAATATACATAATTAGCAATGTCATACACGATAATATGAAGATTATTTATTAAGTGCCTACAGGTACACGTGCCAAAATAGCATTCAAAGGCCAGTAAACTGAATATATTTTAAATACAAGTTATTTCAAATTAAGTTCATTTTTCTAATTTAGGAGCATACTAAACGTAAATGATGCAGAAATAAAAAGAAACGTGTTTAGCATGCTAATTATACCGATGCCAGAGCTGCGTAGAGTAGACGGTTAATAAAAACGTCGTAGATTAAACAAAACAGACCAATAACAACAAAGCAGCAAAAACTGATGGAGCTCTATAATGAACTACAGAACCACAACAACATAAAAAAACAAACATAGTTCTACTTGTTTGCAACGACCGGAACACAAAATAATGAATTGAAATAAAATTCCAACGAGACCAATGGCAAAAAACGCAACCGATTTTTCCTTCATTGCTCGTATTTATAAAAGAAATTAATTTAAAATGAATACCCATGGAGATACCGTATTTTTTTATGAATCACCAAATGGCCTTTTGTGTCCAGTGTAGCGAAAGAAATTAATCCAAATGAGAAATGATTTAATGGCTGATGCGGGTTCTGTGGTATTTTAATATTATTTACTCGCAGGGCTTGTCACTTTTGGATGGCTGGAATTCAGTTCAGTTAAACTAATTTGGTTGCATTAAATATTTGGCTTTTCCGGGCATCCATTATAATGATCTAACTTGAAAAATACTTGTTTGTATTAGCAATGATAAAAGAATTAGCTTGATTTTCTAACTTGACACTATGAAAGACAAAAAGAAAAGTATTATGCACGACTCTTGTTTTCCCAAATCATAATTTAGAGCGCGAAACCTTTGTCCACGATATACCATACCTATAAAGGCCCATGTCGATTCATGCCAGGGTAAGATAGGGAAAAGATTCAATTTTTTTGTCACGTACGAAAAGGCTAAAGAATGATTTGTCGCCCTTTTCCTGATGGGATTGTTATGGGTTTGTAGGCCACAAAAGAAAGTCTTTAATCAAATAACCGGTGATTCATTTAGAGGTACTTTTTTGTCTATTTATTTTTTGACAGATGAAACGTGTATCGTGTTAACATTTTATGGCAATTTGTTCAGTACAATTTGACATTTCGTCATGGAAAGACTTAGCCCCGCGCAGCGTCTACAAATTAATCAGCTGTACTACGTTAATCAGCGTTCTACGAAGAATGTGTTTCGTGCCCTTCGAGCAACTTATGGTCCACGTAATCGGTCTGCCGAACGCACGATTCGCTATACGATTGAAAAGTTTGAAAGCCAATTTACATTATTGGATAATAAACGACCAAATAGACCACATCCAGCACCTAGTGATAAAAATATTGCGGCGGAGGCTGAGAGTGTACGCGATGACCGCTAAGAATCGATCCGGCGCGGTTCGCAACAGCTTGGCTTGTCGTATACAACAACTTGGCGTATTTTTTGTAAGGATCTTGGTTCAAAACCATACAAAATTCAACTTGTGCAAGAGTTGAAGCCAACTGATCTACCAAATCGGCACCAATTCAGTCTTTGGGCTCTTGAAAAGCTTGAAGAAAATCCGCTGTTTTCGACAAAAAAACTGTTTAGTGAATAGAATAGAAGAAAAGAATAAGAATAGAATAATTATTTATTTGCTAGAAACATGGTAGATACAGATGGTACAGTTATAGTTCAGTCATTTAGTACAGCATGTTTCACCTCTCAATCGGCATGCAAAAATTACACTTACAATTACAGAATGCGAGCAGTCAAACTATTTCTGTTAAAATACACTTGTTAAAGATACCAACTGAATTCAAATTGCTTTAAATTAAACTTTATAATGTTAATCAATTACATAATAAATTAGATATAATTATTTGATAATAAAATTTAGTAAGTAATGTCAAAAAAATTAAAAAGTAATGTCAATAAAATTAGTAAGTAATGTCAAAAATTAATAAAAGTCAAGAAATAAAATTAGATTAATTATATCATAATTCATTATAATTTATCTTTACATGTCATAAATTCGTTTATTGAGTAAAAACACTTATCAATTAACCACCTTTTTAGCACATTGATAAATTTTGTTACAGGCAGCTCTCGTATAGATTTTGGTATTTTGTTATACACTTGTACACACATACAATGGCTATTATTTTTATATAATGAAGTTAATTTTGCACACACATGTAGTTTAGTAGGATCTCTTGACAAATATTTACTATTTTCACTCGCTCTTTCAAACAACTCATGGTTGGGGGAATGAACAAGCTAGCGTGAAATCATTGATACGAATATTGGGCTCGTTACCGGATTTAACGAAAATTTCAGAGAAACATAAGACCTTTACGTGTTTTTGAGCTCATCGATACATATTTCTATTTGTGCAATTTTATTTAATAACCCTGCAATGTTTTGATGGAACAATACTACAGATTCTGTTCGGTCAGGTGAGGATTTAGTTTCACAGAAAAAACCTTTCAGCTTTCGGCGATGTTATGGAAATATTAGATGGATATTTTTTTTTAAAGATGGGAAGTAATATGGTATTGTTCCTCTCTTTGGAGACAACGAGAATGTTTTTGTATTATACTTATTCAGCTTATTACGAAGGCACAAGAAATTATTTCTATAGTAGGTGGAGTCAATTATAAAATTTATATTCTGGCTTGCATCTATAAGATAATATTTTCTGTGTCTATTTGCTTTGATGTCTAAAAAAGTGCAATTATTAAAATTATCTTAATATATAAAATCCTTGCGTTACTGACTGACTGACAGACACGCTACAGCCGAAACTATTAGGCGCAGGAAGCTGAAATTTGGCATGTATGATCCTTGGAGACCGTAGGGGTGCACTAAGAAGGGATTTCCCGAAATTCCCACGGGATCAGCCAAAACGGGTAAATTAAAAAAAAATTGCAGGCGTGGCTGCTGGCGTCCTCTAGTAACAAATATTTTTCGGGTAATAAGTTACGGTCAAGTCCAAAGTCTATATGGATAAGCCGGGTACGATTGAACAACTGGAAGCCAACATTACTCGCGTTATTCGTCAAATACTAACCGAAATGCTTGGTCGCGCCATCGAAAATTGGAGCGGCAGAATGGACTATGTTAACCGCAGTTACGGCGCGTCCTCTAGTAACAAATATTTTTCAATAGATTATTCAACATTATTTCATTTAGAGCATTATTTCTTAATACATTTAATATAAAAACATTTATTTTTTGTAAAGATTTCAGCGTTCCTACCAATTCATACATTAATTTATTAGGAAGGTTGTCGTTTTCACCAATACACATAATTAAATAATTATCCGCGCAGTCCTGAATGTGCTGGCATGATGAGGCACATTTCTGGCTTAACAGATATGTGAATAAACAAAATTGCCATATTTGGTGCGAAGAGCAACCTGAAGAGATTCAAGAGCTGTCATTACATCCAGACAAAACAACGATTTGGTATGGTTTGTGGGCCGGTGGAATCATAGATCCATATTTCTTCAAAAACAAGGCCGGCCAGACCGTAACTGTCAACGGTGACCGTTATAGTACCATGTTAATAGACTATTTGTTTCCTGAAATTAAAGCCCGTGATCTCCAGGACATTTGGTACCAACAAGACGGCGCCACACGGCATGTGAAACCATGGCTTTATTGCGTGAACAATTTGGTGAAAAGTTAGTTTCGCGCTTCGGACCGGTGAATTGGCCGCCTAGGTCCTGCGACATCACACCCCTAGACTTTTTCCTTTGGTGCTATTTCAAGTCCAAAGTCTATATGGATAAGCCGGGTACGATTGAACAACTGGAAGCCAACATTACTCGCGTTATTCGTCAAATACTAACCGAAATGCTTGGTCGCGCCATCGAAAATTGGAACGGCAGAATGGACTATGTTAACCGCAGTTACGGCGCGTCCTCTAGTAACAAATATTTTTCAATAGATTATTCAACATTATTTCATTTAGAGCATTATTTCTTAATACATTTAATATAAAAACATTTATTTTTGTAAAGATTTCAGCGTTCCTACCAATTCATACATTAATTTATTAGGAAGGTTGTCGTTTTCACCAATACACATAATTAAATAATTATCCGCGCAGTCCTGAATGTGCTGGCATGATGAGGCACATTTCTGGCTTAACAGATATGTGAATAAACAAAATTGCCATATTTGGTGCGAAGAGCAACCTGAAGAGATTCAAGAGCTGTCATTACATCCAGACAAAACAACGATTTGGTATGGTTTATGGGCCGGTGGAATCATAGATCCATATTTCTTCAAAAACAAGGCCGGCCAGACCGTAACTGTCAACGGTGACCGTTATAGTACCATGTTAATAGACTATTTGTTTCCTGAAATTAAAGCCCGTGATCTCCAGGACATTTGGTACCAACAAGACGGCGCCACACGGCATGTGAAACCATGGCTTTATTGCGTGAACAATTTGGTGAAAAGTTAGTTTCGCGCTTCGGACCGGTGAATTGGCCGCCTAGGTCCTGCGACATCACACCCCTAGACTTTTTCCTTTGGTGCTATTTCTAGTCCAAAATCTATATGGATAAGCCGGGTACGATTGAACAACTGGAAGCCAACATTACTCGCGTTATTCGTCAAATACTAACCGAAATGCTTGGTCGCGCCATCGAAAATTGGAACGGCAGAATGGACTATGTTAACCGCAGTTACGGCGCGTCCTCTAGTAACAAATATTTTTCAATAGATTATTCAACATTATTTCATTTAGAGCATTATTTCTTAATACATTTAATATAAAAACATTTATTTTTTGTAAAGATTTCAGCGTTCCTACCAATTCATACATTAATTTATTAGGAAGGTTGTCGTTTTCACCAATACACATAATTAAATAATTATCCGCGCAGTCCTGAATGTGCTGGCATGATGAGGCACATTTCTGGCTTAACAGATATGTGAATAAACAAAATTGCCATATTTGGTGCGAAGAGCAACCTGAAGAGATTCAAGAGCTGTCATTACATCCAGACAAAACAACGATTTGGTATGGTTTATGGGCCGGTGGAATCATAGATCCATATTTCTTCAAAAACAAGGCCGGCCAGACCGTAACTGTCAACGGTGACCGTTATAGTACCATGTTAATAGACTATTTGTTTCCTGAAATTAAAGCCCGTGATCTCCAGGACATTTGGTACCAACAAGACGGCGCCACACGGCATGTGAAACCATGGCTTTATTGCGTGAACAATTTGGTGAAAAGTTAGTTTCGCGCTTCGGACCGGTGAATTGGCCGCCTAGGTCCTGCGACATCACACCCCTAGACTTTTTCCTTTGGTGCTATTTCAAGTCCAAAGTCTATATGGATAAGCCGGGTACGATTGAACAACTGGAAGCCAACATTACTCGCGTTATTCGTCAAATACTAACCGAAATGCTTGGTCGCGCCATCGAAAATTGGAACGGCAGAATGGACTATGTTAACCGCAGTTACGGCGCGTCCTCTAGTAACAAATATTTTTCAATAGATTATTCAACATTATTTCATTTAGAGCATTATTTCTTAATACATTTAATATAAAAACATTTATTTTTGTAAAGATTTCAGCGTTCCTACCAATTCATACATTAATTTATTAGGAAGGTTGTCGTTTTCACCAATACACATAATTAAATAATTATCCGCGCAGTCCTGAATGTGCTGGCATGATGAGGCACATTTCTGGCTTAACAGATATGTGAATAAACAAAATTGCCATATTTGGTGCGAAGAGCAACCTGAAGAGATTCAAGAGCTGTCATTACATCCAGACAAAACAACGATTTGGTATGGTTTATGGGCCGGTGGAATCATAGATCCATATTTCTTCAAAAACAAGGCCGGCCAGACCGTAACTGTCAACGATGACCGTTATAGTACCATGTTAATAGACTATTTGTTTCCTGAAATTAAAGCCCATGATCTCCAGGACATTTGGTACCAACAAGACGGCGCCACACGGCATGTGAAACCATGGCTTTATTGCGTGAACAATTTGGTGAAAAGTTAGTTTCGCGCTTCGGACCGGTGAATTGGCCGCCTAGGTCCTGCGACATCACACCCCTAGTCTTTTTCCTTTGGTGCTATTTCAAGTCCAAAGTCTATATGGATAAGCCGGGTACGATTGAACAACTGGAAGCCAACATTACTCGCGTTATTCGTCAAATACTAACCGAAATGCTTGGTCGCGCCATCGAAAATTGGAACGGCAGAATGGACTATGTTAACCGCAGTTACGGCGCGTCCTCTAGTAACAAATATTTTTCAATAGATTATTCAACATTATTTCATTTAGAGCATTATTTCTTAATACATTTAATATAAAAACATTTATTTTTTGTAAAGATTTCAGCGTTCCTACCAATTCATACATTAATTTATTAGGAAGGTTGTCGTTTTCACCAATACACATAATTAAATAATTATCCGCGCAGTCCTGAATGTGCTGGCATGATGAGGCACATTTCTGGCTTAACAGATATGTGAATAAACAAAATTGCCATATTTGGTGCGAAGAGCAACCTGAAGAGATTCAAGAGCTGTCATTACATCCAGACAAAACAACGATTTGGTATGGTTTGTGGGCCGGTGGAATCATAGATCCATATTTCTTCAAAAACAAGGCCGGCCAGACCGTAACTGTCAACGGTGACCGTTATAGTACCATGTTAATAGACTATTTGTTTCCTGAAATTAAAGCCCGTGATCTCCAGGACATTTGGTACCAACAAGACGGCGCCACACGGCATGTGAAACCATGGCTTTATTGCGTGAACAATTTGGTGAAAAGTTAGTTTCGCGCTTCGGACCGGTGAATTGGCCGCCTAGGTCCTGCGACATCACACCCCTAGACTTTTTCCTTTGGTGCTATTTCAAGTCCAAAGTCTATATGGATAAGCCGGGTACGATTGAACAACTGGAAGCCAACATTACTCGCGTTATTCGTCAAATACTAACCGAAATGCTTGGTCGCGCCATCGAAAATTGGAACGGCAGAATGGACTATGTTAACCGCAGTTACGGCTAACATTTGAAAAAAATAATCTTCAAAAAATAAATGTACAAAATAGTTTTTTTATATTATAACTAAAAATAACCCGATACATTTGTTTTTATTATATTTTTTGTTTTGTAAAAAGTACCTCCAAATGAATCACCCATTACATTCTTCGTCTAAAATGAAGTGAAGCCCACACATTATTATTTACAAAAACGTACTACGACGCCTTCAGGCAATTTTTATTTTGATAAGAATCGCTATCAATTCTATCGCACCCTCTATCGGAGATTACTGACAATGGGAATGAGCTACAAATTTATTACAAAAACTTTAAGGTGTTTTTGGAAATTCGTTATTAGTTGAGAATTAAAAAGTGTTGTTAAGCAATAAAATAGCAAAACTTTTTAAAATTCATAACAGGACCCTTCTAGTTTTTTCAGTACACTAAGTAATATCTAACAAAAGCGTAAAAAGGCAATCAGTGATTTCGCTTATGAACCTTTTAAAATTTTCCTGTCCTAATAATAACTAAAATAATCAACAAAATTAGGTTCTCGGAAAAGTTGTTTGCAACTGTCGGCATTAGTAACATAAACAAGATAAACATCGGAGATTCAAAAAGCCATATTACATCGAAGGTGCCGTCCAAACCTAACCAGAGTCCAGAAAAAATATGAGGCAGTTCAAAAGAAAAATGTAAGGTGATTATTGTTTGAAATAGAATTAGTTTTTATTATAAGTCAAATCGATTATATCGATTAAGTAACATTTTGTTTAGTCTATTGAAAATTTCTGACAATGGTCACACTGAACTGTCACTTCGGTCTCTTCCCGCGTTGAGAAATTACCACGTTGTCGTCTCGTACGTAAAATATCGCCTTTTGAATTAACGCGAATTGAATTAAATTAAGTAAACCGCTTTGAACGCCGCCTGATCTAGTGCTGGCAACGGTAAATTGATTGTGAACTATTGATTGACATTTGTGAAAACTGTGAATCTGGTATCGACTTTCACGTGCCAACGTGTCCTGAAAACGTCGCGTTTGAAGCTTAATAGCTAAGTATAAGATACTTCATTCATTTATTTTGGCCAATATACTTGTATGAATGTGTCTAATTTAGCTCAAGCCTGACATCAGCAAGGATAGCGGGTAAGTGAAACACAATATTGATATTGATTGATTTCAATTCATCACTGCGCAACGCAGTGCATTGTGTCTGGATCATTGTCTATCGTGGTCAGGTAGATGTATTACATCTTCCACTGCGCACTTCTGATACACCTTCCTGCCTGGCTACGGTAATTCTAGACATAAAATTTGGTAGCAGAGCGTGGTTGAAATTTAGCCGCTGTTGGATTACTGAGTATAAACTCAGATTGGTATGAGCTTGTATCTTATCACCTTGTAGACAGTATTGTAGTGTTTGTCAGGTCAGTTATTGTCTAAAATACATAATATTTAATTGTATAAGTTGACCTAGATAATTTGAAACACATTGTCACATAACCTCAATCAGTAATTGTTGATTTGTATTGTTGGAAAATCTAACTTAAATTTGTTGTTGCATTAATAAGTTAGTTTGTTTGGATACATAACAGCTGTATGTATCAATAAATTTAGTAAATTTAGTTCATTGCGTATATTCATAAACATTGTAATAATCAAACTTGACCTTGCCACTTGGGCGGGTCACATTAATAAACTTTGTTTTACTATAATATAGATAATATTGCTAGGTAACACATATTCTGTGCTTACTTCCTATTGTATATCTCAAATAACACAGCCAGTCTGTCTGTTGCAAGAAATAAGTTAATTTATTTGAATATTTAACTTTAATTAACTTATTTGAGGTTTCAACTTTGATAGCTTTGACTTTGTTTTGTGTCAATATATATTGAAACTATTATTTTTGTTGGACAGAAGATACCTGTCACTTGCCTGCACTTGCAGTAAACAGGCTAATACTTTGTTGGTTCCAAAGAATTAAGAAAAATTAAGTTTTGATTGTTAATTTTATTTAGCGCTTGTCCGGGCTCTTTTGAATTTTGATTATGTCAGCTATCAAGGACTTGCGTGCGGCTGCTGGTGCTATTGCATCAGATTTGCGCTGGTTTGCCTCGGCCAATGCTTTAGTGAACCGGCCTGATCGCCAGCAGGCCTTACTTCAGAGGTACGAGCGGATTGACGATCGCCTGGCAAGTGTGGAACAGCAATTCCGCACTTTCAGCACTTGCTGTCTTGAAGTGTCAATCAATGATTTCACCGCTGACCAGCGAAATAAGGTCAGCGAAGACTATGCCCAGGTCTTAGACCTGTATGATGCTGTCTCCAATAGTGCGAGACAACTAGTTGCCGATAGGGAAGGGCAACCCGGCCTGAAGCAGGAGCTTCCTAGGTCAGCACCAGGGCTGGTGAGTAGGCTCCCTACCTTGGACCTCCCCCATTTTGATGGCTGCCTAGGAAGCTACCTGGGCTTCATTAATTTGTTCGACAGCCTAGTCAATGATAGGGCTGACCTTCGGCCGGCACAAAAGTTGGCCTATCTAATGTCGGTTCTGGATGGGGAGGCTAAGGGCCTCATCCAGCATCTGCCCGTGTCTGACGAGGCGTACCAGAAGGCTCGGGACCTAATCACCCGTAGGTACCATAATAAGCGTGGCCTCGCCGACACGCACATTGAGCAGATTTTGGGCTTGCCGACGCTCACCCGGGTCTCTGGGTTGCGCACCCAACTGTTGAACCCGCTTTTGGTGGCCATCAACGCACTTAAGTGCCTTGACCTGCCCGTGGACCAATGGTCCTATCTATTGGTGAACATTGTGCTGAAGAAGCTGCCTGCCGACCTGAGGTCGCGTTTTGAACAGCGCTTTGGTGGGGATAGCGCGACCCATCTGCCCCCCTTTGCTGACCTGGAGAAGTCCCTGGAGGATGAGTGCCGGGTCTTGGACAACTCCGGTGGTGACACGCCGGCTAAGTCGCAGCCGCCCAAGGTCAAGGAGCAGGCTCGCGTTCACACCCGAGCCAGTGTTGACCGGCGCCCTCCTCGCTTTGCAATCACGCAGAGCCCAGTGGAGTGCTCCTACTGCAAGGTCACGGGGCACAGAACGGCCAGTTGTAGGGCATTCTTGGACCTGCATGTCGCCTCTCGTAGGCGCATCGCGAATGCCCGCCGCCTTTGCTTCACTTGTTTGGGGTTCCACTACCAGCGAGACTGCCCAAATTCTCGCCCCTGTCCTCACTGTGGAGGACAGCATTTGGACATTCTTTGTATGAATGCCAGAGAGGTTGGCCGCTTGTCCAACCAGCTGACGCCGCGCACGGGCGGGTGTTTTGAAGGTGGCAGCCGAGGCTCACCGGCGCGTAGCCGAGAGTCGCCTCGCTCAGTTGATCGCCACTCGCCCCGCTTGGAGAACCGTAGCGTGCGCACGCCTCCTCTCTCTCGCGCACCTGAATGTGCGACCGCGCAACGTCACCAGCACCATGACTGCTGCCCCAGGTACTCCCCTCCTTTGGCGGAGCGTCCCCGCCTTGACTCGCGCCCACCTCGTTTTGGGCGGGTGCGTCATTATGACCCCCCACAGATGGCGCGCGGATCGAGTCATCGCGCCTTTGAGGACTTCAAGCCGCACCCTCGTTTTGACTTGCCTGGTCTTGGCCAACGGTCGCCGCCCAGGCAACAATAGGTCATTGACCCCTGCCCTATAACTCCAACCTCCCCCATTGAGACCGTTATCCTACCAACGGTTGCTGTCAGGGTCTGGGGACCCACGGGGACCTCTGTTGTTGTCCGTGCTATATTGGACACAGGTTCACAAGGTTGCATTGTTTCCACTTATTTGGTAGGGCAGGTTAAATTAAATATGGGCTCTTTTCCGAATTGTATTCGGGGCATAGGTGACGTAGCCTCTAATGTTGAAGGGCAAGTTAAAGTTTTGTTTGGCCCTGTTGAATCTTCACACCCGAGGATTAAAACCTCGGCTATTGTGTTGAAGAATATTTTGGGTATGCACCCACAGAAACAGCTACCCGCTGCTGTGGTGAATTTGACATCGGGATTGGATCTGGCGGACCCCAAATTTGACACACCGGGACAAATCGATTTGTTGATTGGCTCTGATGTCCTCGGTGGAATTTTGATTGGTGGAAAACGGGTCTTGGTGCCAAATGGTTTGACTGCCATCCCGACCATATTTGGATTTGCTTTGATGGGACCTGTACCTAGGGACCCCCCTCCACCCGAACTTGATAATTTGTTGGCTGTAGGCTCCGCTCTCTCTGATGCAGTTCAGAGGTTTTGGGAGGTAGAGGAGCCGCCTCAAGCTGCCCGTTTGAATCTAGAACATGAGGAGTGCGAGCTGTTCTGCCAGAACAACACTGGTCGACTCCGTTCTGGTCGGATTATTACGAGGTTACCCTTCCTGTCTGTTCGGCCGCCGCTTGGTGAGTCACGACCTTTAGCCGAAAAGAGATTGTTGGCTATGGAGCGTCGCATGGGTCGTGATCCGGAGCTCAGACAGAAGTATATTGAGTTCATGAGAGAATATGAACAATTGGGACACATGTCAGTGTCAAATTTGGATTGGCGTTCGGTGGAGCATTACTTTCTCCCGCATCATGCGGTATTGAAGCCATCGACTGGCAAGCTGCGCACAGTGTTTGATGGTTCTGCGCAGACTTCAACAGGCGTATCCTTGAACCAGTGCTTGCATTCTGGTCCCAAGTTGGTCAAGGACCTTTGTGACGTCATCACCAGCTTCCGACGACATCAGGTTGTCTTTGTGGCCGACATAAAAATGATGTTCAGGCAGACTATTATCCACCCTGATGACCGTCGCTTCCAGCTGATCCTTTAGAGAGAGTCTCCTCGTGATCCCATGGTCGTCTACGAGCTCAATACAAATACGTACGGGTTAAGGTCAAGCCCCTACTTGGCAATACGTTTTCTTTGGGAGCTCGCAAACCGCGAAGGCTTACGTTTCCCACGAGCCTCCGCCATCTTGAAAGACGATATTTACGTCGATGACATTTGCTCGGGCGCCTCCACAGTGGACGAGGCGATCCTCCTGCAGGACGAATTGATAGGTATTTTGGCCTCCGCTGGTTATGAGTTGCGCAAATGGATTTCCAACTCACCAGCGCTTTTGGAAGGCTTGCCAGAGGATCATCAGCAAGATCCACATCTATTTGAGATTGTTGACAACCCCGCCATGATGGCTGTTCTCGGCGTTCAGTACAGACCAGTCCAAGACATCTTTACATATAACGTAGACTTGAAATTGCCGTGTTCTTGGACTAAACGTCTCGTATTGTCTACTGTCGCCAGAACCTTTGATCCGAATGGTTGGATCTGTCCAATTATATTTTGGGCAAAATGCTTCTTGCAGAAGCTTTGGACAGCAGGATTGACCTGGGACGAACCTCTGCACGGCACTCTTGTTGAGGAATGGACCTCCTTTGTATCCTCACTTTCTGCCGTCAACGAGATCTCCTTGCCTCGTCCCATCCTTCCTCCCGGGAAGTACAAGGCCACCCTTCACGGGTTTTGTGACGCCTCAGAACGTGGTCACGCGGCCGTGGTGTACTTGCGCACAGTCAGTACCTCAGGTCAGGTGAGAGTCTCCCTGATCATGGCGAAGAGCAAGGTACACACCCCTTCGGACATCTTTGACCATTCCGAAATTGGAGCTCTCGGGAGCAGCACTACTTGTACGCTTATTGAACCACGTGTCGAGTACTTTGGGTAAAAGCATTTGTATTAGTGGGACCTACGCCTGGACAGACAGCCAAATTGTACTTTGTTGGTTGAAGGCGTCTGTCCACACCTTGGAGGTATTTGTTGCTAATCGCGTTTCCCAAATCCAGAAATCCGAAGTCAAGCTTGTTTGGAGACACGTGCCAGGTGAGCTCAACCCGGCTGATTGTGCCTCGCGCGGATGCTTGACGCCTAGTTTGATAAGTCATTCGCTGTGGTGGGGTCCAGAATGGTTGAGTCGACCAGAAATTGATTGGCCTCGAACGCCAGTTTTGAATACTTCTGATTTGCCGGGTTTACGAACACTCGCTCTTGAGAAGGTAGAATGCGCCTTCGACCCCGATTTCCTGTTGAATCGTTACAGCTCCCTCGACAAGTTGTTAGGTGTTACTGCTTGGATAAAGCGTTTTGTTTTTAACTTTAGGCACCCACAACAGAAACGTCTGACACCGTTTCTCTCACCACAGGAACGACAGGAGTCCCTCACCTTTTGGGTTCGTTCTGTGCAATTGGCGCATTTTGAGAAGGAGATTGCTATCCTTAAGTCAGGGAAATCGAAATTGTCGGGAGCAATATCTAAATTGAACCCCTTTTTGGACGATACGGGTCTCTTGCGCGTTGGAGGGCGTCTCAAGAACGCCAATCTCCCTTACGGAGCACGTCACCCCCTTTTGTTACCTAAGGACGGTCATTTGGTACGCTTGTTGGTAACTGACCGTCACCTTAAAAATTCGCATGCTGGTTGTAATGCTTTGTTGGCCATTTTGCAACGCGAGTTTTGGATTTTGTCTGCCCGAAGAATTATTCGGAGTGTAGTCATTCGCTGCATCCCTTGCTATAAGCTCAAGGCTTCTACCATGCAGCCCTTGATGGGGGACTTACCGGCAGATCGCGTAACTGAAAGCAGGACGTTTGACGGTGTTGGCACGGACTTCGCTGGTCCCTTTTTGGTGAAAACGTCGACACTTCGAAACAGCAAGACTGTCAAGGCCTACTTGTGTGTTTTTGTTTGTCTTTCCACAAAGGCCGTACACTTAGAACTGGTCTCCTCGCTTACGACCGAGGCGTTTGTAGCCACATTTGACAGATTTGTATCCCGCAGAGGGCTGCCTTCCTTGATCCGTTCTGACTGCGGCACTAACTTCAAGGGCACTTATAATTATCTGAATGATGTTGTTAATTTTCTTGAAACCAACAAAGCTGATATAGGTGATAGGCTTGCCCGACGTGGGATAAATTGGTTGTTTTCCCCACCAAATTGTCCACCCCAGGTGGTAAATTTGAGGCCGCCGTAAAATCGGCCAAAACACACTTGCGCAGGACAATCGGTGAATCTGTCCTTACATTTGAGGAACTCGCAACTGTGTTTTGTAAGATTGAGGCCGTTTTGAACTCTCGGCCATTGTGCCCGATCTCCTCAGATCCGAATGATTTGGAGGCCCTTACGCCGGGCCATTTTTTGATTGGTCGCCCACTTGTCGCCTTGCCTTAGTACCCCTATATTGATACGAGACCTGGTCGTCTCTCGCGTTTTGAATTGGTACGCCAGATTACTCAGAGCTTTTGGAAATGCTGGAACTTGGAATATTTGCACATACTCCAGCAACGCGTTAAGTGGACCGACAAGACCGATCCACCCAAGATTGGTGACCTCGTTTTGATCAAGGAGGCTAACCTTCCGCCACTCAGATGGCGCAGGGGGCGCATCCTTCGTTTGGTAACTGGGGCTGATGGAGTTCCCCGATTTGCTGAGGTCTTGGTGGACGGTTCGATTCTGAGGAGAGCGGTTGCAACATTGTCACGTCTACCAACCGATTAGCGGACCGGTAGGCCGGTCCGGGGCGGGTGGATGTTTGAAATAGAATTAGTTTTTATTATAAGTCAAATCGATTATATCGATTAAGTAACATTTTGTTTAGTCTATTGAAAATTTCTGACAATGGTCACACTGAACTGTCACTTCGGTCTCTTCCCGCGTTGAGAAATTACCACGTTGTCGTCTCGTACGTAAAATATCGCCTTTTGAATTAACGCGAATTGAATTAAATTGAGTAAACCGCTTTGAACGCCGCCTGATCTAGTGCTGGCAACGGTAAATTGATTGTGAACTATTGATTGACATTTGTGAAAACTGTGAATCTGATATCGACTTCCACGTGCCAACGTGTCCTGAAAACGTCGCGTTTGAAGCTTAATAGCTAAGTATAAGATACTTCATTCATTTATTTTGGCCAATATACTTGTATGAATGTGTCTAATTTAGCTCAAGCCTGACATCAGCAAGGATAGCGGGTAAGTGAAACACAATATTGATATTGATTGATTTCAATTCATCACTGCGCAACGCAGTGCATTGTGTCTGGATCATTGTCTATCGTGGTCAGGTAGATGTATTACATCTTCCACTGCGCACTTCTGATACACCTTCCTGCCTGGCTACGGTAATTCTAGACAATTATAATATGAGAACCCATGTCGCCCCCTGCAGACCAATATGAAAATATTCATACAATTTCTCATAACACACATCGCTGTTACTGGTTTCGTTAAACACACAAATAAGAACTAGCGCAAAAAGATATTATCTGAAATCCACACATCTTTTGTTAATAATATAATTTGCTGAAATCTCCGAAATCCGAAATAGGAATGAAACTCTCACAAAAAATAGAAGAATATACTAAATCATTCCAGTATTTTGGAAGAGTATGTTTGTAAAAGTAGTCACCTATCCGTTTCACTATCTGCCACCGATCGTAACCGAAGTCACGATAAAAGCACAGTCTAACTGTGTGATAAAAGTTTACATACTCCGTATGTATGTAGTATCTTAGGGCTAACTCAGTCTAAGCGACTTTTGTATTGTACGAAACAAAAAAAAATGTACCTACTAAAGGACGTCCGTATCTACGCATGAAGTTTTTTTTTTAATTACCTATTTGGTACCCAAGGAACGGGCATGCCAAATTTCAACTTGTTGCACTGCTTTGGCTGTATGTTCTCTGTCTATCAATTACGCAGGAATATTATATAATTATACAGATTCATATTGACCGCATAGAACTTAGAACAGAAGGATTTTCGGTGGTACTGATTGCGCGCCGTCGGCATTCGTCAGTGGGTGTCTTCAGCCGCCGCTTCATGCATCTCCGTCAATCATCGGCTTCGATCGTTGGGCTACGGGCTACCGGAGCAAACGGGCGGGTCACCCCGTTACTCTCCAACAGATCACCGACATAGACACTTGCGCACTTAGTTTTATATATATTCGTTTTCATTCGAAGTCACAACTTGTTCATCGTATGGATTAATATTATAGTCAGTTCTACAGTCCACTGCCTTTAATTTCTTTGATTGAAAGTACATCGAACAGTTTTTGATCCATTCGAGCCTCTACTCTGTCACAATTTTGTTTTCTCAGTAAAAAACAGATTTATTTAAACACTAGAATATAATAAAACATCCAACACAAACCACAATAGTACTATGTATTAACTTATGTAGTTACCACAAATAAATCAAGCGATAATCTAAATCGCTCAAAAAACCATAATACGCCGATATATACGCCGCTGTGTAGAAAAAATCACTTGTACTACTACCGAACTAATATAACGTGTTTTGTATTGCCCATGATAACAAAAATATTACCGACTGTGTTGATAGATATTAATAGCATTCCCTTGCCGGCAATCATAAAATTAGCTGACCCCTCGAATGTTGCGTCAGTGGTTGATATCCTCGTGAGTATTTTGAAAGGTCCTTGGCACAACATATATTAATATAGGAAAAAGTCAACCTACATTACGTGACACTAAACTCGGGTGGATAGTATCGGGCTCATTGGTTTTACCATTGAACTCGTCTGCGAATTTAAGGTCACACTTGTGCAACCTTTCTATGAGTGATCTCAATAGTAGCGTAAATAAATTTTGAGAGCTTGACTCCGTATCCTCAAAGCATTCATTATCGCAGATAGAACGGGCTTGTGAAGAGAGTTTTCGTAAACACACCACCCGTGATGAAACTGGTCGTTTTGTGGTCACTATACCTCTCCGGGTGAATCTTATAGGATGGCTAAATTGTGATTTTTGTCGTTGGAGCAACGGTTTCAGCGTGACTCTACTTTTAAGAAAAGATACATATCATTCATGAAGGAGTATGAACAATTGGGTTACATGACTGAGAATAGCACAGCTAAAAATCCTCAAGCCGGTGATAGTGTAGATAATTTTTTGCCGCATCATGGTGTTGTCAAGCAGTCAAGTGCAACCACAAAATTTCGGGTGGTTTTCGATGCATCGGCGGCAACCACTTCTGGTAAATCGCTAAACGACATACAGATGGTAGGGCCTAATGTTCAGGATGACTTATTCTCGATATTGTTGCGATTTAGGCAGCATAAGTATGTTGTTTTTTGCAGACATCGAAAATATGTATAGAGCAATTTCAGTGACACCTACTCAGCGAACTTTACAACAAATAATTTTTCAATCAGATTTACAATTACCGTTAAGAACGTATAGCCTTAATACCGTTACTTATGGGACGGCCTCTGCTCCATATTTAGCATCAAAATGTCTAGTTAGCCTAGCGTCAGCCACCACAAATGATAGGGCACGTTTTGACATTCAACACTCGTTTTACGTCAATGACTGCAAATTTTCATCTACGGAAGTGGAAGTCTAACTGTGCAGATATTTTGGCCGAAATGACTGATATAACAAGTAGTTAGGATAGCTTAAATTTGTCTGAGCATGGTAATGTGTCTTCAAAAACATTAGGTTTACATTGGTTGTGTGGTGACGATTCCCTAGCCTTTTTGATCCGTATCGATAGTGTCGTACAGGTAACTAAACGTCACATTAGCCCTTGTGTGGTCGTGACCAAAATGATAATGCAGCGGTTATGGATGACAAGGTGTGATTGGGATGACCAAGTTCCTGATGACATAAATAATCTCTGGGTATCTTTTGTTAAAGTTCTCCTGTGTCTTAATTTGTTGAAAATATCACGTTGGGTGTTATGTGACAATTTAACAGTACATGAGCTTCATATTTTTACCGATGCATCGGAGAAAGCATATGGGGCGTGTTTATATGTTAGATCAATAAACTTGGAGGTCTCAGTCAGGGTCCAATTATTGGTTTCTAAAAATCGTGTTGCACCTATCAAGCCAACCACTATTCCGAAACTTGAGCTATGTGCAGCGTTGTTAGGAACAAGATTGTGTACTGGTGTGCTGAACTCTTTAACCTTGCATATTAATAGATTTCGGTTTTGGTGCGACTCAACTATAGTTTTAAGTTGGTTGTCCATGGCACCGCAGTCATTAAAACCCTTCATACGAAATCGTATTGATGAAATACAAGAAAGTACTGCAGGTCATACGTGGAACTACGTGCCATCTAAGGACAATCCGGCAGATCTTGTTTCTCGTGGGCTGAAGGCTGACCTTATCAGCGAGTATTCCTCGTGGTGGTCAGGTCCTAAATTCTTATTGAAGGATGATAAATACTGGCCAAAAATGCCCAATGGTAACGTGAGACAGGATCTACCTGAAGTAGTGTCATCTCACATCATTGAAAATAAATCTAGCAATTTTCAATCATGTACTAATAATAATTTACAAACATTTCATCAATTGCACAGTCAGCCATTTATTATAAAATTAATTACTTCATTCTCGGATTTTAATAAGTTATAGGTATAGATCACTTGCCTATTGGTTGAGATATTTTCATAATTTAAGAAACAAGCATAATAAGATTGTAGGTTCCTTATCTAATGAAGAGCTTAATTACGCCTCAAATTTTGTTTTACGTCATGCTCAATTGGACATGTTGCCAAAGTAGTATGCAATACTACATGCAAGTAAATCTTACCTCGTAAGAATAGACTTATTTCTTTGAGTCCTTTTATAGATTTGGATGGCCTCATTCGCGTAGGCGGGAGACTTGATAACTTTCCTTATGGCTATAATGTCAAACATCCAATTTTATTATGCGGTAAGCATCACCTTTCTAATATTATTTTCAATAAGTATCATATAGATTTACTGCACGCTGGCCCTCAGGTGTTGTTGGCGAATATTCGACAACTGTATTGGCCTCTTAGCGGTAGAAATCTTGCTAAAGGTGTTGTTCGGAAATGTTTGAAATGTTTTAAATATAAATGTGAATCCATTCAACCCATAATGGGTCAATTGCCCGCTACACGGACACAGTTACAATTCCCTTTTTTTAATTGCAGTGTCGATTATACTGGGCCAGTATTGATAACTGATCACAAAGGGCGAGGGTGTAAGCTTATAAAGGCCTACCTGTTTATATTCGTTTGCCTGGCTGTAAAGGCCGTTCATATCGAGCTCGTTACAGATTTGACTAAATCAGCTTATATGGTCGCTTTAAACCGTTTTGTGGCTCGACGTGGCAAACCCAATAGCATTCTGTCCGATAATGGGACAAACTTTGTTGGCACATTATGCAATGAGTAGGCAAGTTTCTACAGGAGGCTGATCTAATTTATGAAATAGGCCAGCAGGGCATCGAATTTTCTTTCGCTCCCCCCTACTCTCCCCATTTTAACGGAATAGCTGAAGCTGCGGTTCGCTCTATAAAGCACCATTTGAAGCGCTTGTTAGGTTTGACGCAATTACAGGTAGCCATCGCCTACGAGGAGATGGCTACCTGTTTGAGCCCAATAGAGGAAGTGTTAAATTCTCGTCCTATCACACCCATGTCCTCTGATCCCTTAGATTTTTCTGTCCTAACTCCTTCACACTTCATAATTGGCAGACCACTAACATCTGTTCCGTATCCGCAGATGACTGATATCGCCATCGGAAGACTGGAGCGCTATCAGAGGACTCCATCCTCTCATCATATTAAGCAACATTTTTGGAAGCGGTTCCACATAGAATAGGTTTCTTTGCTCCAGCAGAAAACAACGTCGACTGCTGCAACTTGTCAGCTGTCTGAAGGAACTCTTGTTCTGATAAAGGAGGAAGGACAACCGCCACTGGTGTGGCCATTGGGGCGTGTCACTAAGGTCTTTCCGGGTATCGACGGAGCCACACGCGTCGTTGAATTGAAGACAAAGAAAGGGACAATACTACGGGCTTAAAATAACGTCTGTCCACTTCCTTTAAGCCCTTAATTGAATTCTTCAACCCGGGGAGGATGTTCGCGCGCCGTCGACATTCGTCGGTGGGCGTCTTCAGCCGCCGCCGCTTCGTGCATCTCCTCAATTCAATCATCGGCTTCGATCGTCGGGCTACGGGCTGCCGGAGCGCACGGGCGCGTCGCCCCGTTACTTTCAAACAGATCACCGACATAGACACTCGCGCACTTAGTTTTATATATAATATATTGGTTTTCATTTGAAGACACAAATTGTACATCGTATGGATAAATATTATAGTCAGTTCTACAGTCCAATGCCTTTAATTACTTGTATTGAAAGTATATCCAAAAGTCCCTATTTCTGAAATGGTGCATTTTCTTGCAGTAACAAGGGTCCCCCGGGACATACGATGTGTAATTATAATGACGTGATTAAAATTATAACTTCACCGTAATTTACTTGGTGCAGTGTAGATGAATTACGTTTAATGAAATGGTTTACATTAATGTTTTTTTATAAGTGTACTTAGTTACCGAGACCTAGTATGAAAAACCTGTCAAGAACGGTGTTTGAACCTAACTGCATCACGGTTAGGGACATACACCATAAACTGGTACATGATGAAGACAACAGTGCTTTATAGTCAGTAATAGGTTAGTATACAAACTAGCTACTATAATAACAAAATATTAGGGGTTGAAGTATGAAATTGCCGATTTGTACTGAAAATCAAAATTGTTTATTTTTTAATTTTTAACATATTTATTTAATCAAAATAGTTACCATTATTATCTATACATTGCTGCCATCTAATAGGAAAGTCATTTATGCCTTTGTGATAGAACTCTGGGGATCTAGACTGCACAAACTGTGTGAAAGCATTTTGTACTGCCTCCTGGGAAGAAAACTTCTTGTCACGTAGATAATTGTCCAAATCACGAAAAAAATGGTAGTACGTTGGAGCAAGGTCTGGTGAATACGGAGGATGTCGAATGGTTTCTAACTGCAGTTCCTGAAGGGTCAAAACGGTTTCTCGTGCTGTATGAGGTCTCGCCTTGTCATGGAGCAATAATGGTGAAGATCTATTCATGAGTCGGGGCTGTTTTACTGCTAGTTTTGCCAACATTTTTCGCTTTTCTTTCTGCAGATCAGTCAAAATCATGAGGCACCCATTTATCGTATTTTTTTATTTGACGCAAATGAGTTAAAATTGTGGGTAAGGTAACGTTAAACCATGCCGCTAATTCCTGGGTAGTTTGACCAGGTTCGCCTTCACCTGTGTGAGCGGTCTTCTTCGTAGCTCGTTCTTCAAGTCGAAGTTTTCATCGCGAAAGCGTTTAAACCAAAATCGTACGATGCGTTCATTAGCAGACTCCTCTCCAAACGCAACATTGATATTGCGGGCTGTTTCTGCCGCGTTACTTCCGCATCGGAACTCGTATTCAAAAACCAATCGAATTTTTGCATTTTCCATCTATGATCTTTCTTGTCTAAGTTGAATAACAAAAACACTTGAAAGTCGATATTCAAATGTTTCACATTTTTAAAAGAAGAACATCATAAAAACCATGTGAAAAAAGTTTCATTCAAAAACCTCAACCATGAAGATTCTATGTCAATTCAAAATACCTATATTACAATAAAACGTCAATTTCATACTTTAACACCTATTATTTTATATGTTCCTTTTCTTTTATTTTGGACCATATTTCAAAGCCCATATATTATTATAACTCCTACATAAAGGGAATACCTACGTCCAGCTCGAGAGATAAACTTAAATCTGAATGGCAAGAGTATGTCACAAGGGTTTTAATCGTCTTTCATCCCGATGTTTCATTCCGTTTTCCTTAGCCACGTATATGATCAACAGTTTCTACTTGATTCGCTAGGCATATCTTACGTCCAGATCAATTTGTAGACAGAGACCCTTGTTCAAGGAGTCAGTTTTGCACAGACTTTATAAGGAGCGATGTCTTGTAGGCTGCTATTCAGGCTGCTCAGACGAGCATGTATAGGTTAGCGCTGCTACCAACAACTATACTTATAATATTTCACACTGAATAAAACCCAAACGTCTCTACGATAGATGCCGACATTACTCATCGTGCCAAGAAAGCAGCGGTTTACCTTAATATTATGACGGACAACTCCGATTTTATTTGGAAATTTCAGTGATATACGATTTATTAAATGTAGTTGTAATATTAATATTTATGTACTTTATTCGTAATGTGTGTGGATAGAGAAAACCTTTCAGCAGACTTTTCCTTAACTTTCTTGTGTAGTCTGAAGTAGTACCTTTATTTATTTGTATTCAATTTAAAACTACACTTTTAATAATCTCTTATCAATACTACCTAACATACCTCTTAACATTTAATATTATTATCATATTGATTTCGAATTTATTAGCGCTATTCATCATGTCAGTCAAGAGACGTCCACTGTTGGTCATAGGCCTCCCCCAAGGTTCTCCACACAGACTGATTTTGAGCCGTCCGCATCCAACCGCTGCCCGACAGCGCTATTCCTGACCGAAAAATATCCAATGCTTTACAACAATTACAACTTTAGGTCAACACGGTATTAGTAGTATATTTTTGCGAGGCGAGTAGGCGCACTCGCCTCGCAACTTGCCGATAGTGGTAATAGAATGCACAATAATATACTACTAGTATTACTAAATTATTTACGATTCATAAACTTCCATGGAGAGGTAAAAAACGTCTCATAATATTATTAATTAGCAAAGACGTTGTCGCTGATTGTGTTGCCCAAAAGAGAGTAAGTAAGTATTCCGTCAGCGCGGAAGTGGCAATTCGCCCACTCTCGAGGGACTGGTCAGTACGCACGCTTAACGGTCCGTAGATTTAGAGGCTTGGCCTCACTGCACCGTAACTGCAAATATACCTTCACCCAGGTAGATAACGCGTAAAATATAAGAGTGTATTATTGGATATTTTGTCTCAGACAGGTTATATGGGTCAAAGTTGCAATGGATTTGTTGAGTATTAATACAGTAAAATTCATCTTACACATTTTGTAAAGTTTTATCTTGGAAATTATTTTACGTCTTTTTGATATCTCTAAAACTTTCAGGTTTTATCTTCTAGCTAGTTATCTGGGACAGACAGTTTTATTGATGTAAGGAGCCACAGTTTTGAATTGTTTGGAATTTGTTCGGATAGATTCACTGACCTGATTTACCTACCAATAAAATTAAAGAACTGCACGCCGCATGGTGACGCAATACCTTAAGTAGTCATCATGCTGGCCTCGTGCTATTTTTGTGTTTTACATCCATGATTTCTATATGTACCTACATTTTCACGTCCATTTGCAGATTAATTCATCAAAAAAGTATTATAGGTGAATGTAATGTGACTTGTGGTGGACAATAAAGAATGATCTATCTACATAGGTATATAGTAGAGGATGGAAATTAATTAAAAAAAATATAGGTAGTAATAAACAGACAAAAAATTTCAGATGTTAGGATATTTTTATCTTCACATAAATTGTATAAATTAAACAAAACTAGGTACTATAATTTGGCAGCTAGTCTCCTCGCGTCTGGGATATTTTGTATTTAACTTTTTCAAATATTGAAACCGCGCGTCGTCTCAAATCCATCCAGATCATAATATTTTTAAGTCTCTTTTGAAATTAAAATTCAAAGCAGACGTATGTTTTTCTTCGCACTTCAAGTGGTGCGTGAAGAAGTATATATTAAGGCTGTTAATGTTACGACTGTTATACCACTATGGCAATATACCTTTACTTAATTGAGTAAATGCTTACCTGCGAGCAGTAATTTCGACGCATAAGTAATATAAAAGTATCTGAAAACATAAATTCTATCTCCAAACATTTAATTTCGTCCTACCACCTTTACGCAGATGACCTGCAAACATACTCACAGGCACCATTAGAATCGATATCTAATGCGTTCTCTATTATTAATACGGACTTGGCGCAAATCTGTGAGTGGAGTAAAAATTATGGACTTATGGTTAATCCAACCAAAACTCAGATCATTCTGATTGACAGTTCCAGGATGATCTCTAAGATCAATTGGTCACTTCTGCCTCAGATTCTATTTGATGGAAACATTTTACCGGTTGCAGATAATGTAAAAAATCTGGGGATTTATCTGGATAGAACTTTATCCTGGGGCCGTCAGATGCAGGAGACAAGCCGTAAAGTATTTGCTTCAGCAGGGTCATTACGTAGGCTGCGGAACTTTCTTCCCATATCCACCAAAACTGCGCTTGCACAATATTTGCTCCTTCCAATACTCGATTATGCCGATGTCAGCTATCTTGACCTTAATGAGGAGCAACTTGATAAACTTGAGCGCCTCCAAAACTTTTGTATAAGATTTATATTTGGTTTACGCAAATATGATCATGTATCTGAATTTCGTAGCAGACTCAAGTAGCTCCCGATTCGTCTTCGCAGGAATACTCATATTCTAATCTTACTATAAAATGTATTGTTTAATCCTAATACACCCATGTATCTCAAAGAACACTTTAAGTTCCTTCATGACACACATTCAAAGTGCCTGAGGTCGTCGGAGGATCTGAGATTGCAGATGCCACCGCATTCCACAAACTTCTATGATAAATCCTTCTCTGTTCAGGCTGTGCGTTTGTGGAATGCGCTGCCAGTTGAGATTAGACGAGCAAGATCACTAAGCATTTTCAAAAATGCATTGAAGCAACACTATTTGTCAATGTAATTGCGTCATTATTCCTCAAATCTCTATATTATTAAATGTGATTATATTTATATATATAGAAATATATAATATATATATGTATATATATAGATATATAATATAAGTATGTATATATATTTTTTGTATTTATTTGTATATATGTATATGTTAAAACAAATGTTTCATCTGTCACTACACCATCAAATGACGTTTTCTTCTTCTAAGGTTATGTCCATCATAGTCTGGTTGCCTGGAAGAAATTGCTGTTTGCGATAAGGCCGCCAATTGTGCATCTATTGTTAAAATTATTATTTTTCCTTGTATTTGCATTTTTGTGGTGTACAATAAAGAATTACTTACTTAATTACTTAAAGTCACTCTCACCTCATGATCCGTCCTTTATTTATTTATATGCAATCCAACAGCTTATTCTAATTTAAGTTTATCCGCAGTCCAAGTTTCAGCTCATTTTACTTACATTTTACTTACACGTTAGGTACCATTTCCAAATAAGCTCTATTTCAGTCACGTAGCTACGCATGTTCCAAATCAGACTCCTACCTACTTCATCAGACATAAAGTTCGCAACGACCTCAATGACACCATCCATCCAACAATAACATCTTATCAAAACTTCTGAAGGGTCCCCTACACTGTTAACCTTTCCCATTAATAAGGAAGTACGGAGTAGGCGACTATCAAATTATCACATTAAATAACGTCGAAATAGATATTAGTAAAATGGGGGAATGCTGCTGAAAGTTTTCAAGGAAAACTCAAGCAAAACTGTGAATGACAAGGTTGTTAAGCGAAAAGCTTATCAAATTGTTCATGCTACTTTTATAGGCCCATTTACACAATACATCTAATTTGTAAACTAACAAATGAAAATCGTATAAGCTCCAATTCTCGCCATAATCTTACCAAGATATTATATCATAGATAGTGTTAAAGTAGCCTCCTTTATTACATTGGTTCAGGCCAAGATGAATGATGGAACTTGTAAATATTTAGTATGATTTGAAGAAGGTATATCTCAGTTATACTTCACATAGCGGCAACCTCAAATAACACTCTGCAGAAATGCTTTTATTCTATAAAATCTAGTTAGACTAGAATGCGGACATCGGGCTACAAGGTGAAAATCTCTGATGCAACCGAGTTGAACCAGAGAGTATAGGAAATTGCTTCTCACATCAAAAACGTTTCACAGGCAAACAGTTTAATATAATTATATCAAACTTTATTTTGTTTATGTTATGAACCAATGCATTTCTATATTAGGCGGAAATAATTAGGTTAACTTTATAAGGTTTACTTAACTTTCTCTGTTCTGAAATTGCCATCGAAAATAAATATACAGCAAAGCTTTACAAAAACTTTTTACACGAAACTTCGCAATGTGTTTTATTTCGGTCTTAAACATACAAGATTCATATCAATAACTTGTGAGATAAGGCTTCGAGCACAAACTTGGTAGCATTTAAGCGGGATTCCTGTTCTTTGATTTACTGACGCCTAACTTTGACATCAGGATATTAATGACTAAGTAGTTGAACTGCTTCAGTAAGATTAATCTTCGTTTTAGTATCTAAGAATCTTTGGGAATATTTATTGGCAACGGGATGAGGGATATTTGGGTCTACTATAATAGTGCTCTTCATTTGAATGTGTAGCTAAATAATGGATATGTAGATGCAGTATAATAAAGTTGGGGATGTTTTAAAGAACTCTTTGAAAAAAATTGTTTTGCAACTGTGATTATTTTAGTCAAAAATCTTTAAACTACTTTGTTAAATCCAATAAACCGAGAAAGAGTGTGTCTTTCAAGTCTTATTGCTTGGAGTAATCGGAATAGCATTAAAATGACGATAAGAAGCCTACATTACTTTGCATTGCATTTCAATAAGTTACAATGAACGTAAAACAGAAAGTTCACCAAAATAAGCTACACGGTACACTAAATCCTAAAAAATGTAAGAATGCAAGCTAACAGGGAGGCCAAACCACAGTGGCTACAATAATCTGAGAAGATTAGCGTGCTGCCATACTCCAGTGCCAAACTCCGCTACCCCCTATTAATCCTACAAAACCGCTTTGAACTGGCCATAACGGGTTACAGACACGAAAAGCCTGTCTAATTATCTAATGTGAAAGCTTTGTGCAACAATTACAACCGTATTAACTAAATTAATTTAGAATTTAACATCTTAAAGTGCTTAACAATGACATTCAGATGTGCACTATCTCCAGTTATGTACCAATACCAAATTAACGGTGTACCAATAGCGAAAGCAACAGAAATCAAGGATCTAGGGGTAATCTTCTCTTCTAAACTAGACTTTCGAGATCATATAATTAAAATCTGCATAAAGGCATATAGAAATTTAGGTATCGTGCTTCGGGTAGCTAAGGGCTTCACTAATATCAAGGCTATTATGGCCTTGTATAACTCCTTAGTGAGGAGCCAACTAGAGTTGAACGCAGTCATCTGGTCTCCACAGGAAACTAAATATAGTATCATGTTGGAGAGAGTGCAGAATAAATTTATTAGGTATTTATATAAAAAAATGTATGGAATATATCCATTTTACCCAAATAAGTATCCTACCTTATTCATCTTAGGTATGGTAGGATACAATGAGCTGACAGTAAGAAGGAATTTAGCACTAGTTTTGTATATATTTAAAGTGTTTAGGGGGAAAATAGACAATTCCAGCATATTGCAACAAGTGTGCATGTGTTCCGAACAGATACGTGTGGCGGCGGCGGCGGCCGCGGTTGCTCGCCGTGCCGCGCGGTCGCACAAAGCTGGTAAAGGAGGCGCCGTTTACGCGCGCTCTTCGTATCTTAAACGATATAGCTGAAAACATTGATCTGTTTTGTTGTATTCTGGGTGAGTTCACAATGGGAGCTTTGTTTTTTTATAAGTTATGGTCCTCCTGTGACATAGGATATGGGGTTTGTTTATTAGAATAGGAAATGTTGTTTGTTATTGAAATTATTATTTTGTAACTTTAACTTTAGTCAGTAGGTAAAATAGTTGTCTACATTATCGCATTAGGTAATAAACCTGTAATGATAATTGTACTGTGGAAATAAATAAATAAAAATAAATAAAGTACAAGGCCTGCGAAATCTAGATGGTGTTTAAGCGACTAGGCAAAATTTTAATTAAAATAAAAGTATGCCAAAGAATTGTCTTTTTAATCTGGCTGTATTACTGGCACGGGTAACCTTGTTTACGGTCGTTGTTACTATTTTATTGTCAATAAAATACGTAATTTTCATTGATAATGTGTTCCTAGTAAGTAAACCTTAAGCCTGCTTACCAGGCAGAAGTAAGATGGCGATATTTTTAACTACAATTGGCTAGCTCTGGCAATTGAAGCACAAGCTAACAAATAGTAATGATGGTTGATAATGTAGTGATTTTTGATGCCTTTGAATTAGCAAGCCAGTGTACAGTCCAACGATCTGTTGGTAATTTTTCATGGAACATATAAATTATATACAATGGACATTTTGACTGAGAAGTTACCGAAAACCTTTTGAAATTCTTAGTCGGTACAATACTCTAAGGCAAACTATGCTTTCGTAGTGATCTTGAGGTAGCAAATCGACTAAATTCCATTAAACTACATAATGTTGATGGTCGCCAAGTTTGCTAGCATTGATAACAGGGTAAACGATTTAAAAGAGATGGATTACACAAATTTATTTATTATATGTATCACGTTCCGGATAACACTCCACGGAGAAGAAAACTCATTTATCTGTCTCACAAACCAATTGACCACCAAAATAAACATTTACAAGCTCAACTATGTAACAAGAAAAACCTCTTAGAAACGTGGGAAAGTGCCTCCGATACGCGTTAATGTTGCCCGAGGCAGGTGAATGACACTCACGGGTAAATGAGATATTATCACAGTAAAACTTAGTAATGAGACTCATAACGTTGGTGGCCGTGTTTCGATCACGCCCAGGGGACGATACGGAAATTCACTAATTTTAGGGCACTTCCATATTGTTGGGACAAAAAAAATTGGTAAGAACGTCATTTATACATGTTTTGGATTCGGAGCGATATTTTAGATAATATGTTGCATTTTACACGTTATATTTTTTATATTACATATACCATGACAATTGCATGATAATTGCAATTATGATTTGATGTGTTTTAGATGTCGTCATCAATCTATACCAACCGATTTGGCCAGCGTGGTGTAGTAGGCCAATTCCTTCTTTCAAAGGAGAGGCCTAGTCCAGCAGTGGACTGTTAAAGGCTGATGCTGAATAATAATTATAAACAAATGGTATAAATATTTAAAAAATCCATACCTACTCGCACAACATCAAATAAATGTTTTATATCACTGTCAAACTCTAAAAGTCTTTCTACCTTCGCGGGATATTTCCATTGAATTCTGTTAGGATTGACAAACTGAAAAAGGAAATAAAATATATCGCCCTTATCGACCAATAGTGATTTATTATGGCTGCAAATATGAGATGTATTTTATAAATAAATATTTTCTCAGTAAATTGTACGATTCAAGTCATCGGTGGCTCGATAGGGCAATAAAATATATTTTGATGTGCGATTACGATACACAAGTTGTAGATTAGATTAGATAATGCTTTATTGTACACCATATACAGTAATTTTACAGAGACAAGAGAGATAGATAGAGTTTACAATTTAAATGCACAATGGGCGGCCTTATCGCTAAAAGCAATTTCTTACAGGCAACTTTTGGATGGACAGAAATAGACCAGAGAAATATAATAATTCAATGGTGTAGTAATAAAGTAACTAGCTTAAATTAACATATACATACGGTACATAAATACATAATAAATTACATAATAATATATATGATAATATACATAATAATACATACATACATAATAATATACATACATACATATTACAGTTTAGATATTATAGTTACATCATGCTATTAACAATAACTTAGTTACTAGCTAGGAAATGTTGTTTTAAAGCCGTTTCAAATATGCCTATTGACTTTGCCTGCCTAATTTCTAATGGCAACGTATTCCACAAGCGCACTGCCTGGACAGCAAAGGATTTACTAAAGAAGTTTGTGGCATGTGCAGTCTCACATTCTCTTTGGAAGAAATTTAAACGTTCTTTGAGATACAGGGGAGTGTAAGGGTCGAATAAAACGTTATACTATAATATAAGAATATGAGTATTCCTGCGAAGACGAATTGGGAGCCACTTGAGTTTGTTACGAAATTCTGATACATGGTAATATTTGCGAAGACCAAATATGAATCTTATACAAAAATTATGGAGACGCTCAAGTTTGTCAAGTTGCTGCTCAGTGAGATCAAGTTAGCTGACATCGGCATAATCGAGTACTGGAAGGAGTAAAGATTCAGCAAGCGCAATTTTAGTGGCTGTTAGAAGAAAATCCCGCAGCCTACGTAAAGAACCCGGTGACGCAAACAACTTACGACTGGTCTCCTGTATTTGATGTCCCCATGTTAAATTGCTATCCGGATATATGCCCAAATGTTTTACATGGTCTGTACATTGTAATATTTTACCGTCGAATTTAATGTCACGCAACATTAACCAGTCGACCTTCGAGATCATCCTAGGACTGCCGATAAGAACAAGCTGCGTTTTTAAGAGATTTACCTTGAGGCCGAACTTTTTGCTCCACTCACATATTTGCGTTAAGTCGATATTTATTGAATAAAATGCGTCTGCTACTGATTCTAGGGGTGCCTGCGAGTAGATTTGTAAGTCATCTGCGTAAAGGTGGTAGGACGAAATTAAATTACGGAAGATAGAATTTATAAAAATTGTGAACCGGTACACCGGCAGCTGTATTACACCATGAAGAGTACGCTTCTTCAACGCGTATACGCTGTCGGCGACCAAACAGATAACTATGAAACCAGTCAACCACCGTTGGAGATATGTTAATAGAGCGAAGTATGCCAAGCAGGATGAGGAAATCAACGGTATTGAACGCGTTGTTAAAGTCCAGTAAGGAAAGTAGCGTGAGCTTTCCACTATCCAGTCTTATCTCATCGGTGATGTGAACCAATGCTGTGGTAGTACTATGTCCAGGACGAAAACCGGACTGGTAGGGATTTAGAAGAGAATTTTTGGAAAGGAATTTGCATAGTAGTTTATGAATGAGACGCTCTAGGACTTTAGAAAGGAATAGTAGTATGGATATAGGACGATAATCAGAAAAGGAACAGGGTTTTGGCTTTTTAGGTAGAGGAATTATTTGGACCTCTTTCCATGCTGAGGGAAAGGTACGGCTTGTAGTCGAGTAATTCAGTATGAGGCAGAGGACAGAAAGGATTTTATCAAGGATAGGAAGGATCATGTTTCAACTGATACAATCACTACCAACAGCATTGGATGAGATTGACATAATGCTCTTTTTAATATCACAATCGGTAAATTGCTCGAAAACAAAAGGTGAATATTTGGGAGTTGAAATATTTGAAAACTCTACTAACGTGTTAGTTTTAGTGATCCCACCAAAATTGGACGAAGCAGTGAAATGGATATTGAGTGAAATAATATTGATGTCTTTGGATGACACGTCAGTTCGAGACTTTCCCACTCCCAGACTTTTGAGAAATTGTCAGACTTTAGCTGAGTCTTCGTTTTGCACAGAATTTATTATGGATATGTTGGCGTTGTGCTTTCCTACACACCTTATTTCAGAAATTTCTTTCACTAACATATTTATCCATATTAAACGCAGTTGGTCGTTGCTTAAGTTGTAATTCACAGGCATGGATTAATTCATTGTTTACAAAACAATAATGTTATTGAGAGCCTGCTACCATTCCACGCCGTAGAGGCAAATGAAGGCCTTCCTCATGGTAGACCGACAATCTTATTGGTATTCCAGGAAGCGGATAAATGCGGGTGGCTCAAGATCAGTCTATGTGAAGAGACTTGCGAGAAGCTTACAATACCTGTATATCTATAGAAGGCAAGGTGGACCGACGAGTGCGATTGGGATTGCGAGAAACAGACGGATGCGGGTGGTTCAAGATCCGTCTTTGTGAAGAGTTTTCGATAGGCATGCGGTATTTACATACATGTTTAACAATTCTTAAAATTTAACTGCCATTATCACACAATACGAATCTAAAGCATTAAAATACTACTTAAGTTATGCACATAGAATTTACATTCGCTTTGAGTAGTTAAGCTTTTTACATACATACATACATACATAGACTCACGCCTGTTTCCCCGAAGGGGTAGGCAGAGGCATATTAAACGCTTTAGAGCATATAATATCAAAGAAGAGGTGTCATTAGTACTAACATCTATTTTATTACTGGTAGATTATAACATATTATTATGCTGCCTTTAAAAAATACCGAAAACTTAGCTGCCGATGCCGTACCGAAAACAAGTTGATTGTAGAATTATTCTTTAAAAAATAAATTAAATATACTCTTGTTGTTATTGGTTTTTTTATGGTAATAGGCGGCAAACGAGCAGACGAATCGCCTTATGATAAGCAATTACCGCCGCCCATGGACACAAGCAATACCACAGGAGTCACAAGTGCGTTGGGGTTGGGAAGAGAGATAGGATGAGGAGTGGGATGAGGGAGAAGGAGTAGGGGATAAGGCCTCCGATACTCTCACTCACCGAACGAAACGCAACAGTTTAGGTACTGTTACTTTACATTGATTTTCTGTGAGAGGGTACTACTTCCCCTGTCGAGCCGGCCCATTCATGCTGAAATCAGCAAAGCTCTACTACCTTGAAAAATGCGAAATGGTACGGAAAAAGTATAATAATGACCAAAATATTCGAGCCCACTAAAACATCGCATCATAGGATGTCAAGACGCCGCCGCATTGAAATATGTATCTTCTCGTTGAAATTCGTTGCTGTTGTTTTTCAACAATCTCTACTAATATTTATATTATAAATTTGAAAGTGTGTATGTATGTATGTTCCGTTTTCACGCTCTAACGGCTGAACCGATTTTGTTGAAATTTAATATAAATATATATTTGACCATGGCGACGGACATAGGCTACCATTAGTTGCCAAAATTAAACTGGGATGGATTGTAGGGAGGGTCAAAGTTTTTAGGGCACAAATCTAATTGTTGGAAGTAAGAACGCATGCGCTGTAAAATTGAGTGCTGCGCATGTGCTATCGTATATCTGTCAGTAGGTACTGTCGGATATATATAGGAGATTTGTGTAACTCTGAATATAACGCGCGCGAAGCCGCGGGCAAAAGCTAGTCTAAAATATAGCAGCCAGTGTACGGCAATAATGATATGATATAAAAAACAAACTATAATATTCTAACACACACACAAAACTCCTCCAAGTTCCATGCTTCAACCCATTAGTCATCAACATAACAATATCAATCTTTGCCAACAAAATTTTCTTGGGGAAAATATAATCTTTGTTACCCCATTATTTGTTTGTGTTTTACCGGTTGTTCCGCTCGATTTCACTTGCATTTTTCATCCAGAATACCAGCAAAAGTTTTCTTTTACGTGTGTCATAGATGATCTTAACGGCTGGATAGATATAATGTATAAAAGATTTTTGTGTCCGTTTCTATGATGACGTACTACGGAATTCAATATTTGATCTATAGATAGATCTGTAGATTTGAGATTCGTTTTTGACATAAGCTCCATAAAAAATATGTCAAACACAAATCTCGAATCTCAAAATCCATGTATGGATCAAATATTGAAAATGGCCGTTAGATTCACAATGAGATCCTATACGGGAAGTTAAGAAAATAACACAGGTGAGTGAGAACAATCAGTTTATTATCATTGTTATCTACCAGTGTACTGTAACAACCGTCAGAAGCTTTAATATATATAAAGCCCACGTACTCTTTGTTCGATGGAGCCCACCATCGTACTAGCGTTATCGCGGTTGCATCCAACACTTACGCGTCTTGGAGCCCGCGGTCCGCTTTCTAGTCCAACCGATTTTCCATTTAAGACGAAATATAATAAAATTATGCAAAGAGCTATTTCCTTAAATGAGCAGTCTTACCCTTTTCACTTGACCAGAGATCTTTAGGTTACTAGTGACTCTGTGCTCTATTCCTGCAATGAGACAGATTGCCTAGCTAATTTACAGGTTCAATAAAGTGAGTATGCAGATGCGTTATATAATTCTCTTAAGACATGACAGCGTGCTTATGATACGGGCATTAATCATTGTAAACTATAGGATCTGGTATCATCCTATCACTTTACTAGGCGTATCATTCCTAAATGAAAATAAAAAAAACTGTCAAGCAAAGCAACTTGGTTTGTTTTTTTATGGTTAATAGGTGGCAAACGAGCATACGGGTGGCCTGATGGTAAGCGATTACCGCCGCCCATGGTCACAAGCAACACGCCTCCGGCACTTTCACTCACCGAACGAAACGCAACAGTTTAGGTACTGTTATTTAACGTCGATTTTCTGTGAGATGCTGCTGTCATGCTGAAATCAGCAAGGCTCTACTACCGTGAACAGGTAAACAGCATCATCAACTGTGCACAAAGTCACAACTAGATTTAAAATGTTCAACGCCCTTCATGTTTCATATTTCCACGACCATCAGTACTTCAATTTCAATTCATCCTGCGTGTTAAGAACGTCGAAACTGTGAGTTTAATTTACTGCTGTGTTCCGTTCATTCTTCAAGGCAACTAAATTGACAGGAAATTCTAAAGCTCGTTGCGGACGCTGCTTAAATTATTGTTATATACTTATTACCATGCCAACACAACACAATCGAATACTAAATATGAAATATTATGAATTAGTATAATATGAAAACGAATACAAAAATCTAATTAATAGCTTATATAATCCACGTTAAAAGAGCACACATACCAACATATCATATACTCTTCACACAACCTTGAAACCTATTGTGTCCATTTTGAGGTAGAAAGAAGTTCCTTCTTTCTATTACCATTATTTATATTAGTTATATACAAAAATATACACCATTCCAAACCATCCGCATCAGAACCCACGAACAGTCAAAAGTGCCCTGTGTGACGTCGCGCTGACACCGTCCGCCCACTCCACTTGGCTGGCTGCTACGCCCCTTCACCTCAGGCACTCCACTTCGGGCTCCTATAAATATCGTGGCGTTGGAGCGCTCGCCCTCTTTCTTCGGCTGTACGGCAAGCAAGTTAAGTACTTCTCTGGCTTCCCTGAGCGACACCGAAAACGTGTTCCCAGGATTCCCGAAGAGATACGCCGAATCACGCGACCCTGGTTCCATCCTTCTGACTGGTCAAATTATTTTGTTAATAATTTTCCATTAAATATCTTGCTAAAGGCTGTTTAAATTCTTTTACTGAATTAAACAAATTTTGTTCGCTACAGAAATAACGATTTTCATTTAACCACGTAACAGTAGCGACCCAATATCACACCTGTAAAACATAAATTTTCTGTATCAATCAGAAAATATACTCCTGCATAACAATTTCTACGCTATACAATTTTCTACAATAGTAGATCGGAATCACGTCGCTTTGTTGTTATTTATAGTGGTATAAAGGATGGAATTTTATTTAAACTCACGTTCAGAGGGGTGAAAAGAGCACTTTTTGTAGATTAAATCTTTATTGACATAAAAATTAAGGATACAACAAAATTCATTAACCCTGTCTCCTGGGCTAGTGTTAACTGTATTACAGGATTAAACCAGCTAATTAAAAATAAATGAATTCAAAATTATTTATAAAACTAATCGATTACAATCTTTGTTTGAATACAGTATTAATTAGTATTTACATAAGGTGCATCAACCTAGACAACCGCCCCGCGCACCCCGCTTGATGACCCCGCGTAGTTCCTAAAAAGGATTATTGCGCAGCCTTCTGTGCGAACTTTAGACCCGCCACGCGCCATCGTAAAACGGCTGAACATTAACACATTAAGTTATGAGTGAGTGTCAAATAATGTATCATCTTGAGGATAAGGCTGTCGTCGCAGTTGACGTACAGTCCTCGTAATCTGTATTTATTTAAATGTCTATGTTGATCTATAATTTCATTATATTTCAGAAATGACAATATAACTCTAGTGTAGGTTGCTCTAAAAAAACACTTCCAATGGGGATTTGTGGGTAGAAAAGTATTATAGAGCACACTGGCCTTCAAATAACGACTGGAATATTGCCTTCATAAGTCACATCAGAACAAGGGCTTCTGTCATACTATTGAGCTTTATGACAGTTGATCTATAAAAATATACTAATCATTATCATCCTCTTAGCGTTATTCCAGTTTCAATCTGGGGTTCACTTACTAGGCTAACCGGATTTGGCTGAATATTAGCTTTTTCCACAGAGCGACTGCCTGTCTGACCTCCGCAAACCGAAGGGATAGCGATATTCCATGGTTTAGACTAGTGTCAGTTTAATTAGAAGGTACTGAGGCCCTCTAACGACTGTCAAAGATCTTCATGACAACCGAGACCGACGGCTTAGCGCGCTCTCCGAGGCACGAGACAAGCGATAATTAACAATTCAATACGTACATAACTCCGAAAAGTCATTGGTGCGAGCCATGGATTCGAACCCGATACCCTCTGCATGGCAGTCTGTTGGTATCTCCACTAGGCTATCACGCGATCGCGGCCTCTAAAAATATATCTACTAATCAAATATTATAAAGTTTAATGCTATTCTACTTTGTATGCAAACAAAAAATATGTATTACGTTATTGAAAAAATCCCAGCCATGTGCATTATGCATGTGAACACTATGTAGGATTTCGAAGTAAGGTAGGTATGTGCTACGGAACCCTACATTGTGCCTTACCCAGAGACCTGAAGATAGTAGGACGCAAGCGCAGTATTAATTTTATCCCTTGGCAGTAAAAGCTTATAATAACTGTCTAGTATAGACATGGGTAGCTCGCGAATGAGAGATAAAATTGAGCTAGTTCTTTAATCATAATCTCGCTCCCAGTCGCTCACTCATTCACGGTATAGCTCACTAGCTCATTTAGCGCGCCGACTAGGACTCACGACTCTACGTCTATGGACTCTACCGAGTATTCCAACCTATAACCCAATTTAATCTGTAGCTCGCAACTGAGCTAAATGAACTAAGGAACTTTAAATATTCTAAAGAACCGTTGAGCTAGTTGTCTCGTTTGACTCGCGTTAAAAAGCGCGTATTAATTTGGTCTGTAGCTCGCAACTAAGTCCATTGAAATATAGAGTTTTTCGGTGAGCTAAAGAGCTAAGAGAGTGATATAGCTCTTTTGATCAAAAGAGCTATATCTCTCTTTTCTTTTCAGTGAGCTAAATTTCGCATGTCTAGTCTAGTACCCGTTAATTTGTCAAATCTAATTAGCTGTTATAATTTTCGTTGAACCTTCATTACATAGTCTCTATTTAGCATAGTTTACTCTTACCTACATGTTGTATAGTACGGTTTAGAAACCGGAAAGGACACTTTGCAATTCGTGCTTTTTCCTAAATACTTCGCAAACGGATCCCTAAATAAAAAACAGTTAAGGTAAACCCCTAGTATTTTGAAATACCTATCTAACGCCCTTTCTATACCCCATACAATGTTGCAGAAAAATAAAAATAAATCGCTTTCTCCTTTAGGTGTATAATAATAATAAGTAATAATATTTTTGTATTTTGAAATGTATTTTTGTATTTCATATTTATATTTAAAATGTGTGAATATGATTTGAGATTACTATTAAATAAAGGTAATAATAATAATAAAACTCCTCTGGGGTAGCCGTTATCTCATCATGAGACTAACGCAATCTCGGAGGGTAGAGTAACAGCTTTCAAACATCACCTTGTTCTTTATTTTTATTTTATTTTATTTTATTTATTCAGGACAACAAACAATTTTACACGATGCTCAATATTAGTACTTATAACTTAAAAAAATAACATTTGTATGTGCACAACCAACGTCGCTGTCTGCAACGTATAAGAAGTACATACATACATACATACATAGATTCACGCCTGTTTCACGGTGGGGTAGGCAGAGACTACGGAACGCCATTTGCAACGATCCTGACATACCTCTCTTGCTTCATTCACTCCCATCAAGTTTCTCATTCATGCTCTTCTGTTGAGGGTACTTCTGACCTGTCCTTTTTTTAGGATGTCTCCAATCTGGTCAGAGAACGTCCGCCTAGGTCTTCCCCTTCGTCCTGTCCCATTCACACTTGCCTTATATATCTTCTTTGTCAGTCTTTCGTCATCCATCCTCTCCATGTGCTCAAACCATCTTAACATGCCTTTCTCGATGCTTGTCACTACATCTTCTTTTACCCCACACCACTCTCGTATCACACAATTCTTTACTGTGTTGGTCAAAGACACACCACACATAATTCTCAGTGCTCTCATTTCTACAGCATTTATTCTACTTTCAAGTCTCTTCTGCCATACCCAACTTTCACTACCATACATAAGGGTAGGCACTAACACCCCTCTATGTACAGCCAGACTTGCCTTTTTGGACACGTTTTAACTGTTCATAAACGCCTTCAGAGCTCCATTCACACTATTACCTGCATTAACTCTTCCTTCAATATCTTTTTCATTCTTACCATCTCTTGTAAACAACGTACCTAAGTAAACAAACTCATTCACTTGTTCCACTCGCTGTCCATCGATCAAAACATTACAAGCCGTAACGCATTCCTCCTTTTCAAAAACCATAAGTTTCGTTTTACTTACATTCACTTTCATTCCTTTCCTCTCTAACGCACTATGCATGATTGTTACCATCTCCTGCAACACCTCCGCTGAAGATGCAAGTATTACCTGATCATCAGTATAAAGGAGGCATTTGACGAGTAACCCATTCATCCTTAATCCGCAGTCACTGTGTTTTAAATCTTGCAAACAACTGTCCATGAAGAGGTTAAACAGCCACGGCGACGCTACATATCCCTGTCTAACACCTTTCTCGATGGTAAACCAGTCAGTGTATGCCCCGTTTATCCTCACACAAGCTCTAGAATCCTCATAAAGGGATTTCAGAGCTCGAATGAGGTTGCTGTCCACCCCATTCATTGACAGCACCAACCACATTTCATTCCTCACCACTTTATCGTAAGCCATTTCCAAATCCACGAATGCGCAATATACCTTTTGACCTTTGGCCAAAAACTTTTCAGCTATGCTTCGCAAGGAAAAAACCTGAATCTATAAGAAGTCGTTTTTAAATTAATTAATTACAAGTAAATGCAACAAACAAAGATCAGTATCATCCATTATCATCATCAATTTCTTTGAGTTTCTCAACCACATATCTCTTGAATTGTCCCGGAGACAGTAAAAATGAATCAATGTCTGTAAAAAATTTATTACAAAGTTTCATTAAGCGCCAAAGTGGAGCTCGCTCGACCGCATTCGTTCTGCACATCCTGGGTGCAAAAAGGCCCCAGTTATGTGCAGCGCGTATACAGTGTTAACTACTAGGTATTTTATTTTGTATTTGATTCATAAGTTTATTGCAGTCATATTTAGTTTGTAAATTTTCGTAGTCAGTACTTCTTTGACTAAAACATCTACAATTGAGAGCACGCAGGTATTTACGCTGTACAGCTTCTACTTGATGAATATATTTTGAGTAATAGGGATTCCACACAACTGTGGCATATTCTGATTGTGATCTAATAAGTGAATTGTAGAGAAGCAAGTATGAGGCTGGCCTTTTAAAGGGTACAACATTATTTTTTTTTTGTTTACATCTTGTGATATAAACAAAAAAAAATATTACAGGATGAATAGAAAGCTTTCAAACCGCAGGACAGCTATGTGGCGAGCTGAATGTGTGTGGCGACACTGCGGTCCCGAATGTTTTAGAGAGTCGGTCAGGGCCTCGTCTCCGGCTTGCCTTTATTGGCTGGTTGGAGTGGATGCCAAAGAGCGCCCGCAGGACTCTCGACTCTGGCTTGCCTTGGTCGGCCGGCTAGAGGGAAGCCACAAGAGCTACTAGCTCGGAGTGGAAGTGTCATTCTCAAGGGCGTAACTACGGGGAAACCCGCTTCGGGTCTCCGTTGTCACGAGACCTCTGATGGCAAAACAGGTGTCGCACCGCTCGACACCCCTAGCCACTCGCACCGGTGTTGCCCTCTGACTGCCTTTATGGTAGAGTTTGTTTGCTTTGGGCGGCTGTTTAGAGATCCAGTGAGTTGGTGAGTCACCACCTGCCATGCTGACGGATACTATTAGAATATTACTGGCAGGTGCCATTTTTCATCTAAAGTCATCATATAACCATTCCATTAAACATCCATTCCCATAACCCAATTAAATTAAATAAGTCTCCACATCATAGCAATAGTCCTAGACGTGCTGCGGCTAGTCCATAGCTGTACTCAGTAGTGCAGTTGTGAAGGCGGTATGTGTTTCATCCCATTTTAGATCAAAGCTCTCTACGGGCCTCCGCACGTTGGATCCATATCCCCGTGTAAGCCTCTCAATGGACCGGTTATTCTTCTAGCCCAAATGTTAGAAGAATACCCGTGACGAAGAGAAACATAATAATAATTATTTTACCACATACACACATCGCCATCTAGTCCCAAACTAAGCAGAGCTTGAACTATGGGTACCAGACAATGGATAAACATACATAATATATTATATGCTTTTTTTTGGAAGTATTTACATCTAATACATAGAAACACCCAGACCAAGACAAACATCCATGTTCATGCACACAAATTTTTGACTTGATTGTATGGGAGCTAACAGTAAACGTAACTTAAAAAAAATCTTATAGTTTTGTCCGCGAAGTGACAATGTGTAAACGTGAAACCGCGGACGGACAGACGGATGGACGGATAATGCGAAGAGTTCTTTGTAGTTTACTACGGAACCCTAAAAAGGAATACAGAATACGCAGCCTATAATTGCTCGCAAAAGTATGCTATATATAATCATGCCCTAGAGCAGCTGCTCTCCTCATACTGAAATATAAAATATTTTAACTTCTAATCCATTGAGTATGTTTGTTTTACGATTCAAATCTAGATCAAGTAGGTCCATTACATTATTAAGGCATGTTTTTACGAGATAATTCATATATCACGGTCTTCAAAACATGCTTTGTCTTGAAATAAATGCCACAAGCAATCACCCTTTCAAGTGGTGAACTGTGCTAACGTTGCTTAACTTTACCAACGGCCAGTCAAGTCACGCTAAGAGCTTTACCGAAAATGAAAAAATAGAAGATGACTAATTCATTATTCCGCCACTTCTAACACCATATTGCATTGCATTTTCTCAAACGGGCTTAAATAATACTTCTAAAAAGGAGTCCAATATTTTATGTTTTCTTTGAGTGTAGACGCATCGCGCTACTTGACAACATTCGCTCACACTAATAGCATTATGTTCTCTGATTTTTTACTTCTGCCAAGAATTTATTTGATTTGCAGTATTTTACGAACAGCACTAAATATGATTATCATCATCATCATCATATCAGCCAAACGACGTCCACTGCTGGACATAGCCCTCCCCTAAGGTTCTCCACATAATATATCCAATATGATTATGGTACGAATTAATTTCAAAAGCTGTTGTTTTGTTAATACGTAATGAAAATTGTTGGTTATTTAAAAAAATCGTAATGAAGCAGAATATATTAGTCTCCGCCACGAGATAGGTAATTAAGTAAGACTTTAAAATGGGCCTTATGTTGGTAGGTATACCTATAGACATAAGTATCATCATCATCATCAGCCCTATATACTGTCCCACTGCTGGGCACGGGCCTCTTCTCACTATGAGAAGGGTAAGGCCATAGTCCACGCGGGCCAAGTGCGAGTTGGCAGACTTCACTTGTCTTTCGAGAACATTATGGAGAATTCTCAGACATGCAGGTTTCCTCACGATGTTTTCCTTCACTGATAAGCAGGTGATAATTAACAATTTAATACGCACTTAACTTCGAAAAGTCATTGGTGCGTGCCGTGGATTCGAACCCAAGATCCTCTGCGTAGCAGTCCGTCGGTCTCTCCACTCGGCTATCGCTGTTTCCTAGACATAAGTATACTTACACAATAATACTTACTGGCCTTAAATACTGCTATTCTTTGCATGAAAAAAAAAAGAAACGAAGGAACTGGAACGCGCTTGTCAATAGAACTACTGTGTTTCTACATTCGGTTAAGATTTTATTTTCTAAAACACAAGTTAAGTTGTCGTATGTTCGTGAAAGTGTCTGTTTTGAATAACACGTAATCAGGACTATCGAAAGTGAAAATTATTCAGTGATATCACAAACAGAACTAAAGTTATAGTGAAAAAAGTTTCAAACTTTTCAAAACCCGTTAACGTTTGGACAGGACGAAAGTGACGTACGCCCCCCTACCCGCAGAGCTCCCGCGTTCGTCGGTTTAGTGCTTCAGATACCAATAAAATTGCCACACTGGAACGTTTGACAAATGGTCCTTGTGTGTAAAACACTATATTTACCGAAATATTTTAACGCATATGCCTGCTAACAAAAAAAGGGACTTCTTCATCTATTCCTAGCCAAGCACACTCCAATATCATTATGTCCGAGCAAGATACCATTCGTGTGCGCCGACAAACGGGACTCAACGAAAAAAACTCACCAAAACTCAAAATAAGAACACACAAGACAGCTTCTTGTCTTTCAAGGAAGAAGTTTTGTCAATGATTAATGAACTCCGTATTTCTCAAGGTAGACGATTAGACAAATTAGAGGAGTATATGGTGTCTATTCAGCAGCAGAACTCGGACATAAAAAACACTAATACAGAAATAGAAAAATCACTTAACTACATATCAGACCATATGAAAACACTGGAGGATAAGATAGTGTAACGTATGTCTGGTACTTACCGCGTTGCGTCACAGTACCGCCCATACGCTCGGCCAATCAGAGAAAGCCATCGTCCGCACTCGCAAAGCCTGACCAAATATGGTCATAAACGGACTCTCAGCCTGATGGAGGGCCCGGTATATAAAGGGGCCGACAGAGAGGCCGGCACCGCTACTCTAACGTCGCTTCTACTATAACTAAGCGTACCTACTGACCCTACGTCGTATTTACGTGTATCCTGCTCCCAGCTACGGGTTCCAGGTTCACGTTAAGACTCCGGCTACGCTCCTAGACCGCTACACTTTCCTGCATCGCCTTCGGCTTCACCTCTGGTGAAGAGTCTGGCCTGCCCTGCTCATCGTACTCACACCGCCGGCGTCTGCCAGCTGAGCCAACGTCAGCGAGGGCCTGTACCGCTACGCACAGCCTTCGAGCAGCCTGCCTACACACTACCGGAGGGAACAGCGTGGGAGACTACAGCCCTTAGTGTTCAGGCCAGTGTCGTGTTGTTGGTCGGTCACACTCGTGGCAAGGGAAGTGAGACAATACTCTGCAATAAACGCATCTAAAACCTCTACTGCGTTTTTACTACCAGAACCCGTTACAATAGATAACCTCGAACAGGAACGAAAACACTTGAGCTCAAATTTAGCGAATTTAGAGTATAAATTAGATTGGTTGGAGATATCAGCCCCCAAATCACACATAGAAGTAAGAAATGTGCCAAAGATTCAACATGAAAAGAAAACAGATCTTTTTGAAAATATACTGAAAATTTCAAAAACCGTTAACATGGAACTGAGTGCCAATGATCTGCGTGACGTCTACAGACTCCCGTCTAAGAGAGAAAGTCGCAGCTCAGCTCTCTCAGTGGAATTTAATAACACAGTTATCAAACAGAATTTTCTCAAGACTTTGAAATTATATAATAAGCAACGCCTCCAAACAGATCAGTTGAACACCGCTAATATGGGCTTTGTAGCACCTAAGCAACCTATTTATATTTCGGAACTAATGACAACAAAAATGAAGCGACTTTTGTTTTTGACACGAGACTTCGCCAAAGTAGCTAATTATAAATATGCGTGGACATCAAATGGTCACATATATCTACGCAGAATGGATGGCAAGCCCTATATACGTGTTAAGAACGAATATCACCTCAGAGACCTCAAGCAACAAGAATCCAGCCAGATATTAGTATGACTACTTGCTACATGTTCTCACTATTAACGATTTTATCAAATAACTATGTTTATGTTATTGCTAGTGATAAGCTTAAAATCACACATCTATATGGACATTGTATGTATATCTTTGTTGGGATTGCAGTCTGCGTTCACTTATGCCTCACAACAGTACCTAAACATTATCACTACAATGTTATGATACACAATCCAAAATAATGCACATGGCCACAGTATAAGGCTAATATATATCTGTGAAACTTACCTTCTTGATATTTACACGTATAAAAACATCACTAAAACACTTTGTGTAGGATCACATAAAATTAACATAACCTCACTTTACACATGTCTTCAACAATCTATTGACTTACACTCACTTTTTACTTTATGAATGACAATACTGCTTTATTTATATCTATTTCGTATCACATACATCTATTTACTTATTATTAATACTCTCCAACTTATTTTATTCATGTTCAAATATACCGAATTGTATACAAAACAATCAAATAATCGTGAACTGATAAATAAACGTCGTTATGTAATTACAAGCCGCACGTTAACCAGGGCCCATCCCCACCTTGACCAATACATAAGTTACCGCATCACAGGCAGCTATAGCAAACTTATATATACCGCAAAGTATACCGCATCATTCTATTACGTGCTCTTATCTACTATGTATCTGCATATTTATACAGTGGTCATTTCCAAACGTTGCGCATTATTGATTCTACTATTATTTTTTATACTTTTTGCTTATTTTTCTAACTAAAGCGTAAATAACATAGAAATGGCGAATACATATTTAGAGCTTGATAATTTGGCAGTATCAGAGTCTATAGCCTGTGAGGTTGAAGATTGTTATAGTCTCATTTCGAGCAATAGGTCGAATCTGAAAATTTTAACGCAAAACATTCGCAGCATTTCTCGCAACTTTGACGACCTTGTGGTGCATTTGGGCCGATTGAGGTTTGACTGTGAGGTTATAATACTTACCGAATGTTGGCTATCTGGCAACCTAACTGTACCGAGTTTACCGGGTTACACGTGTCATATGACGAATAATTATAAGAATCAGAATGACGGAATTATTGTGTACTCTAAGTGATCCCTAAGTATAAGTATAACTGAGCCACTGTTTGCAGAATGTAACTGTTTACAAATAACAGTAAATAACGAAACAGTTATATTAGCTATGTATCGATCACCTTCTTATAGCAATATATAAGCGTTCATAGCATCTTTTGATCAGATGCTGTCAAGCCTCAACAGCTACAAGACAGTGGCTGTCATTGGTGATCTTAATATTGATATATCCACACAATCGCATGATAATAAAGCCCTAGATTATTTAAACACGGCTAGTTTCCATGGTTTCTTACCAGCTCACACTTTTCCCACAAGGCAAGGTAAAATATGTCTGGATCACGTTTTGCTTAGAACCAAATTGAAGTCTCATACATTTGTGTTAAATTCAACAATAACGGACCACAACTCTGTTCTTTTCTGTTTATACCAGGAAAAGATAAATAGTATAACTGCGACAAGATATCAAACAAGACTTAATTTGATCTCCATATGTGACCAATTAAAATTAATTGATTTTAGTAACATCATGAGCATGCGTGACCCTAACATTGCCATGGAGGCTTTCATAAATACTTTACAAGAACTTTGTTTGAAAAATACCACTGTTGTAAAGCTACCCCGTAGTAAACGTACAATAAAACCTTGGGTCACGCCTGGTCTACTTAGATGAATTAAACATCGGGATAGGTTACATAAAGAGTCTAATCAATTTCCTGATAACTTAGGCCTACGTCTTACGTATACCAGGTACAGGAATCATTGTAATAACCTTTTAAAAAACCTGAAAAGAACCTTTGAGAAGAGTGAATTAGAAAAGCACCGCTGTAATAATAAAAAACTATGGGATACAATAAAAACTATAACAAACACACAAAAACGAAACTGAACTCAGCTGATCTACTTGGAGATTTACCGCAGAAAGCTGTTAATGAAGCTAATCAGTACTTTGTAGCTGTAGGTAGCTCTTTGGCTAATAAACTTATAGGTAACGCGAATGTGACACCAACACCAGGTATCCTAAATAACAATCACAGCTATAAATCATTTGTTCTACTGGATACCGACAAGAAGGAGGTTATGATGCTAATTGATGGTCTAAAAACTTCTTGCCCCGTTGGACACGATAAAATACCTAATAGTTTGCTCAAGGCTGCAAAGAGTTTGATTACTTGGCCGCTAGTCCATTTATTTAATAAATGCCTAAATAATGGTGTTTTTCCGAACGTATTGAAGAAAGCTATAGTTATCCCTATACATAAAGAGGGTGACCGACATAGCATTTGTAATTATAGGCCAACTGCGATACTGCCAGCTATATCAAAACTCTTAGAGCGAATCATTAACAATAGACTCATTAAGTATCTGGAGGCAAATAGTCTATTATCCGAGCGTCAATTCGGTTTTCGTGCTGGTAGATCGACAGAGGATGCGGTACATTGTTTAACCGACTATGCTGTGAGAGCCCTTAATGAAGGGAAGAAGGCCTTGGCTATTTTTATAGACCTAGCCAAGGCTTTCGATACAGTGTCTGTACCGCTCCTTATAAAGAAACTGGAATATTTGGGAATCAGGGGAGTGCAGCTTGAATTATTAGAGGACTATCTCAGCAACCGTAAGCAGTGTCTTAAAATATAATCTTACACTAGTACCGACTTACCTTTGTCCTTCGGCGTCCCTCAGGGCTCGGTGCTTGGTCCTACCTTGTTTCTAATATATCTAAATGACCTATGCGAACTTAATCTGGAACAGGGTACTATAATGTCTTACGCAGATGACACCGCTTTGATATTTTCGTCCTATACATGGAAAGACACATTTATTGTATCACAAAAAGGATTTAATGCTGTAACTCACTGGCTTAAACGGAATGTGCTTACATTAAACGGCAAGAAAACAATGTGTATGCCATTCTACATGCGTAATATTAATAATAATATTCTATCCGATTTAGGTGTGGTGTATCATTCTGATTGTCAGGCTGATTCTGCGGACAGTGGCCTCTGTGGCTGTCCTGTCTTATCTAGAAAACTAGAAGTAAAATACCTTGGTGTGTTAATTGATTCGGCATTGACCTTTCACAGTCATATAAGAGTACTGCAGATTAGACTAAGAAAGCTTATATACATATTCAAAAACCTTCGACATGTGGGGAGAATTGAGATACTGAGGAAAGTGTATATGGCGTTGTGCGAACCTTGATTACGTACTGTATTTCATGCTGGGGTGGCGCATCGAAATCACATCTTTTGCCACTGGAGATTGCACAAAGAGCTATATTAAAGGTTAGTTCCTTCCGCCCCATATTGTACCCACACACGATCTTTATCGGTCCTGGGCATTGCTTACAGTGAGACAACTATATATTAAGTACTGTATCCTGAAACAACACTCGCTCACCCCTATAGAATGTCGTGACCAATCTCGTCGCAGATGTGGCACTGATGTTATTATTAGGGACATACAACCTAGACACTCATTCACCCGACGATTCTTCTGTTTCACAGGTCCGTACCTTTACAACAAAATTAATGCCACACTAAATTTTCATTACCATAAAATACGGCAATGCAAGTCAAGGGTTACAAATTTTTTAATGACCCGTGATTATACATCCACAGTAAATCTTTTAAAAATTCTTACATAAGTAACATTAACATACACTCATTATTTAAACTCACTCACACATTATACACGTATACATATATGAGGCATTAACAAGTGCAATCCATTAAATACCTACTTATTATAATTATTACTTTTAATTGATGAAATATTGACATCGAATGGATAAATTACTTATTTTTAACCTTTTTGACATATTAGTATTATTATTATTTTGTCTAATTGATTTTGTATTAATTATTGACATCGAATGAATAAATTACTTATTTTTAACCTTTTTGACATATTATTATTATTATTATTTTGTCTAATTGATTTTGTATTAATTATTAATTTTTAAATTTATTTTTAACTAAATTTTATCTTAATAACAATATAATTAATACCATTGTAATAAAGTTTGACAAGTATTTTTGTATGAAATAATTAATGTGCTTGACTATCATGGTTCCCAAGATACAGGCCTAGCCTAGTTTGGGACCAGTGGAAACATTGTAAAGAATTATTATTATTTTTGGGAATAAATGAATTATTAAATTATTAAAAAATTACTTATCTTGCAAATATGGCTCAGATAAACCAACCATTCACGGAGATGTCAACCGCTATCTGGTGCGGACGTCTGTAGTAAATTTTGCACCATCTGAACATTTTTATTCAACCGATTAATGTTTTAAACGGACAGCCCAGTGGTTTTCAAAGAAAGAGAAGGGATCTAAATTTTCACCGCACTGGGAATAAATTTTTCATTGTGTGTTTTGTTAGTTATCCGTTGCGAGATTCTTGGCATTATTTTATATATAATACTTTATATCAAATTTACGGCCACGTATTTAGACTTAACATTACGTATCTTTAACAAGTTGGATATTGGTTGTAATGGTTTCACGATTACCGATATTGGATGAATTAGATACCTAACCATCTTTAAGATATTTAAAAGAGCTGATAAAGCTCAAATCCTGTTCTCGCCCTACACGATTTGAGCAGTTATCTGCTCTAATGTGGTTAACTAAACTTTAACTACAAAATAATACCCAGAGTTGGAATTAAAAATGATGAATGCCACGAAGTTTTGTTTTATTCTGTATTGATTGGACACGCAGAATTTGGTGAAGTGTGCCATCCGGGCAGACAATTTTGATTTACAGGTACTCAAATATTATATATTTAGTGTCATTTGGTTTTGTAAGGTTATGCTGTCGCCTCGCCGTTAAGAACTGCACTGTGTTTTGGTATCTATTCCCACACGAGATAACACTTTGATCCACCTATTATTTTGAGTCTGGGTGTAACAACGATCGTGTGTCCATTAATTGAATGTTTGTGATAAACCCTGCGTCGCCGGATTCAGTCTGTAGTGACATTATACATATTGTTAACGTAAGCAAATTAGGTACGACTGACCCGCGTTCCCCCCCGACACGGGCAGTCGCCTCTGTAACTCTGTCACGCCAAGTTGTGCGAAATAAAAGACATTTGTGTGTTTCGTAAAGTATGTTTTATTTGATACGGAGTTGGTGCTGAAGACCTATACACACAGGAATACTCACCTTACATAAACATACTCATACATATACTTACCCACCAAAGCTCCCCCGTACAGTGGTGACCCGACAAAAGTGAACATTTCTGAAAAAGAAAAGTGATTAATTCGCGATGTCAAACCCAGTACCGCAAGTTGCAGCACCGTCAGCCACGACGCCAGTAGAACAAAAACCGGATGGGATGGAAGAGAAACCAGATTTGCTAGCAATCTCGCTACAATCCAAGATACCGGATTTTTGGACAGACCAGCCACGGGTATGGTTCCTCCGCACCGAGGCCATACTTGCGCCGCAGAAAATGGGAGACGAAACCAAGTTCAACATGGTTGTGTCTAAGCTGGGCAAAGAAGCAATTCAACAGGTAACTGATGTACTGACAAACCCACCGGCTCATAACAAATTTGAAGCATTGCGTAGCAGATTACTGTCAGTTTATGAAGAATCTGAGAATAGACAAATCCAGAAACTCATCTCAGAAATGGAGCTAGGCGATCAAAAGCCATCTCAGCACCTCCGCCGAATGAAGGATTTAGCTCGAGGCAAAATTCCCGACGATACCTTACGCATACTGTGGCAAGGACATCTACCTTCATCAGCACGTGCTATATTAGCGGTAACTGAAATCAAGGACTTAGAAAATTTGGCATTATGTGCTGACAAAATTACAGAGACGACTCGGCCTTGCGTTACCTACTGAAATTGCGCAGGTCTCAACTCCGGATATAAACAGCATTATGGCAGAGATAGCCAAGATAACCACAAGGTTGGATGAATTAGATAGATCAAGGTCAAAGCCAAGGCACAACGACTATAACAATCGGCGTTCAGTATCGCGTAGGCGCAGTACTTCTCAGGCTCGATCGAAACGAAACCCAGAATGGTTATGTTTCTACCACTTCAAATTTCGCGACCAAGCGAAAAAGTGCGTCAAGCCATGTAACTGGAAAGCACAGGAAAACTAGAACATGTACAGGCAAGGGTGGATGACTATACATTATTATCCTCCCACCGTTTATGTATAGCCGATAGAAATAGTGGACTAAAGTTTCTCATAGACACAGGCGCGTGTGTATCAGTTATCCCAGTGAATAATAAACGGGTTAGTGATAACAAGTGCAGTGACTATACATTGTACGCAGCGAACGGTTCACCGATAAGAACCTACGGTACTCAAACTTTGCTGTTAGACTTTAAATTACGACGACCATACCGTTGGACATTAATAATCGCGGACGTTAAACAACCGATAATTGGTGCAGACTTTTTAAATAAACATAAGTTACTAGTGGACTTAAGTAGACGTAAACTCGTGGATACAGCGACCGAGATCAGTGTTATCGCGTCTTTAGTGGAACAATTCGAACCACCGATACAAACCGTGGACAGTAATCACCCGTATTACTCAAACCCTCTCTCAACTCTTACTCAAGTACCCTGACATTACGAAACCAGTGTTATCGTTTTGGGAACCATCACGGCATGGAGTGTACCATCACATTGAAACCTCCGGACCACCAGTGTATGCGCGGGCCAGGCCGCTACCACCAGCCCGATACAACAAGGTGAAATAAGAGTTCCGTGTGATGCTTGAGATGGGTATCTGTAGACCATCTAAGTCACCATGGGCCAGCCCTCTGCATGTGGTGCTGAAAAGCAATGGAGAACTTAGACCGTGTGGGGATTACCGCAGATTGAACGCAAATACAAAGCCAGATCGCTGCCCGATACCACGGTTGCGGGATTTTACATACTTGCTGGCAGGTAAGCAAGTATATACTAAACTAGATATACGCAGAGCGTACCACGGTATCGAAGTCGCCCCCGAAGACGTAGAGAAAACAGCCATAATCACGCCGTTTGGATTGTTTGAATTTCCACGCATGAGTTTTTAAACATTCCAACGTTTCATGAACACAGTTGTGTTACAAGGAATGGACTTCTTATTCTGTTATCTCGATGACGTAATCATCGCAAGTGACGTCACACATCACAAAGAATGCTTGGAACAAGTATTTGAACGATTCAATAGATATGGCATTTCGATTAACATCGCTAAGTGTTGTTTTGGTCAAACTAAAATTATATTCCTAGGGTATGAAGTATGCACAGAAGGGATACGACCGTTGGACGATAAGGTTCAGGCAATTAAGGCCTTTCCCAAACCGGAAACTGTCGATGATTTACGCAGATTTTTGGGGATGGTGAATTTTTACCGCAGCCACCTTCCAAATGCCGCATCTTATCAATCTATATTGAACAAAATTTTACATGGCGCTAAACGAAAGGATAAAACTGTTATTCAATGGACTGAACAGGCAGAGAACGCGTTTATACAATGTAAAGATAGCTTACAAAGCGCTTGTACATCGTACCATCCAGCCGAGAATGCACCGTTAGCGCTAATGTGTGACGCATCCAATACAGGTATCGGCGCTGTGTTACAACAATATGCAGACAATACTTGGAGGCCACTCGGATACTTCTCGAAAGCATTATCTACTGCACAGCAGAAGTACTCCACGTCCGACAGAGAACTCTTGTCAGTATACTCGGCAGTTCAATATTTTCGATACCTACATGAGTGACGGCATGAGAACACAACTACGACGTATTCAGTTGCCTAACTGCGAAAAAGAGGTGTACTGTGATTTTACTAACGATCACATTAGACCTTACTTACCAGAATGTTTTCGGCGAACAGCATTCAAGAGCGTGCACGATTTGAGTCACCCTAGCATACGTACTACTCGTGATATGATCACCAAGAAATTCTTCTGGCCGACGATGAACAAGGATATCACATTATGGGCCAAGACATGCGTGCGCTGTCAACGGTCAAAGGTGCAACGCCACACCATATCTCATTTACAAGAATTAAACAATGTTCTTTTAGCATGTAATTCACAAGCACTTAAACGAGTAAACCAGAGGAACCGTAGCTCAACTCAACGGATAAGATTCGAAAAACACTTGATACAGAATTCACAGCAAATTAGAACAAAATAATGCCCACACGCATCAAAGATACGGCAGCCATTGCTGTTTTCAAAACATACCTTCCATAGATTATACAGAATATAGATGCCATCCACAGATAACAAAAAAATATATGCTAATTTTATTACAGTGCCATCTATGAATTGAAGTAGAACAGTTTCTACACACTATAATACTACTAAGTTCAGAAGTCTAATAAGTGAATAGGTTTGTATGACTTATTTTACTCTATTCTAAATGGCCTCCTTATATCTAATGTTCTGCCATCTTTAATGTATTAAGGTTGTAGACCCTGTAATAACTCGACACGGTAGTTGATACGCCCCTTTATTGATTTTAAGCAAAAGTCAAACAAATACACCATTAATTAACCCGATGTAGATGGATAGAAAACGCGGTGATCCCCTAGGATGGCGTGACTACCGTTCACTTCGGCGTTTCGTTCCAAAGTGTCTCAACGGTCCGTCCTCACACTTTACGTCATAACCGCTCGCTTGCTGTCAACCATCTGTGTTGCCAATTTAAAATAATACTAACACACTATTACGTGTTAGTCACGCCATCTAGGATTTCACCCAGGTACTAAACTTGGCGTTTTCTCACTTACAATCAAATCAACTTCCGTAAACGTATTTTATCTGTCCAACTGACACCTTGCTCCGACATATGTATACGGGAATTATTATGCTAAGCGCCTTTTCTTCAAAATGTTCCATTCAGATATTAGCCAGTACTGGGGCTACTGGACTTCCCATTGCGCAACCTAACCTATCTGGTGTTTTCAAAATATGTAATATTGGCATTGGAAGAGTAAGTAGTTGCCATCTAAGCAGTGTTTTAGTAGATCAATATAGTTGTGAGGCATATCATTGTCACTCAGTCTGTCCCTCACTACGTCCAGACATTCCCTAATTGGAACATTGGTAAAGAGCGACTCAACGTCAATGCTTACCATAACATCTTCCGGTTCCAATCGGATGCTTTGTAGGATCTGGACGAAATGACGCGAGTTCTTCACGAAATACGGTGTCATACCGACTAATGGCTGCAATACCGATGCAACGTACTTCGCAAGGTCGTAAGTAGGCGAGAAAATCTGACTTACGATAGGCCGCAGTGGCACGTTGGGCTTATGTACCTTAGGCAGACCATATAGCCTAGGTGGTTGGTATGGCTTGGGAACATATAACTTGCTACTTGTACTCATATTCTGTCAACAGGTCCTGGTCGTCTTGTATCAGTGCTCGTATACTGCGCGTTACTCTGGCCGTGGGATTATATGAGACCGGTTTATACACCTAGTTATCACATAACAACTCTCGTACCTTGTGGCGTTTCCCTTGTCGGCCTTAAGCACTAACATATCCTGGTTGTCCCGAATCCTTTTCAGTGCTTGACGCTCTTCCATAGTGACATTGCTGGCGGGTATCTTCGACTTCCGTAATATCACCGCGACGTCCTGTCGTAGGGTATCGGCATCACCGGGTGTTACTTTATTTATTACGGATAATCGTCTCCTCAACACTGCTGATTATATTTTCGTACGGTATTTGCTTAGGTGTTAATGCGAAGTTTAAACCTTTGGCCAAGATGTTAATTGCAGATTCATCTAAACTCGTGTTGGATAGATTAATTACGGTGTTACTGGTTTGTACGTAATAAAACGATTCCGTAGGTATCGTTTTATTCGCATACCGTCGGTTTAATAACTTCGAGAACTTTCGCTCGTGCGTAGCACTACATAGTTCAAATGTCCGACTTGCTTGTAAGAACGTTATCCGATCACACAAATCGTAATCAACGCGAAATAGGAACCAACTACACTTCGCATGCACGGCATATAACTCACACTGTACACTGTTGAGCTCACTATGTTTGTTGCGTATTAGCTATCTCAGGAGACGTACACTCGCGTTATATAGAATTTTACGGGAAAATGCGATATCACTACGTGGTTTTATACGCACACACGTAGGTAATAAGTCCCAATCGCGACATTTTGTTATAAATATCAACGATGTTTCCAGTCGCACTCGTTTCCTAATAATTCTAGGTGACGCACTGATTTTGCAATTTCCGACCCGTAGCGGTTTGCAATAGAAACTTTTAAACACTCGCGTTGCATGATTAAGAATATATATCTATATGGGAATTAACGCGAACATGCATTAGGTATTTACATACCTTATTTTGCTTGACGTTTCGAGACGGTTGCACGTCCCGTGGTCACAAGCTGACTGGTGTAGCGATGTAACGGTGTGTTCCTCTGTGGCCGGACCACATTTTAGTACTCAGATGCTATAATTCGATATAATACCTTGTAACGTTTATTCGTGGTGTAGAGAGATAAATTAGATACAGTATCGTTGGTTACGAAATACATTTATTTGTCAAGCGTTACACAATATAAACCCGGTAGCTAGTAGCGAGAGTTAAGACTCAGGGCAGGGTAGGCAGGCAGGCTGACGAGGCTTCGGTCCTCCAGAAGAGAAGACAGCACTTAACTGAGGCAGCGGCCAGGATTCAAAAGGGCGGTTCGCTGTCGCGCCGCTGTATTTATTTGCCGCTCGGAGGAGTTATTCCTCGTTTCGTACTACGACTTTTTCGTACTATAGTACGAATCAAGGAATTATTATTTTAATTTATTTTGTGTTCCTGTTTCGGCCCATTGATTTAATTTCTACATTTTGTATGAAATAATGTTCGAAGTACAGTCAACAACAAAATGTTTTAGCTTTTATATTTGTTTAGAATATTTATTTTGTTTGTTTCTGTTTCTACACGATTTTAATAGGGTTGATGATACTACTTAAATAATAATGCGGGATGTATTTTACATTGTTCAATTTCGAATACAATAGATTACTTTTAAGACGGAGTTCGGCAGGTAGAAAGGCGCGCTGTCCTTTCATGTCCTAGAGCGGGATAGAACCATAAACATAATGAGAGCAAAAAAGATAGCGGCTAGGAGATAATTTTTTGACCTCAGTCATACTTTGTACTGCCGGCTACGTCGCACGTTTATTCTGCGTCGTGATGTAGTTAGTGTGTGTCAATCAGTGAAGTTATGTGATTAAAAAGTGATATCGTTTTAAGGTAAGTCTTAAACTGTAATTTTTTTGATAGTTATAAGTTTCAGTATAATATGTCTGTTTTTTTCTTATATATTTCTTACAAAGTTAAAAAAATTATAATATTAGACTTCCAGTCTAGCTCATATAACCAACAATATCGAATTAGGTTAACCTAATCATATAAATAATTATGCCTAATCTTAAAATATGCAATATTATTGGCCATTTACGGTTAGTGTCATGAGCCGCATTTCGTTTTGATTTGAGGAAGTAGATAACAAATGCAATGATATTTCTTGATGTTTTACATTAAAATAATATGGTTAGGCGTAAAAAAATACATTATAATATGATTTCCGTACTTATTACAATAGATTTTTTTAATTTATAGATTGAAAATGTCGCAGCCAGAGCCTACAACTTCAACCAACAAAATTGAATATAATTTGGTTTCATCGAAAAGAGGCAATTTCCTTCTTATACGTGGCGGCTACAAATATGACCTAAAAAGAAAAAATAAAGATGGTTCAGCAGTTTGGCGTTGTGTAAAAAGACTAAAGTGTCAAGCAAGTTAAAAATGACCTGTGATAGTGTGATAAGAAAAGAAGACAGACATCGTTGTGATCTAGACTTCGTTTCAAGACAATATGACACGCATTTCGAAAAATGTAAAAAAGGAATTGTATCTGATGTGACGACACCTGTATCAAGTATTTTTAGAGATTCTGTTGCTGATATTAAAGACTCACGATTGAATTTAATCAACCAAATACCGATGTTTAACCAGGTTAAAACCAAATTGTATAAGATACGGAATTAATCATTAGGAGTTTCTAAATTGTGTTTTCAAAATATGAAATATGATTTAATTACTGAAAAATTTCATCATTTCTTACTTGCTGATTACAGATATACAAATAATAATAGGATTTTAATATTTGCAAACAAAAGAGCGAAGAGCGTACTAGAAAATAGTAATTATGATATTTTATGTGACGGCACATTTAAATTTTGCGTTAAACCTTTCTATCAATTATACTCACTACACATAGATTTTGGAAGTACAAATAAATATAACAATATAGCACCCGTTATTTTGCCTTACTGCCCAATAAGACTAAAAAACTTATGAAATCAAGTTTCAATTAATCAAAAGCCAGATTCCTAGCTGGAGTCCTAAATCATGTATTTTGGATTATGAAGTCACTGCGATGCAAGGAATCATATCAGTGTTTCCTGAAACGTTTTCGTTTTGAAACTCCGATCAACGGTTGTTATTTTTATTTTTCAAAATGTGTATGGGGTTTACCCCATACACATTTTGCGTAAGCGTGAATTTGGTAATACCTAGCTCTCTGGCTAAAGCCAGAGGGCTAGGTATTACCAAATTCAGCAATTCAGCGTGAAATTCACGCTTAAGAGGAGACATATTAAAAGATGTACTGCTCTAGCTCATTTACCACCACAAGCGGTAGATAATGGCTGGTTATATGTTATGTCTCGTAGTCCAAGTGACCAAACAGTAGTCCAATTTAATGACTATTTTGTAGACACCTGGTTAACTGAAAATTCGTTCTATGCAGATAAATGTTGATGCTTTAATAGAAAGCATAGAACCACAAATATGGTATAGAGTTGGCATGCTATAATAAATAAAAAAATAATTGTAAACCAACGAATATTGCTCACTTTTTGGAAAAGGAAGCAAATTATTTATTACGTATCAATAATAATTAATAAAAAAAAACATTCTTGCAAAGAAACAAGATACTATTGAAATCGACGAAAACATTGTCAACGTGGTTCAATAGTTCTTAAGAGGTGAAATCCCAGTAGATCTCTGTGTGGAATTGTTAGCCCTATAATAAATATGAGTCTTAGTACAAGGCACTGATTTGATAATTCTGTAAGGGTTGAGCTACTTCTGTCAGCACCGAATCACTCTTGTTTTATTTTAAGATAGATATAGTTCAATATGATTTTAGGCTTATGAAAGTAATCAAACAGTTATACCGTGTCAAAGTTGACTTTATTTTTACACCCATTTTATTTCATTGTATTTTTTGTAAACCACACTTCCTACTTTTATGTTGATTTGTTATTTGTGATTGATTTGTTATTTGTGATTGATGTATTATTTGTACATAACTACATTAGATTTTAAGATTATATCTTTTTGTTGATATTGTTTTAAGACAGATTAGAAGGAATATTTATTTTATGATTGGATTGAGTTGTACTGTGATTTATTACCAAAGTAAAAAATTTAAACTACCATTTTGACCTACACTTTAACACCGTTTTATTCTAATACCTACCTACTTAATCACAGTGTTACGTCTGACGATGTACCAGGACTACATACAATTTTAGGAGATTCAAGTAGATAATAACTTTCTATGAATAGAAAAACATATCTTAGTGTGTTATGCAACCCTGGTAGAAGAACCTGAATAATCCTGAGACTGAATGTCTCGATATTTTGTTACAAAATTGTTTTGATTTTCAATACAACATGTTTTTACAATCCTGAGTAGTTTATTTAATCACTTATTATCTTCCTTATAAGAATTTTGTTGCTGACTGTACTAAAAACATAAATTTCGTAAAATTAAAGTCAATGGGCCGAAACAGTGAACGAAAAATAAATTAAAATAATATTTCCTTGATTCGTACCATGGTACGAATAAGTCGTAGTACGAAACGAGGAATAACTCGCTCGGAGGGGAGCGGCCAGCAGGAGAAGTGGTAGGGGCCAGCGCTGTAGTGTGCATCGCTCGATGCGACGTCACACACTCCCCCCTTTAGGCCGGAATTTTTCCTGGGGGAAAAATTCTCTGGCCCCCTGCCGCCGACAGCGCCTGGAACAGAGAAGGCGAAGTGGTGTCAGTCTTTTAAGTTGCAAACACCACCTAAAAGAAATTTGGTTATGTATAACCCCCCCAACCATTCATACATCACGCATTCAATGGACCCCTTTAACAACAAAAAAAAATCCTTCATATCTCGCACACATGCCAGACACACTCACAACCAGTGCACTAGCTATCATTCAAACCAATCCGGTTCCTGCTTGAATGCAAAACACGTCGAGGATTACACATAAGCATAACTGAGATAGTCTTGAATAAATAGTTAATATTTATTAGTGACACTTCAAAACAATAGTTTAGAATTCTTATATATAAGTTAAGTTAAATAAAATACAAAAGAGCTGCTCAGTTTATGGAATATCTGTTATAATATTACTGCATAAAACAATTAAAATAAAAGGTCCACTTCGACAACAAAAGAGTGAGTGACAGGTCATAAAACTCAAGGCAGGTAGTCGAGACGAATGTAAGCCTTATGTGCGCGGGATAAGGTATTATTTAGAAAGCGCGCTAGCGGCTCGCTAAATAGAATGGGTTAATATTAATATCTCCGAGCATACTTTATAACGTAAACAAGGTGATTAGCACAACAAATAGATTCAAGAAACTTCGAACCCGTGAGACGCAGTTGATTACAGTTTTAACCACTGAGACAAAACACAAAGGATTTTAAAGATAAAAGAATTCGGTATTATTAACGACCATTATGGACTGTGGGTGAGCAGAAGTAATTATAACAACAAATTTGACGAGATTTTTGTATGAGATTAATAATTATTGTTTGTAATTAATTAATTTTAAATCTTTAATATGCCATTCGCCAACTGGCTTGCCAGTCATATCAGACAATTTGTAAACTAAAGGAGACCTTTTAGCTACAACTTTGCATTTAATAAATTTAGGAGCGAGTTTTTTATTGAAATATTTATCTTTATCGCTTAAATAGTAAGTACGCCGCCACACAATATCGCCGACATTGAATTCGGCCGGTTTACGACGAAGATTATAAGAATTACAATTACGTTGGTGAGCGGCTATCAAAGCGGCCTGTACCTTTTCGAAGATAGGAGACAAATGGTCGAGGGCCTCCACATATGTATCACGCGGTTCGAAGACAATATTAGGGTCAGATTTGTTGACCACATAGTGTGACCCACAAGTAACCAATTCACGACCAAAGACCAGAAAAGATGGAGAATAGCCAGCTACCTCGTTTACTGTGCAATTTATTGCAAACTGAATCTTAGGAACGACTAGATCCCAAACGCGCTGATCTCGTTCGATAAAAGTAGAAATAGCCGTTATAATAGATTTATTATAACGCTCGACTGAGTTTACATGGGGTGTATACAGCGGCGTATAATGCAAATTAGGAATTTTGTATTTGGTTATCAAATTTTTAAATGTGGAACTAATGAACTACTTACCATTATCGAGAACAATAGTCGACGGAATACCATGGACCAAAAAAACATTTTCTTCTAAAATTTTAGTAATTATTTCGGCAGTAGCTCGTTTAATGGGAAAAAGCATACAATATTTGGAAAAACAACAAGAAACAACAAAAATAAAATTGTTTAGCCTTCTAGAAGTAGGTAGTGGACCAATTAGATCAATGCTTAACATCTGGAATGGTTTATAACAAGACTTAGATCTACCCATATGACCTAAGGTTGAATGGTTTTGATGTTTGTGAGCTATACAAACATCACACGAATTCACAGCCTTAACAACGTCGGAATGCATATTCAGCCAGTAATCATTTAATGCCAAGCGCTTGTAGGTTTTAAAAATACCTAGGTGACCAGCCGTGGGCAGCGAATGGTTCTCAGCAATAATATTAGATCTTTGTTCCGACGGAATAACCTCCTTCCATTGAAAATCTCGAGTTAAAGGATTTAGACACTTTTTAAAACGATATAATTTATTAATAATAATTTGGTAGTCCACGAAAGATGTGGGATTATTTAGACAACCTTTATAAATGTTTCGATACCACGAGTCGTTAGTAGACATTGGGAGTGTTAGGTTTAAATTAGGAGTAATGTCATTGTCATTGATAATGGCTGCAACGGGAACAGAACGAGACAGAAGGTCGGGCAATATGTTGTCTGAACCACGACGATGTCGAATCTCGAAATTGTACGACGAAAGACGAACACCCCATCTGGCCAAACGACCAGTAGGATTATTAAGTTTTAGAAACCATTTGAGCGCAGCGTGGTCAGAGTAAACAATAAACTTTTTACCGTTATCGACATAACAACGCCAGTGCTCGATGGCAGATAACACAGCGAGTGCCTCGCGCTCAGTAGCGCTGTAATTCTTTTCAGCATCAGACAAAGACTTACTGAAATAGGCTATGATTTTTTCTTCGCCTTTCATAACCTGGCAGAGGACAGCGCCTACGCCGTAGTCGCTGGCGTCCGTGTGTATCTCAAAAGGTTCGGAGTAGTCCGGACAAGATAAAATAGAAGGAGAGGACAAGCAGTCTTTCAACTTGATAAAAGCCTGGTCCGCCTCTTTAGACCAACAAAAAGGGGGAGCCTTTTTACCTTGAGAGGTTAATTTGTTTAGAGGTGACGATATACGACTAACATTTGGAATAAATCGCCTATACCATGAAGCCACGCCCAGAAAACGACGTAGTTCCTTTTTATTAGAAGGGGTAGGGTAATTAATTATGGCATCAATTTTATCAGGATCCGCATGGAGACCTTACGAATCGACAACGTGACCTAAATATTTTGTTTTATCCCGAAAGAAATTACACTTATCTAAGTTTATAGTGAGATTTGCCATTTTAAATTTTTCGAAAATACGTAATAAAAGCGTAATATGTTCTTCAAACGTTGACGATATACATACAATGTCGTCGATAAAACAGAAGACCTTGTTTTCAAATTCAGGACCGTAAAACAAAGTGTCGACTAAACGTTGCTGAGTTGCGGGTGCGTTTATTAGACCAAACGCCATTCTTTTAAAATGAAACGTGCCACGAGTAGGTACATAGAAAGCGGTCTTAAAACGATCCTCCTCTTTAATCAACTTCTGCCAGAAACATTTAGAAATATCTTAACTAGATAGGTATTTAGCATCTCTCAAGTTATCTAGAATTTCTGAAATGTAGGGCAAATTATAAGCATCTTTTCTAGTGACAGAATTCAATTTACGACTATCCAAGCAAAATCTTAGTTCGCCGTTCTTTTTAGGGGTTAGAATAACCGGGTTAGACCACGGACTTTCAGAGGGTTCTACGACATCTTCCTTCAACATTTCGTCTAGTTGTTGTATCAAAATGCGTTGTTTATCGGGAGACATACGATAATAACGCTGACGAATAGGTGGGCTATCGCCTGTGTCAATAGAGTGAGTAATGAGAGTTGTACAACCGAGACCCCGCTTTTTATAAGAAATATCGGAAAATTAAGAAATAATGTTATCAGCGGCAGCTCTCTGTTCAATAGATAAATTATTATAAGACACAAGGTGCGGTGAGTCATCGGTCCGCAGCTCAGTAACTTGTAAATCAGTTTCATTCAATAACAACACCGACTCTAAATGGTTAGGAAATAAATTAAAAATTCGCCAAAAATCCATACCGAGAATTAAACTATTTTTAATCCCTGGCACTACATGAAAATTTAGGGAAACTGTTTTATTTTGAAATTCAATAGGAAGAGAGATAGACCCTAAAGAACACATTTTTTCACCACCAGCGGTTACCAAACTCAAAGGCTGAGAACAATCCAACTGATACTCATTATTTAAAAAGAAATTATGAGAATTGTTACCCAAGATTGTAACACATGAGCCAGAATCCAACAGGCTGACTACAGGTTTACCATTTACAATAACAGAAATATAAGGCGAGTATTCTATATTAAAATTGCGGATTGAGGATAGACTATAACAGTAAAAAATTTTTTTTAGATAGTTTAACCAATTATTCCACTCGGTTTTATTGAAATTATTTGATTTATTTATTCCCCAATCCTCGCTTATTAGTTTTTCGGGTTATTAGCTTTAGGATTACATTTAGGACAATCAGACACACGAAAACCTTTTAGACCGCATTTAAAACGAATTAAAAAGTGTGGTTGGCGACAATTATACAAACTATGAGAATTGGATCGACACCTGGGACAGAACCGGTTGTCGTTTTTATTAGTGGTGGGTAATTTGATAGCGTTTATCTGTGGTGGAGCGTCAAAGTTTTTATTAGAGTTATTATAATATGTTTTTGGTTTGTAATTAGAAAAAATAGGTTTTTGAGGTTGGTGGGCAAACTCGGGCAACAAGATATTGGGTGTGGCTTTGGAAGATTCCCGATGGTCTTTAGTTCATTTATGAAAGGTCTCAAATTCACGACAGACACTAACGAGACAAGGGATATCGGCCACCTTAGCCGTTAAAATAGTTTGACTGTAACATGGCAGGACATTACGCAACAAAATATCTAATTTTTCAGACTCACTAATAGGCACATCAAGACGAGAAAACATACCCTGCATTTTAGCAACAAAAAGTGTTATATTTTCGTCCTCAGCTTGAAGGCAAAACCTAATTTCGTTTAAAATTTTAAAATCATAGTCAGTCGGGCTAAAATCACGCTTTAAAAGACAACACAATTCACTCCAACTAGAAACCTGTTCTTTGAGCGAACGATACCAGAACAATGCATCGCCCGTAAATATCTCAAAAGCAAATAGTAACATTTTATTTTCGGGAATACACCTAGCCTGCATAAATTCATTAATTTTTTCAATGAACCCGCGAACACAAGACTTGCCATTATATTTAAATTTAGCGAGTTCGGAAAACAATTTACGTTCGTTCTTAAAGTCGTCAGAAACGACGGGGGTAGATACAGAGCAGTCCTTTTGTACTACGTGCGAAGTTGGTTCAGATGTACCCGAAATCAAAGTGCGCGAATAGAGGTTTTGGTCAAATTGTGATCTAAGCAGAGAAATATTATTTGTAGCCCTAATTAAGGAGTTCCGGATAGCCGAAATTTCCTCTTCGGGGTCTAAATCCGAATCCAAAATAGTTTCAGAGGGAAACTGAGACGCTAGTGTCGCTATCTGCTGGCGCAGCTCGGCTACGGAACCAGACTTGTCACCCCCCGAATAATCAGTTCATAAACCAGCTCCGATTTTACTAAATGATTGAAGTTAATTTTATAAGACATTGCTAAGTTACTTAGAAAAAGATTAAACAGATAAAAGATTAACCTAACAGCACCAAAAGTCACTCACACAGGGGTTATACTTATAATATAACAATAAAATAAAAGGTAATATAAATATGTTCAGAGTGGGTCATTTAAAAAGAAAGATATTTGTTATCTAGCAAGTAAACTAGTTACATTCGCAATCCGTAAGAATAATGCGAAGCGGAATCTACCCTCACATAAAAAATGTAATTGTACAATTAAAATAATTCCCAAAACCGTTACTTAGTCTAACGAATTTGGGTTAGAAAAGAAGTTATAAAAGTACATAAGATGTGGCGCAAGCCTTTAGTCGACTATCTTGCCTGAATAATGCGTTATAATTTAGCTTACACAATTAGAAAAAAATCAACGACTTACCGACTGAACACACTTACACACAGAAACACAGAAAAAAGGAAGCGACCAGAAGCCGAGTCAGATGCCTGAGCCCTTAAAATTGTTCGAGCGCCAGTGTAACGTTTATTCGTGGTGTAGAGAGATAAATTAGATACAGTATCGTTGGTTACGAAATACATTTATTTGTCAAGCGTTACACAATATAAACCCGGTAGCTAGTAGCGAGAGTTAAGACTCAGGGCAGGGTAGGCAGGCAGGCTGACGAGGCTTCGGTCCTCCAGAAGAGAAGGCAGCACTTAACTGAGGCAGCGTCCAGAATTCAAAAGGGCGGTTCGCTGTCGCGTCGCTGTATTTATTTGCCGCTCGGAGGGGAGCGGCCGGCAGGAGAAGTGGTAGGGGCCAGCGCTGTAGTGTGCATCGCTCGATGCGACGTCACAACCTACCTAAAGTCTACTTTCATCGGAATATATACATATATTTAGTCCCTTAAGAGATATCTTTTTAATTAATAATTTATGTGGTCCGGCCGCCAGGCAGTGCTCTCTGGCCGCGCCACCTCAAGTTAAATAGAGTATAATGAACTATTAATAAATCAATATCACGAAAAAAAACTACCTAAAGAGTACCTTGCATACCACAAATATGGTCCAATAAACCCCTTTAGTTAAGGAGTTATTGGTCGTAGGGTGTGGTCCGGCTAGAAGGTATACTCTGCAGCAAGTCAATTTTGCAATATTTAATATTAACTATCCATAAAGCAATTTATATAATAGTACCTTTTCTCTACTCTTCGTTATAACTTTTTTCTCTCAAGAAACTATTCATTTTGATCAATTAATCTTTAAAGTATGTGGCGCGGCTAGGGATGATTACTTTTAGCAAATATAACGAATCTTTATTTCTTTATGCCAACGATAACTGCATAATAAGTACTTTATAAAAAGACCTGGACTTCATCTATAAACATTTATTTTTATTACCAACAATGATTTTGAAAAAGGTGCACTGAGTAAGTGAAAATTTTGGTTTAAAATAAACTAACTATAAGAGAAATAAATATATATTTTCATAATCAAATATAAACAATAAAAAATTGGTAATACAATAGATTTTATAAATTGCGGAACTTAGGCCCACTTGCACAACGATTCTTAAATTGAATTAAGATGTATTTAACGAGAAAAAATATATTAAACACCACTAGCGTCTTGCACAACGAAAAATTTGTCGAGTAATATGATTTAAGAACTGTCAAAATTAATTACCGAAAATCGGCTGTTTAGTGGCTAATTTCATTAAAGAACTGTCACACTGATGTTGGCATCTTGTCATTAGCGACGAAAATTATCTATAATTATATAACTGGACCGGACGACGCAGCAGGGGGAGGCCTATGTCCAGCAGTGGATGTCCCTAGGCTGACATGATGATGATGATGATGATATAACTGATAACAATGTACCTACTTATGTTATTGTTAACCCTAGAATCCTACACTATTTGGCGCACATGTTATTCCTACACTGGGGTGCTGGAACACCCCATACTAAAATGACTGGAATCCTTAAAATAAAAAAAAACAATTCATGAAAATACGTTTTATTAAACATAATCGGTAATTTGAGATCACAAATCAGCCTTATTACACAAAGTTAAATGTATTTTGAGCAACAGCGCTTGCAGGATTTGGTCCTTTTTTGAGGATCACTGCAATGGACTAAGTTGTAATTGAAATAAGTTGGCATCCGGTAACGGTCCTCCAAAAACTGTCTGCTGAAACTTTGTTTGGCTTATTATTTGATCTTGAACACTTGCAAAGAACCCAGGAATTACAACTGGTCCCAACTTCTATTTCTTCCTCGCTAGATTTGTGGTCTAGAATAGAGCTTATTTCTTGGTAATTCATACCTCTGACAGCCATCCGAAACAAAATAAATAAACTTCATTGAATTTTACCTTCATAATATCTAAAAGTATCTGTATTTAATTCATATAAGACTATTGTTTTAATAAATAATCAAATTTAATAACTTATTACATATAAATGCATCAATCGTAATAAAAAAATAATCTTACGATTTTACTACACTGGGGTACTGGCGTACCCCACAGCACTTATACAGGCGACCACACAACGCGGTCCCTCGTCACGGTATTGACGTAACCCGAGCGGTTGACACCAAACTAAAATACTCCGACGCGCGAATTCGTGGATATTAAAGAAATTGAGATATTTAGAAAACAAATCGGTGTGGGGTGCACCTGCACCCCATGTAGGGTTCTAGGGTTAGTGCTCAAAAGTTTCTAGTAATACAGGAAAAAATGTTCTGGCGAGTGAGTCATCCAGAAGCACTTTTTTTGAACAAAAGTGGCTATTGCTCGAAATTTGCACCAATTGTCTAAGACTATTATACCTTTTTGGATAGCAGGTAATACTAGAAAGTTACTCCAATACTTTACATAACATGCCATATATTTTTTTTTTCAAATAATTGCATTTTTGTGGCGTAATTTTATTTTATTCGAACATTTTTTGCGTGTTTATTGGCTCTATTTTCAAATTCCACGTTGAGCTAGTAGGTTTATTTTAATTTAAAAGATGGAACATTTAATTGTCCATTAAATAAGACCCAATTTGCCATCAAAAATCGTCAAAATAATTTTTTACAAGATGTTTATAACAAAAATTTGGAATTTTCTCTAAAAATCTTAAAAACCGTTTTATTCCAAAATGGTGCATTTTGGACCACTATATGTAGGGGGTAAAAATACTCCATTTTGGCTCTAGAATCACCTCCCGAAGGGAATACGAGCAATTACAAATCACCCTGTAGATATTAGTAAAATGGGGGAATGCTGCTGTAAGTTCTCAAGGAAAATTCAAGCAAAACTGTGAATGACAAGGTCGTTTAGTGAAAAGCTTATCAAATTATTCATGCTACTTTTATAGGCCCATTTACACAATACATCTATTTTGAAAACTAACAAATGCAAATCGTATGAGCTCCAATTCTTGCCGTCATCTTACTTACATAATTATTATACCTATCATAGATAGTATTAAAATAGCCACCTTGGTTAACATTTGTTCAGGCCAAGATGAATAATAAAACATGTTTATTTTTAGTAAGATTTGGAGAAGTTATATCTCAGTTGGTACTTCACATAGTGGAAATCTCAAATAACACTGTTTTATAACGATTGCTGAGTTCAAACGCTATCGGTCTGCGAAATGCTTTTATTCTATCAAATCTGGTTAGACTAGATTGCGGACGTCGGGCTACAACGCGAAAGTCTCGGATGCAACCGACTTGAACCAGAAAGTATTTGAAATTGCTTCTCACATCAACAACGTCTCACACGAAAACAGTTTAATACTTATCAAACGTTAGTTTGTTTAAGTTATGAAACAACGGATATGGTAAGCAATAAAGGTTACCAACTCACACAGTTCTGAAATTGCCAACGAAAATAAATATACAGCGAAGTTGACAAAATCTCCCTATACGAAGCCACACAATGCCTTTTATTTCGGCCTTAAACATATAGGATTCATATCAATAACTTGTGAGATAAGGATTCGAACAGAAACTTCGTCGCATTTTTGTAGTCTAATCAATTTATATTAATTATTGCTTGTTTTTAAATTAACCATGCTACTTATAACTAATAATTGTATTGTGATCTAATAAACCTTATTCTATTCTATTTTAGCGGGATCACTGTTCTTTGATTTACTGACGCCTAACTTTGACAACAGGATATTAAGTGACTAAGTAGTTGAACTGCTTTTGTAAGATTAATCTTCGTTTTATTATCTGAGAATCTTCAGGAATATTTATTGGCAACGGGAAGAGGGATATTTGGGTCTACTATGATGCTCTTTACATGAATGAGCAGCCCAGTTATAGTTGTGTAGATTCAAAGTAATAAAGGTGTGAGTGTTTTACAGAACACTTCAAAAATATTAGTATAGGATATACTCTGAATATTTTAGTCAAAAATCTCCCCACAGCTAAGTAGCACAAAAAATTTCAAGATGTTTTGTTGTGGGCATTATATTGAAAGAAAGCTGCGCTTTCATTACTTCATGCCATAAAAAATTATGTAGACTTAACACCGATATACATGATTTCAATAAGTTACTATAAACATTAAACAGTAACTTTACCGAAATAAGCTACACGGTACACTAGATTTAAAAAAAATTAAGAATGCAAGCTGACAGAGAGGCCAAACCGCAGTGGCTACAATAATCCGAAAATTTTAGCGTGCTGCCAGGATCCCGTGCCAAACTCCGCTATAATAATATTAGGATCCGCGCGTAATAGGAGGCGAGCCTATTGCTGTTACCGGGCAAATCACCAGACTCCGAGCTGCTACTGAGAATTCAGAAAAACTCAGTAACACTTTTTACCCGACCTGGGAATCGAACCCGGGAACTCCGATTAGCAGACACATACGCTATCCACTGGACTACAGAGGCAGTGGTAATATAAACAAATAGTATAAATATAAAAAAATCCATACCTACTTGCACATCATCAGATAACTCTTTTATTTCACTGTCGAACTCTAAAAGTCTTATTTATTTACTAGCTTTTGGCCGCTGCTTCGCACGCGTAAATTACGATTAGATAAAATATGCTTTTACAAACACACCAGGCAGGTGTGTTTGTAAAAACAGGTGTCCTGCAGGACACACTCCTACATGCTAAATTTAATCTTCTTGCGCCCAGTAATTTCGGCTGTAATGTGTCTGTCAGTCAGTCAGCAACGCAAGGATTTTACATACACAGATTGAAGTGATTCCATTGAAAAAATTAAAGTTTTTACACAAATTCTGAATCCCTTTGCCACCCTCTCAGGAGAAAATTTTCAAAATAAATGTCTTTGTGTTTGCTAACGTCATTTGCGGATCCAATAAACAAAGTATGAAGTTAATCTCTTGAAGGCGTAAAAAGGTTTCATACAAATTCTGACTCCGTTTTTTAGCCACTTACGGTAAGAATTTCCACTAAGACTTTCGTAGTGTTCGCTAACTTCATTTGAGGAACCAATATACAAAGTTTGAAGTTAATCCATTGAAGGGATAATAAGTTTCGTTTCATTCACATTTTGAGCCCCTATCTTACGCCCTGAGGGTGGCAATTTTCAAAAATCATCTTCTTAGTTTCATACCATACACACTTTGACCCCCTATCTTACTCTCTTAGGGGTAAAATTACCAAAAAATTTATTCTTAATCTTCACTATTATCATTTGAGGAACCAATATACAAAGTTTGAAGTCAATCCACTGAAGGAAAAAAAAGTAACACACTTTGACCCCTATCTTACCCCCTGGGGTAAGGTATGTTCAAAATGTTCACTATCGTCGTTTAAGGAACCAATATACAAAGTTTTAAGTCAATCCATTAGAGAGATAAAAAGTTACATACAAACTTTGACCCCCTATCTTACACCTTTAGTCAAGGAATTTCCAGAAAAATTATTCTTATTGTTTATTATCGTCGTTTGAGGAACTAATATACAAAGTTTGGAGTCAATCCATTGAAGGAATAAAAAGTTTCATACAAACTTTGACCCCCAGTTTTACCCCCTTAGGGATGGAATTTCCAAAAATCCTCTCTAAGTGCTACCCTGCACTCTTCAAGGAACATACATGCTAAATTTTATCTCCTTTGACCAGTAGTTTCGGCCGTAGCGTGTCTGTCAGTCAGTAAGTAACGCAAGGATTTTATATATTAAGATTTATTTATTTGTATGGGAAAACAAACAGATACATACATTACTTAATAAATAATGGTGCAACAAAGAATAGGTTAGTATGTAGCCCACAACGTTATCCATATTTACACATACATACATATCGTCACGCCTTTTATCCCCGAAGGGGTAGGCAGCGGTGTATTTCTACACCCACTTTTCGCCAGATATACTTTAGTCCCACGTAATAAGGGGTGAGCCTATTGCCGTACCGGGCACATTTCCAGACTCCGTGCTGCTACTGAGAATTTCTTGACAGAAAAACCCAATAACACTGCCCGACCCAGGAATCGAACCCGGGACCTCCCGATCCCACGAGCACACCCATGCCGCGAGACTAAAGAGGCAGTCGTATAGGGTTTGATGTCAAGTTTTCCGTCTCTACGCAAAGATGGTATTTGCATCGTGTTATCCCTTAGTCGCCTCTTACGACACCCACGAGAAGATAGGGGGTGGTGACACTTGTATTCTATGCCGTCAACCACACGGAACTCCATATTTTGATTAGTTATTTATCTAATTATTATTTAAACAGAAAATTCGAGTACGAGTAGCATCTTACAGTACAAAAAACAATGAAAATAGTGACTTTAAAAATGTAGGATTTACAATCTTCTTTATACAGCGACATTTTTGGAATAGTATACAATATTAAATTAACTAGGTAAGGTAATGTCATTTTATTATATGGTTTGAATGACTTCTTATAAGGCCTTTCTACATTTATTTGCCGAAAATGTAAATAAATCCAAATGTATAAAATATAGATTATAATTTTTCGCTAATCGACGCAAAGGCGCGCACACTTCAGCAGTAGTGCGACAAGATGTAACTGCAAATAGTGGTCGTGCGCGCACCTCACGTCCAATTACAGTCCGTGGAACAATATAACTTAGGTTGTTAGATAGCTCTGAGCAGTCATATCTGTTATTGCATAAGTCGAAGAGAAACATAGTTTCTAGAAACAGGTGTCTAGACGCTAGATTAGTCAGATTTATATTATTTTGCATATTTTGACTACGGAGGGCAAAATTATGACGACAAGTATTATTAAGATATCATGGTATTGCAAGGCTTTAATAAACTTGTTTTGTACTCTCTCCAAGCTGTCAATATACTATTGATATAGAAGATTCCAAATGTGTACGGCATATTCAAAATGAGACCGATTTGTACAGGTGCGTGTATGTCTCACGTCTTTCTACCTTCATATGTATAATGGATATTTCCATGGAATTCTGTCAGGATTGACAAACTGAAAAAGAAAAAAAGCGTGTTGATAAAATGTATCGCTCTTATCGACCAAGAGTGATTTATTATGGCTGCAAATATAACATGTATTTTAAATGAATATTTTGTCAGTAAATAGTACGAAAGTCATCGGTGGCTCGGCAGGGCAAAAAAATATATTTCGATGTGCAATTACGATACATAAGTTGTAATTCAGAGGCATGGATTAAGTCATTGTTTACAAAACAATAATGTTATTAAGGGCCTTCCTCAAGGTGGACCGACAATCTTGTTGGTATTGCAGGAAACGAATAAATGCGGGTGGCTCAAGATCAGTCTATGTGAAGAGACTTGCGGGAGGCTTACAATAAGTATCTCAGTATCTATAGAAGGCAAGGTGGACCAACGATTGCGATTGGTATTTTTGGGAAAGGCACTGCTGCGGGCGGCTCATGATCCGTCTGTGTGAAGAGTTTTCGGGAGTGTTTCAGTATCTATATGTACATATAACTACCATTATCAAACAACTAAACCATACGTAGCTGCAGCACTAAAGAATACTACTAAAGTTATGCACATAGGATTTAAATTAGCTTAGTGTACCTACGTAAGTCTCTTTTTTCATAAAATATGAAAGGAGAGCTGTCATTAATATTAACATCTATTTTATTACTGGTAGATTATAACATATGCTGCCTTCATAAAATATCGAAAGCTGAGCTGGCATCAGCTCACATTTCTACAGAAATCAGAGATCAACATTAACTGGATCCTTCGCCCAAAACCGATACAATTTCAGTCGTAAATTTACCTATATAGAGCTTAGAAAGTGGGCCTCGAACAATATCAGGAATTATTACGAGCCATGCGTTACGAGCTCTTTTGACCAAACGGCTGGGCCACTACAGTGTCAATATTGGCAAATTATAGCAAAACTTACACTGCTAATACTATAAAATTAAATTTTGGTTCAGGAAACGATCGTTTCGATCCAACTTACAATTATTTCTACAAATAACTTCCGAGACAAAAGCCGCTGGACTTGGCTAAACAATTTTGATGATTTTAATTTTATCTTTCATATTTCAAGCGCATAAAGGCATATAGTTGTTCCTTTTTTAGGTGTTTCCTGCCACGAGAAAATGATTTTATACACTCAACTACAAGCAGCTGATAAGATTTATACTTGTAGAACAATCACAGCTAGGTCTTCTTTACGTTAGACTATTCAGTAACCAGTGAGAAAAATAAAAGCTACGGTCTACAAATACATTTAGTAACGTGATTTGTGTACTTCTTATACTTTAAGTATACTTTATCTTACCATTGAAAACAGTTAGTTATAAGTTTTAATAAGACCAGGTGTCTGATTATTCCAGACAATCGTCGACAATACCGTCGTCCAATTACAAAGTCGTCATTTTTCTCTTCCAAGCCATTTTATGTAACGAAAAGGAGATTTCTTATTACAGAATTGCATTAAAAGCTGTCGCTGGACTACGTTCTTTGTCTGTTAGAGGAAAAACAAAATGATCTTATTGGTTTTGCGTTCCTGCTTTTTTTCCACTGATTATTTTTCAAGAAGATTATTGACTGAAGAAACAAGCAACAAAAATGTTGAAACAAGCATCGAGAAAGGTACGGCAAAGTGGTTTAGGCACATGAAAAGGATGACGAAAGACTGACCAAGCAGATATATAAGGCAAGTGTGAATGGGACAGGACGAAGACCTAGACGAACGATCTCTGACCAGATTGGAAACATCTTAAAAACAGTATAGGTCAGAAGTATCCTAAACAGAAAAGCATGCATGAGGAATTTGATAGGAGTGAATGAAGCAAGGGAGATATGTCAGGATCGTTGCAAATGGCGTTCCGTAGTCTCTGATTACCCCTCCGGGAAACAAGCGTGAGTCTGTGCATGTATGTATTGACTGAGGTCCAGTTTAGTAGACTATATTAACGTTTACTCCCGTTTAAGTGTAACGTAAAAAAGACCTTTCAGGTCTCCACTGTTACGTTATCCCTACTAGGGTGTGTTTAAATGAGAACATGAGTTGAATGTTACAATAAAAATTGATTTAATTGCCAAGAAAATCTACACACCATTTAGCAATAGAAAAAAATTACTAGTAATGCGTAATTAAAAAAATATACACAGGGTCGCGTGATTCGGCGATGGGTGAGGTTTCTGTTGAGAGTCCAGCTGCCGATGGTCCAGGAGAGTTGGTGACTTAACTTGGTGTGCTGCAGCCGCCGCAAAGGAAAGCGCGAAGCCAACGCGTCCGCTTTTATAGAAGCTCGCAGTGTGGTGGGGGCGGAGGTGCAAGCGGCTGAGAGGTGGTGTCAACTCGACGTCACAGCGACGTCACACACTCCCACCATTAGTCCCACCATTACCAGCCACAGAATTTTCCCAGAGGGAAAATTCTGTGGCTGGTAGGCGGCAACTGCATTCCGGAACCCTGAAACAGATGAGTGGTAGTGGTGTCAGTAGGTTAAATACAAGGCAACTATTAACCCTGAAAGAGGAAAAAAAAACAAGTATAACTCTCGGCCATTCATACGTCACCAAGCATTGAACGTTCCTATAACCTGACATTCATCACATACAAAAAGGCCTACACACAATCATACGCATGAACAAGCCAGCATTCATTCACGATGCGAGTCGTATTCATTATAATACACGACGCGCGAAGAGGTATTATATTTGAGTTTTATAGCAAATAGCCACCCAGTCTATGTTGGTAGGCACCACCTGACCACCAATATTCGATAAGTGAAATTAATTGAAAGCGTATAAGTCGTAAACCAATATTACGATCTTACTATATTACGATACTAACAATCATACGATTAGTTGGCAGAATCACAAACAAATTGCTCATTAACGCGCTCGATGCGAATTGTAAAAGCATAAAAAAGTGTTCATTATAATTAAGTATAAAGTATAATACAATGTTTTGAGCCGAGTGATCGGCTGACGTAAACAAGTGAGTCATCACTGCGCGCTTGGTGCCGGCCGCATTCCATTGTCGCGGACAATTAACTGGTTTCTGATTATGATACAAAATCAACAACGGCAAATACACAATTCGGAATAGGTTGCAATGTATAGTACATCACCGCAGGAGACAATCGATGACATAGTATACACAACCATAGCCAAAAACACAAAAAAAATATTCGCGGCAAGATGTAATGTATAGTACATCGTCGAAGGAGACTGTCGACGACATAGTATACACTACCATAGTTAAAAACACAAAAAAAAACACAATCGAGAATCGAACCACAGACCGATCCGACACAACCTTTCAGCCACTGAGCCATAAGGGAAAAATTTTTTTTTTATTATATTTCGATCAGTCATTACTAAAGCTATATATAACAAGATATTTGGGTACATGATTTAGCTGAAATTAGGAGTTAAAGAATTTTATATTATTTGTAACGAAGTGTTAAGTTATTTTAGTGATTAGTTCATTAGTGATGAGCATTAATCATTACATTTTTAAACTTTGTAGTGAGTTAATTTAAGATCTTTTATATGGCAATCACTAAGAGAAACACATCTGACATTTATATAGTTAGATAGTTATCTGATATTTCGATAATTAGTTAGATAAATAACAGATTCTTGCAAAAATATTAAGTTTGGAAAACCTCTTCGACAATTTATAACAGTAATAACTATTCATGTTTTATGTTAGCATATTTATTCATGTTTTATGTTAGCATGTTTATATAATTCGTTAACACAACAATGCGTTATCTTGTGACTTGTGAGCTCCAACTCGAAAACAATAGCACTATTGTTGGCCTTCACAAATAATTATGTAGGTAATTATAACTTCGCATACATATGCGTCTTACATTGTTGTTAATGACACTGTACCCAATCGTTTATAAACACATTTATGCTATAATAGAATAAGATTCAGTTATTTTATTCAGCTTTTAGGTTTAAAATAGTTGATTGTAAAATACGAAATGGTATTCTTAAACTTGTACATCAATTAATTCGCTTTAGTTATTAAAGTATATAAATTATTGATTTATGTATAAGTACCCACATTAGTTATTTAAGTATTGAAATGATTTATTAATTTGTGTGTAAACAGCCACTTTAGTTATTTAATGAGGTATAAATATTATTTATTTGATTCATATGTAAATAGGCACTTATTTATTCAAGAAAAGAAGTTATTGATTCAATTTATGTGCAAATACCCACTTTAGTTAAAGTTAGTTTCAATTCAATTAAGTTTGATAAATTCAGTTAGATATAATAACATTTGCGTTAACACAAGAACACAATATAACCACTACTTAAACTGGTCTAGTAAAACCAGATGCATAGCATTTAGTAAAAAGGAAACAAGTTACATATTGACAATTAAGTAGTTTTCCGGCCGTCAGCGGCTTAATTTTACCATTTATTATCATTATATGTTTTATATATTTCAATAGAACCAGACATTGAAAGAACAATCCTAGCGACACAAAACATTACAAAAAGAACATAATTCAATAATTGCGACGCAGGAATTTTATGATTGAGTTCACAATGAACAGTAAATGCATAAATAGATGCATTCTCAAATAACATGCCGATAGGCAGCAACAAGAAGATAAAATCGAAGACCAAAAACAACGATTTTAGCAAAATAAACATTTGACAAAACGAACAACTAATAATTCTGCGATGATATTCGTATTTCTATACCAAATAGACAATAATTACATTCGTTCATTATTGTTAGTGAGCAACCTGCATGTGACACGTGTACATTTTATTAATAAATGAACGCGGAATTCTAGCTAGATACCTAGTATATAATACGCTAGCATCTTAGGTACGTTCATTTTCAGCCAGTCCAACTATAATAAGTAAACGTGGCATAACAAAGATGCAACTTTCTTAGTAAGAAAGAAAAGAATAGTTGATTTTAAAAGATAATCGCCGTAGTAGGCGGTAAAAGTATTTAATAATAGCTACTTTATAGAAATATATCGCTGTACAAAATCACTAGCAGAAGGTTATAGTAGAAAAATGAAAAGAAGTGAGAAAGAGAAGGGTGTGAATTCGTTCCATAAGTCAGCCAAAGCAGATTATTAGCAATAGGTAACTACCAGTAGCACTTAATTACCTTAGTGGCATTTAAAAAAGCTAATCGCGAAGCATACGATCAACGAAGGTGACCTTAGCACGTCGTTAGTGGACGTGAGGTCATAAATCGCAATACAAAGAATGCAATCAAGGAATGTGACCACAGCGCGTCATTTAGTTGACACGTGGTCGCAAGCAAAACGATTATAACTTGTTACTTATGCGGTTGATACAAAATTAATTATCACACGCGGCAACAGAAATAGTTATAATATAAAATGCTTACCATGCGTAGTAAGACAAAATTTGTCTGTTGTGACCGGCTCAACACAAAACCGACCTTCCGAGCACAACAGAACAAAAAGAGAAAATGTCTTTTGTGGCCGGCATAACACCACCGACTTTTCGTCCACAATAAAACAAGCAAAAAGAAACAATAAATGCCACTAAAATAATTACACACTGCTTTGGAACGATTTCACACATACACAAAAAAATAAAAAATAAAGACTCACCGGCAGCGGATTCTCAACAAAACCTCACCTATAATATTCCCGTGGGCGCCACTGTAACGTAAAAAGACCTTTCAGGTGTCCACTGTTACGTTATAGGGATAAGTAGGGACTTAGGGTGTGTTTAAATGAGAAACGTAACCACGTTTCTCATTTAAACACACCCTAAGTAGGGATAACGTAACAGTGGACACCTGAAAGGTCTTTTTACGTTACATAAGTAAGAATAATAGTGACTTTTCTTCTTTCTAACAATGCAGCAGTGTCCCATTCAAGTACATATCACGTATCGCGAGAGACGACAAACAATGAACGGGCACAAAAGAACACGCAGACTTGAAACAACTATTTGTGGATCACACAAGTGTTATCTACCGAACGTACCAAACACGCAGTACTCGGTGTACAGTAAAGCCGCGAATCGTCACTTATACCACTGCGCCATCCGTGCATCTGTGCATATTGAATAAAAAATAGATTTGGGCAATTTGTTTTCGATAATCGATAAGACTCCTTATCACTCAGGAGTCTGATCGTCTAACAATAACCTGCTCACTAGTTTGGCAGACACTTCTAGATAAAATTATGAGACATTTGGCACTTATTACACATTAAAAGACAGCTGAACAATCAAGTTAAAATCGTTTCTTTGTATGTTCATCTTCTAACAAGACAACTTTATATCGTGGCATATCACAATTTTGTGTCGCTTAGGGTAAGACCGTACTGGGCAATACTAAACTGCAATGAAGTGCAGCAGGGTAACAAATATTTTTATGTAATAGACAGCCAACGAGCAGATGGATCGCCTGATGGTAATTGATAACCGCTACCCATGGAAACGAGCCATACCAGAGGAAATACAAGAGCGTTGCTGACCGTCGTCATGGAAAATAAATAGGCGGAGGAGTGGGGTGAGGAAGTAGATAATGGGTATGGGGCCTCCGGCACTCTCACTCACCGAACGAACCGAACACATGGATACTGAATCTTTACGTCGATATTCTGTAAGAGGGTAGTACTTGCCCGGTCGAATCGGTCCCATTTATGTTAAAAGCAGCAAGCCTTTACTATCTCGCAAGCAAAATGATCTCACGACAATTACATCCCGTCTATTTGAATTCGTCATCCAGTGTCTTACGTAAACGACGGAAGTCGAAGCGACGTAATGCGATGCAAGGCAATAGTATAAACTGCATCTAATTGTGAATTGTTGTATAATTTTCGTATGTAGATATATAAATAAAATCGTGTCACGTCGCTTTGCTGCGTTCAATAGTTGGTTACTTGATAAGAGATTACACACGCTACTTGTCAACTTCGGTACCTTAAAATGATGTTCTTTAGCCCACACTGTAGCCCTCATACGGTACACTTTATTTATTTATTTAAAAACTTTTTGCACATACAAACTGTACAATGGTGGGCATAATGCCTTGAGGCATACTCTACCTGTCGATCCTTAGGTGGTGCAGAGATAAATGTGGTAGGTGCTCAAGAGATCTGTGTGTTTTTTACACGTTTTCCAGTAATTATGAAATATAATAGATAATATTGGATATAACAATATACCTAACTAAAAAATGGGATACTATACATAATATAATAATATAGTACATAGATAAGAAAAAATAACATATAATAAAAAAATTATATAATAATATGATACATACGTATAATTTTAACTGTCGTTACATCTACGACACTAAATAAATCACTCACTACACCGCTATTTTGAGTGTAATTCCGCCCACTGCAGTTTTACCCTAAGCAGAGAAAACTTAATTTAGTGTTTCAGTGTGAATTGAGCACATCTTTGTCTGTGCTCTAGTTATTAAGTGTGAGTAGTCGTCACTGTTTGCAACTTTGTGTGTGCTTGGCCATAGTAGCGCGGGTAGCCCGCGCGCGGGCCGCGCGCTTCTTCGTGTGTCCGTAGTGGCGCGTTCGCGGGTGCGGTGTGTACACCGTGTTTGTTTAGTATTGTGACGGATCGCAGCTAGATTATCAGTTAGATGACGTTAACACTCACCATAGTAACACTCTGTCAATTGTTCGCCAAATTCGCAACTAACTGATAACAAGGCTATAGCCGTGCGGATAATACAACCGCCTCACGGTCTGAGGGCGTGGGTTCAAATCACATTTGTAACTGTTATGAGAATTTTTATTTTCATGAAATTTGGAAAATGTTTATGAATATTTCGCAAATATTTAAAAAAAAATTGAATAATATTATCTGCAATGTACCTAATTATGAAAATTTAACAAAATAAATTAAAAAAATAATTGAATAAAAATTGGAAAATTCTAGTAACTTCAGGATCGAGTGGAAGGGTTAACATGAGATATCTGGTAATGTAAATAAATAAAACAAATTAGAATGTATATAGATACTTTGCATTTTTAAGTTCAACATTACATAATACTAGCTTTTGTCCGCGGCTTCGCGCGCGTTGAAGTCGGGGTAACATAAATTTACTTTCAGTCTCAAGTTGTGTGAGACTCCTGATTAGTCTAAAGAGTTCAGAAACTCTATAGAGTACAAAGTAATTCGGTCAGTATCCATGACATTATCTACCATTATTTATACCGAATATATATTTATAAACACTTACGAATTTATAATATTAGAAGAGAAAATCGTTTCAGCTGTGTAGCAGCGTAGTCTATAATTATTAGTTTATATGCGCGAATAATGTAATCACCGTGCACGATATGACAATATGTATGATGTGAAAGTACTGACAGATATACTATATATTAATATAGATAGCACATGCGCAGCACTCAACTTACAGCGCGTGCGTTCTTACTTCCAAGAGGTAAATTTGTGCCGTAGGTACAAACTTCTACCCTCCCTAAATTCCCTCCCAGTTAAATTTTTGCAACTTATACTTTAAACATTTTAAATGAAATATTGCAGTATAGCTTATACATCACAATGCCACATGGGGTACCATCTCTTGCAATAACTGTCACCCACATCGGCGCAGCCGTGGGCCGAAGCTAGTCTGTAAAATAAAAGTATCGATAAAATTATAACGTCACTACGAATATCAATACAATCTTTATACTATGAACGAGATCTCAAAGTTTCAAATGAAGTACTATTTAATTTTGACGGGTAATGTATGGCCATGGTCATAAATGTCAATATCTCAATGATCAATAAAACAATATCGATATACAAAGACTAAGGAAAGCAAAGTTATTTTTGCTAGCGAAAATTTGATAGTGATATTTGGCTATGTGATGCTTATGTTAAGTGAATCCCTCTACTACGTTAACCTTAATGAGCGAGTTCGACTCGCACTTCATTTAATAATTACTTATAATATCATTGCTCATAAAAGTTGGAGATCCGCTCCGCATCGTTTCCCGCTTGCCGCCCGCGCATTCACCACGGACACTTGTATGAAAATCCTATGGTTTGAGTTGCCTGCGTGCTCCCCGCGCTGCACAGCCCGCGCCGCTCGCCGCGCCCGCCTTCCCACTACGGACACTCCTATAGAGTTCCATATGTTTGAGTTTCCCGGAACGCGCCCGCACCCGCGCCCGCCTTTCACTGTGGCCGAGCACTGTGGGTTAATATTTCAGCTTCCATTTACACAATGTTGGTTTACGGCCATTTTTAATATTCGAACTATAGATAGATCTGTAGATTTTAGATTCGTGTTTGACATATTTTGTGTGGAGCTTATGTCAAAAACTGTCAAAAACGAATCTAAAATCTACAGATCTATCTATATTTCGAATATTGAATTCCGTAGTTAGACTGGCCTTAGTGTTGATGAGCTATGTAAGTGACTGGTGGTAATGAGCTGCGATAAACTGTGTCTGTCCTTTCCAAGACAGTTGCTTCCATGTTGCTTCCATAAGTCAGTGTGACATAACTGCAGTGACTTAAAAATTGCTTCATTTGTACAACCCACATAACTGATATGAATGAGGTAGAGTATCCCGTGATCAACATGACGCTCCCGTCATCCAGTCATCCATATAAAGCAGCTTACAGGGAATAAAATTGCACAAATAAAATAATCGCACCAAATCACCCGCATTTACAAAACTGTGATGTGTGAGCGATCTCATGTTGTCCCTTCAGCTCTGCCTTAAAAAAGTGTAAATTATCCCTCTTAGGCCTAGAGGCTGATTAGTAAAAACCTTACCTATATATAGAAGATTTAACTAGTATAGTTATAAATTATTTCTTTCTGATATTTTTAGAACAACATAATAGTAGGAGAGCTGGTAAATAATTTTTGGTAACATACCCAATTGAGGCATTGCAAGAAATTCTGTGATTGTCCTTAAATGAACCTAAATAAGATAGTCGAGATCTAGTTGAAGTGTAGCGGCCCCCTACAAACACTTGAATCTTTGTACAGGCAAAAAAAAATGTTTTTGAGGCATTCTAAAGTATATTTTTTATAAGGAGAGCTTATAATATAGGGTCATACACAAAAATTGAACATTGCAAAATATTTAAAATAAAACTTTACGATTTTTTATTAAACATTATATTTATTTAAAGTTAGCTTATGTTATGCTAACAATAATATCACTAGAGATCAGTCTTGGATATTTTAGGAATTAATCACGTTTTTAGTTTTTTCACGTCTACAGAAGAGATTGAGTTGTCTACAGAAGGGAACAAAAATTTACCTTACATAATCATATCAATAAGATCAAGAATAGAAAAAAAAAAAAACTTAAAATGGAGTTCTCCTTAACCTCCAAACAAAACATAATCAAAATTCTATACCAATTCAGTGCAAAAAAATAAAAAGAAATTGTCCACAGAACAGACATTATGCTTCTGTAGGCAAATAAAGGAACAGAATATTAAAATATATTATCCTCGTCAGAATCATCTCACATGGAATTCGTCGGTCGTTTTTTATGTGGTGAATCTTCAGTAGCTTCAGAGTCGTCTAAATAGATTCTTTCTCTTCTGGGGTTTATGCCTTTGGTTAAATTTTTCCATAGAAAGATCTGGAGTCAGTCTATCTGAGAGGCTTGGTAAATTTGGCTCAGTTGGAGCCTCAGGAGTAACTGGAGCCGTAGGAGAATCACGGATAGACACATTCTCAGATAAAGAGTCTGGTGATCTTGATCCCTCAGGGCAAACAGGTGACATATTGTACAAGGATGAATTGCTTGTGGCATAGTAACTGAAACAAAAGATCGCTGCAAGCAACATTATAAAATACTAAACAAAATAGATATATAATGGAATAATTAAACAGTGGATAACGCTATTGTTTTTTTAGGGTTCCGTACGTAAAAGGTAAAAGACGGGACCCTATTACTAAGCCTCCGCTGTCTGTCTGTCTGTCACCAGGCTGTATCTCATAAGCCGTGGTAGCTAGAAAGCTGAAATTTTCACAAACTATGTATTTCGGTTGCCGCTATAACAACAAATACTAAAAATAAAAAAATAAAAAAATATTATGGGGGGTCCCATATAAAAAACGTGTTTTTTTCGTATTTTTTGCTCAAAATTACTAACTGTTACAGGTAGACGCTTTAAATTTTCACAGAATATGTAGTTGTATATTACCTTCCAAAATAAATTTGAAAAAGTAAATAAAAAAGGGGGCTCCCATACAAAAAACGTATTTTTAAGCAATTTATTACTCGATCTTAATAAACAGGTAGAAGTTTAAAAAATATTTAAGTATACATACAATGAACGCGCCCATAATAGCGCGTGAGCAGCGGCAGACGAGGGGGAAACGGGCGTGCGGGGGACCGTGCGCTCGCGCCTGGCTCCGAGAGGCGCCGCTTCGATTCATTCTGCACAACACCGCGGTCACGTCGACACGTTACGCAATTGTATCGCGACTCGCGCGTATGTTAATACTGCAGTCTCAACCGACTTTTATGTACAATTAGATTAAAGTATTGTACATTATAATATTTTTTCTAGAAGAGGATTCGTTTTATTATGAAGCTCCTCGACATCTGGCGACCGAAACAATACAAGAACCTGCGAATTACGACGCGTTGCTTTGACCACAAAATGGCGGCGGCGTCTCCCCGAGGCCTGTTGTGAAGAAAAGTCTAAGAGAACATCACGTCGTGGGGCTGTTGGCGTATTCCGTACTCCGTGCTGCGTGCTCCGTGCATCTGTTGGTGTCAGAGAAATATTCCAGCCGGACCAAAGGAAGTAAGCCCGTTCCATTTGTTCCCTTCATGTTCCTAGCCTTTTTGTTCCAACTTCTATTTGTGTGGAGGCCTAGCTGCTTTGGCGCCATGGGGAGGTCTTTCCTAGCTATACGCGCACCATGCCTACATTCGTTTCGCATCCATACACAGCGACCCTACTGTCGCGCCACGCTACCACGTTGCGTTTCATTGTTAGGTCTCGGTCTAGGTATCCTAAACCCTACCTACATACTTGCTGCACAGGCGTGAGATGTTGTATACTGGGTGGCTATATTAATATTTAACTAATAAGTTTGTGGCATGGCACATAAATAAACCTCATATTTCATATCCTCTATAAATGTAGACTGATATTGATATTTAGGTTGTGTCTATAAACACTGATATTACGGTCATAGTATAAATTCTAATAATTCTATAAATGTAGATAATTATTTTACTTGTCTATAAATGTAGACACCGTAATTCTTTGATTTTTCAAACAAACTTTAATCCTCTATAAATGTAGGGATTATAATTATTTTATTACCTGTCTATAAATGTAGACACTGTAATTCCTTTACTTTTCAAACAAATTAGAATTCTCTATAAATGTAGAGTTTCATTTTCTGTCTATAAATGTAGACATTGACTTAACTGTCTTATTTTGTTTTCTATAAACAAGTTCATCATTTTCATTATTAGGTTCATAACTAGGTATCCTAAATACCAATAATATTGTGTACATCGCATTCAATGTGATTTGCCGACAATTTCAGCGCAAGACCGGCCACGTACCCCTAGTACTTCGTGCCTCGCTGCATCCGACGAGTGCAGTCGGTGTTGCTGGCGAGCTCGGCGGCGCGGTGGTCAGCGGCGCCCTGTGTATGCTGCTTCCGCGGTTGGCGAGCTCGGCGGCAGCGGTGGTTTGAGCTGTTTGACTGCTGGATTGTATTTACCGGTGGGATTGCACAATTTATTATATATTATCGTGTTACCTAACTCATTGTCTGTACCTAGTGTTGGTCAGAGGGTATCCTTAGGGTTGTTTAGTTTGGCTATACACTTATTACTTAAAAATGCCGAACGATACGGTTAGCTCTCCCGAAGAGGAGGATGTTCAGAATTTTAAAACATTGGTCCGAAGGCGTAGTGGCATTCGCAGCCGATTGACAGTGTGTAAAAAATATTTTAGTAAGTTCGACATTGAGAAAGCCTCTAGTCTTACTAGTTTAGAAGTGAGAGAGTTAACTTTGCGACTCACTCAATTGCAAGATTTAATGTCTAAGTTTGATTTAGTACAATCTGAGATAGAGGAGATTGTTCAAAATTTTGATGAGCAATTATCCGAACGAGAGTGTACAGAGGGGGATTTTTACTCCTTAATTTCCATTGCACAGGAATTAATAGATGTGTCAAAAAATAAGGAAGACTGTGAGTCCGTTAAATCTTTAGGGTCAGAGTCTGTTAAATCAAGTAGTAGCAAGGTTAATAACTGTGTTAAGTTGCCTACTATTAATTTACCCACATTTGATGGAAATTACTCAAAGTGGCTAGAATTTAGGGATACATTTGACTCTCTAATTAATAGTAACAAGTCAGTACATTTATAAATAAGTTTCATTATTTAAGCAATTCATTAATTGGTAGCGCTAGTGTCACAGTGCGGTCTATAGAATTTACTGCAAGTAGTTATCAGATCGCTTGGAAGTCTTTATGCGATAGATACAATAACAAAAATATTCTTATTAATAATCATTTACAGGCAATAGTTAACATTAACCCGATCCAAAAGGAGTCTTTCAAATCTATCAGATATTTGATGGATCAGGTTCAAAAGAATTTGTATGCCTTAAATATTTTAGAAGTGCCTACAACTGGCTGGGATCCATTAGTTATATTTTTGGTCTCAGCAAAGTTAGATCCTAGGACTAGTAGTAAATGGGAGGAACACAAAGGTCATTTAAAGGATCTACCTTCCCTAAAAGAGTTTATTAAGTTTTTAGAAAATAGAGCAAATGTCTTAGAGACATCAAATTTTAGTAGAAATCATGATACTAAAAATTCTACTAATTATAAAGAAAATAAATTTGTTAAATCATTAACAGCTAGTTTGGTAGGTTCTAACTCAAGGGCATGTGTTATCTGTAATAAATCACATTTTGTTCATCAGTGCCATAAATTTAAGATTCTGAGTTTAAATGACAAGTTATCTGAAGTGGCTAAGCATAAGTTGTGCACCAACTGTCTTCGTAGTGGTCATAACAATACTGAGTGTTCATTGAGAAGTGTTTGCCGTACCTGTAAGGAAAAACATAATACTATGTTACATAAACACAGTACCTTTACTAATGTGGTTACAGATAATACAGAAGCCGCTCAGCAATCAACTAGTAATTCTCCTGTTAGTTTGTCAGCTAGCTCACCAGGTCAAGTGTTACTATGTACTGCACAAGTGGAGATTATTGATACACATAGCAATAGTACTTACCTTGCCCGTGCCTTGCTGGACACAGGAAGTCAGTCTTCCTTCATTACAAAAAATCTAAAAGAGAAGCTAGGTTTACATTCAAACCAAATAAATGGCTTTAATATTACTGGTATAAATAATGTAGCATGTAAAATTAATGAACAGTGTAGTATCACATTAAAGTCTCGAGTTGGCTCATTTGTTAAAACTATTGATTGTCTAATTATTCCTAATATTACAGGAAAAATACCCAGTGTTCATGTAGATGTTCAGCGGCTAGAATTGCCTGATGGGATACTTTTGGCAGATCCCTTGTTTTATAAGCCCGCAGAGGTAGATATTCTGCTCGGTGCAGATCACTTTTTTGATATTATTAATTATAATAAAATAGAATTAGGTTTGAATAAGCCTGTATTACAGGATAGTAAGTTAGGTTGGCTAGTTGCTGGTCTAGTTGGTAATTCTTATTGCAATCATAATAGATATTGTAATTTTGTAAAACATGATAAAATGGTATCATTCCAAGATATCCATTATTCTATAAAAAAGTTCTGGGAGGTAGAGGAATTGCCTACAGAGTCTAATAAGTATTCAATTGATGAACAATTTTGTGAGAATCATTTTATTAAAAATACTCGCCGTTTACCTGACGGACGATTTTCAGTAATGTTGCCGCTGACGGAAGTCCCGGAGCAGGCACTTGGTAAATCATACCCCATTGCAATGAAACGTTTTATTAGTTTAGAAAATAAGTTAAATAAAAATGATAAAGTTAAGACGCAATATAGTGAATTTATATTAGAATATGCTAAGTTAGGACATTTAAGTGAAATTAAGAGACCTGAATTTGCTTGTTACTTACCTCATCATTGCGTAATTCGGGAACAACATGATACTACTAAGCTGAGAGTAGTCTTCGACGCTTCAGCTAAAACAAGCTCAGGTAAATCTTTAAATGACATCCAGGCTGTTGGTCCCATTGTGCAGAGCGACTTATTAGCTATTCTTATTCGCTTTCGCGTACGTAAATTTGTGCTAACTGCTGATGTTGAGAAAATGTATAGGCAGGTGGCTTTAGATGAATCACAGCGACACCTTCAGCTTGTGCCGTGGAGGGATAATGTGGGCCCTATTAAGGTTCTACAGCTCAATACTTTGACATATGGGATGGCTTCGGCTCCATTTCTTGCCACTAGGTGCTTGGTTGAGCTGGCTGATAAATGTAAGGATAAAGTTATTGCAGATGTGATTAGTAATGATTTCTATATTGATGATCTGAGTACAGGTGCCTCAACTGTAGAGGAATTAAAACATATTTACTTAAATGTTATCAAAGTCTTAAACTCAGCTTGTTTCCCGTTAAGGAAATTTCGTACAAATTGCACTGAAATTCTCAGTGACAAAGTAGAATCATTAGATTGTCTTAATTTTCATGAAAAGGCTAATGTCCTAGGTTTAAAATGGACACCTAGGTCCGATGAGTTGCATTTTCCTAATGGAATAGCGTTCACTTCAAAGGTTACTAAGAGAATTATTATTTCTACAACCTGTAAATTATTTGACCCACTTGGACTAGTTAGTTGTTGTATTATAAAAGCAAAAATTCTATTACAGCAGTTATGGATAGAAAAATTAGACTGGGATGATCCAGTACCTGAGTCTTACACAAAGAGATGGTTTAACTTTATACAAAACCTACATTTGCTGTCTAATATTGATTTACCTCGTTATGTTTTATCAGATAGTTTAGAAAATCAGTCAGTTGAGCTACATTGCTTTGTAGACGCATCTCAGCAGGCATATGGAGCTTGTGTGTATATGCGTTCTAAGGATAGTAGACAACATAGTACAGTAAGATTACTTTGTGCAAAAACTAGAGTTTCACCAATCAAAACGCTCACAATCCCACGTTTAGAATTGTGTGCTGCATTATTAGGTGCTCAAGTTAGTGAAAAGGTTTTACAGTCCGTACCTTGCAACGTTAATAAAAAATACATGTGGACAGACTCCATGGTTGTACTCGGGTGGCTTAAAACACAAAACAAGGCTTTACCAACGTTTGTGCGTAATAGAGTAAACAAAATTAATTTAATTACTAAAGATTTTGAATGGAAACATGTTCCAACTGATTCGAACCCGGCAGATTTAGCTTCTAGGGGCGTTGACCCACAGCATCTGCAGTCCTTATCTTTGTGGTGGGAGGGTCCTTTGTTCCTACTAAAGGATCCTACTCAGTGGCCTAATCGACCTCACACCACACTTAAAACCTTACCGGAAGTCAAAGCATTAGTTTCTGCTGATGACATGTTTAACAATAGTTTAATACCATTTGAAAATTATTCAAGTTTTATGAGACTTAAGAGAACTTATGCCTACGTTTTACGCTTTATTAATAATTGTAAGAATAAAAAGTCAAAAATAAATGGAGCTCTACAAGCTGACGAATTAGAAAACTCATTAATGTTATTACTTAAGGTTAGTCAATCAGAGTCATTTTTTAATGATCTTAAAAGTATTAAATGTGGAAAAGAAGTACACATCAAAAGTAGATTATTAAGTTTAAATCCAATATTAGATAATATTGGTTTAATTAGAGTAGGTGGTCGGCTAAGCCAGTCTGATTGTCAATACGACAAAAAACACCCTATTTTATTAGATGCTAAACATCATTTAACTAAACTGATTATGAAATATGAACATGTCAATTTAATGCACGCAGGGCCACAGTTACTTCTATCAACAGTTCGCGAAAGGTTCTGGCCACTAGGTGGCAGAAACTTGGCACGTACAGTGGTTCGACGTTGTATAGTCTGTGCTCGAATGGCGGGTCGAACTATACAACCTATCATGGGAGACTTGCCGACCGTAAGGGTCAGCCCAGACTTCCCTTTTAATTCCTGTGGGATGGACTTTGCTGGACCCTTCATGATAGCCTCAAAAAAGGGACGAGGTAATCGTATCACTAAGGCCTATTTATGCCTATTTGTTTGCTTAACAACTAAAGCCCTACACCTAGAACTTGTCAGTGACCTCACAACTGAGGCTTTCATATTGTGCTTACGCAGATTTGTGTCGCGTCGTGGCAAGCCACATACTATATTTTGCGACAATGGCAGAAATTTCGTGGGTGCTAACAATGAGTTGGGTAGGGTTTTGCGGTCCAGCAGTCAAACAGTCTTGGACTATGCAGCCAATGAGGCTATAACTTTTAAATTTAGTCCCGCATACTCCCCACACTTCGGTGGCATATGGGAAGCGGGAGTTAAATCAGCTAAATTCCACCTTAAGCGCGTAGCTGGCAATGCCTCTTTTACGTTCGAAGAGTTAGCGACGCTTTTCACACAAATAGAAGCGATCCTAAACTCCCGACCTCTTTCCCCACTCTCGTCAGACCCTACTGATACCCATCCTCTTACTCCTGGCCACTTCCTGATTGGACGTCCGCTGACTTCAGTTCCATCACTGCCAGTGAACACAACAAGACCCAACAGGTACCAACTCATCGAGAAGACACGGCAGCACTTCTGGGAGAGGTGGCGTCGAGAATTTATGGCCGAACTCCAAAATCGAGCTAAGTGGAAAAAGGGGACGAACCCAATTAAAGAAGAAGATTTGGTAATTCTTAAAGAGGATAACCTGATGCCGTTACACTGGCGAATGGGTCGTGTAACCAAATTATACCCAGGAGCCGACGGTATCTGCAGAGTGGCGGATATATATACGACTAATGGCACTATCCGACGGGCTGTCAACAAAATGTGCCCTCTACCCACAACAAATGATTACTGTTGAAATCTTTCAACGCCGCGGAGGATGAACGCGCCCATAATAGCGCGTGAGCAGCGGCAGACGAGGGGGAAACGGGCGTGCGGGGGACCGTGCGCTCGCGCCTGGCTCCGAGAGGCGCCGCTTCGATTCATTCTGCACAACACCGCGGTCACGTCGACACGTTACGCAATTGTATCGCGACTCGCGCGTATGTTAATACTGCAGTCTCAACCGACTTTTATGTACAATTAGATTAAAGTATTGTACATTATAATATTTTTTCTAGAAGAGGATTCGTTTTATTATGAAGCTCCTCGACATACAACAAACATGATTTTATTTTATAGATGATGGTACGGAACCCTTCGTGCGCGAGTCCGTTTTTTAATACGTTATGTTATGAATATTTGATAATATAATTAATGTAATGAAACGATATTAAATCATCGAAAGTATGTGTATATATTTCTAACCATCACTTAAACTCAACTACTTGGTATCCGAACAGTCCACAGAAGGAGATTTTTTCAGATTCAAAAGCAAAAATTATAAATTAAATTTCAATACAACGCGATTTTTTTTTGAAATGTAACTAGTTTTCAACACGAAATATTTATTAAATGTATTTAATGTTGATATAATATTTTAATAACGGCTTTACGTTGCATGAACACTTTTTTTCGTTTTTTGTGTTTGACCCATTAGCTGTATCTCTTGCTCAAAGCTACTGCGAATTGCGATGCGATTGGCTCTCGCGAAACCACGACCGACAGCACTCATGCGGTCTCTCAATAATATTTTCGGAGTAAATAAATAATTCCATCCGAAATAATAACAATAACCGAAACAGTACATCTATTAGATCTTTTTATGAAAACAAAAATACACCCATAATGAGTATAATACCCTTAAGGAAATATATTGAATCTTAAAGAAAGTGTAATAATAGAAAAATTCATAAATTTCAAAATGTATTAATATTTCTCGTAGTTTCAAAAAAAAACTAATTTGTTCACCAGCTCTCAGACTTTTGGTTATTTGTCATAGCAACGATATTCTGTCATAGTCTATGACAGAATATCGTTGCCGTGGAGATATCATATCGTTGCTATGTATCTATGACTCATAGACACAAAATAGCTAAGCGTGTTCGTTCAATTGCGTCATTTAGTCGACTACTTTGGCAATAATCTGTGACCCTCGTTTGTGTATCGTTCTTTATCAGTTACTCAGCTGAACAACAGCTAAACAACGTTTATAAGTAAAGAACATTTGAACATTGTTTAAATGCTCGAGAGCTGTTCAGCTGACAGGTGGCTAAGTCATACTCAACGAGATTTTTATAAGTAAGACGGTATATGTTATAACATTACCATATTACAAAAAAAAACCTTTTATGATTAAGTAGAAAGCAATGTCACAGGAAAGTTTACGTAAATTTTTTTAACGGAATACCAGTAACGTAAAAAGTAGCGCGTAACATTTTGTACTGAGCCTGTTCAAGCCTAAGGTATTTCATCAATCGATGATTTAAAATGTCCTGTAAGCCCCTAGACTCTTTGCTGGCTACATCGTCAAAGAATTCTTACTTTATACAACCGAGGAATTATTTACAAAAAGAATTAGGCTGCTATTGCTACTGACTAGGGATCAAATAGCTCAAAATAAGTAATATTTTAGCTTTGATCTTTAGAAAGGTCAAAGATTTGACAAATAGTTCTTTTAAGGTATAAAGGTTAGCTTTATCTAAGCGTAGCTATGATCTCTATGGCTAGTTTCACCGCTATCTTATTTTATTATTATATTATTATTTCATTTTCTTATTTTATTATATACTCACGATTTTTCACGTCAGGGTAGGCAGAGACAACGGAACGCCAATTGCTTCTACCCTTACAAACCAAACGCGCTTCCTATACATTAATTATGCGTAATAAGTTACTGTTAAATTAATTTGTCAGATAACAAATACAAAAGTCTTTCTAATTTTGAATTTATTTGAAATAAATAGACAATCCAGAGGTGGTGAAACTACGCTCTAATCTTGTTAAGGGATGACGCACACGGCTACTTTTTCTAGCGATGCAAGTGCCAGACGACCACGGTATAGTCACCGTGCTGTCGTTAGCAGTGTCCTCTCACACAGCAGCGTCCACGACTCTTCTTGCTACAAAGGTATGCGCTCTCGTTTTAGTTGCAATACAATCCATCGCTGTTCCAACGAGCATGCAAGAGTAACAAGGTGGACAGTTGCTACTTATATAGAAGGTGCTAGAACGTATACATTATATAACTATTATTAAAATCAATTTTTGTGACAAAATAAAGTTCTATATAGTAGCAATGCCGAAACGCATTTTTTCACAGCATGCGGAATTTAATAAATAATTATCTCTATTTTCCGTTTTTGTTTCCAACAATACAATCGAAATACAGTGAATTGCACCAATTGATCTGCAAAACGGGCAATATATGTAACCCTTGATAAACCGTATTACACGCAGTATCCGAACGCAGGCATTCGGCACGCAAATACAGGCATTTAACAGTCAAATGGGGTGGTTTGCATAAAAGATCACACTTGCTCGTGACATATAGTGCTGTAATGAATGAATGCACGGCGCATCACAGCTATTTCGACGCATTCGAATTAGACTGGCTGGCTTTTAGGGATCCGTAACAAAATTGCAATAAATCTAGTAACGCATTTAGCTGTGACTGTCTAAATATCCGTTCGTGGTGTTGTTGGAATAATAGAGGCACTAAAGAATTTTCGGATTTATCCATTATCTAGTAACCATAGTACAAATTTTACTTAGTTGGGACTAAATGGCGTTGTGTATGTATTATATTTCAATTACGTCTACAAGACTGCAATATAAATTTCTGAAAAAATTGTTTTAGAAGTAGCGCTCAAACATGTAGTGAAAGGATTGTTTTGTTTGTCAAACTCAAACTCAAATATGTTTATTTCCACAAAATTTTTTAAATTTTTTAGACACGTCAGAAGGTAATACAAATAAAAATAAAAAAAGTTACTTTAAATGCATATTTACATAATTGAGCATTGAAAAAAAATACCTGTTCAGAAAGTAGAGCCTCGTAAGAAGAATCAGGCAAGAAACTCCGGGCCACTTTTTTCATCGTCTTGATTCTATACAATTTAAAAACTTAGTAACTACATTGAATTTTTCATAGGTATATGAGCTGGTGTATCTATAATGTTGTTGTCAATTAATAAAGTTTCTTAATAATAGTATAAAAGTACTAAACTACCATAATAAAGACACAATAACTCACACTCACATGAAACTTAACAATAATCAAACGTAAGTAGCATGTGGGACCGAGCAAATTAATCCTAAGCATTTTTATCTTTAATATAATCTAGCACCAAATAGTACCCTTTTCGAAAAAGTTTGCGTTTTTTAACTTTTTTGAACTTATAGAAACTTACATTTTGTATATTGCTTGGCAGTTTATTGTAAAAGTGCACACATTGGCCTTGGAAATATTTTTTTATTTTCTCTAGCCGGGTGGCCGGCACTACTAGTTTGCTCTTATTTCTAGTACTCAAATTGTGGTTATCACTTTTCTTTGAGTATGAGGCCTTGTTTTGGAATACATAATATATTAGGTTGGAATAAATGTACTGGCTTGCAACTGTTAAAATGTTTATTTCCTTGTATTTATTCCTTAACGAAGCCCCATAATCCAAATTATAAATTGGTCGAATAGCTCTTTCCTGCAGAACAAAGATGGTCTGAATGTCGACAGCATTTCCCCACAAGGGAATACCTATGACATATACTATGAAAATAGCTATGATATACAAGCCTGGCTGTGTCAATGTCAATTAACTGGCGAATTTTCCTGACTGCGTATGCTGCAGAGCTGAGTCTATTCGACAATTTACTAACAGATCCCCCATTGCAGCTTAGAATCTAGTGTAATGCCTAAAAATTTGGTGTTATCCACAAGATCCAACACATCATCCTTAACCTTTACTGAGGTGTTCACTTATTTGACGTTAGGCATCAAAAACCGAATTTCATACATTTAGTTTCAAGTCTATTTAAAAGCAAGATGTCAACCTCTAACCAGCGAACCACCTTTGAGATAGCAATGTTTACATCGTCCATATAAATTTGTTGACGTTTTAATTTAAATAAAAGTGAGGTATCGTCAACAAAAAGTACTATCCCGTGCTTGTCATTAACGAGGTGTGGTAAGTCATTAATATACACTAAAAATAAAAAAGCTCGATGATTGAACCCTGTGGAACGCCCATTTTGAATACAGACCCATGTGAACGCGTCCCGTTGACATCAACTCTCTGAATCCTATTACTTGAATATCAAGTAAGAAGATGCAGAGCAGAACTATTTAAACCATATTGATGTAATTTCCGGATCGATGTATCATGTTCTAAACAATCAAAGGCCTTGAATCCTCCCAGGCATCAAAGATATGTTTTATAAGCTCAACACCGGCATCGGTAGTGGAGCGCCCCTTTATAAAACCAAATTGTTTAGAGTGTAGAAGCTCGTTACAATCAATTTCTCGAAAATTTTGCTGAATGTGGGCAGCACAGAAATTGGCCTATAGTTGGTGGGGTCTGATGTGCTACTTGCTTTGTACAAAGGTATTATTACCTTGCTATCTTTCATAAGATCAGGAAATACACCACAGTTAGTCACTTATTAAATATTAAAGCTAATCTGTTAGCAGCTAAAGCAATAATGGACTTGGTAATAGTAACGGAATTCCCCCACAAGCCTATAGACGTCTTCTTTATATTTATAGTATTAAAAGCTTTCATAACATCATTTGAATTTATATACTGAAATGATAAGTTACTATAAATTGTACTCATGTTTTCTTTCAAAAGAGGTTCCGCTGCATTGGTTGATGAGTCCAAAGATCTAGTAGTATTAACAGGTATCAGTAAAAAAACTTTCAAACGCCGATGCAACTTCTGAGTCTGATGTAATAGTGTCGTTATCAATGTTAAAACTAAATTTAGAACTTTTACTTTTAACTTTCCCAGTCTCGCTGGTTATAATATTCCATGTCATTTTCATTTTATCGTCACTACTCCTAATCCTTGAACTCAGGTAAAGAGACTTAGCTTTCTTGCAAAGTTTTCGAAATCTACGATACGTAAGAAATAAGTTAAGTGGCCGCTTAACCACTACCATTAGTCATGAAATCGCACATGGGAGAACACTTTGTATGATTCAGTGTTTATATAATTATTATTTCATTTTGTGAAGTCCCCCGGCGCCACAATCAATGCCAGAGTATGATAAGATTTTTTTAAAGACATTTATTTATTTTATGCTTTATTGTCTCGCGGTCTGCCTCGTTGGTCTCGCGGCATAAATGTGCGCATGGGATTGGGAGGTCTCGGGTTCGATTCCCGTGTCGGGCAAAGTGTTATTGGGTTTTTCCGTTAGGAAATTCTCAGTAGCAGCACGGAGTCTGGTAATGTGCCCGGTACGGCAATAGGCTCGCCCCCTATTACGTGGGACCTAAAAATTCCTGGCGAAATGTGGCTGTAATGTTACACCTCTGCCTACCCCTTCGGGGATACAGGCGTGAGTATATAAATAAATAAATAAAAATATGCTTTATTGTACACCAGAAATATAACTTAGGAGATCATATAATATAAGCGAAGTACACTGTGCGGCCTTATCGCTTATAGCGATCTCTAGTCGGAAATGGTGGTAGTTGTAGGTGTAACAGTAATAATAGATACGAGTAGATATCTCTAAACACATACATATATATTCATAAACTCTACTCTGTATACCTACATACAAATATATATATACATATACCTATAACATAGGTACAAATACATATATACATATACGTGCATACAAATACATATATACAAAAAACATGCCAAACATATATTATATATGTAAAGGACATAATTATATACACAAGACAGTGAATTAAAACATTTATTTTAACTCTTCTTGCGCCGGTAGCTTTGCTGTTTTAATTAAATTATTTTGAGTTTATCTCGAACGGAGTTACAAACAAACAGAGAGAAGGGAAGAAGGGAGATTCGGTATTGTGAATGTATATAGACTGCCTCTGTGGTCCAGTGGATTGCGTATGCGTTTGCAGATCGGAGGTCTCGGGTTCGATTCCCGGGTCGGGCAAAAGTGATACTGAGTTTCTCTGAATTCACAGTAGCAATAGAAAGCAGCAATTGGTATACGATTTTTCAACAAACTGCCTCTTGAAATAATGACTTTACCCATGCACAAATACAAACGGACAATTAGGTAGGAACTTTCTTTTACAGAGGGGTTATTACATTATTAAAGAATTATTAAATGATAAGACACCATGGGGATAGGCCTAGGTTTGTTTAACTCATGATTATTTTCTTTTCTGACCATCTTAATATATAAAATCCTTGCGTTACTGACTGACTGACAGACACGCTACAGCCAAAACTATTGGGCGCAGGAAGCTGGCACGTATGTTCCTTGGGGACCGTAGAGGTGCTTTAAGAAGGGATTTCCCGAAATTCCCACGGGATCGGCCAAAACGGGTAAATTTAAAATAAATGCAGGCGTAGCTGCTGGCGTCCTATAGTTGTTATATAAATTTGTTAAATCTCGTTTTGATAAGTGACATATTAAGTGGAGGTGCCTCGTGAACACATGATTTTTGCAGGATTTGGTATTTTTATGGATTTGTTGAATGTAGTTTAACATTATTTATCCCTAATCATATCATTGTTCACTTGTCACCTTCACAAAATTCTTTAACCTATTGGTTGCTGATACATCTATACTACTGCGCTATAGTGTTTTATTGTTGTACTATCCGCATGTTTTCTTTTATTTTCTTTCATTTATTTCCAATCAGTGACGCAAAGTGTGTTGGCTGTGTCAGCGATCATGGTACCACAAATTGTACAATTGAGCTTCTGATTTCAAAGTTCTCTGACCAGATTGGAGACATCCTAAAAACAGGACAGGTTAGAAGTACCCTGAACAGAAGAGCATGCTTGAGGAATCTGATGGTAGTGAATTAAGCAAGAGAGATATGTCAGGATCGTTGCAAATGGCGTGCCGTAGTCTCTGCCTACCCCTCCGTGAAACAGGCCTGAGTCTATGTATGTATGTATGATTTCAAAAGAGTGGCATGAGTTTCTTCCAGGCTCTTCTTATAGCCCTACCATCCCGAACCTGCTTGTAAAAAAAAAGAATTGATGTTCATAAGCGTTGCTTTTGTAACCTATATGAATAAATGAGTTTGATTTGAATTTGCAGCACGGAGTCTGATGATGTGCCCGGTAATGACTATACGCTCGCCCCCTATTACGTGGGACCTAAATGGGGGTGCAATATTACACCTCTACCTATCGTCTATAAAAAATAGGGATAATTTATGTAATTATATTGAGAGTACACATTTTATTTATTTAAAAATAATTGTCTGGTAAATAATGCTGATGGCTGTTTTTCCGTATACAATAATATACAAACAGACTATCAACTCCCTGTGTCTCAACGAGCACATAAGACAGCATCCCACCTGCGATTAAAACCTGTGACCGTCGATAAGGCGAATGAGTATTTATTGGCGCTTTACTTCAGTTTTTTTAAAAATATATTAGTAGAGTGCCAGTATAAAAGTAGACTTCAGTAAGGCTATAAAATAGCGTTTCACACTTAAGTCTAGAGCTCATTTCTCTACTCCATAAGGCATAGCTGGTAAATAATATAATGTGATATGATATTCTACTGCTATTTCCACATGGAACAATACCCAGTAAAAAGTGGATTTTATTTCTTTAACGTCTACTCTTACCTCTTGACTGTGCAGAATACATGTTTACCTCCCTACAAGTATTTACCTATATAAACTGTATTCTCTAAATTGGTTCAGGAATTCAGCCTCTTAAGCATATTAAGCGGCTAAATTACTATATTAAACGAATTATGATGTAATTTGTTAAAGAGGTAGCTAGGACGCCACGGAAAACATATAGCACCTTCTTTTTAATGCATTCCTAATATGTACCTACATGCCAAGATGGCGGGACTTCAGATAATAATCTACAAAATAACCCTTACCGCTTATTAAAAACCCGATAGGCGACATTACTTAAAAACCCGATAGGTGGCTTTACGATTTGAATTTGCGGCATATGAAACCTTTATGATAAAAACTTACAACGTATGGTGCCCTAATCACGAAGCTACGGCCGTGATTCGCATAAAAACGTCCAATTTACCAAAAATATTACAATTTACGTACACGTTTGATCTTATAGGATGCGTCCTTATTGGAATTTTTATAGCTAACCTTACATTAACCTTACTTACTGTTTTGGAAGCTCAGTATCATTTTCTTAGTTTAGCAATTTAAGTCATTTTATTCACATAGTAATTTATAGTTTTAATGAGAATAGTGTTGAAGAAGCTGTTCTTTTTGCTGTTTAGATAGCAAAGTTTACTTAAACTGGATTGCCTGTTTAACTTTCTTGTGCAGTATTTAACACAAACGTTTAACATACTGTACAAAAGAGAAAGATTAAATTTAGTATATATCGGCCATTCTGAGTCCATGTTTAAATTTGTGTAAGTAATTATGTTAAGTGGTTACTTATTAAATACTTGAACACTAAATACCCCTTGGAATTTTGAATAGTCTTTGAAAACATTATACGAATACCTATGATAATTGTAGTTATTGTTGTTTTCGTGTTGATTTCGTTAACAATAAAGCAGTCGTCATGAGCTGAATTATCCATTCCTGCTAGGTAAAAACAGTGGAGGCCACCAGGTAGTTTGAAATAAACAACTAAACAAACCAAACAAATATATTTACCAAGCACAGTGTTGAAAACCTTCCAAACAAAAGTTCATAATATAAAGCAAACGGAGAACATAAACATTCAACTGAATAAAATCCAAAGAGAAATCCGAAAACACGTATTCTTTTAAATATATATTCAACGTCTTAAAGGTGGTATCACTGTGAATGTGTCTGAAATGCTAAGAAATTCTGCACTACTAAACGTTGTTTAGTGTGTCAAAGAAAGTATTTCGAATTCTCGAGTGAAAAATCCAGTTTTCTGTCTGTGAAAGTTTGTAAACGCACGTAAGTGTGAAAGCGACCTCGTTGAAAAGGCTTCCGAACATAGGGTTGCCTCTTTACTGTGTTAGGGTTTTGTACCTCCATGCAATTATACTGCAAAACACCAATTTGCCAAGCGATCCTTGTTATAATGTACATTATTTAATAATGCGGTATGGTTTTTGGTGAGCACGTAATTAAGGGCACGGTAATAATATCTAACAGTATTCGAACTCCATACAAACACACGAAACTCGAGTTATACCTACGCGCCTTGAGCAAAGTACACCATTTAGGGCCTGGTTACGAGATCTGTCTAAGCAGCGAGCGGCGCGTCAGGGGCGATGTACATGGCACGTTTACTCTGGGCCTGCCGCGCGCCGCGTCACAGTATACGCGTTATGTAGATCGAAAACGCTCGCCGCTGCCACCCGCCGCCTGTAGGCCGTGACCGGGCGGCCGTAAAGTAAACAACAGCCGCGATCGTGCCGCCAGACACGAACGGACATTGACGGTTTTTGTAGCAGTGTTCTTTATTTAAATAATAATTATGGCGAAGAGTTGTAGACTATTGTGCTGTTTGAATTCTTCGTTAAGTCACCTAAAGATAAGATTTTTCAAATTCAAAATGTACCAACTTTTCTTTTTTTCGTGTTGCGTTGGAAAATCCTCATGGAGTCCCTCCGCCCTGGGGGGAAGGACGAAGGACGAAGGGGACTGTCAGACTCTTACTGACTAAAAACCAACCCGTGCTCCTCATGTACCCATGAGTCGGAGGGTAGGGTTTCACCGAAGCATTCCTCGCTACCTCCTGACGGGTATTGGCCCGCCAGATGGTCAGGCGGGCCCCGAACGAAACCCCCTTGGCGGCAAATGAAGGTGTTGGGCTCCGCCGCCAAAACACCCAGCGGCCGCAGAGGATAGGGAGGACGGCAACGCAACACCGCATCTCCTCTTTCTCGGTCCACCGCGACGCAACAATGGTGCGCCCCCATTTGGTCGCGGGAGATAGGGCGCGCGGCAGCGCAAAACCGACACGCCTCACCTCCCGCGACCGCACCCGACTGCGAGGGACAGACAGAACTGTCCCCCGCACCCGCACTTTGGACGCATCCTACGCAGGCCTCACTCAAGCCCACGTGGAGCGTCCCCTCCCGGGATCCCGCTTAGCTTCACCGTGGGTGTACCTCAAACCCACGGTTACTGAGACCCCCCCACCACGACAAGGTGGAGATCCCACGGGGGGGGGGGGGGGAAATGTACCTACTACATTTGGTTTGGCGTTACACCGAAACCAAAGGTTCTAGGCGACTTGGAGCAGGAAAATGGACTGTATTAGGGCGAGTTCTGGGTCGCCTAGAAAGGAATAAGGGAAGAGGAATAAAGGATTGGAATGGGCGAGATGATTGTGAGTGGGTGTAGGATATTCCAAGGATGAAGGGGACTTACCTTGTTCGGCAATCTTCTTCGTCTCAGAAGGGCAGTCTCCTGGTGGTTTCGGGATGAAGCTGCTTGATTCACTTCACTACACAAATCACCTTCACTTGAGAGCGGTTTATATAAGCGGTAATAATTATAGCGGGAGCGGCGCGGAGCGATACGGTATGGCTGACACGTATTTTGCGAATCGAATGTTCTCGAAAGTTCTGGACTGTCTCTCGCGTCGACGTTTCGCGGTGACCAATCCGAGAAAGGCGCGCCCCTTCTTGGGGATGGGATAGAGAGGGATAGAAACAAAAGGCATCGCTCGCATTGGCCAAGCAGCGACCAACCATTGACGTTGATGCGATTAGTTATAGATAGGAAGGTAGATGGCGCTACCATATCCCCCCGGTCCTAAAGGGTTGCCTTTAAAAAAAAATAGAATTGAACTTAGCTATGTTGGGTGTACTACCGCATAACCCATCAATAGGCTAAGACAGTGATATGACAATAAAATTAATCTAAATTAACTTTAGCGAAAACTACAAACGCAATAATAGCGAAAACTACTAACTAAATACTTAAACTAAGAGGTAGATCCAACTTCAGGCTAGATCTCACTGAGTTGGAAGCGGACAGACACGTACAACAGGGCACACGTAACTCCCTTTCGCGGGTTTTCACGGTAACAACGCGGGTTGATCAGTGCCTCGACTTGTGCAAGGACAGTTAAAAGCTCTTCGTAAGAGAGGATCTGTTGACCTATAACTTTGAAGAGATGCGTTTGTATTACATTGACCATGCTTTCCCAACATCCACCGAAATGTGGTGATGCTGGTGGAATAAACTTCCAGTCAATATGATCTATGGAAAGTTCTTCCTAAAGACGAGTACGATAACCCGCGACGTGATTGAAACAAGTAGCGGGAACAAGTTCAATCAATTTACTAACGCGGTTGGCGACAAAGTCTGCCAGCGGTGAGGAGAAGAATGAATCCAAGCGAGCACTACTTTGGAGTCGGAAAATGCGTATATTTTATTAATGGGGTACTGGGGCAAAACTGTGTCTTGAACCTTGCGGAGCAACTGGGACAGCAGAAGGGCCGCGCACAACTCCAGTCTCGCAACTGAAATGGTTTTAACAGGCGAGACCTTAGACTTGGCACAAACTAACTGCACCGAGTAGTTAGAACCAATGCGGACTTGCAGATATACGACTCCGCCGTAAGCACGCTCGCTGGCGTCAGCGAAACCTATTAAGTTGATGGTACATCCATCTACCAACCCAAGATGACGCGGAATAGTAATTTGATTGAGCGCGGTAAGCTCAATACAAAACTGGCGCCAAGCGGCGACAATATGGTCAGGGGGTGTTTCATCCCACTCACACTTTGATAGCCAAAGCTCTTTTGATCAAGAGCTTGGCGTACAAAATTGTGGGAGCCACAAACCCATTATGTCCCATAGTCGAGCCACTGTGGACAGCATAGTGCGTTTGGTGCACTTATCATCTGGTGGTGAGACGTCAAACCGAAAACTATCGCAGGATTTGTCCCAGCGTAAACCGAGAACCTTATGCGGTACAGACTTCTCAAACTCAATGTCTGGAGAAGCCTTATGAGAATCTGGTATGCGTGCGAGAACCTCCTTAGAGTTGCTTGTCCATTTGACAAGATCAAACTGGCCTCGCTTGAAAAGCTGAATAAGCTCTTCACAAAGCGAAATTGTTAGCGGAGCGGATATGACACTACAGGCAATGTCATCCATACACAAAGCGGAAGTGTAGTATAGTATAGTGTAGAGTAGCATAGCATAGCATAGCATAGCGTAGCATAGCATAGCATAGCATAGCATAGCATAGCGTAGCATAGCGTAGCATAGCATAGCACAGCGTAGCATAGCGTAGCATAGCGTAGCATAGCGTAGCATAGCGTAGCATAGCGTAGCATAGCGTAGCATAGCGTAGCATAGCGTAGCATAGCGTAGCATAGCGTAGCATAGCGTAGCATAGCGTAGCATAGCGTAGCATAGCGTAGCATAGCGTAGCATAGCGTAGCATAGCGTAGCATAGCGTAGCATAGCGTAGCATAGCGTAGCATAGCGTAGCATAGCGTAGCATAGCGTAGCATAGCGTAGCATAGCGTAGCATAGCGTAGCATAGCGTAGCATAGCGTAGCATAGCGTAGCATAGCGTAGCATAGCGTAGCATTGCCTAGCATAGCGTAGCATAGCGTAGCATAGCGTAGCATAGCGTAGCATAGCGTAGCATAGCGTAGCATAGCGTAGCATAGCGTAGCATAGCGTAGCATAGCGTAGCATAGCGTAGCATAGCATAGCACAGCATAGCACAGCATAGCTAATTAGTGCTTTATCTTACACACAGTTTTAGCACCCACCTTGATCTCTTGAGCAGAACAACAACAAGACGTAATACAATGAGAAGTATGTAACGTAGGTAGGGTACCCATAATCACATACCCAAATACCGTCTCAATAGCGGGCGGTAAATCATATCGCTCACTATGTACTATGTTAGTTAGGAGCAAGTGCGGAAATATTGAAGCTCCGATCAAAAGATCAATGCCTGCCGGATTCGCAAACTCCGCGTCTGCCAGCGGCAATGACTCGAGGTGAGTGAGTGATGCTACGTCTACATTAGCGTTCGGCAATGCGTCCGTAATACGCTCCACGATAAGCGAAGAAATGTTAAAATTAATATTCCTATCAAAACGCGAATGTATTTTAATATCTACGGAACCCTTGCAATGTTTTTTTGATCCGCCTATCCCTTTGACGGTTGAGTTCGTATTTTTAAAGTTATTCCATAATCCGAGGCGTTTGAATAACTCAAACGTTATTAAATTGGTCTGCGATGCGCTATCTAGCAGACAACGTACCATGTACGGCGACCCATTAACATCATATACGATAACTTGCGCTGTCGCTAACAGAACAGTCTTAGACGTCATACACTGCGTTTTGGCCCTGCGCGGATCATTATAGATGTGCGAGTGCCGTCCTCGCGTGCGCGTCGCCCGCGCAATGGACGTCGTACACAACGATATCTCATTCTGCAGTTATCGTAGCCTGCACCTGCTACGTAAGTGTGTCAAGGTTAGCGGGTTGGCTTGACAACGGATTATCTTTATCGAAATGTAGCAATGAATGATGTTTTTTATTGCATAAGCGACACTTTGTCTTACTAAAACAATTACTTGTTTTATGTTTTATGCTTAAGAGCGTTTAATCCGTCGGAGGCGATTTTGCGGGTTTTTATTGTTCTATTACGTTACGGATAAATAACAATTAATGGAAAAGATATAGAAAATATGAAAGTTCAGTTCTTTATCAAGAGAGTGCTAAAGATAAATATATGGGTTACTATAGTAAATATTTTAAAACGGATGAATTTAAAAAAGTCATTTTCGTAATTTCTGTAGTTTAGGCCAGCATTAATGGTCGCTAGTGCTATGAAACCTTATCGTTCTATAATTCTGTAAATGTAAACTGTACGAACAAAAGCTACACACATCAACAAAGTCTAGGGATATTTTATATTTCATCAAATATCTAAAAATCTATGAAGAATTTTCTGATACAGTAAATAGAAGAATCATAAATTATTTTAAGGTCTTTAATAAAAATAAAAAACATTTCGTGTTTTTTTTTGTTTTAAATAAAAAAAATATTTTTTTTAATCATCATGGAAAATTAGTATGATAACAACAAACATTTCTTCTTAAAAAACTATTAATATTAATAAAAATGGAAAAAATCTTGTAAAATCTAATCATTAATAATCAGTGTTGCCACCTCTTACATTGATTACACATCGACATCGATTGTTAATACTTAAAATTAAATTGTCAATGTCTTGCTGCGGTATGAGGTCCCATGTCCTTTGCAAGTGTTCGTAAAGTTGTTGTTCAGTTGTCAAATTTGGTGGAAAATCTCTCAAAGCTTTTCGTTGTAACATGTCATAGGCATGCTCGATAGGATTTAAGTCGGGCGACTGTGCAGGCCAATCCAAAACTTGAATATCGTGCTCTCGGAGAGCGGTCGATACCAGCCGCGCCGTATGGCAAGGAGCATTATCGTGCATGAGTAGAAATTCATGGCCTATTTGAGTTCTGTGTGGGACAATAACGGGCTCTACTACCTCCTCGTGGTATTTTTGTGCAGTCATGCTGCCTTGGATCCAAACGAGTTGGGTTCGTCCGCTAAGACGAATTCCTGCCCACACCATGATTGTCCCGCCTTGGTATGGGTGGACCTCCTGAGGGTGCCGTAGACGGCTAACTCTCCCTGGAGCTCTCCAAACGCGTGTTCTTCGTGAATCCGGGTGAAACCCAAACCGGGACTCATCGGTGAACAGCACCAAAGACCATTGTTCGTCACTCCATGGTAAATGCTCCCGAGCCCACGAAAGCCGCCGACCGCGATTGCCACGTCGCAATGCTGGAACACGCAATGGTCTTCGAGCATGAAGATCAACTTCATGTAACCTTCTTCGCACGGTTTGGTCGCTTACCAGCAGCTGGTGGTCCTCCTGGAGCCTTTGCACTAGTTGCAGCGCTGTGATATTGGGTTGTCTTCTGGCGGTCATTTGGAGAAATCGATCCTGTCTCTGCGTAGTAACACGATATCTACCTGTGTGCTGTTCGGCCACATCTCCAGTACTGCGATAACGTGACCACAACCTTGATATCACATTTTGACTGGTATGTAGGGCCTCAGCAACGACGCGTTGAATTGCACCATTTTCTAACATGCCCACGGCTCGTAACATTTCATCTCGACTCAAATAACGACGTGACATGACTTTTAAAGTTCGTACGTCACGTTAAATTAAAAAAGAAAAACAATTAAAAACCCTTTTCATTAATAATTATAATAAAACAGTTTTAACTTTCTTTAATGTAACGAATTACTAGCAAATTTGCCGCCATATTTTGTTTATTATTTTGTTTTTTTTCTTTCCATGTTCAAATTTTGAAAATAGAATAAAAGAGGTTTTAATCTGTATATAAACTTTTTGTGGAAACTAACAAGGTTCTAAACTATAAACTCGTAAATAATTTAGGATTAAGATATCCCTAGACTTTGTTGATGTGTGTATACAAGCGAGTCCCTGAAAAAGAAATTGTACTTTCATTCATAATTTTCAAGAAAATCGGAGAACAAAACAGTGCATTTTGCTTAATTTTAGCCCGCAAATTTGCATTTATATCTAAAAACTACTGTGATTATTAAAAAGACATATACATATTTAGAAACCTTAAGATTCATTTTAAGTTATATAAAAAAATTGCAATCTAAACTTTTCGTTTGTAATTAATATGATTTTTTTAAAAAGACCTAGAAAACTCGAAGCGCGATGCTATGTCCGCCATTCAGCGCTGAGCGCTCTCAGAGGAAGGACCTGTCGCTCGCGTTCGCGTCCGCCATTTTACGTAAATATTGCATTCCAAAACGTATATAGCGCGGCTAAAGCTTCTTGATCCTTATTTTTTTCTCAACGTATTTTTTTTTATAAATATGAAAATTTGATGTACTTAACTTTATTTATGTATTACGTATTAAACTAGTGTGTTAGTCGAGACATCTGGAGTCTAGTGGTTACTGGTTAGTATAGTAGCGCGGTCAACTAGGGGCTGGGCGAGACTGACAGAAACGGACCGTTAGATATAATACCTTGCTGCAAAAATCAAGTGGCAATATACAGTATAAACAGGTACAGTACTTAGACGCATTTGATCTTTGATGGGTGACCATGGGATTGGCTTGCAGAGCCTTTATCGCAGGTTTATTTTCGTACAACTTACATAAGTTAATGTAAAGTAATTGACATCACGGTCATAGTATGGATGGGTGACCGACCGATGAATCTACAGAGCCCATGTATGAGGTTCTTAATGGGGGCAAAATTATGGTTATTTTTAAGCTAGGACGCGCCGTCGTTAGCATGATACCAATGTAATAGGTATTTACCTAAAACGTACTATGCAATGCAATTAAAAGCACACTTGAATCGAATATTATCTTACAAACCGCCGCAGCTCAGCTGATCCCCACGAGCTCGCATTGCAGTGTGTTACTGTGCAGTCTTATTCTGCACCAGTTAACAGTTTATTTTGACTCAATTCTTCTAACTATATTTGTTCAAAATGCAGTTTCGATCTAATGTCAGTGTCATACTCATGTCACAAATGGTATTCTCCCAAATAAACTGATATTGGAATGTTATCGTGACTAGATCGTTAATTGAACAATGTTATCATCATCGTTCTAGCATACCGTGGATTCGAACCCGATACCTTCTGCCTAGCAGTCCGTTGGTATCTCCAGTAGGCTATCGCTGCCTGTTGTTAATTAAACAATGTGTCAACGTTAGTGAGAACAATAGAAGTCAAATTATTGTTGGTGCCACGAGAAGATAGACTTTTTGTAAACAAACATTCAGAGCTTCACAACCTTTTTTCGACCAGTTGCGTTTTAGATTTTATGCGTTCGAACAGTCTTTTTTTTTTCAATGCCTAATTATGCCACTATGTTTTTAAATTTATATTGTTAAATTTTACTGAAATAAATATATTTGATTTTGTGTTTTAGTGGTCGAATGTTCATAAATTGGCCGATATTTTGTTGATTTACACGTAATAATCTGTAAATTAATGAAAAATAGAGTACCATGTATGTTAATTATAGAGTAGGTACATACATGTTACTTTATTATTGACACGATTTTTAAAAAATCACTACGCAATAAATAATATTGCTCAAAGTAGCATATCTATAACAGATAACTAGCTAATACATTGCATAAACATTTCTAGGCATAGAGATTTTACGTTGTCTGTGAATGAAATCGTCAGAATGAACTTAAACAAAAACCATTAAACGTTACGGCAGTCTGAAAACGCAATTTCTTTTTTAGGCATAAATAATTTTCTGCCATCTGATATTCTGCACGCGCTTTTTCGAGATGCCGGCAGCGAGAAGAGCGTTGCAATCCTATAAACTTGTATTTAACTTAACACCAACCCCTTCCTGATAACTAAAAATTTAATTTTGTCCTCTGATAAAAAGATGTTATAAAGGTAAAGCCCAAGAATGTATCATTTCAATGAACTAACGCCAAATGTTGAGACTCTAGGCGTCAGTACCTCAAAACATTAAAAGATCCAGTTGACAGCGCATAATATCGATAAAAACCCGATCCATTGACATATAAGTTTCCAATGACACGTATCTATGTATAGGTCGGTTCACGAAAGTTGACCAGAAATGGCGGCCGTCGCGCATATGTACATTCGTGCACCAATGGCGTGGCTCCATTCTTGACGCATTTAGGGAATGCGTCAAGAACGGAGCCACACCATTGGCATTCCACCCGCGCCTCACCCCGCACCTCCACGGAGACCTAAAAAATGATTTCTGCGCAGTGGTCATCTTTCGTGAACCCGACCTATACCGTTGCGCTCATTGATTTGAAATTATTTGTTTTTGACAGAACTATCGCTAAGTCACTTATTAAAAATTCTTTGTTTACAAAATGTCTATGTTCTCGTGACACGGACTCTAGATGATAATGACATTTAAATTAGAAGAATACCAATTCTGAGTCAATTTAAAATCTAATCTCATTTCGTTCAAAATATAATTTCAATGTCATATAAAATACGAGAATTGGCCTTATCTATGTAAAATTTTATAAAAAGAGGGATTTATATCATCGCACACTGTGTGAAATAATTTTAGGTGAATATGTATTGTATAATTACAATATTTTGTAAATACAAATCAACATATTGTATATTTTTTTCTTTCTTTTAATTAATTAAGTATTTTCTTTTACTCGACTCTTTTGGTTTTGTATTTAGTGTCGTTCGTGGGTTTTCATGCATTAATAACAAAATAGATGTATATTTGAAATGTAACAATTATGTAGATGACAATTATAAATTATTTCTATCATATAATAAAACTGCGCCAAATTATTATAAATAGTCGTTGTTATCCTGAGGAACATCATCCTACTAAACAAATATGTAATATCTATCTTTATTTGATACCTTTAAATGCATGTGCATTGAAAATAATTAATTTGAATACTTTCATATCATAATCGACGTATTACATAAACGAATACTGTTCATGTATGGCAAGAAGGGTCAAGATTATTATTCCACGCGATACCGTCATAGTGCTCCGGGTCTCGCATGCGCGGTGTGCGGGCGACCGCGGTACTATAAAAACCTAAAGTCGAGCCGCCGCTCGAGGCGTATACGCTCTTAAGCAATTAATGCAAGCTTTGTTATCTTTTACGCATTTAAAACGAGCGGTTGCATTCAAATTATCGAAGGCGGGACACTTGTATAAATAGTCGTGCACTATATTACTGCACAGACACTTCTGTGAATTATTACTATTAGATTCCGAACATGTTACGTAAGATTGTGGATTAGAGACCGAGTTATTATTACTATTTCAAGATTTATTCAACCTTTGTTTGTTGCTGTTAGTGTTAGACGGGCCAGGTGAACCAGACTGCGTATTATGAAATATTCGACACTGATCTTTGATGAACGAAATAAAACTATCTAGTGTAGGTTCCATCATCTCAAATGCGCGAATTGTATCAGTGTCAAACTTTTTTAAAGCGAGTTGAAGCAACATAAAGTCGGAAAGATCTTCTTATTTTAAGTTCCTTAGAGAATTAACCGCGATTACAAAGTTATCAATAAACAGCTGGAAATTCGAGACAGATGCGGCACCGAACAGTTTAAGATTTAAAGCTTGGTCAAAGTAGGTAGACGCTAGGACGCGCGTGTCCTGATATCTATCAAGTAGTGACTGAAATATGACCTGATAATTCTCAGCACTGGGTGTGACACCTGCAAATACGGACTGGGCCTTCGGTGACAGTTTACTTATTAAATAGTACAACCTGTCAGCATCTGTCAGAGAACCATTATCGTGCACTGTAGACTTAAAACTCGCATAGAATAACGGCCAATTTCGTATATCTCCGTCAAACGACATAATCTCGATTGGCGGTAATCTCGGTTTGCGGGCAACGGGCTCTGCTGAACATTTACCCTCCAATTGCGATTATATACGCTTAATAATACAATAAAGATCTTCGAATGAGGTGTACGCCTGATAGTTCGGTTTTTCATCAGGATTAATAGAAAGTAATCTTGCGTTATAATCGTCTAACAACTTATAGAAATCTGTTCGAATACTATCTACTGTCATGCAATAACTGAGAAATGCTTCACTATTACTGTGAGAAATAGATGCGGTTTTTGAGCGTTCATAGATGTTTTGAATGCGCTCAAATAAAATATTGCGTTTCGCTTCTAAGATTGTCATCTCTTTGTCTTCCGACACGCGTGACTTCTTTTGTTGTGACATGCTTACGTAAGTATAAGCTAATGAGACCGAAACAAAATAAGAATATCTAATGTACCAATTATTTTACCTAAGTAGGCTAAGTAGGCAACACTTTAGAGCTGTGGAATTAAAAGTTGCTCAAAATATGAGATTTACAAGACAACTATGATAGTTCCAGAAATAATAATTGAGTAAGTAGGTAGCTACATAAAAGTTTACCTACTGATGCGGGCGGAAACAACCATGTGACGGTTATGTGAATATATTAGGAGTATAGCTAGGTGCTATAATTGCCTAGGTATAGCGATATAACGTATAAAAACGTAAATGAATCCGACTCGTATGGATCAAAAAAAATTGTTTGGCGTTACACCGAAACCAAAGGTTCTAGGCGACTTGGAGCAGGAAAATGGACTGTATTAGGGCGAGTTCTGGGTCGCCTAGAAAGGAATAAGGGAAGAGGAATAAAGGATTGGAATGGGAGAGGTGATTGTGAGTGGGTGTAGGATATTCCAAGGATGAAGGGGACTTACCTTGTTCGGCAATCTTCTTCGTCTCAGAAGGGCAGTCTCCTGGTGGTTTCGGGATGAAGCTGCTTGATTCACTTCACTACACAAATCACTTTCACTTGAGAGCGGTTTATATAAGCGGTAATAATTATAGCGGGAGCGGCGTGGAGCGATACGGTATAGCTGACACGTATTTTGCGAATCGAATGTTCTCGAAAGTTCTGGACTGTCTCTCGCGTCGACGTTTCGCGGCGACCAATCCGAGAAAGGCGTGCCCCTTCTTGGGGATGGGATATAGAGGGATAGAAACAAAAGGCATCGCTCGCATTGGCCAAGCAGCGACCAACCATTGACGTTGATGCGATTAGTTATAGATAGGAAGGTAGATGGCGCTACCAACATTGCAATGTTTAATCCTTAACTTATGCGTGATTAAGTCGAAATTTGATTAGCTTAATCTATTATTATGTTAATATTTTTTATAAACATATTGGTATGATTGTAGTAATAATGTATCCTAGCAGAACACTTTTACCTGCGTTGTGGACAATGTATTATTTCATTGAAGTCTATGATTAGTACCTTATGAGTTATTTTTAAAATGAAAGCGGATATAAATCTGCTTAATGTAACTCCTTAGTCTGCTTAGTGTGACCAATTGGTCATTTCTAGGGTACTTACATAACAACATGATTTTTATTTGTTTGAATAAAATAATATAATTAATATGAATATATAATATAGACGTAATTAAAATACTTGGGCGGGCGGCCCTATCGATAGTTTGCGTCCGGCGCGTCTGTAGGCATATAACTCGGGGAAACGGCCGAGTTACAATACTGTCAGATTATATTACCGTGTTAAGGGTGTCGATGTCGGTCGCGATACTGTTACATAATTGTGCACCTAACGGCTATAACATTATCATTTATTTAGAACCAAATAATTATTACCTTCTGTATTGAATTACTATGACGCTCCAAGAGCTGACAATCTCAATATGATATGCAATTTACAAATTGCTCTTACGATTTAAGGAGTTCATTATTTGGCATGAGCTCGATAATAATTCGACAAATAGTATAATTATATAGTATATTTATAATAGTAGATTTCACTAGTAGTAAACTCCAATGATGGATCTACGATGTGCTTCCATCAGATGACATGTGGTCATATTTTCTGTTATCTTTAACCTAGCCTTATCTCGACCGTCGTCGCCACGAAGTGAACCAAAACGTTAGTCTGACAACGCATGAGTCGTTCAATTGGAGAACAGTTTTGTTTTAAAACTTTGTTATTGAATACGTGTTTAATACATGGTATTATAAGACGAAAAAGTTCTTTCGCACCCTGTCAACGACGTAGGTATTTATTTGACGAAGAAAGCCAAGTCAATGCAGTTGCAGCAAAGGATTAGTGCGACACTTCATACTATGAAACGTGTTTGATATTGGTGCAGACGTTGATATTTACCCCGATTGATGATAGTGACATTGTTGCCAACAAGTTTTGTTACAAATAAACGATTTTAAACTTTCATCCAGTTCCTATATCGGTAGTTACTATATCGGACAGACGAAGCGAACAATTTGTAGCAAGGGTCAAGGAACATATCGCAGCTGTGAAAAATCGACAAGTAAATAAGTTCTGGACTAAACCACTTGATAGAACTACATCAACCATGTCTTGGACATCCAGCGAACGTCACTATTACTCCAGGATAGTACGTGAAGCGGTTGAAATAAAAAAAACACAATAATTTAAGTCCGGAGGACGGATTTAGATTATCAACATCTTGGAATGCAGCCATCAATAAGTGTAAACACAGTCGCAATGATACAACTCAACAGTGTGTAGACGTCATTAGTGTAGTGTGTCAAAGTAACAACAGTGCGGTTTAAAACACAAATAAAAATCAAGAGAGGGTAGGTGCCAAAACCCAAAACACACAAGGACGGCGCGCGGTGCTGAGCTCACTAGTCTCGCTGTGATCACGACTGAAACAAGTTTGCCGAAACATTGGCAAATACCGAGGTCTTTATGCCTTAAATATAGTATTTATCGCGAATAAAACCCGCTAAATAACCTTGTATTTTGTACAATGTTATTAACTATTGTTAGAATATTCTTATTCTTTCCTCTTCCCATCCATGCCTGCAACGCACTTGTGACTCCTCTAGTGACACGGGTTTCCATGAGCAATCACTTACCATCGGGCGATCTGTCTGCCAGTTTGCCTGATACCGCAAAAAATATAATCTTATTTTATGATTGAAGTCTATAATATTGTACAGTACATGTATAAAATAATACTATCAGCGGAGACAATTGAATTCTAAGCTTAATACATTAGCTACAAGTTTATTGTATGCGTATATCCACTTATCCAAAATCCATTTACATTATACATAGAAACTAACTTATAAAAGGTGGCATTATTCAAAGTAAAACACACTTAATAGCTGAAGTTTACAAAAATCAAATAAAATCAAAATCAAAATCATTTATTCTTCTAGGCCACAAAGTGACGCTTATGAACGTCAAAATTTAAGTTAATTACTTAATGATTCTACATTTACATTAACTGCCACGTTCGCAATGCAATAGGTAGAACCACGAGAAAGAACGGGCAATAAAACTCATGGCCACTCTTTTCAAACAAATATAATGGTGGTACATTTTATTTTTGTAAGGAGCTGCAACTGTTTCACATTGTAGACATCTACTAGTAAAATTTTTAGTAGCTATTGATATCATACTCAAGCAGTAAATGATGTTCATATGGTAAGCCTCCCAAAGTAAATATGGTGAAACAGGAGCATCCACTTACGTCTTTTTAATGTAGGCAACTCGCGAACATGGCCAGAACTATGGTAGAAGTGAATGAAGCAGAAAGTAACGGTATTATGAAACCAAAGCAATCGACAACCTATTAGTTAGCCCATGACCACGAGTTACCCACATTTTACAAATCCGCAAAGTTATAATGAAAGTGTGGAACATGAATGCAAAAATATAGTATGAAATGAGAATCTCGTAATTAACTACACTATAAAATAAAACTACTAATTATTGACCTAGTCAAAAGCGAACAACTACTTCCAAGCGCTCCTGTCATCAAAATAATCCTTCAAACTGTAATATGCCTTATTAATAAGATTCTTTTTAACTTCTGCCTGAAACGAACTTAATGGCAAGTCTAAAATATAAGTTGGTAATTTATTGTATATGCGAATACTGAGCCCAATAAAAGAGCTATGCGTTTTGTGCAAACGAAAATACGGAACACATAATTTATGTCTATTTCTAGTATTGATATTGTGTATGTCACTATTCATTTTATAAGAATTTATGTTTAGTCTTACATGCATAACACTGGCATAAATATATTGTGACGCCACAGTAAGAATACCAATAGTTTTAAATTTTTCTTTGAGTGAGACTCTTGTCTTTAACTGGTAAATGGCCCTAACTGCCCGTTTCTGCAATATAAAAATATTTTGGATATCAGCAGCTCTACCCCATAACAATATGCCATATGACATAACACTATGAAAATAATTAAAATAAACCAATCTAGCCGTATCGACATCGGTCAACCTACGAACCTTCTTAACGGCATAAGCAGCTGAGCTAAGTTTCCCTAAGAGATATGTAACATGCGCACCCCATTGTAACTTCGAATCAAGTGTTAATCCTAGAAATAATGTGGATTCAGTTGTTTCGAGTACATCGTCATTTAAAACTATGTCAGGACCAAGGTTTCTGACATTAGGCAGAGCAAACTTAACACATTTTGTTTTTTTGGCGTTCAGTACTAGATTGTTTACATTAAACCATTTAGTCACTTGAATGAGTGCACTGTTTATTTCGTTAAAGTGTTCCTTATTTCTATCTTCTTTAAATATCAAAGAAGTATCGTCAGCAAACAGTACAACGTCACAAATGTTTCTCAAGTAAAAAAGTAAATCGTTTATGTAAAGAAGAAACAAGAAAGGCCCTAGGATGCTGCCCTGTGGCACTCCTAAATCAACAGGTAAGCCACTGGATTTTGAGCCATTTATTTCAACACATTGGATCCTGTCACTTAAGTATGACTTAATGACATCCAATGCTTTAGTCTGGACGCCGTAATGTCTAAGCTTGCACAAGAGCGTCTCATGGCAGACACAATCGAATGCTTTCGAAAGGTCGCAGAACACACCAACAGCATTTTGGGAATTCTCCCAAGCACTGTAGATATGTTTGAGTAACGCTACTCCTGCATCTGTTGTCGAGAGACCCTTGGTAAAACCATATTGCTCACCATGAAGGAGGCTGTTTTGATTAAAATGTCTTAGTAGTTGCTTGAGTATGATCTTTTCAAAAATCTTACTAAAAGCAGGTAGTATCGATATTGGCCTATAATTACTAGGATCAGTCTTATTGCCGGATTTGAACAGAGGTATTATTCTACTATGTTTCATAAGATCTGGAAAACTGCCAGATTTAATACACTTATTGAATAAGTTGCTTAAATAAGGAGCCACTACATCAATTATACTTGTCAAAACCATAACAGAAATGCCCCAGAGATCACCTGTATTTTTAGACTCTAAAGACTTAAAAGTATTTATAATATCGGTAGAACTAATACTATGAAATTTAAATATTACTTCACATTTTCCTACACTAGATTCTAATAGGTTTTCTGCGACTATAGCTGATGATTTTAAGTCTCTAGTAGTAGTAAGTGGTATGCTAGCAAAAAAGTTATAAAATGTTTGTGCGACTTCTTCGTCATTATGAATTAATTTATAATTATCAAGAAGACTAAAACTATTACTTCTTTATGTTGTCTTACCTGTTGTTTCATTAATAGCTCGCCAGCTTGCCTTAACTTTATTCGAAGATTGTTTAATTTTATTCCTAACGAATATAGCTTTAGCTGTATTGCACACTCTTTTAAATATTTTAGAATAATTCCTAACATACTCAGTGAAGTTTAAATCCGAATTGTATTTTTTCATACCATACAACTCATACATTTTTGCTCTGCTTTTGTAAATCAGTCACCCGCAGTAGCCCATTCATTAAAAGTGTAACGGAATCCTATAGACCCCAGGCTGATTAAAATTTTAGTTTTCTTACTAACTGGGTCTAAAAAATCAATTTCAGCCTGGCCTCGCCAAGTAATTTGTGGCCAGGGTTCCCGCGCACCTCCCCGCGCAGGACCATGGAATTCGCCCTTACTTTATATTCCTCTGCTGACAGCATTTACCAAACGTAAATGCTTATAATTGAATGAAAGTGGACATCAAAATACTAAAGACAGCGATACATTAGTATTGGTTTGTCATCACAAAATCACTCTCCATATATTCATGCTTCGCATATTGGTACTTGAGTACAAGGCAGCGTATCTCAGAGACGGCAGCTCCAGGGAGACGGAGAACATGATCCAGGTATATTAGTCATATAGTATTATCGGCGCCGAGTATTTCAGCGATATCCAGTGTATAGTATTGAACGTACAGTAACAGTCTCAGAACTGATGTCACAAAACGCCTCCTTGCCGCAAGTCACAACATTGAAGCCCATACAATCATAGTCAATTAAAACGTATTAAGCCATCGCGCATAGTTTGCAGGGAAGCTCTCGTTACAATCGCCGTTAGATTAGCCGCACGGTCTTACTGTTACCGCGTGACCGACAGGTGGCTCTTCTTTCGCTCTTTAAAACCTTGTCAGCTGCTATGTACTGGCCTGTACGCAGGTTTAGACAGCGATTGTGAAAGTCCTGCATTCTACCACCTGATCGCGAATACGGAGACTCCCATCATACATCGCTCGTCTTCACATCCATCATCAACAAGGTACGAACCACTACTAATGGTACACGCGGTTATTAATAATATAACTATGTACAATATCTCATAGAGAACTTTATATTTTAGTCAGCCTGGTATACATATATGGTGTGATATAGACATAGATACATAACAGAGTTATTAATGTTATACAGTTCATGCAATAAATTACAGTAAAGTGAATAACAGACACTCACCGGATTTTTAGCTGCGTCGCTGCCAAACTTACCCCTTGCCCTGTGCTGATCACCTTCTCTTGAAGCCGCTCGCCTTGTTCTTCGATATCACTAAGCACTAATTATTGACCAACACCGAACCTCTTTCGCACTAGGCCAGGTCCGATCTCTCTCGCACCATAAGACCAACTGTCTCAACCACCCCGCTGGAGCGTTCCCGTGATCTGCCCTCTTTCGCGTCCTAAGACTCACTGTCCCAGATCCGCCCGGTTCCGCGTCCCCACATTGACTGTCCCATCCAACACCCCCACTACCACGTCACGCTGTCCTGGGACCCGACTGGCCCCGCCTCCTAAGATCCGACCGTCCAGTCAAACACAACCAACGCAACGCCTCTCGAATCCTTACTACCTGACAAGGTCCTTTTCTTATCGTTGATCCCTTTTTTTTATGATCCTCAACTATACCGCATGTGAACACTACAGTGCCAATATTTTCTCATATATGCCTGTCACATAATTCTTATAAATTTGTCAACCTCTTAGAATTTATGAGTTTAGTAATTGCATAACGTTGGCACCATCGTAGCGATAAGACAAACACATGTGGAAACAAGTATGCGACCTAAGAACTATATATTATTAATTAATTTGGTGTAGCCAGCAACACCATTACATTCCCCCCTCTGAAAATCAGACGCGTAGACTAAGTCATAGCGTATGAGCTTTCACTACAGATACAATAGCATATGTATTAGAGTACGCCAGTTAAAACTGCATCTGGTCTTCCACCATTAACTATAGGCAAGTATCATACAACTTCTAGTAAATAACCACTGCTTCAATACCACTTATCCTAACTTATAGTTGATCGATAATAATAACCCTACTATACCCTTGCTAATGCCGCACCGTACGATACACTAACTAACTATACTCCGCCCATCTCCATATTATGTCAACATTGATGCTTATAAGAATCCTATAGCAATTGTTGCCTCAACTGTGCTTAATCAGATATAAACGTTTTACTATGTCTATGAGAAATTATCAAAACTCTTATCCATCTGTATACTAATAAACTTCACCTCAGACCTAAACTTCTTTTTAGAACTAGCGTACATAACCAAGATCACCAGTTGCCCGTTACCTATATATTCCAATAAGCCAAATGGCGTTTTAGCAATAAATTCTCCAAATAGTAGTATAATCTATAAGACATCCTATCCATGCTTAGAATGGGAGTGTACATACCAGATGTCTTCTTTATAAACGGGCAGCGTGGTATGATCAAGGTACCTGATTCGCCATTCTCACTCGTCGAAATCGGGTTCAGTAGCGGGTGTACATGGCGTCAGGTAGCAGTAGCTGAAATAGTTCGCACACACTCGTATAAGAGATTAGTTTTATCAAAATTGACAGACAAGTAGTTGCAATAGTTTATATAATGAGCTAAATAGTCGTAAACAATAGTATAGTGCAGCAGTCGGTTTCCCCAGACGATAGCTTGACAGTCCCTTCAACTAAACAATTCTCAACTCGGTCCCACACTAGGAATGATTCCCATTTAGCTTGAATTGTACGCGCGGGGATCGAACCCACAACGTCGGGCGAGATGGCCGCCAATCAGTTCTTCATTCGGATCATCAAGCGTATAGACATGATATCTGCTTCATTATTAAGGCTCTGATTACAGTTGACGTAAATAACAATTACGATTATTACTCGTGCAGTTGGACGCAGTTGCCAAATATATTATGCCATAAAAAAAAAGGTTCTATATAACGAACGACGCACATAAGGCCCTATGTAACTTAAACCTTCGTTTAATATTGTATGTATATCTGAGAGTTCGGCTCAGAGGGAGTCCACTTGCTTGAAGTTAGTCGATGTGCGCGTTTATAGTTAGTACAGATAATGAAAACTTAGCTCTGTGTAAGATGATCCAATGCGAGATATGTCCTTCGACGCATACTACAGCTGCCTTTCACGTAACCGGAACGCCGCTACTTTGTAGTCACAGCCGACAGACGCAACAACACGTGTGGTAGTTGAAGTAAAAGGTGACGTAGGGTCCTGGAATTTTAAATGAAATGGCACGAGTATCAAACTTCCAAGATTAGTCGTATAATATAACACTAACCGGATACAAACTAACAGATGATAAGATGATGTTATGCGGATCACCAATGAATATTTCTTAGTAGAGATGCATAATAAGTTAGATTGCATGAGTCTAGCAACAAAATATTATTTTTATTTGAACACCAGAATAATGTTAGCCGTTTACGAATATTACACAATAAGGCTAAATTATGCATATGAGTCAAGTATGTATCGAGACGTTGTTAGTATACTGCTTACACACCTCTCGAATCTCATGAGAAATATGAACTCAATGTCAAGCTCTAAGCAAACCTGGGCTCGAACCCTGGTAAATTGAGCGCTCTTAAAAGGTATGTGTACAATATACCAGGCATAACATATGCATACATCATTGCCACTGGCTATCACATTGTAACGCAGATGAATAAGTATTGTAAATACTCAGCTAAACTAAAATCTGAGATAGCCTAAACTGTAACAGTTAGGTAAAATACTGATGCTTAGAATTAACACGTGTAGAATATCTATTTCATATGACGCACGGCGGGAATCGAACCCATACCAAAGACGGCAGAAATGACTTACAAAAGCCATTCAGTTTTTCAAAACAATGCAGCACATGTGCAGTCATATCTTAACAAAGTAGCCGATCTTGGCCCTTGGACAAAGCACATCAATAATACAAAAGAACTATGGCTCCTTTCACGATGGGAATCGAACCCATCCTAAAAAACGGCGTAAATGACTTTCTAAAGCCATTCAGTTCCTTAAAACAATGCGCCACATGCGCAATCATATCTTAACAAAGTAGCCCATCCTGTCCTTTTCACGTGCGCGTTGGCGCGTTCGGACAAAGCACATCAATAATACAAAAGAACAATAGTTCCTTTCTAGCCTTCTTTCTTTTAAGTAATAAACATCTAAAATGTGTTTCCCTTTTTTGTTTTATCCCTTATTTTTTCACACGCTGGCATTTGGAAACAAAACGTGCCAGATGTCGGCTTATTGCATTGGCTTTCTAGTTTGGGAAACAATTTTAAAACAAAACATTTTAAAATAATGGTCACTAAACCCAGCTCCAGACAATAATAACAACAATAAACAAAATAGTTTCGTGTTCAACAATAGTGTGCATTCTTTTTATGTTTGGGAATCGAACCCAAAATATTTAAAATCACATTGTGCGACTTCTATAAAGCCGACGCCGATCATTAGGTACATGAGTATAATATCCGCCGACTTTCACCAATGCTCAGGAATCGAACCTAGAGCTTTTAAAGTATACCAAAATGCTGCAGTGGGCTAATATTACCCTAATCTACTTGCTAACACGTTAGGAAACTAAATTTACTGATATATGATCTAAGAATAATCCTTTTCTCAATTATAGCTCGTGTAAACTTCATCATTAAAACCCCTATGCATTCTGTAAGAATCTCAACTCAACCAATGTAATAAACTAATAGATGCTTGTCCAAAGAACGCGTATGCATAAGATAGATATTATTACTAGATTTCGTAATTTAATACGTTTGTTGACACCATTTTGAAATATCGTAGCAACAGGAATTGAACCCGCTATTTCAGTAAGTTTTTAGAAACCATTTTAATATATCGTAACAACAGGAATCGAAACCGCTATCTCAGTAAGTTTGTTGAAAATATTTTAAAACATCGTAGCAACAGGAATTGAACCCGCTATCTCAGTAAGCTTGTAGAAACCATGTTAATATATCGTAACAACAGGAATCGAACCCGCCATCTCAGTAAGTTTGTTGAAAACATTTTTATAATATCGTAGCAACAGGAGTCGAACCCGCTATCTCAGTAAGTTTGTTGAAAACATTTTAAAACATCGTAGCAACAGGAATTGAACCCGCTATCTCAGTAAGCTTGTAGAAACCATGTTAATAAATCGTAACAACAGGAATCGAACCCGCTATTTCAGTAAGTTAGTGTAATAAATTCCTGTCCCGCAACTCCAACAAAATATTATTCATTATTTATCCTTAAATAATTCCCTCTTATTATATACAGTTATCGAACACGCTATTAATAATACGGCGTCTAGTTTGTTGACGTCGCACAACAATATAGTTATAGTCACAGACATTGCTCAGGTCTCTCCTGATTTAACTACATCTAGATGTTCCACGGAATATTCTGGTGTGCATTATACATTAATCTCAAGACATGTTAATGTTCTACACCAGATTTTCTATAAAAATAATCTTTATAATATAAAATCCTTCTCTTTCCTTATCTAAAATTAGTTCTAACCATCGCTAGTCCGCATCGCGTATCGGACTCAAATAGCGAACCTGATACGCAAGTGCTTGTAACCCATAATATGCTTATTATCGAGAGTCGAACTCGAGATATTAAAATGTAAAGCATTTTCTGTAGCCAATAATATAACCACTGTCGAGACTCGAACTCGACATCCAGTATAAATGACACGCATGAGCTTTATGTAAAGCGGTGGATCTATGTAGCCAATTATATGATTACTTTCGAATTGCAGCGATGTTATAAGAGGAACCAAAGTGCTATTAAAATAAATAACACGTGCGAGAGAGCCCTCTTCCGATTATTAAATATTAAGATGATTGCCGCGCTTTATCAAAAGCATTTCTATGTACCCAATAATATAACCACTGTCGAGACTCGAACTCGACATACAGTATAAATGACACGCATGTGCAGAATTTATGTAAAGCGTTTCAACATATGTAGTCAGTTATATGTTTACTTTCAAGATACAGCGATATTATAAGAGGAACCACAGTGCCATACAAATAAATAACACATGCGAAAGTGTGGCACTTAGGCGCAATATCGCCCCCCTCGGACGTTTAAATATTGTGATAATTGCCGTGACTTAAATATTATTTCGTCTTTCTGAAATGAACATGATCGTCTATCGATTATTGAATAACAAGTTGTGCCTAATTAGATCGATATTTTCCTACGTTGTGTATTGTTATTTATCTACGTTGTGTTTGTGTTTTTCTACGTTGTGTTTGTTTAGTAACTCTTTAGTTCTTCCTCGTTGTTCTGAAGTGAATCAGAACATTTTATGACGAGGATCCTGGTCACGGCACCAAATGTAACGGAATCCTATAGACCCCAGGCTGATTAAAATTTTAGTTTTCTTACTAACTGGGTCTAAAATATCAATTTCAGCCTGGCCCCGCCAAGTAATTTGTGGCCAGGGTTCCCGCGCACCTCGCCGCGCAGGACCCTGGAATTCGCCCTTACTTTATATTCCTCTGCTGACAGCATTTACCAAACGTAAATGCTTATAATTGAATGAAAGTGGACATCAAAATACTAAAGACAGCGATACATTAGTATTGGTTTGTCATCACAAAATCACTCTCCATATATTCATGCTTCGCATATTGGTACTTGAGTACAAGGCAGCGTATCTCAGAGACGGCAGCTCCAGGGAGACGGAGAACATGATCCAGGTATATTAGTCATATAGTATTATCGGCGCCGAGTATTTCAGCGATATCCAGTGTATAGTATTGAACGTACAGTAACAGTCTCAGAACTGATGTCACAAAACGCCTCCTTGCCGCAAGTCACAACATTGAAGCCCATACAATCATAGTCAATTAAAACGTATTAAGCCATCGCGCATAGTTTGCAGGTAGCTCTCGTTACAATCGCCGTTAGATTAGCCGCACAGTCTTACTGTTACCGCGTGACCGACAGGTGGCTCTTCTTTCGCTCTTTAAAACCTTGTCAGCTGCTATGTACTGGCCTGTACGCAGGTTTAGACAGCGATTGTGAAAGTCCTGCATTCTACCACCTGATCGCGAATACGGAGACTCCCATCATACATCGCTCGTCTTCACATCCATCATCAACAAGGTACGAACCACTACTAATGGTACACGCGGTTATTAATAATATAACTATGTACAATATCTCATAGAGAACTTTATATTTTAGTCAGCCTGGTATACATATATGGTGTGATATAGACATAGATACACAACAGAGTTATTAATGTTATACAGTTCATGCAATAAATTACAGTAAAGTGAATAACAGACACTCACCGGATTTTTAGCTGCGTCGCTGCCAAACTTACCCCTTGCCCTGTGCTGATCACCTTCTCTTGAAGCCGCTCGCCTTGTTCTTCGATATCAGTAAGCACTAATTATCGACCAACACCGAACCTCTTTCGCGCTAGGCCAGGTCCGATCTCTCTCGCACCATAAGACCAACTGTCTCAACCACCCCGCTGGAGCGTTCCCGTGATCTGCCCTCTTTCGCGTCCTAAGACTCACTGTCCCAGATCAGCCCGGTTCCGCGTCCCCACATTGACTGTCCCATCCAACACCCCCACTACCACGTCACGCTGTCCTGGGACCCGACTGGCCCCGCCTCCTAAGATCCGACCGTCCAGTCAAACACAACCAACGCAACGCCTCTCGAATCCTTACTACCTGACAAGGTCCTTTTCTTATCGTTGATCCCTTTTTTTTTATGATCCTCAACTATACCGCATGTGAACACTACAGTGCCAATATTTTCTCATATTTCATGGCTATTCCTATACCCATATGCCTGTCACATAATTCTTATAAATTTGTCAACCTCTTAGAATTTATGCGTTTACTAATTGCATAACGTTGGCACCATCGTAGCGATAAGACAAACACATGTTGAAACAAGTATGCGACCTAAGAACTATATATTATTAATTAATTTGGTGTAGCCAGCAACACCATTACAAAAGCTCGAGATTCCTTGATTACTTTCTCCTTAGTCTTAAAAGTATTCTGAAACGTGTTATTAACTATATTAAATAAATTGTTAAAATTCTTATTTGGCGAATCTATTTCTATTAAGTCAGGATTCATAGTATTCATTCCAATCAATACTTTATTCCGGAATTCATTAAACTTATGCCTAGGTAATGGCCTAACCAACACTCTCTGTACGATGCTATCATTGTAATATGGAAACCTAGCTAATTGGCCACAGTGATCCGAAGTTAATTCAGAAGTAACTACTCTATCTGAAACAATACAATTACTAAATATGTTATCAAGACAGGTGAAAGATGTTGCCGTGATTCTAGTTGGTTCAAGAAATAAATTTTTCAAATTAAATGATCTAAAAAAGTTTAAAAATCTACAAGTCATTTTTGAATTTTCAATAATGTTAACATTAAAATCAACACAAACTATAATCCCTTTCTTATTGCTCCTAATTTTACTAATTGCATCTTCCATAACAGATTCAAACAAATTAAAGTCCCTTAATGGAGGACAATATACACATATAATAATATGCTGCTCAAGCTCAATGCATGACAGTTCCACCGTGCGTTCTATAGACAAGCTAGCTATGTCTTTCCGTTCTTTACATGTTAAACTGTTTGAAACAATAGTCAATGATCCACCATGAATAGCTTGTTTCCTAGAGAAGGCACTGTGTACTGTGTATTGTGTGTTATTTATGAATTTAATCTGGTATTCTTTAAGCCAGTGTTCCGTAATGCACATAACTTTAATACTATGATTTTCTAAATATAAACCTAATTCTAAATCCTTGCCAGATAGACCTTGTATGTTTTGATGTGCTACAGTCAGTTCAATATGTCTACCCTTTGTCCTGTTCTTAAGTTTAAAGAACTTTTGTCAGTATTCTCAATAGAAAAATTATAAGGATAGGAACTATTTACAGAAACTAAATTCTTGGATACCTTACATGTACCTGTGTCATTTTGTATATTATATGCTAATAATTTAGCAACTTGTCTTTTATAAAATAGTGGCAGATACATAGTATCTTCAGTCAATGTAAAATTATTAATAAAATTATTGATGTCAAAAAATAAAATAAAATCCATATATTGCCATGTCAAATTGTATAACATCAAGTTATGTTCATGTATATGTCTATTCATCATAGCATTTAAACTATAAGCATAAGGCAAAGTCATACTAATAAATTTGCAATCATATGTTCTGTGAAGCGATAACATAACTTCTGTTAAATTAATTATATCTTTTTTAGTCACCATTTGATTATCACCGTATGAGATAATTATTGTGGACTCCCTATCAAATATTGTTGTATATTTTGTATAAACAAATTTTAAGTACTTTTATAAACCTTTTAGTCTTAGTTATACAACTTATTGTTAGACTATATGCATGATGTGTGCCTCACGTCTCGCAATGTGATTGAATGTGCCTCGCTTATCCATACTAAAATTATAAAAGTGAAAGTTTGTTTGTATGGTTGGCCCTCTTTTACGCCAAAACTACTGGACAGATCCCCTTGGGTTTACGCGAATGTTATACATTGAAATTAAACTACGGTTTACAGATTCTATCGCTGTATATTGGTTTTAATTAATTTAGATTTTATCAGGCTACTAAAACCCAAGAAGGACAAAGTCACCAGAAGACATCAAGATCAAGACACAGTGAGCACATTCTGCGTGGATAGTAACACCAATAGTTGAAAAATGTTCGGGTACTTGGAGATAACTTTTAAATTCAAGACAATGACAAATATCACCTCAGTCTGCCTTGACCACGGTTCCTGTAAAGAAACTGAAACGTCGGCTAGTCTAACTATCTATCTATCTATAACGTCACGCCTGTCTCCCATTGGGGTAGGCAGAGACTATGGAACGCCACATGCTTCGGTTCAAACATACCTATTTCGCTTCCTCGACATTCATTAACCTCATCATGCATGCGCGTCGGTTATGGGTACTTTTAATTTGGCCCTTTTTCAGTACGTCACCTATTTGGTCGACGTAGGTACGTCCGCCTAGGTCGTCCCCTACCGACATTTCCATTCATTCTCGCACGATACACTCCTTTCGTATTTCTTCTTTCATCCATCCGTTCCAAATGTCCAAACCAACGCAACATTCCTTTTTCAATCTTTGTCACTACATCTTCTTTCAGACCACACTTCTCTCGTATCACACAGTTTTTCACTTTATCTATCAGCCTTACTCCGCACTTTTCGGCTAGTAATAATTAAAAAATGTAGTTCTAGATTATTCGGTTTAAATGTAAATTACCTAACTAAAACCAATATAATTATGGCGATAGAATCCGTAAACCGTAGTTTGATTTCAATGGACAGATCTTGATCAAACTTGGCAATAACATAGCTTATACGTAAAAAAAATACTACCTTTCGTTACATTAGCCGATACACTGAACACACCGAACAACTGATACATTTCCCACCGTAACCAATAAAAAAGGTAGTAATAATTGTCAGGATATTCGAGAGTATTGAGACCCATATCGCCGGTCATAGATGTTCATGACAATCGTAACCAAGCGTTTTACGTGCTCTCCAAGGCAACCGGCTTTTATGTCTCTGTATTTCAACTGATCGCAAAATACCCGGAGCTTGGTAGGCGGTATATCAGTAATACAGATATTCAATTTACTAAAAGGCTCTTCCAAACCCTATACTGGATACATAATTATGAATGTTTATGAAAAAATATTTTGCTGGGTTGTAGAGAAAACTATGAACGTATTGAAAGTTTCTCGCAAATTATTTATGGCAGACTAGCAGTTAAATTGAAGATCATCCTTACTTTAGGGGCGAGTTGAGAATATTGTGAACACAATAATAACTCACTCCTCTGGAAAACAAGTTGACTGTAGATTTATTCATTTAAAAGTTATTAAATATACTCTTGTTGTTATTGGTGCGAAATGGTTCGGAAAAAGTATAGTAATGAATGACCAAAATATTTGAGCCCACTAAAACATCGCATCATAGGATGTCAAGACGCTGATTTGAAATATGTATATTCTTGTTAAAATTCGTTGCTGTTGTCTTTCATCAATCTAAAATATAGCAGCTAGTGTACGGCAATAATTATATGATATACAAAAGAAAACTATAATATTCTAACACGCACATAAAAAACTCCATCAAGTTCCATGCTTCAACCCATCAGTCATCAACATAACAGTATCAATCTTTGCCAACAACATTTTCTTCGGTAAAATATAATCTTCGTCCCATTATTTATTTGTGCCGCTCGATTTTACTTGCATTTTTTATACAGAATACCAACAAAGTTCTCTTTTACGTGGGTAATCTTCTGAACGGCTGGATAGATATAAAAGATTTTTGTGTCCATTGCTATGATGACTTAGATTCACAATGAGATACTGTACGGCAAGTTAAAAAAATAACACAGGTGAGACCTTGGGGACTAATCAGTTTTTATCATTGTAATCTACTACTTTACAGTCAATATCGTCAGAAGCTGTAATATAAATAGAGCCCACTATCGTCCTAGGGTTATCCCGGTTGCATCCAAGACTTAAAGCCCGTGGTCCGCATACTAATCAATTCCAACCGATTTTCCATTTTATGACAGAATATAATAAAATTATGTAAAGAGCTATTTCCTTAAATCAGCAATCTTACCCTTTTTTACTTGACTTGAGATCTTTGGCTTACTAGTGACTCTGTGCTCTATTCCTGCAGTGACACAGGTTACCTGGATAATTTACAGGTTCAATAAAGTCATTATGCAGTTGTGGAATAATTGTATTAAAACCTGACACCGTGCATATGGACCAAGATATTATCATTGTAAACGTTCTGGTATCGTCCTACCACTTTGCTAGGTGTATCTTTCCTACATGGAAATAAAAAAATTACAAACAACCGATGAGGTAACCAGTGTTATGTGTGGGTGTATATTTGAGGATAATAAATGAAATCGAGATAAATATTTCACTTGTATTTATTGGCATACAACCATAGAGTACAAAGGTTAGGTGCCGACTGGCGTGCCGCATATCTTATGCTTCTTTTCAATTTAAGAGCTGTGCTCTTGTCGGTGGAGTGTACGCCATATATTTTGGTCATCGGCCAATACCTTGACCTCTTTATACGACATGACCTTTGCTTTTTCTTTAATTTGATCCGTGTATGCCCGTCTGGGTCGACCTCTTCCTCTCTTATATCTTATGCTAACAATTACAAAATATGATACCTGTGTGTCCCTACAGTAACCTCCCTCTTTTTTGAAAAAAAAAAACAATATTACACACCTCATTTAGCTAAAGTTTTAAAACACAAATTATAATAGTTCATAAAAGTGAACAAAGCTACGAGGTTTACCTATATGTTTACAATAGTAAGCAGTTTTGTCGAGCAATGTTATTCGTAACTTGATACTGTCTCATAATAAACATGATACTTGCTTATAACTCTGACACACTCATATGAACACACACAAATATGAACAATAATGTTATAATATTATTATTGTACCTAAGTACGTTAAGAGTTTTATATAATAATATTTAAGTATTTAATGTTATTATGTTTTATTATTATGTTCCAAATTAAGTTATTTACGTAATAAATACAGCTTACACTGAAAAAAAAAATGTTACTCTGAAATACATTTATATTTATTCTTTTAAGTTTTCTTATAGGTACACACAGTTAAATATAATATAAAGTATGGGTACATACAGTAGATTACACGAATCCATTACATGACTCTTGTACAGTTTGCACCTTAGGTGTAGGAGATGTTTGAGTAACTTGTCTTACAGTGATAAGGGTTTGGGCGGACTTCTCAGCTCGCATTTCCTTCTGTAACCACTTGCGTATATTCTTGCGACAACGAACAAACAAGAAATAGGTGAATGCAATTACCATAACTGCAATAACAACAAACAGTCCTACCGTATAATACTATAGGTTTTCTAAATGATTCATGGTGGTTAATTACATTGACTTCCTTTCGTTCTTCTTTAATAAAATTATTGCCCATGATTAAAATACTAAGACAAGACAAAATACAATAGAAAATAAGTAAAATAGTTGTTTACTCTTAGGCTTTACATACATATCGTCACGCCTTTTATCCCCGAAGAGGTAGGCAGACGTGTATTTCTACACCCACTTTTCGCCAGATATACTTTAGTCCCACGTAATAAGGGGCGAGCCTATTGCCGTACCGGGCACCTTTCCAGACTCCGTGCTGCTACTGAGAATTTCGTGACGGAAAAACCCAATAACAATGCCCGACCCAGGAATCGAACCCGGGACCTCCCGATCCCACGCGCACATTTATGCCGCGAGACCAACGAGGCAGTCGTTTAGGGTTTGATGTCGAGTTTTCCGTCTCTAGGCAAAGATGGTATTTGCATCGTGTTATCCCTTAGTCGCCTCTTACGACACCCACGGGAAGATATGGGGTGGTGACACTTGTATTCTATGCCGTCAACCACACGGCATAGAATACAAGTGTAGGCTTTTTGCAACCAAATAATTATTTTATACATTAAACATTACAAGAAAGTTGGCAATTAGGCAATACTGAATTCGTGACACGTCAATTTACATAACTATAATGTACTAATAACATACACAACATTTTTCCTATACAGCGTTAAAATTACTTATACCTTATTTCGTCAAATCGTGTCGGACGTTTTATATTTCGTCCACTACGTGTTGTATGTTTAATAACGGGTTCATTTATCGGTTTTTTTTTACGCCAGGTATATTCTTATAACTATCATCTAAAGCTAATTTTTCTTGACAACAATCTTTATCGGGTACGGATAACTTGTGAAATGAGATGTCATCATCGTTAAGTACGTACGCAGGTTTTAATCTGTCTATAGATATATATATTCGCTTGTCTATTAGGTAAAGAAATTTTCTAAAATTTCGGTGTTCTCTCTAATACTTCGTATGGACCTGAATATGAAGGGTCTAACGAAGAGCGTTCGACTTCGTTCCTTAAAAAAACATATTTAGTAGTTTCTAAATCGGGATGTTCGAATATATTCTTTTGTGCTCTAGCTTTCATAGGTGTCGGCTTAATCTTTTTAAAACTTTCTCTAGTTTTTGTAACATATTCCGCATCTGTATAAAAAAAATCAGTACCGTATGTAGCTTGTCCATTAGAATCGATTACTTTTATGTCATGCAATACAGAGTTGACCATAAATCGTTGAAATGTTTGTTCACTATTACGAACACCAAATGGCATGCGTGCAAATTCCATTAAAGAACATGGTAAAATTACAGCAGTCTTTTCTATGTCTTCGGGATTCATAGGAATATTATGGTGAGCTCTGCACAGGTCTAGTCTACTAAACATTTCTTTATTGGCTAACATATACGTTACATCATGGACTCTCGGTATCAGATATCGATCCGGTTTTGTTATGGCGTTAAGCGCCCTATAATCTCCGCAAGGTCTTAATTGCCCTCCAGCCTTAGGCACTACGTGTAAAGCACTAGACCATGCTCCCTTAGATGGACGACAGATACCCATCTCTTGCATTATTCTAAACTCTTCTTTAACTTTTCTATACCCGTCCGGTGGTAACTGTCGAGCGCGCGTAGACACCGGTGAGCCAGTAGTTTCAATAAAATGCATAACGGAATGAGGAGGATTGGGTGTTGCCGTTTTCAACCCATCTTTTCAACCCACGAATATTTTTTTCCGTTTTTAACCCAATTCTTATTCCGTTTTCTGCCCGCAATAGAATTACTATATATTTTCCCCGTTATCTACCTAAAATTTATTCCGCTTTCAACCCACTACATTTTATCATTATTTTGTACAGACAGAAAAAATATCGTAAGCTCTTTAATATCGTTACTTGTAATTTAGTGCAAGAGTACCTGCAGCGTCATTCGTTTGGCAAATCAAAAAGCAAGTTTAATGGATGATATTGCTATCTCTTTCTATTTCATTGGGCCCAGTAGGTAGTGAAAGATAAAGCTAATTAGTAAAGAATACGGCGAATCTGGTATGCCCTTAGTTTTTTATCTTAGTTACCCAGAATTGCGAGACAGTAGTGGTACCTGTTTTGTAGATAATATTAAAAGATTTAAAAAGCAAAATCCAAGTACCAGTAAAGATGTTAATACAGTCGGTGAAGATTTTTATTTTACTTCATAAAAGAGAAACAAGCCAGTTTTAGTTTGTGGTGGTAGAGAATTCTATAAGAAAAGCACCAATAAGGACAGTACCATTACATGGCGATGTGCAAAGGCGCCTTCTTGCTTTGGAATCATAAAAACATTGGCTAGTGTGATTACTAAAACAAGTGAACACAACAATAATTGTCAACCTAATACCAACAAACTCATAATTTAAACAATCAATGAATAACATAAAAGAACAAGTGAAATCTTCTAACGGTCGTCCTGTTCAACAGATCTACGAAGAAGAAGTTTTTCTTATAACAGAAAAAGGTTTGGATTTAATAGAAGAAATCCCGAAGTTTTCAAGTGTGATCACAGCATTTTCCGATGCTCGAAGTAAAAATCAAAATGTTTCAAGAGATAGATAGATCATAGAGGTAGTAGGTAGTAAAAATCCAAAACCTCCATTACTCTAAGGTTGAACCTTAGAGTAATGAAGGTTTTGGATTTTTACACACAAGATTTTACGAGTTGTGGAGGCTTTCGACTTATCGAGGTCCGACTTAACGAAATTCTACTGTATATTGAGAACAGTTCCACGTAGCATACACGTAATTATTTTGATATTGATATGTTCTGTTAAAAATTTAGTGTTTCATATTTTAAAGAAAGTTTGAAACAATTTGATTTCTTACAAGTTACCTATGGCTATTTTTAGGGTTCCGTAGTCCACAAGGAACCCTTATAGTTTCGTCATGTCCGTCTGTCTGTCCGTCCGCAGCCTAGCTCAAAGACACCTGGTGCTAGAAAGCTGATATTTGACAAGAATATAGACATAAGATATTGCAACAAAACTGTAGAATAAAACTTAGGAAAATCTTTTTTTTAAGGGTATCTCCCCTACGTATATAGTGGAGTTGAATTTTTTTTTGGCCGAGTACCCCATTGTGTGGGGTATCATTGGATAGGTTTTAAAAACATATTATTAGTTTGCTCAAATCATTTTTCGATCAAGTGATTGGTTTGTCAAATATCAAGCTTTGAAGTGAAAAAATTGTTATGCTCAAGTGTTCCCCTCCCCCCCCCCCCCTCTGCCGGCTAAACTATTTATTTGGAAGAAGTGAAAAAAATCACAAATGTAGTAAATATAACGAATTTAAAAGGAAAACTATCACGGCTAAGTAGATATCACTAGTTTACGAGTTATCGTTGGTTAACTTATAAATACCTATTTCTGTGAGTTTACATTGGGCGCGCTGGCTTAATCTTAAAGATATACGTACTTTGGTATGTAATGTACTACTACGGTACTACGTATTTATAGTAGTAGTATATCTTGGAAACCACATTTTATGTTTACAATACATAACTGGATACATACCTAGTATTTTTCTAAACAAAACTTAGGTTCTTATAATAGTGTTATTAAAATTATTTTTTCAGCAAAATAAACAGTCGGATTTGTTGTACATTTAGGTTAATAAACTCGCCAACGCTAATAAATACCCTTTGCAGCAAGTTATAATGGGAAACTACGGAACTCTACATTGCGCGTGGCCCGACACGCACTTGGCCGGTTTTTTACATTTAGATTATAATAGTTTCTACAAATCTGTGATTTTTCGTTGTTGATACGTTATACTTTAGAATAGTATATTAAATTTAAAATTATTGGCACATTAGTGGTGTTTTAAAAACTACTTTTTCTATTTAAGATATGAGTGATTTTCTACCATTTTTTATTACCATAAGTAAATATTAAGTATATAATATATGCGGAAATATTCCACGTAGCATACATGGAATATTTTTCATATTGACACAATGTTCTAATCTGTAATTTTGTAATGGGTTGAAAACTGAATGTTTATTATTAATTTTAGCTACCGAGTACCGATGACTCTCTGACTAGAGAGTACCGATGACTCTCTGACTAACACTAGTAACCTGGGCTTGCCAGTCGAGAGTGGAATCAATGTGCAATCCTAGGTCTTTGACGACAGGACTAAACGGAATTATTAGCCCATTAAACGTAACCGGAGGTAGGGTTTGTTAAGTCTAGTCTACGTATCATGCTTTGACTGCCTACGATTATGGCTTGACTTTGGACCATGCCAAAATTGTATCCAAATCTCTGTTTACCTCTGCTATCACCAAAGCCACGTTATCCACTCTCGCCTGGGAGTACAGCTGCAAGTCATCGGCGTAAAGATGATACGAACATTGAAATCTAGGGGTCAAGAGGTTAATAAAAATAGAGAAAAGTAAAGGAGATAGTATGCCACCTTGAGGGATACCAGAGCTAAGATCACGCCAACTTGATGAAGTTTCATCAACGCGGACCGCCTGCTGTCGTCCCTGAAGATATGTTGAGAACCATTCCAGTGAACTAGGCGAGATCATAAGATGGGAAAGGATTGATAGAAGGATGTCATGACTAACGGTATTAAAGGCGTTCGAGAAGTCAACCAAGGCCAACACAGTGACCTTAGTCTCCTCCATACCCGCCCTAATATCGCCAGTCACTTTAAGGAGGGCGGAGGTAGTGCTATAGCTAGGTCTAAAGCCAGATTGCAAAGGACTCAAAAGTTTGTTTTGATGTACAAAACTGGATAGTTGTTTATGCACACTAGCTTCTAGCACTTTGGATAGGAAGGGAAGTATAGAGATAGGACGATAGTGTTTTGGGAGAGAAGGACTCTGGATTTTAGGCAATGGGATTACAAATGCTTTGCGCCACAAGGAAGGGAAGGTACCACTGGCTAGTAAAAAGTTGACGATGTGGGATATAGGAAAGATGAGGTGGTCAAGGATAAGGGTGATCATACGACGGCTAATGCTATCGTATCCCACCGCGTTGGACTTGGTGGAAAGGATAATCTTCTTGATCTCACTCGGTGTCACTGGCGAAAAACTAAAGGGAGTTGTGTCAGGCCAAGGCAGGCCAGCCAAATAATCAATAGTACGACGCCTGGTTTGGAGATCCAACTGAATAGTAGAGGAGAAATGTTGGTTTAAATCCTCCAAACCGGTATTGGCAAGCAACGTCACACATATTCTCAGATGACGATCTGAGAATATGTGTGACGTTGCTTGCCAATACCTAGAGTCCCGAGGAACTTCCAGATATTGGCAGGGGATGAGGAATTTATGTTGTCTAGAATATGGCGGCGTTTAGCGTTCCGCACCATCTGGTTACACCGATTTCTTGCAGCCTTGAAGAGGTTCCAGTTTTCGTCAGACCGATCCCGCCGGAACTGCCGAAATGCTCTATCCCTGCGCCTCATAGCCATCTGTATACCTCTAGTCATCCACGGAGCCGGAGGACGCTTTATTTTTATTTTCCTGATGTTTGTTGAATAAATTCAGTACTATGTTATTGAAGGCATCTACCTTCTCATCCACAGTGGCAGCCGCCGTCACCTGATTCCAATTGAGTTCAGAGGCATCCTTTTCCAAACAGACATGATCTATACGTCCAAAACAACGCAAGTGCAGTACCTTAGGACGGGGTTTAGGTGGTTTAGGTTATAGGAAAGGAAGAGGAGATCATGGTGAGAAAAACCAGGAGCAGGGAATTGGCCATGGGAATGGACTATGGAGGGGTCTGAGGTAATAATTAAGTCTAGCCAAGTGTCCACACCTTCAATATTGTGGTGATTTTTTCTTCATTATGTTTTATTGTCCTAGTACTGCGTCGCGGAGTACATGAACATTTGCTCGTAAACCCATACTCGAATTACGAATTTGTGGAAAGAAATACAAAGTGATGACTCGCGTGGGTATCGAGCCCATAATTCTCGGTGCAGAACTAAACAGCGAGATCGCTTAAACCCCTAAGCTTTCACGTCCATTCATAGAATAATACAACCCTCGTAATGACACTTTTACAGAGTTTGATTTCTGGTTAATATAGATCGCATGATTGGTTACTACTTATATGTGTGACTGACTGCTTATTTTTTTAATTCATTATTCCCAGAGAGCGTGCTTGTAACGGGTTCTGGTATTAAAAATGCAGTAGAGGTTCTAGGTATGTTTATTTGCTGAGTATTGTCTCACTTCCCTTGCACGAGTATGACCGACCAACAACACGACACTGGCCTGAACACTAAGGGCTGCAGTCTCCCACGCTGTTCCCTCCAGTAGTGTGCAGGGCAGGTTGCTCGAAGGGCTGCGCGTAGCGGCAGATCCTCGCAGTCCGTTCGGCGGTCTGAGTGCGATGAGCAGGGCAGGGCCAGACTCTTCGGCAGAGGTGACGTCGAGGACGGTGCTTGGAAGTGTAGCGGTCTAGGTTGAGTAGCCCGGAGCCTTAAGCCTGGAACCTGAAAGGAAGCAGCATTAGGAAAGCCACTACCAATAGAGTCAGGCAGGCGGCGTCAGCCGGCCTCAGCTAGCAGGTAGAGAGATGGGCAGTACGCTAGTGCAGTAAATGTAGTAACTCACCCACAGCTGGGGATCAGGATACCCGTACAACGTATATGGATAGAGTAGCGGTAGTACGTCAGTATAGATTAGCGGTGCCGGCCTCTCTGTCGGCCCCTTTATATACCGGCCCTTCCATCAGAGTTGGAGTCGCTAAGTGACCATATATGGTCAGGCTTCGCGAGCGCGGGAGCGCGGACGATGGCCTTCTCTGATTGGCCGAGCATATGGACGGTATTACGACGCAGACGCGGTAGGTAACGGACATACGTTACATGCTCGATCGAGCAAGATTTTACGAAATATTTAGACGATATCACAGGCCCACAGGTGGTCTGCAATTACCGTTTTCCATTGACTATACGAATGCACTAAGTTTAAAACCAAATGTGCCATGGCTTACTTCTACGTAGCATAAAGTTTACCAACTAATACGTTGCAATGCAATCACACGAACCGTGGGTTTTGGAACAAAGTTCTTAGCGCCGTACTAAGTAGCGGGCAACTTAAAGCTCAACTCTAATGGGTATTAACGAGCGTACAAACTCAGTGTAGTCTAGTTAGTGAATAAATAAAACGATGACATGTAAACGTTTACTTTGTTCAAAGTTAATAGTTTTAATTACTGTACGGTAAAACTGTAAAATAATAAATTCACATAAATTAGACCTAATTGACACACAGTCAATTAGGCCTCATGTGAGTTGGTTTATTATTGAATACAAAGGAAACAATTTAAACATATTAACGGCTGTTAGACGGTTGGTGCCGGCAGTTAATTTCATTGGTCTCAACACGTCAATTGGTTGGGTGTCATGTGGCAAGCGCACGGTTATATTTTTCATAGAAAGGTAGGTATTAGAGCAAAGTTGGTACGATAACACAGTCCACCTCACTGATCTTGCATGATATCTTTTGTATGAAACAACATAGCTTCTGTAAGTCAGTCCTGATACGCCCGGCACCAAACGCCTAATTTGATAAATATAGGACAGGCGGTTTCTGAATTGAGAATTTCGCGTTGAAAACAATTTTAACACTAATTATCTCATACTTAATCAATTTTCTGTTTCACAAAAAAATTTTGACCACATTTTGAGTATTTGTGCTTGAAAAATCTCAAATTTGACATAAGATATGATCAACTCCATCTCAACTCTACATTCGCGATTCTGAAAACAATTGACATTTGTCAAAACTTACTTAGCACTGATAAATTGTGAAATATTTAGGACAGTGTTCACCGACACTTTATCTTGGTTATCTTTCCGTTAAATTAATTTGACAATGCGCGCGCAGTACCAAGTATGCATTCCATCACATATGACAATCCGCGCGCAGAACTAAATAAGCAAGTTAACAGTTGGTTTTCCGATCACCGGTTATATCATTGTCGGTGAACTTGGGTCTTAATTATACAACTTTGGCCTTTTAACTCGTTATCACCAGTAATATGACGTCCAGTATGTCAAACTGTCCACACAACGGTGGTCAAGCAGCGGGTACATCATGCTGACGTCTACACAAAAAGAAGGTCGTCAAACAGAATTTATAGAAAAAAGGTTCAAAGACTATTAAATATTTGAAACTACGATTAAAATTCTAGTCATTTCAGTTCAGGAGCAAATAGAAGGGATAGAAAAATAATTAAAAAAAAATCCTTAAGGGCAACAATTGTAGAAAACTCTTTTTAATTTTATTTTTAATTTATGTCATCGTTTAGCTTTGCATCTGATTTGATCATTTATTGATGCGATCTGGTGATCAGTATCGGAAAGTATTGGAGTAAATGAACCTCCACCAGCTTTTTTTAATTTTGCGGTTTCTCATCTTTAGTGTAATTGGAAGATCTCTTCTTCACCTTTTCCATTATAAACATAAATAAGAGATTTCCGTGTTAAATCAATCCAAATAATTTCACTGTGGCCTCCATGGAGGTATAATTCTATATACCTCCATGGTGGCCACCATGGAAGTATATAGAATTATACCTCAAATATACCTGGCCACAAATATTTTGTATTAAAAAAGAAACAGACTGTGAAATAATTCCGAATTGAACAAATTCAAGAAACTGTTAATTAAAAATTAAATATTCGTTGAAATAATTTTAAATACAACTTTATTTCGACTTTTTATTTGTTTCCGCATAAAAATAATTAAGTGACAAGTGTGCTTCTTTGTAAAATGTTGATTAATATGAATTTATGGTTAGTACCGGTTTTTTTACTTGTATCGGAACGTACTAGTGTTGTTCGGTTTGAGTTATTCATGATTTGAAGAATACTCAAATGAAAGTGCTTTGAAAAAATCTCACTCTTACCTGTGAAACAGAAAAAACTTAAGTTGACTTCAACTAGTTGAAAAATTTTCAACTGATTTAAGCTGAAATTCTCAATTCAGAAACCGGCCGATAGAATCCTTTACTAAAAGCGATATTATACCAGCCAAAACAAATGCTTATTAATAATAAAATTGAAATGTGGAATGGGACGGATAAACTACTGATCACTGTTCTTGCTGTAGGAAGGTAAATTGTTAATTATCGGTTGCTCCGTGCCTCGGAGAGCACGTTAAACCGTAGATCCCGGCTATCATGAAGATCTTTGACAGTCGTCACGGGGAGTCAGTACCCTCAAATAAACTGATACTGGTTTAAACCATTGAATATCCTTTGGATTGCGGAGGTCAGACGGCAGTCGCTCTGTGGAAAAGTTGATATTCCGTCACATCTGGTTAGACTAGTAAGCGGACCTCGGGCTCAAATTCAAATTCATTTATTCACAATAAATGTGGTTACAGAATAGTGGTAGGGTAATAACAATATCCTCACATTCTACCATAACAATGGTGTGTGAATTGGTCAGTCTTAATAAATACAGGGTTAAATTATATCATTATAAGTTAATTATTCTATATCAATTCTATAATAAAGTTAATGATTGGTAATAATTGATAGCAATGAAGTATAGGTCCTATATGAATGTCAAAAAATTTGAATAAAATGTAGTTTGAATTAGATTAATAGATATACATTGTAATTTGACTAATAATTATTATGTCATTGGATTATTTTCTCTATATGTCATAAATTCTTTTAAGTTGTAGGAACATTTTTCTGCAAGCCACGCTGTGATTCTTTTTTTAAACATGGTAATAGGTAGTTCTTTGAATTTGTCTGGTAACTTATTATAAACCTCTATAGCTTTAACATTTACATTTTTTCCATAGATGTCATGATGAAGAAGTTTAAATTTGTTCCTAGAATTTCTACCAGGTATTTCTGAAATTTTATTGAAATACTGTGGATGCAGTTTCACAAAAACACACGATACTCTTATGTACATGCAAACCAGTGGAAGAATATTGAACTTTTTGAATAGCGGCTTGCAACTGTCTGTAAATCAGGCACCACAGATAGCTCTTACGCATTTCTTCTGCACTTGAAATGCTTTTTCTATTTCAACTGAGTTTCCCCATAGTAAGAGGCCATGCGAGAGTTTCGACGAGACGTATCCGTGGTATGCAGTCAGAGCTGCTTCCGTCGATACTGTTTGACGTAAACGTTTGATGGTAAATACGAACCGTTCAAGTTTGTTGCAAACCGATTCTACATGTACCTTCCAGTTGCAGTGTTTATCAAGCATCTTCTTTCTCTTAGCGTTATCCCAGTTTCAATCTGGGGTCCGCTTACTAGTCTAACCGGATTTGGCTGAATATTAGCTTTTCCACAGAGCGACTGCCTGTCTGACCTCCGCAACCCGAAGGGATAGCGAAAATACATGGTTTAGACTAGGGTCAGTTTATTTTAGAAGGTACTGACGCCCTGTAACGACTATCAAAGATCTTCGTGACAACCGGGACCAACGGCTTAACGTGCTCTTCGAGGCACGGGACAAGCGATGATTAACAATTCAATACGCACATAATTCCGAAAAGTCATTGGTGCGCGCCGTGGATTCGAACCTGATACCCTCTGCATGGCAGTCTGTTGGTATATCCACTCGGCTATCGCTGCCTCAGTGTTTATCAAGCATCAATCCTAGAAATTTCGCAGTGCCTACCTCTTGTATTCTATTGTTGTTGTAATTTATGTTTAAATCATTTTGTTCTATAATTTTGTAATTGTATTAATTGAGTCTTATTTAGATTGATTTTTAAATTATTATTACTTAGCCATCTAATTGTATTATTAAGCGTTAAATTTATATCATTCTCGTATGAGTTTTTGTTTTCGCACTTAATAATTAGTGTTGTGTCATCCGCAAATAAAACTGTCTTGTGGTGTGTAATATTGGGCAGATCATTAAAATAAATTAAGAATAAAAATGGTCCCAAAACGCTGCCCTGCGGAACGCCGACAGTATTTAATTTGTAATTAGATCTACATGAGGTAAACAAAACAAATTAACACTGCAATGAATCAAGGGCCACAGTGGCTCAAGAGGGAATGACGCAGCCGACGTACTTGCCAGAAGAGGGGCCACTTTAGAGGTGGTGGGACCCAAGCCCATTATTCCCCTCCCTTCTGGTTTTTATCGCAACCTGGTAAAAAATAGGACCAGGACCCAACACAACCAGTCCTGGATTGGTATTGAAACATGTAGGCAGGCCAAGGAGGCTCTTCCCGCAGTAGACGGTAAGATAGCCAAACAAATCCTCCGGCTGTCCAAACAACAACTGCGGACAGTCACGGCCGCCTACACAGGACACGGATTCTTTAATAAACACCTATTTACTATAGGTATCACCGACAGCCCGCTGTGCAGGGCCTGTATGGCAGCAGACGAGACGGCAGCCCACCTGCTCCTCGACTGCCCTGAGGTCGCACAGCACAGGCAGCAGTACCTGACGAGATACAGCACCCTGAGGGAGGCAGTGGGCCACATCAAGAGTCTGCTGGCCTTCCTCGAAGGCCTCATTCCCACCCGCACGCAAAATACGCGCCAAGACGTGGAGTTGCGGAAACAGCCCGTGCAATCAAGTATCAAGTAGATCTACATGTAACTTTTTCATTATTTTCTATTTTAGATATTTCCACACACTGATATCGATCGTTCAAGTAGCTCTTTATCCAGTCATTAGCTACACCTCAAATTAATCTAATCGTTCTAATTTATAAAGCAGCAATTTATGGTCAACAAAATCGAAAGCTTTACTCATATCTAAAAATAAAGCCGTAACGGGTGTCCTCTCATTAATAGACTTAGTAATTATTCTAATCAAATTAAAGCTAACGATGTGCTGCTGTTTTTGCGAAACCCAAATTGTCCCTCTTTCAGTGTTTTTTGTTTTTCTGTAAATTCATATAATCTCTTTAAAATGGCTTTTCAAAAAATTTTGAGATGACTGGTATAAGAGTAACGGGACGATACTTTGTCATATCTAAAGCATCTCCTTTTTTATATAAAGGTTTAATTATAGTTCTTTTTAGGCTCGTAGGAAAAATGCCTTCCTTGGAAGGACATATTTATTATATAGCTCAATGGCTCGCATATATATGGTGCACAAAGTTTTATTATTTTTGTATTAAGTCCATCAACACCTGTAGAGTTTGTATTCTTAAGGTTAATAATTAGTCTAAATACCTCTATTGCATCAAAAAAAAAAAATTATCCATAGCCATAGTTTCATTTATGTCGTCAATGTTATATGTAAATTTGTTTTCATTCGTCAATTTAATATAAAATGTATTAAATAAATTGCTTATGTCATTTGCGGATGCTTTGTTATTATGTAATATTTTATCAATTTCTGTACATGTGTCAATTTCTCCAATGTTCTCATTTATAACATCCCATACGGCCTTAAATTTGTTTCTTTTCTTGTTGATATATTTGTGGTTTGCTAACTGTCTGGACTTGTGTATACAGCCATGAAGTATTTTAGGGTATTTTTTGTACGCCCATATATTTTTCTTTTTATCGGCACCTACTTGTTTGCTTTTTAGATAGAGTATTCTTTTTTTACACAAAACTTTTTAACCCCCTTGTTAACCATGTACTTTGTAGAAGTTTATTTGTTTTCTTTATTTTAAATGTAGGAAAACATAAATTAAAAATCAATGAAAATATACACCACTATTTTTTAATTAGTACAAAAAATTTAACAGGGCACTAAGTATCTTTAACTGATCATATTTATGTAGTTGAAAAATAAAAACACTAAGTCCCAAAACTATCTCAAAACTGTCCACAAAAATACGTGATAATTGGTAAATGCAATACTAATACTATGACCGACCCGTGTACTATCATAGTAAAATTAACCATTGATAAATTAACACCCCCCCGCCCCTCTGCGCCTGCGCGACGCCCCGACGATGCGACAATCAGTACTAAATTGTTAGCTAAAGTGAGCGTATCTAATTTCGTTGCAAAAGTTATTTGTTTGTCTACGTTTGCCCGACGCGATGGCCTATCATATCAGTTCATATCACGGGAGTTTGTAGCTTTGCTTCGTGCGTACTTTTTGAGTGGAAAAATCGCGAATGCAGCTGTGTACCCATGGACATCGTATTGTGAGTGTACAAAAGTGACCGGGTCAGTGTCAAACAATTAAAACAGTGCATATTGGATGCTTTTGACAACGGTGGTGGACATTTCGAAGGACAATGGAAATACTTGTAAGTTTAGTAAATAATACGTACTTAAGTAAATAATAATTTGATGCGGGCGGCTCAAAATCGGTCTGTGTTCTCCACACACCTTGAGGAAGGCCTATGTCCAACAGTGGACGTCTCTAGGCTGACATGATGATAATAAAATAATTTGTAAATAGCAGATGATTCTAACTTCATAAATACGCCAAAATTACTCTTTTCTTTTAGTCCAGAACACCATCTTTTATTTTGATATTTGTTTGCTTTCTAATTACATACCTCCGTATTTAATTACTTCTTTAACGATAAATTTTACCGGTCCTAAGCCCGAATGAAGTATGAAGGAGAGGGTAGAATTAACAAAATTAAAAAATAACTACCCACATTTATTATTTTCCTTCATTTTATTTTCTATGGCTACCTACATCATAAGTGCGACAGAGAGAATGCGAATGAGCAGGATGGAATATTATCCATGAATTAGTGAATGGATTGTAAAATATGACTTTGATTTAAGTGAGATTTTCTACAATAAACAAATGATAATAACTTTGCTCTTTATTGATATTATGAAATTCTTACGTCACATATACATGATAATAATATCTTCGCTCATCTGTCCTTAAAGTTTTTGTACTAATTAAAAAATAGTGGTGTATTGTTGAATTCTTGGAATGCCTCATCTACATTGATTTGCTCATACACTTGTGAGAAAGATTAGAGAGTGATGATATATAATGGGAAAATTTATCAATATTTTGTTTACTGAAATCCCTAACATACTCATACCAGCTACGCTTATGGCGTTTTATATTGGTCTTTACTATTAAAGTTTGCCCGGTTTCATGGTCTGAAAGTCCTAAGTGGTGAATGGTAGCTTTAGCTTGTTTTACATTACTTGCAAAATGATCAAGACATGCTTATTGTCTAGTTGGCACCTTGATATGTATTTCTATGTTAATTTTTTTTAACAAGTTTATTGGTTCCAAGCAACTTTTATTAGGCTAAATCATATCCAAGTTCCAGTCACCGCATAGAATAATTTTTGTTGTTCGATGTGAAAGTTTTAATAATAGATATTCCAGTTTTTCAATGAAAATGTTTGGATTACTGGCGAGTGTTCTGTATATACAAATAATAATTCTTAACGCTCCAAGGCGTGTAAGTCTCGGATGCAACCGGGATAACGCTAGGGCCTAGTCTAGGCGATGATAACCTAGAAAAAAGCAATAATACAATATCTTAGAGGAATTGCGCGATACATAACCCAAAAAAAATTATAAACAAATCACAAACCTAAATATACAATAATCGATTTTAAACTTTCGCGATTTGTATACATCATACAATATTATTTGGCGGGTCTTAGTCGCGATAATTTACTTATTTCAAGGCACAATTTAATACCTCTGTTAATCTCCTAAGTTTCTACCGACTTGCAACGGTCGTCGTTAGTGAGGTAGCGAGGTATTTATGCCTTGAAATAAGTAAATTATCGCGACTAAGAAGCGCTTAATAAAATTGTCTGATCTAAATTCACAATTTGTTGAATAACACTTTACTGCTAATATCCTTCAAAATTCATTTCCCTTAGCACAATGAAAATATTGAAATCACAATAAGGTTCTCTCGGTCCCAGATAAATAGCGTCTTAATTCTGATCCCTGTTTGTCGTCGGAGCTATACCTACTGTTATTTGGTAAACCGGCAGTTCTATTTATCGTTCACAGTTACCTATATTAGTTGAAGAGCTGGTAAACATTTCGAGAAAGGTGTAGGGGCCACGAAAATGTTAAAGTGTACACAGGGTTGATTATAATGTTAATGATCATCAAAATCAACCCTGCATATAAACTGTCTCACCAGGTCCCGTCTCACTATGAGAAGGATTAAACCTTAGTCCAGCAACCACCCTGACCAAGCATGAGTTGGTAACATGTTTTTCGACAACATTGTGGAGAACTCTTAGTCATGCAGGTTTCCTCATTATGTCTTCCCTCACTTCCTGTATTCAATCATCAAACGATGATTAACAAATTTATAAATACAAACATAACCTTTAAAAGTCAGCAGTGCGCGCCGTTATTCACCGTTTGAACCTGCGACAACTTCCCGTAGAAGTCTGTCAATTTTTCTACTAGGCTATTATATAAACTCCAATAGGACTTCGTTTAAAAAAATATCCTTACTCCATAGAATGCCATTCTTTTAAACATACATATTCTTATCACCAATTCTCAGAAGCGTGACTTGTATACGGCAATTACAAATCCAATATAATAACGTAATCTCTTCAAACTTTTTGCAAACATTTACTTTGGAACTAAAAGTTATAATTACTTATGTGGTAGCGTGACCGATGCCTGCAAAAGTTTTGGGAACAAATTAGTATTCTTTTTGCGTCAAGCTTCAGTCCTATTTAATTTTTCCTCGTCTCTTGCTGTATTCATTATCTGATTCCAAGGTTTGGACGGCACGTTAGATGTAATATAGCTTTGTGAATCTCCGATGTTTATCATTTTACTGACTACGGTGAAGCCAAAAGGAAGGGTATTGTTTTTAGCAGTCTATGTATGTATGTATGTAAGTATGTATGTTTGTATGTTCCATCGTAGCGTCTAAACTACTGAACCGATTTTAATAAATGGGGTATCAATAGATTTGTATTAATGGCCCCGGTGACATAGGCTATATCAATTTTACCAAACAGCCATCCAAAATCGACAAGCCCTGCGAGTTAATAATATTAAATACCGCACAATCCGCATCGGCCATTAAATCATTTCTCATTTGGATTCGTTTCGTTCGCTGCACTGGACACAAAAGGCCATTTGGTGATTCATAAAAAACACGGTATCTCCATCGGTATTCATTTTAAATATGTCACGAAATCTAAATATTGAAATACATGAAGTCCCTGAAAGCAGAAATGAAAACCTGATGCAACTTTTCAAGAAACTTTGTGAATGCTTACAGGTCGTTATACCTGATAGTGATATAAGATCGTGTCGTCGTGTTGCCAAGATGGACTCAGCATCAAAACGTCCGCGTAACGTTTTAATTACTCTCTCTTCGCAAAGGCTGCGGGATCTTATGTTGTCTTCTGTAACGCGTTTTAATAAGGCTCATGGTACAGAGAAGCTGGCAACTACTCATATTGGATTATCAGGTGAAGCTCGTCGTATTTACCTGTCAGAACACTTGTCACCTGAAATTAAGGAATTGCATAGCAGTGCACGAAAGTTTTGCAAGGACATGAATTTTATGTTTGTTTGGGTACGCTTTGGGCAAATTTATATACGTAAGGATGAGAATAGTAGCTGGGCTATTCTTCTACTTGTAAGAAATCTTGATACACTAAACAAATTAAAGTAAATTATATACTGTATCTCCCTCTTTTGTCTAATTGTAATTTTATATTTAGTACGGGAATGTGTCCAAAATGATTAGGTAATGTTTATTACCAAAATGTTAATAGAATAAGAAGTAAACTCACCCAGTTCTATTTAAGTGTATTAACCTGTAGTTTTGATATTGTTTGCCTCTCGGAGACTAATCTTAATATGGGTGTATTTGATAGTGAAGTTCTCGATGCTCGCTATAACGTCTTCAGACGGGATAAAGAAAGCACCACCTCGTCTAAATGGGGGGGGGGGAGTGCTTATCGCTTCTCTAAAAAAGGATCAAGTTATTCATAGGGCGTCTTGGCAAACTGGATTACAGGATATCTGGAACACTTTAATTTCTAAAGAGCGCGATGTTCCATGTCTAAATGTTTGTGTTTGTTACCTACCACCAAACATAGAGCTTACAAAACTTGAACAATTCTACGTCAGTTGTCAAAAAAATATGTTACATGACCATCTTAATGATAACTTTTTGTTAATTGTTGATTTTAATACCCCAGATTATATAATAAATTTTACTGTTGACCAAGAAAATGTCAAACATTCGAAAAAGCTGTTATTACTAAATGAATTCACATCACTGTGCAACCTTCATCAACACAATGACATCACCAATGAGACGGGCCGTCTCTTAGACTTAGTTTTTTCGAATATGGACTCTATTAACTTAGTTGATACGACTCCCTTGAGTTTAGTAGATAAATATCACCCTGCTCTGTCTATCGAAGTAAAATTACCCCATAAATTAAAATTACTGACAAATTGCTCACGCAAAGTACTAATGTTCCCCAAATGCAATATAAAATTAATTAAGACAGAACTACAGTCAACCTCTTGGCACGAACTATTATCTGAAACGTTAACGCGTGTACTGTCATATTTTATGAAAGATTGTTTGATATAATACACAAACACACACCGTTAAAGCACCTTAAACCTAGTACTTAACCACTCTGGTACAGTCAAAGCTTAATTAAATGTAACGAAGAAAAGAAAAAATACCACAAGCTGTATAAAAAAGGTATGGTAGCCCTCGTGATTATGATACTTTTTCTTTGCTTCGCAGTCGATGCCGCAGGTTAGCTAACAATTGTTATAACCGATTTTTATCTTCAACAGAAGAATCTATACCTAAAAATATCAAAATGTTTTGGAGATATGTACATAGTAAAAAGGCAAATCAAACCTCAATACCAACCGCAATGCCTATGGGTAACTCGTCTTCATCTGGTGGACAGAATATATGTGAACTCTTCTCTATTTATTTTGGGTCAGTTTTTGAGTCGGATAATAGTACGAATACACCTCAAACGTGCGATAATTATTTGAACGCTGCCGGTGTAGACTTCTGCGGCGCAAGCGTGCTGTCTTCTATCTCTTTTACGGATGAGGACGTGTTATTTAAATTGAAGCACTTGAATGCAAGCAAGGGTGCAGGACCTGACTTGCTTCCACCTTCTTTTATTAAATCATGTGCAAAACAGCTATCAATTCCCCTTTCTATCATATATAATAGATCATTGAGCAGTGGCGTTTTCCCTTAACGCTGAAAAATAGCGCACATCACTCCCATCTACAAGGGTGGAGACAGTTCACGATGTGAAAACTATAGACCTATTAGCATTCTCTCTTGTTTTGCCAAAATATTCGAATTACTAGTTTATAAATATTTATATAATCAAGTCAAGCCAATTCTTTCGGATAAACAGCACGGATTCATTAAAAACCGATCTACAGTTACCGATCTTCTAGAATATAAAAACTATCTTTGTATAGACTTTGCAGCAGGTGGTCAAATAGACACTGTCTACACAGACTTTTCGAAGGCTTTTGGTGAAGTCGACCATTTGCTGCTCTGTAATAAACTAGCATCCTACGGAATTCGAGGTAACTTGCTTCGTTGGATATCTTCGTATCTCAACAACCGAAATCAGTTGGTAGCCTTGAAAGGATATCTTTCCTCACCTATTTTAGTATCCTCTGGGGTCCCTCAGGGCTCACATTTGGGGCCCTTGTTCTTTGTATTATTTATAAATGATTTGATACAGCGCCTGTCATGTCAGTGTCTTTTATATGCCGACGATTTAAAAATATTAAACAATATTATTTCCATAGAAGACTGTCAAAGTTTGCAAAAGGACCTTAATGTCCTCACTAATTGGTGTGACACAAATAAAATGTTTTGTCCTTAAACATTAGCAAATGTTTTATAATATTGTTCTCAAATAAAAGGGATAAAATAATAAATAATTATACTATTAACGGACAGGTACTTAATCGATCCACCGTCGCTAAAGACTTGGGCATTTTGTTCGATGACAGGCTCTCCTTCAGGCCTCATTACCAACATGTTATTTCTAAGGCAAACCAGCTACTCGGATTTGTTTTGCGAATAACCAAAGGCTTTAAACAATCTCGTAGTGTACATACATACATACATAGACTCACGCCTGTTTCCCGGAGGGGTAGGCAGAGACTACGGAACGCCATTTGCAACGATCCTGACATACCTCACTTGCTTCACTCACTCCCATCAAGTTTCTCATGCATGCTCTTCTGTTAAGGGTACTTCTGACTTGTCCTTTTTTCAGGATGTCTCCAATCTGGTCAGAGAACGTTCGCCTAGGTCTTCCCCTTTGTCCTGTCCCATTCACACTAGCCTGATATATCTTCTTTGTCAGTCTATCGTCATCCATACTCTCCATGTGCCCAAACCATCTTAACATGCCTTTCTCAATGCTTGTCACTACATCTTCTTTTACCCCACACCACTCTCGTATCACACAATTCTTTACTGTGTTGGTCAAAGACACACCACACATAATTCTCAGTGCTCTCATTTCTATAGCATTTATTCTACTTTCAAGTCTCTTCTGCCATACCCAACTTTCACTACCATACATAAGGGTAGGCACTAACACACCTCTATGTACAGCCAAACGTGCCTTTTTGGACACGTTTTGACTGTTCATAAACGCCTTCAGAGCTCCATTCACACAATTACCTGCATTAACTCTCCTTTCAATATCTGCTTCATTCTCACCATCTCTTGTAAACATCGTAGTGTAGGTTATCTTTATTTTGCCCTACTTCGAAGCATTTTAGAATACGGTTCTCCAGTCTGGTCCCCTTATTATAAAGTTCTCATTGACAATATAGAACGGGTTCAAAAAAGGTGCTTGAGAATTTTATGTTACTGTCAACAATTTGGTCGAACATACCATAGCTACGATCAAAGACTGTTAAAATTTAGAGTTCAATCATTGGAAATACGACGTAGGTACTTCGATTTCGTTTATTTATACAAAATTATGCATTCTGTTATAGACTCAACGGTGTTGTTAGCAAACATTTCCATAAATATTAAATATAGTAAATGTAGAGCACAACGCGTCAATCTCTTTGCTTTACAAACTTATAAAAACAATACACCTTACTACAACCCGCTGGCAAGGATGGTGCGACAATACAGTGAATTGGTTACAAATGACTTGCACTTAGATATTTCAATCCAAGTTTCAATTCATACACAAATACCGTAAAAGATATCCTCTATCCTAAACAGTGACAGTCAAGGCATACCTACCTATTAATTTAATCTAATTTAAACTCATCAATTTACAATGTCGTATCATATGTCATTTAAGATTTATTCTTGGTTTTGTACTGAAAATGTAAGTATAAATACTCAATACGTACGTATTTAGTCACTTAATGTAATTAAGATAATAAGTACTGTTTTTACTGTATGCACATATTTTTGAGTTCAATCCAGAATCAGAGCATTGTATATTGTATATTTAATTTTACTTTGATTGTTACTTGTCTTGTGCATCTAATAAATAAATAAATAAAATAAATATTTTTTTTTCATAAATACTAGCAAAAAAGGAAAAATCGATTGCATTTTTTGCCATTAGTTTCATTGGCATTTTTTCCAGATAGAGGCTCTATTGGGCATCTCAGGGAGATCCCAACTTGGTGTGAGAAAGCTAGTTTGCCGTTGGATACCGCATCTGCTTTCCAACGATCACAAGGCGGCCCGCGTCAGATGGTGTAAGAAAACTCAGCAAGGGTTCAACCGAGGAGAGTCAAATCACATCTACGACATCATCAGTGGTAACGAATCTTGAATCTATGCCTACGATCCTGATTCCAAACAACAATCTACAATCTGGGTCTTCAAGACGAGCCAAAGCCGACTAAAGTTGTTCGTTCTCGAAGTACTTAAAAGAAGATGGTGGCCACGTTCGTTGGAAAAACCAGCCAGGTTGCGACTACTGCACTTGAAGATCGTAGAACGGTTAACGCAGAGTGGTATAACACAGTTTGTTTACCACAAGTATTCGCCGAACTTCGAAAATCTAACTCAAAGCGACGCATCATCCTGCACCACGACAACGCAAGCTCACACAGCGCTCGTCAAACGATTGAGTATTTGAAGCAGGAAAAAGTAGAAATTCTTGACCAGCCTCCATACAGTCCTGACCTGAGCCCTAACGATTTATTTACATTTCCTTATATTAACAAAAGTCTTCGTGGTCAAAGGTTTCAGTCCGGTGAAGAAGCAGTCGACGCTTTCAAATCAGCCATTTTGAACACCCCCTTTTTAGAGTGGAATAAAGGTTATAGTAAGTATTTTTAATGGACTCACGCCTGTATCCCCGAAGCGGTAGGCAGAAGTGTAATATTACATCCACATTTCGCCATGCATTTTTAGGTCCCACGTAATAGGGGGCTAGCCTATTGCCATACCGGGCACATTACCAGACTCCGAGCTGCTTCTGAGAATTTCCTAAGAGAAAACCCGAATAAACTTTGCCCGACCCAGGAATCGAACCCGAGACCTCCCAACCCCACGCGCACATTTATGCCGCGAGACCAACGAGGCATTCTTGTTTTTCATTTATAATAAGTGGTTTCAGCGAATGGAAAAGTGTATTAAGCTACGTGTACTTTGAAAAACAATAAAAAGTACTATAAGGTTCTAGTTGTGTTTTTTTCTTCAAACGACAAAACATAAAAGGCATGCCTCGTATTAAAGAAAATTATTAAACAAAACCGAAAAGGAGCCTGAAATTGTATCCAAATTGTTTGAGAAATAATTTAATATTGTGAGTGTCCTAAATATAATTAGTAATTACGCGACGTTTACCTATTTCGAGGCATTAATTCAAAGGCAGTAAAGCTGTTTAGATCTCGTGAATAATGAAGATAAATAAATAGTGAAATTGCGGCTCCTATTTCCTTTGGCAGATCGCAAGGCACTACTTTGTAATCATTTCCATTTTAAATTGTCGTCATTAAGACCGTGGTTATATTAGCGCGTTTTAAAATATTTTAGATGATATCTGAGATGAAGGTGATAGATTTGTTGAAATATATTGTAAAGATATTCAAAAATATATCAAAGTAAGTACGTCTAAAGTATGTGTGTCCCGTTTGTAAGTACCTATTTATCATCCCAGCAAAAGCTCGGATATCAAACTGTTATAAATCTGGCTAGAATTTATATCATTGTTATGTCTACGTCGAGTTTTAGGTTAAGTTACAATAAGATCGATTTTAGAATTATTCACATATGTCTCTAACAAGATATAACCATATATATTGTATCATTAACTATGTATAGCCTAAACATATAGTAAATGAACATAAATGGATTGTATGTTTTAAATTTATAATGTTGCCAATTTTAAATAGACAAATAATTGGTTTGACGTTTGACGTTTGAAACTGTCAAACGGGTAAATAGAGTATAAAAGGTAAATAGGTTCTGTTCCATGTTCACTTTCGCTCCGGCAACAGCTAACTAAGGTACGATATAATTCTGACTATTATATTATTGTATTTCACTGTTCTATATTGCTTCTGTGGTGTTATTTAGAGTATTGTTAATAGAAATAATGCAGAAGCAATGTAATATAGTGTAGCTATTGTATAATTGATATTGTGGGTGGGTTTGTCAGTTGTGAGATGTTATAATTTTAGAACTTGAGATATCATATAATAGAATCGATTCATATGCTCCGAAACAAGCCATATCAATTATATGTACCTGTGGTGAATATTACAGTGGTAAATATTGAATATATCCATAGTAAATATACCTAGAGATATACCGGTGGTCAACATTACTAAATGAATTATATTGTTGCTAATACATTGTATTAATGTTATATTTGAACTACCCACAACTTTGCTACCCAATATTATAAATATGATATAGTTTGTACTGCTTTTATAAACAATTACTAATAAAAGAATGGCCAAGAGTGGCGATCTTTATCTAAGATATATTCTTGTGACAAACTGAATAAATGAAAGTAAGAATTGATAGTTGTCTATTTTATTTTTCAAACCATTGACAAATATGACTAAAATAGTATATATAGGCCATATACCTTGTATCTATACATATATACATATTAACCCTTCTATTAAAGGCAATTATACTAAAAGGATAGACGATTATGAGAGTATATTTTTCAGGCGGGGTAAACGTGGAGACTTGGACAGGTATTGATTCTCGATCGGAGTATTTATCTAATAGAAAGCTTTCAGTGGTACTCGTGAAGTTTGCTTTTTATAGCCATTGGTAGCCATTCTCGTCTGATTGTAAGTAGTAATTGACGTAAATAGACATGACTACCTATTATTGCGGAAGAAAGCAACGGCAAAAGCTATCATTTATCAATGCGGATGTGAACTCTTTTAAAAATCTTAAATGAATAATTTTCGTATTAAAAAAAAAAATAAAAAAAATAAAATAAAATATTTATTTGCTATCCCACTTCATGGTAAGTGGCGTCAGGACGCACGTCTTTATTTTGGTGTCGTATTTTGGGAATCCCTTGGGGCGCATGATGACCCTGCACTGCCTACATCGTCTGTTACTGGTACTAAAAGATTTTAAACTTTCGCGATTAGTATTCATTATACAAGATTATTACGCGGGTCTTATTCACGCTGCGACCACGGCGCAAGCAAGTCGGCCGAAATGTTGGCAAATACCGAAGTATTGGCCCACCAGATGGTCAGGCGGGCACCGAACAAAACCCCCTTGGCGGCGGATGAAAGTGTTGGGCTCCGCCGCCAAAACACCTAGCGGCCGCAAAGGATATGGAGGTCGGCAACCTGGCAACATCGCATCTCGTCTTCCTCTGCGGCCCCACCGCGACGCAACAATGGTGCGCCCTCATTTGGTCGCGGGAAATAGGGCACGTGGCAACGCAACACCGACACGCCTCTCCTCCCGCGACCGTGCTCGACTGCGAGGGATAGTCAGAACTGTCCCCCACATCCGCACCTTTGGACGCATCTTGCGCAGGCCCCTCCAAGCCCACGCGGATTGTCCTCCCAGGATCTCTCTGAGCTTTACGCGGGTGTATACTGGTTTAACTGGTGACCTTATCTATCTTTCTTACAATATACGCCCACCCAAGTCGAAGCCAAAGATAATTCTGCAACGCAATTTTGGTGGCATGGATCAAGAAAAATTGCGCGAGGATGCCAGTAACATCAATTGGGAATCACTGTTTTCCACAGATTGCGTCGACACTAAAGTCAACATATTTACAAACCAATTGCTGCAATTATATGACGTGCACGCACCTGTGCGTGCAATTAAAATTAAGCATTTACCAGCACCGTGGCTAACGGATGATATTAAAAGGATTATGGCTAAGAAATGTGCCGCAAAGTCATTAATGAAGCAAAAGCCAACTCCTTCAAATGTTGATAAATACGTAACTATTAGAAATCACTGCAATAAGATGTGTAGGAAAGCACAACGCCAACATATTCATAAATCCGTCGAAAACGGTGATCCAGCAAAAGTTTGGAAATTTCTAAAAACTTTAGGGGTTGGTAAGACTCAGCAACAAATCATTCCTAATAATGTCAACATTGATTCACTTAATAAACATTTCTCCTCGTCGTCCAAGTTTGATGGAAATATAAAAAGTAATACCCTGCAGCATCTTTCAACTTTACCAACACCTGATTATTCTCCTTTCATCTTCTCGCAATTTGCCGAATGTGATGTTAAAAAGAGTATACTTGCAATTACTTCTAATGCAGTTGGTAATGACTGTGTCAGCCGTAAAATGATCCTTCCCATCCTTGATGAAATCCTTCCCGTCCTATGCAATATACTTAATAAGTCTATTTCTCTCGGTGTCTTTCCCTCAGCGTGGAAAGAAGCACTTATTATTCCCCTACCTAAAAAACCTAAGCCTTCTACTTTAGCAGATTACCGTCCCATATCCATATTACCCTTCCTATCGAAAGTCCTAGAACGTCTTATCCATTCACAACTTAGTTCCTTCCTTTGTAAAAATTCCCTTTTAAATCCATACCAGTCAGGCTTCCGTCCAGGGCACAGTACCGTTACTGCATTAGTTCACGTTACCGATCATATCAGGCTAGGTATGGACTGTGGCAATCTAACGGTTCTATCCTTACTTGATTTCAGCAATGCGTTTAACACCGTGGATTTGCACATCATACTTGGTATTCTACGCTCTCTTAACATATCTCCATCGGCAATTGACTGGTTTCATAGTTACCTGTTTGGACGCCGGCAACGTGTACGCATTGATGATACCTATTCCGCTTGGTCCAATACAATTGCAGGTGTTCCACAGGGTGGCGTGCTATCCCCTTTACTCTTCGCTATATTTATTAATTCTATTTCAAACAAATTACTTTCATCCTACCATCTTTACGCAGATGATTTGCAAATTTATACGCAAGCTCCCTTGAGTAGATTAGCAGACGCTTGTACAACGATTGGCACGGACTTGGCGCGAATCTGTGACTGGACGCAGAAATGCCAAGCCCAAGAATGGTGTCCAAAATCAACTGGTCTGATTTGCCAAGCATTAATTTCAATGGAAAAGTCCTCTCATCTCAAGAAACCATGTCTTGGCGACCACAGCTACAAGAAACGAGCAGAAAACTTTTTGCATCAGCTGGGTCTTTACGTAAGCTACGCAATTTCTTGCCAACTGCCACTAAGATTGCGCTTGTACAGTCTTTGCTTCTACCAATCCTTGACTACGCCGATGTCAGCTATCTTGACCCCACCGAGGAGCAACTAAACAAACTTGAGCGTCTCCAAAATTTCTGTATAAGATTTATATTTGGGCTACGCAAATATGATCATGTCTCAGAATTCCGCAATAAGCTCAAGTGGCTACCGATTCGACTTCGCAGAAATACTCACATTCTCACTTTATTGTATAATATCTTGTTTAATCCTAGTACCCCCTTATATCTCAAAGAACGTTTTAAGTTCCTTAATGACACACATATAAGGTCCTTGAGGTCGTCCGAGGATTTGACGCTGGAAATGCCAATGCATTCCACAAGTTTTTTTGGTAAGTCTTTTACTGTCCAAGCTGTGCGCCTCTGGAATGGACTTCCTTTAGAAATTCGAAGCGCAAAATCTCTTAAAATATTTAAAGCTATGTTAAAAACGCACTACCTTTCATCCATTTGATAACATAGAATGTGGTTATACCTAGTATGTATTTTATATATAGTATATGTGTAAGTATATTGAATTTTGTATATATGTAGGTATATTGACGATAGTATGTATGAATTTATATGTATGTGTAGGTCCCTTATTTATAAGTTTATTATATTGTTTATTCTGGATATTTTTAATTGCACCACACACAACTTTAATACTTACATCGTTCTTGTCTACAATAGGTTGCCTGGAAGAGATTGCTCTTAGCGATAAGGCCGCCTTTTGTACAATTTGTAAATTTTGTAATAACAATGTCATAAAATGTTTTATGGTGTACAATAAAGAATATTCTATTCTATTCTATTCTATTCTATGTGTATATTACTTAAATATGGAGAAAATATGATTTATTAAAATACAATGTATGTTTTTATAAGTTAGACATTACCACACCGTTGAAACAATAACGTCGCGCGTCGGCATGAAATTCTATGATTATATTTCAATCATACAAACGACTAACAAAGCATTTTATTTTATTTATTTATTTAATAACTTTATATACACGGAGCGTATAAAGGCGAACTTAATGCCGTAGGCATTCTCTCCCAGTCTACCTTAGAGTGGTGCTGAGATTAAAAGTAGGTGTATTCTTGAATTAAGTGAAGAAGGACTTCTGTAGCATAAACCTAGTACATATATACATAGTTTAAAATACATACATTTGGTATCAAATGTATACAAGAATATAAAAATAATTATATAAAATAAATAATAATTATATCTAAATAATACTGTTTGAAATAGAATTAGTTTTTATTATAAGTCAAATCGATTATATCGATTAAGTAACATTTTGTTTAGTCTATTGAAAATTTCTGACAATGGTCACACTGAACTGTCACTTCCGTTGCCGCTTTGAAAAATTAACACGCCGTTTTTTGGGCTGTCTCCGTTGTAATATTATAATAAATTGATCGCCTTTTGAATTAACGCGAATTGAATCAACTTGTAATTAATTTAATACGTAATTGCCGCCTTTGACTTCCGGCAAAGTTTGTGATAATTTGTGAAACATTGACATTTGCAAAACTGTAATTGTGAATGGTGAATTCCTGATTGGTGCCCGAGGAGAAGGACTACCAACTGGAGACTGGTATCTATTCGATTCTCTTGTTATTTTGGCCAAAATTGTGAGTTAATCTTATAGGTCCATTCAAGAACATCACCAGGAGATATAAGGTAAAATTTTCATATAACTACATTATAATTTGTCATCGCTGAGAATCACAGCAATATAAGTCAGACATTTGATTGCTTTAGGACAACTGGATGAATATAAATTAGCTTCCACTGTGCCTACAACCAATTCCCAGTAAGCCTACGGTAATTCTAGACATATTTTTGGTAGCAGAGCGTAGTTGTATCTTAGCCGTTGATTGTATCTGAACTCAGATTGGTGTTGTATGAGCTATATATCTCACCTTGTAGACAGTATTGTAGTGTTTGTCAGGTCAGTTATTGTCTAAAATACATAATATTTAATTGTATAAGTTGACCTAGATAATTTGAAACACATTGTCACACATAACCTCAATCAGTAATTGTTGATTTGTATTGTTGAAAAATCTAACTTAAATTTGTTGTTGCATAAATAAGTCAGTTTGTTTGGATACATAACAGCTGTATGTATCAATAAATTTAGTAAATATAGTTTATTGCATATATTCATAAACATTATAACAACCAACTTGACCTTGCCACTTGGGCGGGTCACATTAATAAACTTTGTTTTGTTATAATATAGATAATATTGCTAGGTAACACATATTCTGTGCTTACTTACTATTGTATATCTCAAATAACACAGCCAGTCTGTCTGTTGCAAATAATTCATTAATTAATTTGAAGTTCAACTTTTAATTAGTTATAAGTTACAACTTTTGATAACTTTTGTGTTTGTTTAAATATATTGAAACTATTAATTTTGTTGGACAGTAGATACCTGTCACTTGCCTGCACTTACAGTAAACAGGCTAATACTTTGTTGGTTTCAAAGAATTGAGAAAAATTAAGTTTTGATTGTTAATATTATTTAACGCTTGTCCGGGCTCTTTTGAATTTTGATTATGTCAGCTATCAAGGACTTGCGTGCGGCTGCTGGTGCTATTGCATCAGATTTGCGCTGGTTTGCCTCGGCCAGTGCTTTAGTGAACCGGCCTGATCGCCAGCAGGACTTACTTCAAAGGTACGAGCGGATCGATGATCGCCTGGCAAGTGTGGAACAGCAGTTCCGCACTTTCAGCGCTTGCTGTCTCGAAGTGTCAGTCACTGATTTCACTGCTGACCAGCGAAATAAGGTCAGCGAAGACTATGCCCAGGTCTTAGACCTGTATGATGCTGTCTCCAATACTGCGAGACAACTCGTTGCCGATAGGGAAGGGCAACCCGGCCTGAAGCAGGAGCTTCCTAGGTCAGCACCGGGGCTGGTGAGTAGGCTCCCTACTTTGGACCTCCCCCATTTTGATGGCTGCCTAGGAAGCTACCTGGGCTTCGTTAATTTGTTCGACAGCCTAGTCAATGATAGGGCTGACTTTCGGCCGGCACAAAAGTTGGCCTATCTAATGTCGGTTCTGGATGGGGAGGCTAAGGGCCTCATCCAGCATCTGCCCGTGTCTGACGAGGCGTACCAGACGGCTCGGGACCTAATTACCCGTAGGTACCATAATAAGCGTGGCCTCGCCGACACGCACATCGAGCAGATTTTGGGTTTGCCGACGCTTACCCGGGTCTCTGGGTTGCGCACCCAACTTTTGAACCCGCTTTTGGTGGCCATCAACGCACTTAAGTGCCTTGACCTGCCCGTGGACCAATGGTCCTATCTATTGGTGCACATTGTGCTGAAGAAGCTGCCTGCCGACCTGAGGTCGCGTTTTGAGCAGCGCTTTGGTGGGGATAGCGCGACCCATCTGCCCCCCTTTGCTGACGTGGAGAAGTTCCTGGAGGATGAGTGCCGGGTCTTGGACAACTCCGGTGGTGACACGCCGGCTAAGTCGCAGCCGCCCAAGGTCAAGGAGCAGGCTCGCGTTCACACCCGAGCCAATGTTGACCGGCGCCCTCCTCGCTTTGCGGTCACGCAGAGCCCAGCGGAGTGCTCCTACTGCAAGGTCACGGGGCACAGAACGGCCAGTTGTAGGGCATTCTTGGACCTACATGTCGCCTCTCGTAGGCGCATCGCGAATGCCCGCCGCCTTTGCTTCTCTTGTTTGGGGTCCCACTACCAGCGAGACTGCCCAAATTCTCACCCCTGTCCGCACTGTGGAGGACAGCATTTGGACATTCTCTGTATGAATGCCAGAGAGGTTGGCCGCTTGTCCAACCAGCCGACGCCACGCACGGGCGGGTGTTTTGAAGGTGGCAGCCGAGGCCCACCGGCGCGTAGCCGAGAGTCGCCTCGCTAAATTGATCGCCACTCACCCCGCTTGGAGAACCTTAGCGTGCGCACGCCTCCTCTCTCTCGCGCACCAGAATGTGCGACCGCCCAGCGTCACCAGCACCATGACTGCTGCCCCAGGCATTCCCCTCCTTTGGCGGAGCGTCCCCGCCTTGACTCGCGCCCACCTCGTTTTGGGCGGGTGCCTCACTATGACCCCCCACAGATGGCGCGCGGATCGAGTCATCGCGCTTTTGAGGACTTCAAGCCGCACCCTCATTTTGACTTGCCTGGTCCTGGCCAACGGTCGCCGCCCAGGCAACAATAGGTCATTGATCCCTGCCCTATAACGCCAACCTCCCCCATTGAGACCGTTATCCTACCAACGGTTGCTGTTAGGGTCTGGGGACCCACGGGGACCTGTGTTGTTGTCTGTGCTATATTGGACTCAGGTTCACAAGGTTGCATTGTTTCCACTTATTTGGTAGGGCAGGTTAAATTAAATATGGGTTTATTTCCAAATTGTATACGGGGCATAGATGACGTAGCCTCTAATGTTGAAGGGCAAGTTAAGGTTTTGTTTGGCCCTGTTGAATCTTCACACCCGAGGATTAAAACCTCGGCTATTGTGTTGAAGAATATTTTGGGTATGCACCCACAGAAGCAGCTACCTGCTGCTGTGGTGAATTTGACATCGGGATTGGAACTGGCAGACCCCAAATTTGACACACCGGGACAAATCGATTTGTTGATTGGCTCTGATGTCCTAGGTGGAATTTTGATTGGTGGAAAACAGGTCTTGGTGCCAAATGGTTTGACTGCCATCCCGACCATATTTGGATTTGCTTTGATGGGACCTGTACCTAGGGACCCCTCTCCACCCGAACTTGATAGTTTGTTGGCTGTAGGCTCTGCTCTCTCTGATGCAGTTCAGAGGTTTTGGGAGGTAGAGGAGCCCCCTCAAGTTGCCCGTTTGAATCCAGAACATGAGGAGTGCGAGCTGTTCTTCCAGAACAACACTGGTCGACTCCGTTCTGGTCGGATTATCACGAAGCTGCCCTTTCTGTCTGTTCGGCCTCCGCTTGGTGAGTCACGACCTTTAGCCGAAAAGAGATTGTTGGCTATGGAGCGTCGCATGGGTCGTGATCTGGAGCTCAGAAAGAAGTATATTGAGTTCATGAGAGAATATGAACAATTGGGACACATGTCAGTGTCAAATTTGGATTGGCGTTCGGTGGAGCATTACTTTCTCCCGCATCATGCGGTATTGAAGCCATCGACTGGCAAGCTGCGCACAGTGTTTGATGGTTCTGCGCAGACTTCAACAGGCGTATCCTTGAACCAGTGCTTGCATTCTGGTCCCAAGTTGGTCAAGGACCTTTGTGACGTCATCACCAGCTTCCGACGACATCAGGTTGTCTTTGTGGCCGACATAAAAATGATGTTCAGGCAGACTTTTATCCACCCTGATGACCGTCGCTTCCAGCTGATCCTTTGGAGAGAGTCTCCTCGCGATCCCATGGTCGTCTACGAGCTCAATACGAATACGTACGGGTTAAGATCAAGCCCCTACTTGGCAATACGTTCTCTTTGGGAGCTCGCAGACCGAGAAGGCTTACGTTTCCCACGAGCCTCCGCCATCTTGAAAGACGATATTTACGTCGATGACATTTGCTTGGGCGCCTCCACAGCGGACGAGGTGATCCTCCTGCGGGACGAATTGATTGGTATTTTGGCCTCCGCTGGTTATGAGTTGCGTAAATATATTTCCAACTCACCAGCGCTTTTGGAAGGCTAGCCAGAGGATCATCAGCAAGATCCACATCTATTTGAGATTGTTGACAACCCCGCCATGATGGCTGTTCTCGGCGTTCAGTACAGACCAGTCCAAGACATCTTTACGTATTTCGTAGACTTGAAACTGCCTTGTTCTTGGACTAAACGTCTCGTGTTGTCTACTGTCGCCAGAACCTTTGATCCGAACGGTTGGATTTGTCCTATCATATTTTGGGCAAAATGCTTCTTGCAGAAGCTTTGGACAGCAGGATTGACCTGGGACGAACCTCTGCACGGCACTCTTGTTGAGGAATGGACCTCTTTTGTATTCTCACTTCCTGTCGTCAACGAGATCTCCTTGCATCGTCCCATCCTTCCTCCCGGGAAGTACAAGGCCACCCTTCACGGGTTTTGTGATGCCTCGGAACGTGGTCACGCGGCCGTGGTGTACTTGCGCACAGTCAGTGCCTCAGGTCAGGTAAGAGTTTCCCTGATCATGGCGAAGAGCAAGGAAGCACCCCTTCGGTCATCTCTGACCATCCCAAAATTGGAGCTCTCGGGAGCAGCTCTACTTGTACGCTTATTGAACCACGTGTCTAACACTTTGGGTAAAAGCATTTGTATTAATGGGACCTACGCCTGGACAGACAGCCAAATTGTTCTCTGTTGGTTGAAGGCTTCTGTCCACACCTTGGAGGTATTTGTCGCTAATCGCGTCTCCGAAAGCCAAAAATCTGAAGTCAAACTTGTTTGGAGACACGTGCCAGGTGAGCTCAACCCCGCTGTTTGTGCCTCGCGCGGATGCTTGACGCCTAGTTTGATAGGTCATTCGCTGTGGTGGGGTCCGGAATGGTTGAGTCAACCAGAAATTGATTGGCCTCGAACGCCAGTTTTGAATAGTTCTAATTTGCCGGGTCTACGAACACTCGCTCTTGAAAAGGTGGCATGCGCCTTCGACTCCGATTTTTTGTTGAATTGTTACAGCTCCCTCGACAAGTTGTTAGGTGTCACTGCTTGGATAAAGCGTTTTGTTTTTAATTTTAGGCACCCACAACAGAAACGACTGATACCGTTTATCTCACCACAGGAACGACAGGAGTCCCTCACCTTTTGGGTTCGTTCTGTGCAATCGGCGCATTTTGAAAGGGAGATTGCTATCCTTAAATCAGGTAGATCGAAATTGTCGGGAGCTGTCTCTAAATTGAACCCCTTTTTGGACGATACGGGTCTCTTGCGCGTTGGAGGGCATCTCAAGAACGCCAACCTCCCTTACGGAGCACGTCACCTCTTTTGTTACCTAAGGACGGTCATTTGGTACGCTTGTTGGTAACTGACCGTCACCTTAAAAATTCGCATGCTGGTTGTAATGCGCTCTTGGCCATTTTGCAACGCGAGTTTTGGATTTTGTCTGCACGAAGAATAATTCGGAGTGTAGTCTTTCGCTGCATCCCTTGCTATAAGCTCAAGGCTTCTACCATGCAGCCCTTGATGGGGGACTTACCGGCAGATTGCGTAACTGAAAGCAGGACGTTTGACGGTGTTGGCACGGACTTCGCTGGTCCCTTTTTGGTGAAAACGTCGACACTTCGAAACAGCAAGACTGTTAAGGCCTACTTGTGTGTTTTTGTTTGCCTCTCCACAAAGGCCGTTCATTTGGAACTGGTCTCCTCGCTTACGACCGAGGCGTTTGTAGCCACATTTGACAGATTTGTATCCTGCAGAGGGCTGCCTTCCTTGATCCGTTCTGACTGCGGCACTTACTTCAAGGGCACGTATAATTATTTGAATGAAGTTGTTAATTTTCTTGAAACCAACAAGGCTGATATAGGTGATAGGCTTGCCCGACGTGGGATAAATTGGTTGTTTTCCCCACCAAATTGTCCACACTGGGGCGGTATATTTGAGGCCGCCGTAAAATCGGCCAAAGCACACTTGCGCAGGACGATCGGTGAGTCTGTCCTTACATTTGAGGAACTCGCAACTGTGTTTTGTAAGATTGAGGCAGTTTTGAACTCTCGGCCATTGTGCCCGATCTCCTCAGATCCGAATGATTTGGAGGCCCTTACGCCGGGCCATTTTTCGATTGGTCGCCCACTTGTCGCCTTGCCTTAGTACCCCTATACTGATACGAGACCTGGTCGTCTCTCGCGTTTTGAATTGGTACGCCAGATTACTCAGAGCTTTTGGAAACGCTGGAATTTGGAATATTTGCACATACTCCAGCAACGCGTTAAGTGGACCGACAAGACCGATCCACCCAAGATTGGTGACCTCGTTTTGATCAAGGAGGCTAACCTTGGGGGGCGAGAGGGGCTGAGGGGGCGCATCCTTCGTTTGGTAACTGGGGTTGATGGAGTTTCCCGATTTGCTGAGGTCTTGGTGGACGGTTCGATTCTGAGGAGAGCGGTTGCAACATTGTCACGTCTACCAACCGATTAGCGGACCGGTAGGCCGGTCCGGGGCGGGTGGATGTTTGAAATAGAATTAGATTTTATTATAAGTCAAATCGATTATATCGATTAAGTAACATTTTGTTTAGTCTATTGAAAATTTCTGACAATGGTCACACTGAACTGTCACTTCCGTTGCCGCTTTGAAAAATTAACACGCCGTTTTTTGGGCTGTCTCCGTTGTAATATTATAATAAATTGATCGCCTTTTGAATTAACGCGAATTGAATCAACTTGTAATTAATTTAATACGTAATTGCCGCCTTTGACTTCCGGCAAAGTTTGTGATAATTTGTGAAACATTGACATTTGCAAAACTGTAATTGTGAATGGTGAATTCCTGATTGGTGCCCGAGGAGAAGGACTACCAACTGGAGACTGGTATCTATTCGATTCTCTTGTTATTTTGGCCAAAATTGTGAGTTAATCTTATAGGTCCATTCAAGAACATCACCAGGAGATATAAGGTAAAATTTTCATATAACTACATTATAATTTGTCATCGCTGAGAATCACAGCAATATAAGTCAGACATTTGATTGCTTTAGGACAACTGGATGAATATAAATTAGCTTCCACTGTGCCTACAACCAATTCCCAGTAAGCCTACGGTGATTCTAGACAAATACATATCTAAAATAATAATATTAAATAATTATAATATCTATATACTTATACATATATATATATATATATATATATATATATATATATATATATATATATATATATATATATATATATATATATTCTTATAAACCAGAAGTAGGTAAAGTTTAAAAAAAAAAAACAAAGTACAAGGTATCCTAACTTTTTAATTATCACGAAACAATAATACAATCACTGTATAAATTTATGCAATTTGTAAGGTATATAACTATCCCTATAAACACTATAACGACTCCTTGCATCGTCCGTCACAACCTAGAGCCCGAGCAAAAGTGAACGTTCGGACGAGCTGCGCTCGCCGATGAGGTATTGCCACCTCCAATCGTGTTCGTTCATTGCGTCATCCGATAGCCACACCCCTTCCGCTACGTAGTTCCTTGAGAATTCCTTAACGGCCGGCCTCTCCTGATAACTGGACGTCCTCGTCCACTTGGCTTCTCGATATTGGCTGCTCATCTCTCGCACTCAGGTTGTCCTTCGGCTTCTCATGAAGTAGGTCCTCCTCGGGTAAATTGTCATCTGAAACATATGAAAAGTCTTAGTGAAACAAGCCTTTTGTATCAAAGTAAGGCAGCAACGTGCTAGTAGAGTCATCAATGAAAAATTTCCGGACCTCAATCATTAATGAAACGTCATCAACGTCACCCAGAACAACTACTGGTTCCCAAAACATCATAGTATAGAGGCCAACGCTAAACTATGATCAATGTTCCACGATGCATAACAGCCACATCGGGGCTACGAACAAGCGGTCGCCACAGCGCGCCGAAAGTTCCATTAGCATCATAGTGTAGAGGCCAACGCTACAACTATGAGCCCAAGTGCCACAATGCAACAACAGCCACAATGTCGGGGCTACGAACAAACGGTCGCCACAGCGCGCCGAAAGTTCCATTAGCATCATAGTGTAGAGGCCAACGCTACAACTATGAGCCCAAGTGCCACAATGCACATAACAGCCACAATGTCGGGGCTACGAATAAACGGTCACCACAGCGCGCCGAAAGTTCCATTAGCATCATAGTGTAGAGGCCAACGCTACAACTATGAGCCCAAGTGCCACGATGCACACAATAGCCACAGTGTCGGGGATATTTACGATCGCCTAAAAAGCTTCACAGGCCTCCGGGGTCCACTCGCCTTGCCACTGAACCATGCCTTCAGCACCAGACTGAGTCTTTTTTCCATATGAGCCAGCTAACAGCTCCAGCTCGTAGCGATCGTGTGGCAGCGCCCGCACAACTTTTTAGGGGCCGCGCATCCCGGAGTCCAGCTTCCCAGTACTTTGGGAACCCTTGCTGACGAACAAGAAACTGCCAACAGAAAAATTACGCGGCTGTCGCCGACTCTTGTTGATTTAGGCGTCCTGTCGCTGTTGATTTTCTGCTAGTAGCTCCGACGCTCTTTGCCTTCTCAAAGTCAAAAGCGCTTCTCTATTTGCGTGACCATAGTTTAATGCCACGTCGCGCACAAGCGATCGAAGCACTGGAGTAGTACCTTCAATGCCAGTCAAAAGCTGTAAAGGTGAGGTACGTGTCTTCGCCTGTTTCGCGTTAACTGTATCTTCCACAAGGCATCAGACCATGCAGCACCTTTATTGTTTACCTCAATTCGCAACATATTAAGCACCGTTCGACAGTATCGCTCAACTTGTCCGTTTTTGCGATGCATTTCCGGAGTAACAAAATGTATGTCCTACCTAACTCGGTAACCCAGTCTTGAAAGGATGTGCTTTCAAACATCCTATCTCGGTCGCAAATTATTGTGGATGGCGTGCCAAATAGCGAAACAACGTTTGTAAACACACATTGCAGCTCAGACGTATCCTGTCTGTATACGGCATACAATAGGCAATATTTGGAAAAAGAGTACATACATACATACATAGACTCGCCTGTTTCCCCGAAGGGGTAGGCAGAGGCATATTAAACGCCCACTTTTCGCCAGTGTTTTCATCCCACGTAATAGGTGGCGAGCCTATTGCCGCTTATCGGGACTTTTTGTTTGCCAGAGCCTCGTCCGTTGATCGGCAGGTGCACCACTTGCAGGTGAGGTTGGCTTGGGACCCTAAGTTCTTGGTGGGAACCCTATGTACCCTAAGAGTCCACCAAAAGAGTCTACTACTAAAATGATGTACCTGAAGCCATTAGCCTCTGTCAGCGGACCAAGAACATCAGTGTGAATCACTGAAAAAGGTATATCAGGCTTTGTCCAAGATTCAATTGGTTGACTAGGAGCTCGGACACTTTCTTATGTGCCAGGCAGACAATACAATGTCCAATATATTTTTTTATAAAGGGCCTTAATCCCGGGAACCAAAAATGACGTAATATCAGCTCCGTGGTTTTGTCTACGCCTATGTGGTCATGATCGTCGTGAAAAATTCTCAGTAGGCTGAGCCTGTGACCCTTTGGGATGAAGCAAAGAAGTCGAGAGTTTTCACCAGTTGGTGTAAGTTTATAAAATAGCAGGTCGTTCTTTATAGAAAATCGTGTGGAATCTAATTGGCCATCTCTCAGTTTTTGTATCAAATCTTGGGTTTCGGAATCGGCGGTCTGAGCTATCTTTGCCCAATTTTGGGGATTCCGAATTTGAAGGACAGTGGCGGGCTGACGGCTAAGGAAATCTGCATGTTGCATAAGGCAGCCCTTACGGTACTCTAAGGTAAAGTGGAAATCCTGCATATATATCCACCAGCGGGCCACACGTGGCAACAAGTCCTTTTTGCGCTCAGTCAGTTTTAATGAGTTACAGTCGGTCACTATTATGAACGTTATTCCAATTAAATAATTCCGGAAGTGTTGCAACGCGCGAACTATTGCCAAGGTCTCAAGCTCATAGCTGTGGTAACGGCACTCGGCACCCTGTGTAGACTTGCTAAAGTAACCAAAGACCCGCTTCCGTTTCCCTTCGTGCTCTTGCATTAGGATCGCTCCGAAACCAATCGCGCTAGCGTCAGTGTGTAGCTCAGTCGCGAGCTTTGGATTGAAAATTGCTAAAATCGGTTCTTCAGTGAGACTCTTAATGATATAATAGCTAGCTACTTCCTGCTCCGTACCCCAAACAAATGGCTCGCCCTTCCTGAGCAACTTGGCAATACAAGCAGTTTTACTAGCGTACCGACGGAAATAGCCTGCCAATCCTAAAAATTGACGAACCTCCTTCACATTGGATGGTTTCGGGGACCTAACTAGTACGTCAGTCTTAGTCGGGCTCGGCCGTACCTGACTATGTCCAAACAGTCTACCCAGGTATTCAAGTTCGGTACACAGAAAAGTACATTTTTTTAAATTGACAGAAAAACCCGCCTCAGTGAGTGTTTTTAAGACATTACCTAACGTTTATTATAGAGTTTTACATAATTAAGACGTAATCGATATTCGTCAGCACTGTTCCAGATTCAATGTGATCCTTGAGAGTTTTGGAAATGACTCTTTGGTAAACAATAGAAGCGTTAGCGAGACCATAAGGCATTTTTAAGTATTCGTAATGGCCCTCAGGCGTTACGAAGGCTGTCTTGCTGATTGAGTCATCATCTTTAAGAGGAACCTGATGAAAACCAGTAGCCATATCAAGGCTGGTAAAATATCTAAAACAACCTAATTTGTCTATATGGTCATCGATCAAGGGTAGTGGAAACCGTTCCTTAACAGTGATCGCGTTTAATGCCCGGTATTCCACGCACATCCTATCAGCACCTTCTTTCTTCTTCACAAGTATGATAGGACTAGGGTAGTCAGACTGTGATTCACGAACCACCCCCTTATTAAGCAAATCCCCGATTATTTCTCGAACGCGGCGTTTCTCATCTACGGAAAGCCTGTAAGGTCGATAGTTAATCGGAACGTCACTGGTCAGTTTGATCTCCATACTACCAGTTTTTACAGTTGAAGCGGTTCCTACGGTAAATGAAGCACGAAGTTCTTCCAAAAGTGCTAACAGGCGTTCTTTATCATTACCGACCAATGACGTTTTTATATTAGCAAACTCTATATATATATTTTTTTTACGCTATTTACACATGGAATTCTAATCAGACGCTGTGTGTGTGTCACGAGTACGGATGTACGTGACCCCGCTACGATTTAAGACATCAGTGCCTATCAAAATTGGGGCCTGCATACAGTCCGCGGCAACAACGAATAAATCTACCTCTAATGACAACTCAGGAAACTCAATCACGGTATTTACATATGAAGTGGATTCTATGTCCTGACTGCCGATACCTCGCATACGGCGATATGTAGGTATCTTGTTTAAAGAAAAATGCTTTAATACCGAACTAGACACGAGTGATATATCAGAGCCAGAATCAACTAAAACATCGACCGGTACATTTTGAATAACCGCGGGTATTACGTTATTTTGTCCATCGGGCATTCTGAGCAAAAATTTACGTTACTGTGGGTACTTCTATGATGGTAATTAGATTTCGATTCTACACGTTCCTTGACAAAGCAAGTATCTACTAAATGTCCATTTTTCTTACAGTAAGTGCAAATTTTCTGATAAGGCCCATAGTATCAGAATATATGGGCCTTATCAGAAGGCTCAAGGTCACTCATAGGGCGATGGAGAGAGCTATGCTTGGAGTTTCCCGTATTATCAGACTTTACTGCTTGCCTATCGGAACGCCTAGAATCCCCATTTGAACTTTCCGAACTAGTAACCGATTTTCTTGAACATTGAGCCTGCTTATGACCTCTACTTCCACACGTATAACAGGCTAAACGGTCATATTGAAATGAATTTTTGCGTTTGCGTAGATCGGAGGATGCGTTTGACGTACGGGCAGGATTGGTGGTAGCAGCAGGTACACTTTTTACCTTTAGGTAAACTGACAAAAATTCTACTAGGTCGGTGGATCGCAGTTTCGCGTTGGCAGTAGCTGCCTTAATTTGGGGATCGGTAATACCACGGACTACCATAACAAATTTCAGTTCATCCGAAAGTCCCTTAACTATGTTTAACCGCATTAGGGACTTCCGTGCATACTCTGCATAAGTAGTATACTTTGCCGAGTGTGTACTCATAACGTCGTATAACACGGATGCCTTATCTATTTCACGCGGGCACAGGAAACGAAATTCTGCTTTAAAATTAGACCACGATCGACCACGAGTTGAGCCACGACTTGGCATCACCACGCAAGCAGCCACCAATGCGTCCTAGGCATTCCCGATCATCCCAATGGTTTAACTCGCGACCACGATCCACTTCCGCACACCACAAATCAAAGTCATGGACATTGGGATCAAAGTTAGATATGTAATAATGTTTAGATCTTACTTGAAACAACGAAGAAAGTGCACCCACAATCCTGTCCGTAGTGTCGTCCTCTCGCGATGGCTCAACAGTCGTGGAACCCGATGATACACCTGCTTCAGTAGCAGTAGCAGGTGCGTCGGTGACCGTCGAAACAGGTGGCGGTGTGTAGCTCGTGCGGCTCGGATGTGACGGTAGAGTATTCGAACTTATCAGTACCTTCGTGGCTAATTTATCTTCCAATGTACCCAGTCGATCAAGGATAAGGTCTAAGGGGTTACATTGGGGACTACTCCGGCGCTTATGAGATGCATCACGGCGCCTGCGCAGACAATCACAGCTCCTAGACTTCAAACGACGCCTTCGGGATCGACTACGTATGTCGCGAGATCGGTCCCGATATCTCGCATATGAATCGCAACGATAACGAGATTTACTACGGCCTTGGCGAGACCCATGCCTTGAAGAGGGCTTAGGCAACGTACCGTCACGGCTAGACAAACTTAAACAAAAGCTATTACACTAAAAGAAACGATCACCAACAAAACGTATAAAATAATAACCAATTGGTTGAACTAAATAGCACAATTAGAATTACGCGGGTACTTCTAAATTTTAAACAAATTATAATCGGCGAGAACTAAATTAAATAATGACTACTCTTAATTGTTCTCACAATAGTCATCATCATCATCAACCTTTATCAGTCCACTGCTGGACTAGCCCTCTCCTTTGAAAGGAGGAATTGGCCTACTATACCACGCTGGCCAAACGGGTTGGTATAGGGTTTGTATCAAGTTTTCCTTCTCTTACAGTGCTGTTTTCTGCATAATATGCTCCCTCTGTCGGCTCTTACGACACCCATGGGATGATATGGGGTGGTGACAATCCGTATTCTAAATCCGTCACCACACGGATCACAATAGTACCGTCACTAAAAACACGGAAAGGTTAAACGCGGTTTCTATCATTTTAAACGCACACCTCACTATGTCTAATATCCGAGAAAAGATGGCGAACGATCAAAGCCGCGTGGAATGTTATTTAGAATCCCACTTCTGATCTTATAAACCAGAATTAGGTAAAGTTAAAAAAAAGAACAAAGTACAGTCAACAGCAAAAGTAGATGATCAAAATCAGAAATTCAATACTAATGAACGGAGTTCGCGTCAGAACTATGTGGCGTCGAAGTGATTCAAAAGTATGTGATTGTAAATTATACCAATCATTTACTACTAGTACAGCTGCCATATATTCGTGATCAGTAAAATTCATCAATACTGTATTCTAAATTCAAATTCATATATTGTACGTGACATCCAAATTACAAATTGACATTAAATAGTTTCGATACTTGGATTTTTGCACTATTCCAATAGTTCTTTGCTAACAGTGTGACAAAAGCGCGAAGTCAATATAAATAATGCCCTAAAGATAAAATTATCTATCTACCTTCCGGTTTTTATACACACCTATAAAAATCTATTTATTTGTCACATACACAGAAAAAGTATAACATAAAAAAAAGAAACAAAACGCAAGGCATAGCATTAGTCTGTGACAGATAGGTACACTGTGTACTGTGACAGATACATATATTGTAGCCGACTAGGCAAAAGCAATCATTGAGTTATAATTTTGTAGCGCATCAGCTACTTTTGAACATTGACGTAAATGCAAAAACATGCAAAGATAATAATATTTATCGAATTATCGTTTTGTATCACATCAGGTACTTTTGAACATTTGATAGAAGTTACAAAAAACAAAATACATGAGAGATGAAATTTGGTATAATTATTTATATTAAATATACAAAGACTGCCTCTATGGTCCAGTGGATAGCGTATGCGTCTGCTGATCGGAAGTCTCGGGTTCAATTCCCGGGTCCGGCAAAAGTGTTACTGGGTTTTTAAAATTCTCAGTAGCAGCACGGAGTCTGGTGATGTGCCCGGTAGCGATAATAGGCTCGCCCCCTATTACGTGGGACCTAAAAATGCATGTCGAAATGTGATTGTAATATTACACCTCTGCCTACCCCTTCGGGGCTAAAGGCGTGAGTCTAAAAAATATAAATAATAAAGTCTAAAAATTATATTAAATATGCAATTTTTTATCCAATTCAGCTGTTTTTCCGTAAAACATAACAAATTAAATTACTGGGGTAGTTAAAAAATAAGCATGGATAAATTATTTGCCTCATGATAAAATTGAATTGATAGAATTCATAATTTATATTTGATTTTAACTGTTGACTTGATTTGATTTTTTTTTCACTTCTTAGTTCTGATGTGAATTGAGTTTATAACTTTTGGAGTCAAAACTGATCACGAATATATGGCAGCTGTACTAGTAGTAAATGATTGGTATAATTTATAATCACATACTTTTGAATCACTTCGATGCCACATAGTTCTGACGCGAACTCCGTTCATTAGTATTGAATTTCTGATTTCGATCATCTACTTTTGCTGTTGACTGTACAAGGTATCCTAACTTTCTAATTATCACGAAACAATATTACAATCACTGTATAAATTTATGCAACTTGTAAGGTACATAACTATCGCTCATCGTCACAACCGAGAGCCCGAGCAAAAGTGAATGTTCGGACGAGCCGCGCTCGCCAATGAGGTATTGCCACCTCCAATCGTGTTCGTTCATTGCGTCATCCGTTAGCCACGCCCCTTCCGCTACGTAGTTCCTTTTTATGTAGTTCGGATATTTTAGTATGTTTACGAAAATTAATAAACACGTCTTTTTTATTTTTTTGTTTTACCAAAAATTAACATAGTTATCGCTTCTTTAAGAATATCTACTTCAAACAGGTGTTCATGGTCACCCGTTGGCTTATCAGCTGTGAGCTCGACGCGACACAATAAAGCGCGCGGGCGCGCTAGCTAAAGGTTGAAAGACTTGTACCTACACCGATCAGATACTGTGTTCTAGCTTCAAAATTATTGTTATTCACGTACCTACCGTACTTCATCAGTCCATAGGATGTTCGCTTCGGGATGATTAATAAGCCATTCACACAAGACTCGTCGTGTTACTTGGTCTACTTTCTGAAGATGTTGTACCGGCTGGTAGTGGTATGGATGGAGACCGGCTGCGTTTAGCAGTCTCTACACTGCGGGCTGGCTCACACCGAAGCGACGTGCTGCATCGTATGTGCTGGCTTGTGGATCCCTTTTGAAGAATTCGAAGATCAAGTCTTCGACGTCAGTAGCCAGGCGAGGTCTGCCATACCCTAGTGCATGGTTAGGGGTTGATCCAAAAGCCTTAGGTTGGCCGCTAAAATAGTCCTTTCACTTGGAACTACTGGGTTGTTTAACTCCTTGAGCTCGCATACGAGGTACACTTTCTTGTTCGTACATTGTACGTACGTACGTTACAAGAACAGGCTCCAGTGGAAGACCAGCGTCCGGTCCTTGTGACCTGGCATATGCTGAACTGGAGACCTGATTGCTATGGCTGTGGGACGCATGTGTTTATTACTCATTTTGTTATTCTTTGTTTTTATTCGCTTTTTTGTTTGTTTATAGTTATTGAGTACATATTGTTCCCACTTATATGCTGTATAGCAATAAAGATTTCTTTCTTACTTCTTCTTCATTGTTCTAGCTTCACGAAGGCTTTCACCACTGTGTAAATAAACTAGTACCATTTCGTAGCACTCGCAATTTGAAAATGGTTGGGACGTCATTCTAACGACTTACGACCGGCGAGTGCATCGGCGCTTGCGCGAAATTGCGACACGTGCCACTTTCTCGATGCGCCCGAGTTGACTGGCGGGCGGCTTGCACGCGGATTGCTGTCCTATACCACGCCCCGTACCCCGCGTCCTGAATCCCGCGTCCCGTACCCCTGTCGCATCGCGCACGTGTTTGATAGTATTATTGCAACGAATAACGTTGTGTCTATGATTTCCTTGTTTCTCGGATATTTTTACTCGGATTTGGTGGGATAAAAAAGTTAAAAGTTATTTATGGAAATGTGTTCTATTATTGATATAAAACCACAGAAAAAATATCCGAACTACGTCAAAAATTACCCTGTATATATATATATATATACACCACTATTTTTTTATTAGTACAAAAAATTTAACGGGGCACTAAGTATCTGTAACTGATCATATTTATGTAGTTGAAAATAAAAACACTAAGTCCTAAAACTGTCTCAAAGCTGTCCACAAAAATACGTAATAATTGGTTAATGCATAACTAAGACTATGACCGACTCGCGTACTATTCGTAGTAAAATATTCCACTGATAAATTCCCCCCTGTCCCATTGCGCGCGCGCCGCGCTCGGATGCTACAAACAGTGCTAAATTGCTAGCGGACGAGTGTACCTATCGATTTTTTTCGCTGCAATTTGTTTGTGTACGTTTTCAAGACGCAATGGCTTATCAGTTCATAATATCACGGGAGTATGTAGCTATGCTTCGTTAGTACTTTTTGAGTGTAGGAATCGCAAGTGCAGCTGTGTACCCATGGACATCATTTCGTGAGTGTACAAAAGTAAGCCGGCTAGTGTCGAATATTTAAAACAGCGCATAATGGACGCTTTTCACGAAGTGAAAAGACTGTGATCTGTGTATTGACAATGGTGGTGGACATTTTGAAGGACAATGGAAATGCTTGTAAGTTTAGTAAATAATACCTACTTAAGTAAATAGTAATTTGAGGCGGCGGCTCAAAATCGGTCTGTGTGGAGAACCTTGAGGGAGGCCTATGTCCAGCAGTGGTCGTTTCTAGGCTGACATGATGATGATAAAATAATTTGTAAATAGTAGATGATTCTAACTTCATAAATACGCCAAAATTACTGTTTTCTTTTATTACAGAATACCTTCTTTTATTTTGAAATGTGTTTGCTTTCTAATTACATACCTTCGTATTTAATTACTTCTAAAACGGTAAATTTTGCCGGTCCTAAGCCCGGATAAACTATGAATGAGAGGGTAGAATTAAGAAAATTAAAAAGAATCTACCTACACTGATTATTTTGCTTCATTTTATTGTGTAAGGCTACCTACATTATAAATGTGATGGAAAGAATACGTAAGAGTAGGACGGAAAGTAAATACTATCAATGAAGTAGTGAATGGATTGTAAAATATGTCTATAATTTTGGTGAGATTTTCTACAAAAAACAAATGATTATAACTTGGCTATTTATAGATATTACGGAATTCTTATGTCACATATATGATAATAATGTCTTCACTAATATGTCCTTAAAGGTTTTGTACTAATTAAAAAATAGTGGTGTATTATATATACATATTATTCAGATTCTTCTGCCAACTCCATAACAGCTATCGAATAACAGCTGTTTTAGTGTTGATTTAAAGCGGAAATATGTGAAGGACAAAGTAGGAGAAGATTATGGGGCGAACGAAGGTTTCGATCGTGGTTGGAACACAAGTATTGAAAATACGAACTAAGGTATGTTGGGGAATAAGGAGACATAAGGATATAAGTAGTAAAGAGTAGTGAGAGCACGCCTTCTGCGTCTTTGACGAACAGGAAGCCACTTGAACGACAACTGAGAACTATAAGTAGATACATGATTATACTTGCGAAGATTAAAAATAAATTGAATGCAGTTATTAAGAAGACGATCCAGTTTGTTGAGAGGTTCTGCATTCAGGTCATAGTAGCATATATCACCATAGTCGATCAACGGGCAAACCAAAGTTTGCAGAAGCATAGTCTTGGTCTTGGTTTGAAGGAAGTTCCTTAAGCGATTTAGAGCATGTAGGGTACCGGTAATTTTCTGGCTGACTTGAGTTACTTGGTTTCACCAACTCAAAGTGCAATCAATGTGCAAGCCGAGGTTCTTGACCACTGGACAGAAATCTATAGCGGTTTTATCGTAGATTAGCGTAGGCAGAGTTGTTAAGTCTAATTTTGTGATCGACCATTGGCTGCCAATGATAATGGCTTGGCATTTACTGGGATTTACAGACGAGCCAAACTTGTCTGACCAAGTTTTTATTGCAAGTAAATCCCTGTTAACCTTATGGATTGCTGCCGAAACATCCTCAACAGTTGCCTGAGAGTAAATCTACTAGTGATCGGCATAGAAATTATAGTCACACTGAAGATTTTGTGTTAAGAGATTAATAAACATAGAAAATAACAAAGGAGAAATAATATCGCCTTGAGGAACACCAAAGTTGTTGTCTCACTAGTTCGATGATGACTAATCGTGGCGGACGGACTGCTGGCGACCCCGAAGATAGCTTGAAAACCAATCCAAAGCATCAGATGAGACCGTAAGATGAGAGAGGAAGGAAATTAGGATATCGTGACTGACGGTATCACAGGCATTTGAAAAATCAACCAAAGGCTACTCTGTGACCTTGGTGTTTTCCACGCCCTCCCTAATATCGCCATTCAGTTTAAGGAGTGTGGTAGTAGTGCTATGTCCAGGCCTGAAACCAGCTATATAAGGACTCAATGGACTCAATAGGTTGTTGATGTATACAAACCTGGACAGTTACTGTTGCACACAGGGCTCGAGAACTTTGGATAAGAAAGGAAGAATGGATATGGGACGAAAATGCGACGGGAGAGAAGGATTTTGGATTTTTGGCAAAAGAATACCGTATGCTTTACGCCATAAGGATGAGAAAGTGCCAGAAACAAGGGAAAATTTATAATATATAAAATAATATAATAATAAAATTGAATTCACAAAAAATACATTTCTACTAATATAACTATACTATACTCTACTAATATAACTCTTAATGCTATGAAGTTCAATCGATTGGAAAGAACACCATACCTCTGTACTAGTTATAAACTGTATCACAGGCGGCAGGGTCCCTCTTTACAAATTTGAGATTTGTATTTAAAAATACAGCAACAATATCACATATTTAGCAACAAACAGTATGGACAGTATAAAACTTAAAAGTAATTAATAGCTACATACATATATATATATTATATATATATATATATATATATATAAGATGGTCATGTATTGTACAATATCAATGCGCGTCGAGCATTTTACTGAAATAACAAGTGTAAATTATAAAACTGTGGGTCAGCAGAATCGCGAATGATGTCAATGTTATTAACAGTTGCATTTAGCCTTTATTATTAACTTTTACTTACATAACTAAAACTAGAATGCGCACACGTTTTATCGAACTAGAGGATTTTACGTTTAATGTTAGTAGGTCAATATTCTAATGAGTTGCTGTTAAGTTTATAATACTTATTTGTAAATGAAACATGAATGGCTTAATAAAATAACATGTAAAGATGATATATTTAAATATAAAAGAATGTGCAAATTATTCAATAAACGTCACTCTTAGGCACCACCATAATCAATTGAGCTGATATACCTCTTTTCTGCCATTGTTCTTGCTGAACAGTCACTGGCGCCGGTGTTGTGGTTGCTAGGTTTCTTAAAGTGCAGGCAGGTCGCGCATTTTGGGTCTTCGGTTTTCTTTAGACAGTCCTTTATAGTATGCCCTTGGCGACCGCAATGCCCGCATGTGTTTTGTGACTCCCTGCATGACTTAGCCGCATGTCCATATTGCTGACACTTATAGCAGCGAGTAACTAAGGTGTAATCCTTCACCGGGCAAGATGACCAATTAATAAATATTTGGTCTTTGACAATCAGTTCCTTGCGTAAGGCTGTCGATAGTTCTATCACATAGTTACAAGTTTCAACGCCTCTTCGGCCCGATTTATGACTCAACTTGACTTCACTAAGAAAGGTCTCAAGGTTGCAGTCCTGAAGTTTCTCTACTAAATTCTGGTGGTATAGGCATGTGAAAACTTCCATCTCTTTCATAGCTCAGGACACACTGACGATCACCACTCTAGGTTTCCGTTTATGTGGCTCATTGATTGCTTACAATCAATGAGCCACATAAACGGAAACCTAGAGAAAGTGAAACAATCAGTACAACTTTCTCTATATCGTCTTTGGTCTCAGTGCTGATTATCACGCACCCGTTCTTAGTTTTGCGTAAACCTCTCACGTGGAGTTGCATTTGTTCAGGGCAGATGATTTTTTGAACTAATGATTTATGTATAACTGTACCGCGCATATTACTGATATTTCCGTCAGCTTCTTCCAATTAAGCTGCAAAGTACGACATAAAAAAATTCTTATTAATCTCAATATCTTGTAGGACAGTAGCATGTTATAAGTTAGGAATAATAATTGAGAAGTTTTTATTCATAAAACCCTCAATGCTGTAACATGAGCTGATTTGCTGCCTTTTTTATAAAAAACAATGAAATGTCTGAAAACCTATCTATCTATGCTTTCGCCGATACTCTGTTGCACTAGTGACATAAGTAATCACTTTGTTATTTCATATAAGGACCATTAACGAGTAGAACGTGAAGGTGGAGTTCCAATTCAATAGAATGCATTATTTTGTTTACTACTTTGGAAAAGTTCATAATTGCATTATTTGCATTATTTTCAGTACGAGTTCCGTCATAGTCTTTTAATTTGATATAATGGAATGCATATTTTAATTCGCAGCTCTGCTTTTTATATTGAATGATGGTATTTCAACATTTCATGCTACTGTTTATTACATTTAAGTACAAAGTTACAAGGCAAACCTGTGTGTTATTAAAGTATTTAACTTTGTTTACTTTCTCATTAATATTATAATAAAATAAAATGTATCTCAGAATTCAGTACCTTGACTAATTGTCAAAACTCTTGATAATACAGTTTCGTATGTTTCTGTATAAGTATTTACCTCCTATCCCAATTTCATAACTTTGGAGATAGAAAAACAAGTATCGTATACATCGGTTAATCGTGCTAATTTACAAGGTTTTGTTATTTTTTCCTTCTACCGTGACAGATTTACGTCGAAATTTATAAACGACTTGAAGACTACATTTTGTAAGGAAACAGTCTTATTGAGTTTTGGGGAAATGTACTGTTTCCCAAAAACTCAATAAGTCTATTTCTTCGGTCGACTAAGATACTAAAGAAAAACAGAATGGAAACAGGGTAAAATGAATGAATACAAATATGTAAAATATACTAGACGCGGAAGAACAAGACCACACAAATTATCTTGTTTCCACCAACCCACCAACCACTTGGTGTGGAACCCAAATATCTCGGAATTGTTTTAATGGAAAGGCGACTGATTGTATAGATTAATTATATAACTTGTCTGTCCTCTTTAAAAATATACAACGTTTGATTGTGTGTGTCATCACCATACCTATATGGATTAAATCATCTGTATAATTATATAAATTGCGTTGCTGACTCACTGACAGACACGCTACAGCCCAAACTACTGGGCGCAAGTATTTGATAAATTTGGCAAATTTGGCAAAATAATTTTTGGAATTTTTCCCCTAAGCGGGGAAAAAAAGTTATCAGAATTTGTATGAAACTTTTTATTCCTTGTATGCATTTACTTCAAACTTTGTATAATGGTTCCTCAAATGATGTTAGTGAATACTTAGAAATTTGCCTCGGAAATTCTTATCCTAAGGGGATGAAAAGAGGAGTCAGAATTTGTATGAAAACTTATGAATACTTCTAGGGATTAACTTCATACTTTGTATATTGGATCCTCAAATGACGTAAACGAACACAAAGACATTAATTTTGGATTTTTTCCCCTAACAGGGTACAAAAGGGAGTCAGAGTTTGTAAAAATCCTTTTATTTTTCAATGGAATCACTGTAATCTGTATTTTTAAAATCCTTGCGTTACTGACTGACTGACAGACACGTTACAGCCGAAACTGCTGAAATTTGGCATGTTTGTTCCTTGAAGAGTGTAGGGGAGTTCGTACGAAACATTTTATCTAAGCGAAATTTCCGCGAGCGAAGCCACGAGCAAAAGTTAGTGTTACATAGCGTTTCTGAAAAGCTTGCTTTTACTTGATAAACATAAGGAAGATACAAATGAATAGACAGAATTATAATTAATTGCGTAACACTCTTTAAATTGAGTTGGCGATGATGTTATACAACAACCTTCAAGACAAAACAATAGTAATAGAACAAGTCATATTTCCACAATATTTTACCATGAATAAAACGCGATGTGAAAACCAAGAGTAAGCACTATTTGGCTTATAGAACAGAATTTTTTTTAAAGGAAATTTGCCTATCCAAAAATACTGAAGAACAAGGGCCTTGTATATATTTTTCTAAGAAAAGAAAGGACTCAAACGGGACATATTCTTTTACGTCAAATCATACTGAATACGTTCTGCGATATATGCCTTGTTCTATGATATTTCAGCAAATTGGAATTCCACGTCAAGGCTGTACATCCATTATCGACATCTTCCGAGATATTTGGGTTCCACACCAAGTGGTTGGTGGGTTGGTGGAAACAAGATAATTTGTGTGGTCTTGTTCTTCCGCGTCTAGTATATTTTACATATTTGTATTCATTCATTTTACCCTGTTTCCATTCTGTTTTTCTTTAGTATCTTAGTCGACCGAAGAAATAGACTTATTGAGTTTTTGGGAAACAGTACATTTCCCCAAAACTCAATAAGACTGTTTCCTTACAAAATGTAGTCTTCAAGTCGTTTATAAATTTCGACGTAAATCTGTCACGGTAGAAGGAAAAAATAACAAAACCTTGTAAATTAGCACGATTAACCGATGTATACGATACTTGTTTTTCTATCTCCAAAGTTATGAAATTGGGATAGGAGGTAAATACTTATACAGAAACATACGAAACTGTATTATCAAGAGTTTTGACAATTAGTCAAGGTACTGAATTCTGAGATACATTTTATTTTATTATAATATTAATGAGAAAGTAAACAAAGTTAAATACTTTAATAACACACAGGTTTGCCTTGTAACTTTGTACTTAAATGTAATAAACAGTAGCATGAAATGTTGAAATACCATCATTCAATATAAAAAGCAGAGCTGCGAATTAAAATATGCATTCCATTATATCAAATTAAAAGACTATGACGGAACTCGTACTGAAAATAATGCAAATAATGCAATTATGAACTTTTCCAAAGTAGTAAACAAAATAATGCATTCTATTGAATTGGAACTCCACCTTCACGTTCTACTCGTTAATGGTCCTTATATGAAATAACAAAGTGATTACTTATGTCACTAGTGCAACAGAGTATCGGCGAAAGCATAGATAGATAGGTTTTCAGACATTTCATTGTTTTTTATAAAAAAGGCAGCAAATCAGCTCATGTTACAGCATTGAGGGTTTTATGAATAAAAACTTCTCAATTATTATTCCTAACTTATAACATGCTACTGTCCTACAAGATATTGAGATTAATAAGAATTTTTTTATGTCGTACTTTGCAGCTTAATTGGAAGAAGCTGACGGAAATATCAGTAATATGCGCGGTACAGTTATACATAAATCATTAGTTCAAAAAATCATCTGCCCTGAACAAATGCAACTCCACGTGAGAGGTTTACGCAAAACTAAGAACGGGTGCGTGATAATCAGCACTGAGACCAAAGACGATATAGAGAAAGTTGTACTGATTGTTTCACTTTCTCTAGGTTTCCGTTTATGTTCCTCATTGATTGCTTACAATCAATGAGCCACATAAACGGAAACCTAGAGAAAGTGAAACAATCAGTACAACTTTCTCTATATCGTCTTTGGTCTCAGTGCTGATTATCACGCACCCGTTCTTAGTTTTGCGTAAACCTCTCACGTGGAGTTGCATTTGTTCAGGGCAGATGATTTTTTGAACTAATGATTTAGTTAGTTTAGTTTTATGTCTTCACTAGATTTCAGCATTTCGTTCGGATAAATTGCCACCGAACTTACACTTATTGGCTGTACGAAATTGTGAGCACTTTTTTTAACCATGTCAGCAAAGGACGGTGTACTCGTGGTGGATTTTGAGGTCTCTTGTACAGATAGTTGCAGATCTTGGAGTCTTTGGACAAATCGAGTTGGTCTTGCTGAGATTTAATTGTGCAATAGGCCTGGATAGCATTTGACTTCAGGGACTGTTACTGAACTGCCAACTTGAAACTTTATGGCCCACTTTTCGACAGAGATGGCTGACTTTCATCTTCTGCTCAGTGTTCAGTTTTCCTTCTGCTGCTACAGAGCATACTTCGTTCAGGTACTGCTCAATGGACGACATCCAGTACTGGATTTCTGGGGTAGATGGCTTCAAAGGCATGATTGCCTTGCGTCGGTGCTCTACGTTGGGGTTCTGGTTCAGGTGCCGGCATTGGAGGTGGAGAGCGAGCAGTCTTGCCACTCCAATTGAAAAGACTGTGGTCCATTATATTGGTATACAGTTTTCCTTACATTCGACACATTGTTTAAACACAAGTTATGTTTTGTTATGTTCGCATAATATTGTACGCGTATATTGAGGTCACGTATTTAAAATTGGTTAATTATTTAATGATGACTACTTAATGCTATTCGACACGTCTGTTCTCAACAATAGCTCACGAAACAGTGTATGCAATATGAGTGATGGCTGGGAGGATTTGATCCAGGATAGGTAGTAGTGATCATTCGTTGACTGATGTTGTCACTTCCAATAGCATTGGATTTAAGGGAAAGTATGGTCTTTTTGATCTCATTCGATGCAAGTGGAGAAAAGTGGAAGGATTTGATGTCGGGTTGGGTTAAACCAGCTAAATAGTTCACCGTGAGGTACTTAGTTAGGTTATCCAGTGACATGGTAGTTGTGAAATTTTTATTGATATCATTCAAACTAAGCGCCCCAAGGCAGTCAACACGACGCTGTTTGCCGATGCCCAAGGTTCTGAGGAGCTTCCAGATATCGATTTTTCACTTCAGAAACATGTTTCTGCGCCATTACGACACCAATATTTTATCCATACATAGCATGCTATTTTGAAAAAAAAGGCCTAAGCCACCAAGGAATCAAGAAATAAAATATCAGTTCTGACTGAAGATGTCGATAATGGATGTACAGCCTTGACGTGGAATTCCAATTTGCTGAAATATCATAGAACAAGGCATATATCGCAGAACGTATTCAGTATGATTTGACGTAAAAGAATATGTCCCGTTTGAGTCCTTTCTTTTCTTAGAAAAATATATACAAGGCCCTTGTTCTTCAGTATTTTTGGATAGGCAAATTTCCTTTAAAAAAAATTCTGTTCTATAAGCCAAATAGTGCTTACTCTTGGTTTTCACATCGCGTTTTATTCATGGTAAAATATTGTGGAAATATGACTTGTTCTATTACTATTGTTTTGTCTTGAAGGTTGTTGTATAACATCATCGCCAACTCAATTTAAAGAGTGTTACGCAATTAATTATAATTCTGTCTATTCATTTGTATCTTCCTTATGTTTATCAAGTAAAAGCAAGCTTTTCAGAAACGCTATGTAACACTAACTTTTGCTCGTGGCTTCGCTCGCGGAAATTTCGCTTAGATAAAATGTTTCGTACGAACTCCCCTACACTCTTCAAGGAACAAACATGCCAAATTTCAGCAGTTTCGGCTGTAACGTGTCTGTCAGTCAGTCAGTAACGCAAGGATTTTAAAAATACAGATTACAGTGATTCCATTGAAAAATAAAAGGATTTTTACAAACTCTGACTCCCTTTTGTACCCTGTTAGGGGAAAAAATCCAAAATTAATGTCTTTGTGTTCGTTTACGTCATTTGAGGATCCAATATACAAAGTATGAAGTTAATCCCTAGAAGTATTCATAAGTTTTCATACAAATTCTGACTCCTCTTTTCATCCCCTTAGGATAAGAATTTCCGAGGCAAATTTCTAAGTATTCACTAACATCATTTGAGGAACCATTATACAAAGTTTGAAGTAAATGCATACAAGGAATAAAAAGTTTCATACAAATTCTGATAACTTTTTTTCCCCGCTTAGGGGAAAAATTCCAAAAATTATTTTGCCAAATTTGCCAAATTTATCAAATACTTGCACCCAGTAGTTTGGGCTGTAGCGTGTCTGTCAGTGAGTCAGCAACGCAATTTATATAATTATACAGATGATTTAATCCATATAGGTATGGTGATGACACACACAATCAAACGTTGTATATTTTTAAAGAGGACAGACAAGTTATATAATTAATCTATACAATCAGTCGCCTTTCCATTAAAACAATTCCGAGATATTTGGGTTCCACACCAAGTGGTTGGTGGGTTGGTGGAAACAAGATAATTTGTGTGGTCTTGTTCTTCCGCGTCTAGTATATTTTACATATTTGTATTCATTCATTTTACCCTGTTTCCATTCTGTTTTTCTTTAGTATCTTAGTCGACCGAAGAAATAGACTTATTGAGTTTTTGGGAAACAGTACATTTCCCCAAAACTCAATAAGACTGTTTCCTTACAAAATGTAGTCTTCAAGTCGTTTATAAATTTCGACGTAAATCTGTCACGGTAGAAGGAAAAAATAACAAAACCTTGTAAATTAGCACGATTAACCGATGTATACGATACTTGTTTTTCTATCTCCAAAGTTATGAAATTGGGATAGGAGGTAAATACTTATACAGAAACATACGAAACTGTATTATCAAGAGTTTTGACAATTAGTCAAGGTACTGAATTCTGAGATACATTTTATTTTATTATAATATTAATGAGAAAGTAAACAAAGTTAAATACTTTAATAACACACAGGTTTGCCTTGTAACTTTGTACTTAAATGTAATAAACAGTAGCATGAAATGTTGAAATACCATCATTCAATATAAAAAGCAGAGCTGCGAATTAAAATATGCATTCCATTATATCAAATTAAAAGACTATGACGGAACTCGTACTGAAAATAATGCAAATAATGCAATTATGAACTTTTCCAAAGTAGTAAACAAAATAATGCATTCTATTGAATTGGAACTCCACCTTCACGTTCTACTCGTTAATGGTCCTTATATGAAATAACAAAGTGATTACTTATGTCACTAGTGCAACAGAGTATCGGCGAAAGCATAGATAGATAGGTTTTCAGACATTTCATTGTTTTTTATAAAAAAGGCAGCAAATCAGCTCATGTTACAGCATTGAGGGTTTTATGAATAAAAACTTCTCAATTATTATTCCTAACTTATAACATGCTACTGTCCTACAAGATATTGAGATTAATAAGAATTTTTTTATGTCGTACTTTGCAGCTTAATTGGAAGAAGCTGACGGAAATATCAGTAATATGCGCGGTACAGTTATACGAATAAAATCGCTTTTCTGAATGTAAGGAATAAAATCCTGGATTGTAGTAGTTGATCTTCCTGCACAAAGAAGATGTATTTGATTGAGTAATCTATTTTTTATCTCGTTGATTGAATGTTACATGTGTTACATATTAAACGCAGATTTAATATTGATGAAGTTTTACGAAGTAGAAGTATAAAGTATTATATTCGTCAAATTACATATTTTAAGTGTCATATCAAAGACATTTAATGGAAAGTTTTAGACTCGTAATCTTTCCAAAAAAAAGCAATAACTAAATACTAATCTTCGACAGGTAGTTTAAACTATGATTCATAATGCTCAAGTTACGAAAAAAAATAATCATCTGATGATAACGTCAATACTAGTTTCAAAATGACTAGAGCCAATTTCTTCATTTGAGTCTTGTCTCTTACCACACATTCTGGCTGGCGCCAAAGGACCTCGATGCAATAAACAAAAACGTCTATGTTTAGTTCACCGTGTGGTTGACGGCATAGAATACAAGTGTCACCAATATCTTCCCGTGGGTGTCGTAAGAGGCGACTAAGGGATAACACGGTGCAAATACGATCTTTGCGTAGAGACGGAAAACTCGACATCAAACCCTATACGACTGCCTCGTTGGTCTCGCGGCATAAATGTGCGCGTGGGATCGGGAGGTCCCGGGTTCGATTCCTGGGTCGGGCAGTGTTATTGGGTTTTTCTGTCGCGAAATTCTCAGTAGCAGCACGGAGTCTGGAAATGTGCCCGGTACGGCAATAGGCTCGCCCCCTATTACGTGGGACTAAAGTATATCTGGCGAAAAGTGGGTGTAGAAATACACCTCTGCCTACCCCTTCGGGGATAAAAGGCGTAACGATATGTAGTTCATATGCCCTCACCGGTCGAGACGATGAATTTTGATCCTAATGTACTCATTACGCTAAAAGAGAAAGACAAAAGTATAATATTTGCTGGCTAAGAATTTAGCTCGAGGACCTTTAGCTTTAATGGGATAGATTGGTTATCTACCCCACGGTTCATAAACCCTTACAATTTACGAGAAATGATAAGCACGATGTTTGTTTTTCTTCCTCTTTCATAAAAGGAAGATTAGGTATATTTATTTGGAACTGGCTTGTTATTTTTTTACAAGGCGTAAGATAGAGATAGAACATGCATCTTTTGATAGAAATATTACTTTTTAATAGTTTAAAATTATTAAATAAAAATCATGTTCTTGCTACGTAATATTTATGTGTGATCGAGCAATACTTTTTACTGTTATAGTCCTATATAGCACAGTACCCTGTGAAATATTTGCCTAAAACAATACTAAACAATAGTGGACACGATCACGCAAATGAGTTTAAAATTTTGTTATAGGTAGTTCAGTAAAACGCATGCAGTTTTTAAAACGAATTGATAGCATTTTAAAAGTTATTAAAAGTCCATAATATATTCCTTCAAGAAATATACTAAGCAGTGTATACTGGTTTAACTGGTAATATGTTTAAATTACTGAAATATGGAGAAAATATGATTTATTAAATACTAATAATATTAATATTAAATACAATGTATCTTATATCTTATACTAATACAGGGTGTCACAAGACCCATCACCAAGCCGAAGTCTACGCGTTTTGGACATCATGCCAAGTCATACTAAGCAAAAATAAATTTGGAAAACGACATTTTTTTTAAGTATTCACTTTTCAAGTCGCTATAAAAAATGCGCGCATGCAATTTTCGAAATACCTACTAATCTATGGGTGCATAAGACATCTATAGAACAGGTTGGCGGGGTAAATGCATCGATTTGGTACCTAATTACAAAAAATCCATAGTAACTTTGAGCCTCAATATCTCCTGAACCAGTAATTTCCCAGGTATGATACCGAAACAAAAAATGTTCGTAATGATTGGTACAATATGGGGTTTCAGTTTTCGTTAAGGGTCTTTTTAGACCCTGTATATAAAGCTGAAGGTTTTGTTTGTTTGTTTGGTTGACGGCGCTAATCTCAGGAACTACTGGTCCGATTTGAAAAATTCTTTCAGTGTTAGATAGCCCTTTTATCGAGGAAGGCTATAGGCTATATAACATCGTGCTATGAGCGACGGGAGCGGAGCAGCAGCCTTAAATAACGCGGGTGTAACCGCGGGTGTAACCGCGGGTATCCTCTAGTGTTTTTATAAGTTAGACATTACTACACCGTTGAAACAATAACGTCGGCATTAAATTCTATGATTATATTTCAATCATATAAACGACTAACAAAGCAGTCAATTTTTCACTTCAGAAACATGTTTCTGCGCCATTACGACACCAATATTTGATCCATACATAACACGCTATTTCGAAAAATACCTTAGCTGCGTAAGAATCAAGAAATAAATATGAGTTCTGACTGAAGACATGTGGATAACGGATGTACAGCCTTGACGTGGAATTCCAATTTGCTGAGTATCATTGAACAAGGCATGTATCGCAGAACGTATTCAGGTTGATTTGACGTAAAAGAATATGCCACTGTTTGAGTCATTTCTTTTTTTAGAAAAATATATACAAGGCACAAAGGCCTTGTATATATTTTTCTTTAGTATTTTTGGATAGGCTAATTTTATTTGAAGAAAATTCTGTTTTATAAGCCAAATTGTGCTTACTCTTGGTTTTAACATCGCGTTTTATTCATGGTTAAATATTGTGGAAATAAGAGTTGTTCAATCAATGTTGTCCAATTCAATCCCCACCCTCCTAAACCATATCGCAATAGCCCCATCTACCATCACGTAGAATTAAAACTCAGGGAAGGTGATATCAGGGGAACCTCCAGGCTCTTATTTAGTAGCGATGTGGTGGCGCCTTGCTCTGCCGACACACTCGCGAGTCTGCAGAGCAAGCATCCAGCGCCAGGAGATAACCTCTCCCTTCCTGACCCACCCGACACTAATTCAGATTGTCTCCGCGTTACACCCAAGGACGTGGTTGCTGCAGTTTGCTCTTGCCAAAGCGGGTCTGCCGGCGGTCTCGACGGCTTAACACCACAGCACCTCAAGGATCTCGTGTGTGTGAGCGCCGGAGCTGCTGGGCACGCGCTTTTTTTGCTCTCCGGCAGTGTGAACGATGACATCGTCCCTATTTTGTACGGCGCCAATCTCTGTGCCTTGCAAAAGAGGGAAGGTGGCATTCGTCCCATTGCCGTGGGGTGTACGTACAGGCGTATGGCAGCCAAGATATGCTGCCACTATTATAATACCAACTTAGGTAATAAATTGCAACCCCTGCAACTCGGATTTGGATCCAAGGGGGGTTGCGAGGCTGCCATAACATGCCCTGTCAACGTACCTTGGCTGTAATGGGGGCGAGGTTATCTTGAAGGTTGATTTAAAGAACGCCTTTAACTCAGTGAACCGGGACATCTTGTTGACACAAGTTAAAATTGAAACACTCCAAAATTTACAAAATGTCCAGCGGTGTCAAAATGTCCAAATGCCCAAAATGTCCAAAACCCAAAACGTCCAAGTCCCAAAATGTCCAATTCTCAAAAGGTCCAATTCTCAAAACGTCCAATTCCCAAAATGTCCAAATCTCAAAATGTTCAATTCTCAAAATGCCCAACTCCCAAAATGTCCAATCTTTAAAAATGAGGTAAATTTTTATTCAATAAATCTTAAAGCGCTTTTTTATACTTACGACTAACAATAAATATAAAATAACTAGCTGACTCGGCAAACGTTGTTTTGCAAAATTTTTTTTTTTTTTTTGAAAAATAGATGTCGGCCGATTCTCATAGATACCGGATTATATATTAGATGAAAGAATCAAAATATGTTTTATTTATAACTAACAAATTAAGACCAGTACAATGATCAACATCAAAACTTTCATAATTATAAATTGAAACAAATGTTAGACATAGCAAACAAAATAAAATAAAAACATTTTTATGTTTAACGTAACCGTTTAACTATTCTACCACTCAAGCCCTTTATAATGTCCCTCAATATAGGTATCGAATGAAAGGGCTTGATTGGTAGAATAGGCCTCACTATGAACGAACAACAAAACTAAAAACTTGAAAATAAAATAAAATAAAAACATTTTTATGCTAAACGGTTTTATTACAATAACTAAAAGCTATAAAATAATTCGGTACCAACAAATGTAATGGATGCCAGGAATCGAACCTTTGCTAGTCCGCTACAGTGCGCTGGTGGTGTGTTGCTGACGTGTTCCTACGACGATGTGTGTTCTTCTATATGTGTGGACTGTATGGCTTCGATGTATTGGGGCTTCAGAAATGAAACATCTTCATACGTTGAGAGCGATGCTGTTCAGGTGTTCGGTGCTTGATGGTTCTACCTTTAAACATAAAAATGTTTTTATTTTACATATTTTGATTCTTTCATTATTTTGTATTTATAGTTTGTCGTAAGTATAAAAAAGCGCATTAAGAGTTATTGAATAAAAATTTACCACCTTTTCAAAGATTGGACATTTTGGGAGTTGGACATTTTGAGAATTGGACATTTTGAGATTTGGAAATTTTGGGAATTGGACGTTTTGAGAATTGGACCTTTTGAGAATTGGACATTTTGAGAATTGGACATTTTGAGAATTGGACATTTTGAGAATTGGACATTTTGAGACTTGGACGTTTTGGGTTTTGGACATTTTGGGCATTTGGACATTTTGACACCGCTGGACATTTTGAGACTTGGACATTTTGCCCCTGAACGCCTGGGAGGCGATGTACAGTCCGTTTATCAAGATCTGGCTTTCTTAAAATCTAAATTTTCATCCATAGGCTTAGACCTAAATCCAAGTAAATGTGAAATTTTCATAAACGACAATTTAAACAAATCATCTATACTCTCAAAATCTCAATTTCTGACTCCCAATATAACACACATTGAAAAATGTTCGCTTCGCCTCCTTGGGTCCCCGATTTTAGACGAAGGTTTCGATTCATTTATTCATGAAAAAAATTCAAAATTTTAGTGAAATTGCTGACAGGCTCCTCAAAATTAACATTCATTCGGCTTTCACTATAATTCGGTATTGTCTTTTCGTGCCTAAATTTACCCACGCTATTCGAGCTTCGCCTTTTTTGGAAAAAATCGAGCCTACTCAGTCGCGCACGCACCGAGCTTAGATATGGTCGCACGTAATAGCGTGGGTATTATATATATGTATAGAAACAAGGTATACGGCCTATATGTACTGTACGTGGCCAAGAAAACTCTTGGCCATTCTTTTAAAAGTTATAGTTATCGTTTATAAAAGCGGTACATTCAAGACATATCGGATAGCAAGGTTGTGGGTAGTTCAATATTTCAAAAGTAACTATTACCTTAATACAACAGATTAGCATAATTGATTTAGTAATAGTCACCACAAATATGTATATTTACTATACCTATGTGTATTCAATATTTACCACTGAAATGTTCACTACATGATGTATATAATAGACACGGCTTGTTTCTCAGCATAAGTTCGATTCGATACTATGTATATGATACACCAAGTTCTGAACTTTAACATCTCACAACTGACGGAACCACCCACAATATCAATTATACAATTGCTAAGCTATATTATTACATTAACTATACGTTGTCTATAATGACAATACTCTAAATAACACCACAATAGCAATAAAGAATTGTGAAACACATTATTAGCAAAAACACAATATAAAAACACAATAATATAAAAGTCAGAATTATATCGTACCTTAGTTAGCCGTTGCCGGGGCGGAACTGAACCTGACAACGTAGATCATCGCGACGCCCCGTACAGGGCGTGCAGCGGCTAGTTCGGGACAGATTTTGCCCCCTGCTAGCGGGTTCTTTGGTATCCTGCCCTTTAATAAAGGCAGGTCCTTGGGTCGGGCAGTAGTTGCCCTAAGGCGGTTGACCGATAAGGCGTGTTGCGCAGGCCGCCGAATTTTCACGCCGTCCGGGCGGTCAACACGAGCCAGGTGAGACCCCGGCGAACCGAGGGAGGCCCAGCTCCGTGAAGCCAGCGACGCGGACGGCGACTTACGTGCGGCCTGCGGAGGTCTTGGTGGTGTGGTGTGGAGGTGTTGGTCGACATCTGGCTTGATGTCGACGTCGTGGTATGGGTGTCGAATCCTTGGCGTCGCTGTTGCGGTGGTCGTCCGCGCGCGCGCATGATGCGCGTATCCTGGGTGATACGCGCAGATGTCGCGCGGAAAGGGGCGGCCACCTGCAACAGAGTTGTGAAAGGGGTTGTCGTGTTAGAGGGGACGGCGGTTACCCGGGGCAGCCGCAGCGTCCGCAGAGTCGTCGTGGTCGATGATGAGGTCTCGGGGCAGCTTCTTCTTGTCCGGGGGGCGAGCGTGCCAGGGGGCCAGGTCCCGGACATGGTCCCAGGGCGAGGCGTCGGCTCGCTCAAACATCCCCACGGACAGACGGCGGATGTAGGCGTCCAGGCTCTCGATGCGGGTGTCCCGCTGGATGACATCGTTCCTCACGTAGCGAGGAGCTTGTACGGCGGCGCGCAGCGACAGTGACTGCTGCGCGCGGAGGCGAATGCGGCTCGACTCGCTCGTGAGGGCGAACCAAGCGGGCGCGGCGTAGGTGAGCCGGGTGCGTACATAAGACTTGTACACACCCAGCTTTGCTCGCAGAGGCAGGTGAGAGGAGAGCACTGGACGCAGTAGCGCCCTGGTTGCGCGTACCTGAGCGACGACGTTGCGGACGTGCGGCTTCATAGACAAGGAGCGGTCTATGGTGATCCCCAGGTATTTCACCGTCCGGGTCCAGGGGATGTACTCACCCTGGAGTTTGAGTGGCAGTGGATGGAGCTGCTTGCTGCTGATTAAAATGGCCTGTGACTTACCCACGTTCACCGACAGTCGCCACTGCGATAGCCAGCGGGGGAGTATGTCGAGGGTACGCTGCATCTTCTTGGCGGCGTGGGCGGCGTTGACGCTCTGAACCTGAACAGAGCCTGTTCTCCTTTTATATCCTATTTACACGTTTGACAGTGTCATCTGCCAAACGTCAGATCAAATTGTATATTTATTATTGGCAACATTATAAATTTAAAACATATATGAATAACCCTAAAATCTATTTTCTAGTAACTTAACCTAAAACCTAACCTAAAAGTAACAATGATGCAAATTCTAGCCAGATTTATAACAGTTTGATATCCGAGCTTTTGCTGGGATTATAAATAGGTACTTACAAATGAAACACACATATTTTAAATGTACTTATTTTGATATTTTTGTTGATTAATTTTCAAAATATTTCCAATAATCTATCACGGCCAGACTGACCTGTACTTCGCTCTCGAAGTACCCTCTTTATTTTTTGCACCTGCAGCAACCTGCAGTTTTGTTTTCCCAGAGTTTTTCTCTGTATTTTATTTCTTAGATCAATGGCCTTCAACACGAGCACCTATCACCCGCTGCAACGTGAATTTCAATGAAGTGTCAGGGCAATGATCGACCAGCGGAAACCTGCAGCAACGTGCAGTTTTTTTATTTGGATCTGTGGCCTTCAACACGAGCACCTATCACCCGCTGTATCGTGAATTTCAGTGAAGTGTCAGGGCACAGATCGACCAGCGGAAACCTGCAGCAACTTGCAGTTTTTTTTCAGAGTTTTCTCTTGTGACCTCTGACCATGACATATCAACCCTATCACCCGCCGCAGTATGATATTCAGGTTAATATCTGATTAGAAGCAGACCAGCGGTAAAACCATAATATGTGTATTTTTTTTGTAGACAGTGTACCTTTACAACCTTCTATTTTATCGTACTTAGTATATCAATTATAATTAATTATTGACAACACTATTAGTGTAGATTACATCAATATAATTATCATTTCTGTATTCTTATGTAAAATTATTTATCCATTACGAATAATAAATTTCGTATTCACATGTAAAATAACAATTATTTAAATCCTATAGTAAATAATTAATCTATCACGGTTTGAGTTTTTAATTATTTTATGGGACACATGTGGCGATAGGCTATATCAACAAACTGTAATTTTTAATCGGTCTTAATCGTCTTAGTCAAAGTCACAATTCAAACTTTAATGTGCAGACCTAACACTCCGCAGTCGGTGAAGCTTAATCACCCGCGGCCCGTGAAAGTCATACAACGCTGCTTTTAAATTGATCCATAATCAATACAATTTAATAAGTACCTACACATTTCACTTTTTGCTAAGCCCACTCTCAAGGTGCGATATCTTTTGTATAAACTATTCTCCATTCCACAATTTCGTAAGGTCTCACAAGCTTTTCACTTATGATGTATATCTGTAAGATTTGTTTAGTTATTTTTGTTTAATAAAAGCATTAGCTAATCCACAAACACTTATTCACCATATTTATATGTATATGGATTAATATGTGACCGTTCTGAAATCTAGAAATGGATGCGGCGGCTATTGGCTTATAATACATATTTGAAAACACATTTTTTATTTATACTTGTGAGTTTGCGGTATTAAAACATAATATCATTTAGCCCATAGTCTTACTTTACACAAATAAATCATTTCTCATGTTATTAATTCAATTAGCCGTTCATACTCAACATTGCCACAAGGCACAAAGCAGACCCAAATGACTTAGGCAGCTTTCGCCAGTCTACGATAAACTGATGCAAAATAAAAGTAGGTGTATTGAAGAGTTGGTGGAGGAGAACCTTTAATACCATTATATATAATACATATAAAATAATAAAATTTATTTACTATTAATAGGTATAATTATAACAAATCTGGTTGTATGATAGAACTGTTTTTCAAATTTTGTTGTAGTTTTATACGTATTGTATAAGTTGTAAATAGGTAAGTGTGGCTAAATGTTAATCACTATAAAGTTAATGTTTTAGCAACGTGCTCGGTCAAGAGCGGCAATAATTTTAAGCCGTGATTGTCCTAATCAGCTGTAAGGAATCAGAACAATCATCTCGTATTATCACATCTAACCAAGTACCTTTCATACTTGAGTTGATAGGATTCCTACCAATGAACAACCTAATAAAAGAAAGAGCCAGTCTTAACTGCTGTACATAAGCTCGGCCAACCTTTTAATTTTATCAGTATCAAGTGAAAAAAAAAGTAAATTATGTGTACCATTTCAATAGGGCAAGCATTTTTTCTTTACGTTTATCTACACTCATATATAATACTAGAGGATGCCAGCAGCCACGCCTGCATTTTTTTAAATTTACCCGTTTTGGCCGATCCCGTGGGCATTTCGGAAAATCCCTTCTTAGTGCACCCCTGCGGTCCCCAAGGAACATACATGCCAAATTGCAGCTTCCTGCGCCCAATAGTTTTGGGTTTAGCGTGTCTGTCAGTCAGTAAGTAACGCAAGGATTTAAGATTATAAAGAGGAAAAAATTATATTTTTGTTTGTTTGTCTGTTTGTAATGGATAATTTCAAAAACTACTGGACCGGTTTTAAAAATTCTTTGACCATTAGAAAGCTACATTATCTGTGAGTAACATAGGCTATATTTTATTTTAGAAAAAATAGGGATCCGTAAGATATTTGGGTTTTTCGGGTACGCGAAGTAATTCTCTCAGGACGCGGGAGAAACCGCGGGAAACGGCTAGTAAAGTAATAAGTATAACATAACTATTTTAATAATTGAAATATTTTTAAACATTTACAGCATTTATTTAATGTTCATCAATAATATAAAGACAAACCCAGTGTGAGTAATGGCTAGGAAATAATCCTTTATGAAGAGGTTTGCCTGTCCTTATTTATACTTCTTTTTAAATATTACAAATAAGAAGTGCAAGATAATATTTGACAATATCACACTATATTATATTAATATATTATAAGTATATCATAATATTGCAATCCACTGCATCAAACAATATGATACGAAAGGAGCTACTCCAAAGCATCATATCCAATTGTAATTTTTAAAAGAAATGTTTCTTAGATAGTTCAGCTTTTCCTTAATAGAATAGGATATCACAACATTAGGTTAAATTTATACGTAGGTATACTTTAGAGTAATGAGAGTATTGAAGTGGAAAATTAAAATGACATGTTACAAAGTAATTAATTAGTTAGATATTTGATAAGGTTTTGTTTGAATTTACATTTTTAACATAAAATTATGATTATAATGAACTACCATTAGTCGAATAAGAACATACGTCAAAATAATTGTCTAATATATATTTCTGTGAGGTAATTAAAACAGTTATATGTTTTTTAAAAACTTGGTCTTTGCACATCAATAAGTTACTACAAAAGTTAAGAAGACTCGAATTTTTATGACATTGAAACTCGTATTTTTATTTGTAATACAAACTATATTTTGAATGAAATAAGATTATGCAAAACTTTGTCACTATCGTCTAATTTGATTTCTATAGTTCGTCGTTGACATACTGTTCAAGTTGCGATTAAGTCACGATATCATTCCAATAAAATTCAAATATCAGTTAATTTCGAAACTTAAATGTAATATAGGTTTGAGAGAGCACTGACATTAGATTGAAACCGCATTTTCAACTAATATAATTAGGAGAATTAGGCCTCGGTCCTCTTTTTGTTTTTTCAAGCTTTGTATAAATTTAGCCATCAACAGTTGAGGAGCAAACATACATTGTCTCGGTACCAACTTAAAACTTATTTTCTAAGGCTAATCGCTTGCCGGGTCGATGGGATTAAATTATGAAAATACTAATCTCTGTCTCATTTCAAGTAAATTTGTAAGAATTAAATATCAATCGGTTTTTTTTGTATCATACCTGCATGGAATTAATGATTCATTATAAAAAAAAATTCAACCTTCCAACAAATGGATGAACATACTGGTATTCAAAACTATTAGAAAGCTTTGTAGTTTTGACACACGGTATCCAAACATACTAATTCCACCTAACATATGTGCTGGACAATACAAAATAAACTGCTGTCCTTTGTCCAACAAATAATTTGCCAGACGATCGAAAAGATTCACCTATAAGTATCTTTAGTAGACCAGTGTTTCTGCAGCATCCAAGAATATTTAAATTACAATGATGTTTACTTGTGTTAAGTGGTTAATAGAAAAATATGATGTCCCAGTGCTAATAATATCATAAATATTTTTTACATAAATAAAATAATCGTTTTTAACGTAAGTAGGTAAATATAAATATGTCTCAAATACCAGGAATGGTGAATATGTGGCTACCAATTTCATCTTTACCCTACATCTGTATACAATACTTATATTTTGTGAGCTAATTAATGGTTTAAAAATGGTTTCAAATTAGTTTCAACCAAGAGTATAAATATGTAAGATCTATTTATAGAACATGATAGAATCTTTTATTTCAAATAATACATCTGTACTACAAGGCCTAAATTCACATATAATAATTAAAAATATATAATATATAATTTTATAATAAACCTAAATATAAATTACTTTAGAATTTATTTAACCGTTATAGCAACCATCGTTACCCTAAATGCCAAGGCAATTGAATGGTTAGCATTTGGTTCATGTTATAGTTTCCAATATCCCTAATAGGATAGGGTGTAGTTAATTATAGCCAACATCCGCTAATCGAAAATTCGGGTTACAATACGAAGCAGTACCTAAATGTCAAAAAAATTTAACAATCCTTTTACATAATACCTACATATTTACTTGTCGAACATTCATCAACTATCTCAGTTTAAATTTTATAAAATCAGCTCACCCAACAGCGTTCTGTGACCCGTTAGTCTGTTTCCAGCACTATTGTCACTGCGTCGAGGACATGTCGGGCTCCGTCTTCAGCAGAACGGTGCTGTCCTTTAGTCAGCGAAACGTATCCAATAGACTGTTTTCAGCACCACTGCCACTGCGTCGAGGACACGTCGGGCTCCGTCGTCAGTAGGACAGTGACGTCTTCAGCACCACAGGATGTAGACAAGGATACTCTGGAACTTGCAACTGGATGTATTAGTAATGTGAGGTGGACAGATCCCACTTCTGATAATAGCGTGGGTATTATATATATATGTATAGATACAAGGCCGTATACGGCCTATATGTATTATTATAGTTCTATTTGTCAGGTGTTTGGAAAATAAAAGATACAACTATCCTTTCTTACTTTCATTTATTCAGGTTGTCACAAGAGTATATTTTAAAGTAAGAGTATATTCGGTTCCGATTCTACATTTACATTTAGCGCCACGTTCGCAAAGCAAGGACATAGAACCAAGAGAAAGAACGTGGCCAAAAAAACTCTTGGCCATTCTTTTAAAAGTTATAGTTATCGTTTATAAAAGCGGTACATTCAAGACATATCGGATAGCAAGGTTGTGGGTAGTTCAATATTTCAAAAGTAACTATTACCTTAATACAACAGATTAGCATAAATGATTTAGTAATATTCACCACAAATATATTTACTATACTTATGTGTATTCAATATTTACCACTGAAATATTCACTACATGATGTATATAATAGACACGGCTTGTTTCTCAGCATAAGTTCGATTCGATACTATGTATATGATACACCAAGTTCTGAACTTTAACATCTCACAACTGACGGAACCATCCACAATATCAATTATACAATTGCTAAGCTATATTATTACATTAACTATACGTTGTCTATAATGACAATACTCTAAATAACACCACAATAGCAATAAAGAATTGTGAAACACATTATTAGCAAAAACACAATATAAAAACACAATAATATAAAAGTCAGAATTATATCGTACCTTAGTTAGCCATTGCCGGGGCGGAACTGAACCTGAACAGAACCTGTTCTCCTTTTATATCCTATTTTCACGTTTGACAGTGTCAACTGCCAAACGTCAGATCAAATTGTATATTTATTATTGGCAACTTTATAAATTTAAAACATACCAACCATCAATACGATATAACCATATACGAAAGATTTATGCTATACATAATTAATGATACAATATATTTAGTTATATATTATTAGATACATATATGAATAACCCTATAATCTATTTTCTAGTAACTTAACCTAAAACCTAACCCAAAAGTAACAATGATGTAAATTCTAGCCAGATTTATAACAGTTTGATATTCGAGCTTTTGCTGGGATTATAAATAGGTACTTACAAATGAAACACACATATTTTAAATGTACTTATTTTGATATTTTTGTTGATTAATTTTCAAAATATTTCTAATAATCTATCACGCGCACCGTACGCGTAAGTAAGCGAATATGGCTTCCAATCGTGTGAAATGTACAAAGTGTAATATCGTGATTAACGAAATGCTAGCGTTTGTGAACAATAAACTGGATGTGATGGACGAAGAAAGTATTAGTCGAATCTGCGTCTCTGCTTTCTCTGAGGAGGATATTGTGGTAGCTAAGAATCTGCTTTTTGAATCCATACCAACAATAAAAAAGCAGAAGAAAACCAGGAAGAGAGATGCGAAAACGCTCAGAAATATAGAGGATATTATTAATACTCTTATGGAAACAGATCCTGAGGAAATTCCTATTTTCGTCGCTCGCGAACTTCAAAAGTTACCCCCAATTCTCTTCGATCATGTGGATGTAACGAAGATATTGAAGGATCTATTGGTTGTGCAGCAAGACATCAGCCGTATTAAGGAACAGTTTGTCACTACTGAACAGTTAAATACCTTAAAATGTGAGATAGATTTGTTGAAGCATACTTTCCCAATCAATGCGTATGAATACAATATAAACACTAGACGAGGAGCGTGTCAAATGAAGAGTTTTGAAGTGGTCAATGATCCTCTGGGATCACACCTGGGGGATGAAAGAGTGAGCAATCATAGGCACATAGTATCTTCGCCAGAAAGAGTTTATTACGAAATTGAGGAGAATAAACTTCCATCTGAGGGTATTCCTGATTCAAGACCAACAAACACGCAGCGGTCGCCGGCTATTCATTAAAAAACGAGTGAATTTCAACCTTGCTCTGAACACGACAGGTGTCATAATCCTGTTTATTCGAAAGGCGGTACCTCCGAGCTCACGCTCTCGATGAGCGGTACGATGAATCACCCAACTCAGCTGATCGCGCGCCCGACCATCGGTAACTCGAGACACACGGATGACGCGCTCGGTAATCCTGCAACGATGAACGTTAACAAGACTATGGCAGACTTAGTGAAGGATGGTGAATGGAAGCGTGAGAAACAAAATGATGACTGGATTACGATCCAAAGGCGAAGACATAGAAACCGTTTTGCAGGAAACAGGGGGAAAGCTGTAGGTGAAATAAGTACAAATTTCAAGCCTGTCAAAATAAAGGTACCGATTTATATTTATAACGTGGCGAAGCATGTGTCCGTGTGTGACATCAATAAGTACGTAGCAAGTAAGTTGAATTTAAATGTCACTGTTCAAAAGATGCAGATGAGAGTAGAAAAAGAATATAATTCCTTCAAAATTTTTGTGCCTAAAGAAAAGATAGATTTATTTTGGCCTCTTGGAATTTTGTTGAATTCAGAAACAAAACCGACTTACGGGCTAACGAGATAATTACAAACAACTCAACATGACGACAACCAAATTAATAACTTTTAATTGTAAGAACGTTGTCAGGTCAGTGGACTGTATACGACAACTTTGTCAAGAAGTTGATTTGATAGCGCTGCAGGAGACATGGCTGCTGCCACATGACCTGTCTTCTCTGGGTACTATAGGTGACAACTTTGCCTTCACGGGCACCTCGGCAGTGGATACCTCAGTCGGTGTGCTTCGGGGGCGACCACACGGAGGAGTTGCCCTTCTCTGGCGAAAAAGTGCGTTCCCTGCGGTAACAGTGATCAGCTGCAGTAGTGTGCGTCTTGCAGCTGTCAAGGGAGCGCTCAGTGATCGGTCATTCGAGGTGTTCTCAGTGTACATGCCTACTGATTGTAGTGACAATTTCCTAGAATTCACAGAGTGCTTAAGCGAGATTAACGCGGTGATTGAAAATAATAGTGTCGAGTCGGTTTTTATTCTTGGTGACTTTAACGTACACCCGGGTGAACTGTTTGCTAACGAGCTACTTTCGTTCTGTGCGGAGCAGTTATGGTCGTGCTTTGATATGAATACAGTTCCGTTGGACACCTATACATATGTAAGCGACGGGACGCACACGGGTGCCTGCCCTGGCTCGATCACTGCGTAGTGACAGGCGCCGCGCTGCCCGCTATTCGCAATGTGTCGGTATTGTATGACTCATACTGGTTCAGACCATTCTAACATAACAGGTAAGTGGTCCGCCACTTACCTGTTATGTTAGAATGTCAGTTTAATAACATCAGAATGCACACTATGTTGACAAAGTCGTACGCACATGTAAGCAAAGTTGTCTGGGGTGAACGTGATGCGGAACAAATGGCTAAATATCACGATTATAGTCATTCTGAATTGAAACAAATTCATTTTCCAAGCGAATTTAGTCAGTGTGCAGACTGAATGTGTAATAATACCTGACACCTATCTGTGTTAGATGAAATGTATAATAACATTGAACGTTTACTTGTGAACGCTGCTGAATGCAGTTATTATCAGAAAAAATTAACGAAGCGTAGGCATGTAACTGGCTGGAATAAGTATGTTCGTGAGGCTCACGAGAGGGTGCGACTTTATTATAAGCTTTGGTTAATGTTTGGTAAGCCCAGTTCTGGTCCGGTTTTTAATGATATGAGTGAATCCAGAGAAATATTCAAGCGTAAATTTAAATGGTGTTAAGCAAATCAAAATCAAATTAAAATGGATATAATTGCTAAACACCATTCAAACAAAGACTTTTGTAAATTCTGAAAATCAACAAACAAATTAAATCACAAGCCGAGCCTTCCCGTGAGCATTGAAGGTGTACGTGACCAGGGTAGTATTGCGGATCTGTTTCGGCAGCATTTTAGAGTACAATCACCCTTTAATAATCAGCCGCAGTTGCATGAGCCCGATTCTGGGACCGCCTGCTCCGCGCGAAGCGTCACGTTTACTACGAAACAGATTGCTGCGACAATTAAGAACATGGTTAGAGGAAAATCGCCCGGGCATCACGGTCTCAGCATCGAGCACCTGCAGCATGCTTGGATCCACTTACCACGAGTTTTATGTATGTTTTTAAATTTATGTCTAGGTCATTTTTATTTACCTGAAAAATTAATGTGTACAACTGTTGTACCGATTATTAAAAATAAAACGGGTGATTCGTCTGCGCTGTCAAATTATAGACCTATTTCTTTAGCGACGATAATTGCTAAGGTGCTGGACAGTCTGCTTGTAAGCCAGCTCGATAAACATCTAAAAATAAACGATGCTCAATTCGGTTTTCGGCACGGTTTATCTACAGAGAGTGCCATTTTTAGCCTTAAGCAGACTGTTCAGTACTATACAGCAAGAAAGACACCAGTATTTGCGTGTTACCTAGATTTGTCAAAAGCATTTGACCTTGTATTATATAATGTGCTATGGGGTAAACTGCATCATGAGACGGGTGTGCCCCGGGAAGTAATAAATATATTTAAATTTTGGTACTCTAATCAACAGAACCGAGTCAGATGGGCAAACTCCTTTTCAGCTGATTATAGGCTTGAGTGTGGGATGAGGCAGGGCGGGCTGTCCTCACCCGCGTTGTTTAACCTGTACATGAATAATCTGATCGATAAGCTTAGTAGAACCGGAATCGGCTGTCATATTGATGTTGTATGCATTAATAATATAAGCTATGCAGATGATATGGTTCTGCTGAGCCCATCGATCAGAGCATTAAGGATGCTGATTAACGTGTGTGAATCTTACGCCGGGACCCATGGGCTCAAATATAATGCACCGAAGAGCGAATTCATGGTATTTAAAGCAGGCAGTAAATGCTATATCACAACTCCACCGGTTGTGCTGTGCGGCAGACCTCTAAAGAGTTGCTAATTTTAAATATCTCGGTCATTGGGTCTCAGACGATTTGAAAGACAACCTTGATGTAGAACGGGAGCGCAGGTCGCTGGCTGTTTGATGTGGGATGTTGGCCCAAAGGTTTGCACGTTGTACGGCTCAGGTTAAGGTAACGCTTTTCAAAGCCTGCTGCCAATCCTTTTACACGTGCAGCCTGTGGGTGAACTTCACGCAGAGGGCATATAGTGGCTTGCGCATACAATATAACAACACGTTCCGGGTGTTGATGGGGCTGCCGCGTTTTTGTAGCGCGTCCGGCATGTTTGCTGACGCCGACGTTGACAGTTTTTCGGCCATCATGCGCAAAAGATGCGCATCTCTGCCCTTTGCCGTTCGCGCCAGCCCCAACACCATTCTTGGAACGTTGGCTGGATACGACTGCATGCAGTCAAGTTGACACTTAAAATAAATGTTACTAACACTAGTCTATAAGTTTATAATGTTACTAACAAATATGGAATAATTTTATTCTGAAATAAATGTTTATTATTTAATAATAATAAACATTTATTTCAGAAAATTCGATTATGTGAATACTGAATAAGTAATAAAGAAATAATTTTCTTTATAGACTGAGAGCCAGTGTTCCGCAGACTTACGGTATAGTAGCAAACTTCATATTAATGCTAGTTATACTAATTCACCTACCGTAGATCAAATGGAGGTTCATTATTCCCATAGTGGGTTCCTTTAGGCGTGCCTAGAAGTCGAAAAGCATGAAAATCGACTTTCAAAACGTGATCGCAGCATGTCTGCCATTTTGATATCTTAAAATATACATTGTTTTTTATAGAAATACTTAATGGCAGACACTTGTTCCGGTTCCTACTATATTTTATTTAATATCATAGTTCCCAAAATTTCATAAAATTACGTTATTTTAGCAAAGCTAAAAACTATAAATGTTATTTATATTATTATTTTAAACATATATTTACAAAGGCAGACACATAGGTTGTTTCTGACACTCGGGCAGACCACACGATACTTTCTCATTCGTGCTATTGAAGTTGCATGATTTTGATTTTCTCACTCATCATTTCGCAGGGAACTAGTGTTTCAGCAAAGCTGTAATTTATGTATGTTTTTAACATCATTATTATACATGTATATCTAAAAAACCAGACAGATAGATCGGTTCTAAAATGCAGGCAGACTTCATAATAGTTTCGCAGTCATGCTAATGGAGATACACGATATTGACTTTCTCACTCTTACTGGCAATGACAGCGAATCAGTATGAATACATGTGAACAGTGTTTTTAAATTGTATAATTTACTAGAGGACGCCAGCAGCTACGCTTGCATTTTTTTAATTTACCCGTTTTGGCCGATCCCGTGGGAATTTCGGGAAATCCGTTCTTAGTGCACCCATGCGGATTCCATAATCTCACTTTTCTTCACATGCATGACCGCACATTTGTCCACACCAAATTCCATCCTGATAGAATTACTAAAGGTTTCAGTTACCTTAAGTAATGCAGTCAGTTGGAGATTGTTGAGGGCAAACAATTTCAGGTCATTCATAAAAAGGAGGTGAGATATAACATGGCCACCTCTCCTTAACCGATAGCCTAGCCCTGAACCCTCTAATAAAGTACTTAGAGGGTTCAGTGCTAGGCAAAACCACAAAGGGCTCAGACTGTCGCCCTGGAATATACCTCGCTCGATCTTCATTGGGACACCGCAATCCAAACTCGATCGACATTCTGGATAGCGCAATATGGTCCTTCATTGCCCCATACATGACCTTAAGAAGGTGCATAGAGTTGTATCTACTTTATACAACTCCAGCACCCTCAAAAGCCAGGTATGTGGCATGGAGTCGTAAGCCTTTTTGTAATCTATCCAGCATGTCGATAGATTTTTTTCGATTACGGCGTACCTGTTGGCTAATGGCCATGTCAATCAGAAGGAGTTCTTTAGTATTGTTTGAAGATGCATATATCATCCAAAATTCACAATAACACAGAGAGGCACACGAGCTATGGGTATAGAAAAAAAATCACCTAAATTACGATGTTTGCTGTTTTATTTGGTTTATGATATGAATAGGTATTTAAATGGTTTATGGTTTGATTGATAATTTGTGTAAGCAAATGAAAATGTTATGAGTGTATTCATGTGAAAATATAATATTAAGTATTGTAATTATATAATTACCTGTTAAAATGCTCAGTAGGCTAGTTCCAGTAGATATCCACACATAACCACATTTAAACCAGCCTCATTTATCAAGCTGTAGATGTATGTTTGTTAGAAATGATGCAATGCAATGTTTACATCACGTGACCACGCTGAGCTAAAAACTTGTTTTATATACGCTCGCTGACGCGCGCTGCTTTCGCAGCGCCACCACCGGTCAACACGAATAACTAAGTGGTCGTTTTTAGTTGTAAACATAATTTATCACTGGCACTTTATTATAACATTTAATTTTAACACACAACTATTATGTACGAACAAATATTTTTGTATTTGTATTTGTTTACTGTGTATGCGTAATAAGCAGTTTTATTTTAAACTATTATTTATTTTATTAGGTTATTATTTTGTAACGTTAGGTATCTACGTTCGTTACGTCACTTGGGGCAGGCATTGAAAACCAGCAAGTCGTGTCGCGGCTAACGTCACGAACGACGCAACGCTGAATGCCTGCCTCATTTGTCACATCGGCGGCGTACAGTTGTAATCAGTTATCCTGTTATATATTTTTAAGGTGGGTATTGCTGTAAAATGTAGGTAGGTAATGTTGTGTAATGTGTACCCGTATTAATAAGATTATTTGTACATGCCTACAAACTTACTTGTAACAGGTTATAGTTATATGTACTTACTTACCTTTGTTTGTAATCGATGATTGTACGATGAGATGTGACAATAAAAGGAATTACTTACTTACTTACTTTTACCACGCGCCCCACTCCTACATCCATTTTGAGAGACTGATAAAATTGAATTATCAAATATATGTTTTGATAATTTTATTCTCAAAATGGATGTAAGAAGTTTATAAATTGTTGGCAGACAAGTAATCGGCCTATAATTCTCGGGGTCCGTGGTACCACCAGAGCCGGATGTTAAAAAGTTTGGTAGCAAACCCGATTCCAATGATGATTGGAACTGAGACGCTAAGCAAGTATGTGAACTATGGAACCATTTAAGCCAAAAATTGTGCAGTCCGTCCGGTCCTGCTGCTTTCCAGTTTTGTAACGGACGGACTGCACTGGCTATATCGTCTTGTGTTATTTATATTGGTTCCATAGTTGGGATTCGTTCACATACTCGCTCAACATCCCGGATCCAATCACCCTCCGCATGGCTGACAGGCGTCGACCAAATGCTGCGCCAAAATGAATTAGTGGCATCATCATGAGGTCGACACCCATCACCCTCACCGGCTCTGGAATCAGGTTGCTCCCATCCTCTGTACACCCACCTCTCGTCTCTTTGGAATTATTATTATTATTGAAATGGACAAAATTATACAAAATACTCTTAGTCAAATTTTGAATATAGCACTGAATGACCGATTATGGCTACAGGCGTCCTTACCTTTACGTTTTGGCGGCCTCGGCGTTCGCAAAATTTCCGATGTTAGCCTACCAGCATTCCTGTCCTCGGTCCACAGCACTGCAGAATTGACCAGGAAAATATTAGCACTAACACTGGTCGACTCTGAGGCGCCGTGTAAGACCGATGCCATGAATGCTTGGAGAAGAGCTTGTCCAAGTACTGAGTTACCCCGAGACCTATCCTCTCAGAGGCAGTGGGATGGACCGCTTTGCAGCAGAATACGAGAAAATCTTCTTAGCACATCGTCTTATGCTGCAGAGCCTGCTCGTCTACTGGCTGTGGGAGAGTGGGAGTCGGGCTTCTGGCTTCAAGCACTGCCATCGTCCAACATAGGTACCATGCTGGACGATACGACCTTCCGCATCGCCTCTTGCCTCCGTTTAGGCACGCCATGTGTTGCTCCACATCGCTGTCACTGTGGAGAGGCTGTCGACAGCCTTGGTCACCATGGCCTGTCGTGCAGCAGGAGCGCAGGTCGTATTTCACGACACGGCAACCTTAATGACATTCTTCGTCAGGCTCTTGTCACCGCTGGCATTCCAGCCCACCTTGAACCTCAGGGCCTGGTACGCAACGACGGCAAAAGGCCAGACGGTATGTCTTTACTGCCATGGAAGTTGGGTAGGCCTTTGGTATGGGACGCAACGTGCGTCGATACCCTCGCGCCATCACATCTTCATAGCACAGCGGGTTGTGCGGGCGCTGCTGCTGCTACAGCGGAGACCCTCAAACGGCGCCAATACGCAAACCTAGTAGGGGATTACGTATTTGAGCCGTTTGGGGTCGAAACGTTGGGGCCATGGGGTCCAAGTGTGAGATCTTTTTAGAGACCTCGCAAAGAGACTGGTCGACGCCTCGCGTGACCAGAAGGCTGGGTTGTATTTGGCCCAGAAGTTCAGTATCACCATACAACGTGGCAATGCTGCCAGCGTTCTGGGCACGCTTCCAGTTGACGGCGATGTGGATGAATTTCATGATGCCATCTAAATTATTTTCTTTTCTTTCTGTATAGGTATATTTATTTGTATGTTCTGTATATATTTCTTTGTATAGTATTTTAAGAACTAGTTACTTTTCCTTTATAGGTACTTATTTTAATTTTAAGACATACTTAAGTTGCTTGAAATATTTAAGTTATTATAAAATAAATAAATGACGTATATTATAAGACATAAAAAACAAAGTAAATGCTAGTTTTTTAGAAAAGTGATATGTTATAATATGATTCAGTCCAAATAAGTATCAAATACACACAAACTAACATTTGTGTATTATTTAATATTATTGTAAGTATATAAATACATCGATTTATACAGGGTGTCACAAGACCCATCACCAAACCGAAGTCTACTCGTTTTGGACATCATGCCAAGTCATACTAAGCAAAAATAAAATTTGTGAAATGTTTTTTTTTTTCAAGTAATCACATTTTTAAGCCGCAATTAAAATAGTGCGCGTACAATTTTCGAAATACCTACTTATCCATGGGTGCATAGGACATCCATAGAACAGGTTGGCATGGTAATTGCATCGATTTTGTACCTAATTCAAAAACTACCATAGTAACTTTGAGCCTCAATATCTCCTGAACCAGTAATTTCCCAGATATGGTGCCGAAGTAAAAAATGTTCGTAATGATTGGTATAATATGGGGTTTCAGTTTTCGTTAAGGGTCTTTTTACACTCTGTATATCAATTCATGATTATCGGTCATCATAATATTAAAACAATATCGAGATTGTGGCTTCTACGCTAAACAAGACAAAACCTTGGGTGGTCTTCTAATTTGTTTTTCCGCGTCTAGTATCTTACAGTTAAATACCTGTAAGATAGTATGGTATATATTCTGGTATATATGGTGGTATTCATTCGTTTTATACCCTGTTTCCATTTTGTTTTTCTTTAATCTTTTAGTCGACCGTACTATTTTTTTTTATAGACTCACGCCTGTATCCCCGAAGTGGTAGGCAGAGGTGTAATATTACACCCACATTTTGCCATAATTTTTTAGGTAATAGGGGGCGGCGCCTATTGCCGTACCGGGCATATTACCAGACTCCGTGCTGCTACTGAGAATTTCCTAACGGAAAAACCCAATAACACTTTGCCGGGGAATTGAACCCAAGACACAATCCCAATACCACGAGCACATTTCGACGGGTGCAAAGTAAAAAAAGTCACCTGCAATTTTGAGAGTTTTGTTTTTTTGTAAAAACGAACTTAAAATATCATGTTCTACAACATAGCAAAAACAAAAATCCTAATATCACCTTATTTTTGATACTTTTGTCACGTAAAAGAAGACACCTACGCCTGTTTTGTGAAATTGTTCGATGTAGATGCGGATACCTACAGCTGGCCGTATATACGCGGGACGCGCGGGGGGCTAACAGTCAGTCAAATTAAGTCATCAGTCAGATGACATGTGCTTCGCCGGCCGGCACGAATATTTGTATGTTTTGGTTTGTCATGTGATAAAGTGTGTGTAAAAGTGTTAATATATTAATAAACTGTTTGAGTTCAACACAATAGACATAGAAAGGCGTAAATTATTGCTGAATTTGGGCAAAACGAGACGACAATGCGCTATTAGGAACAGAGAATACCTATTACAACTTATCGATAACAACCGTTAAACTAGTTCTGGTACGTATTTTTTATAATACAAGTTTAATGTTATTGTTATCTTGAAGTTAAATCATATTTAGTAGTTGTCATTATGAAAATATGTTATCCATGATATTTTTTGGTACGAAACGACGCATAAACGGCTATCTGCCATATAGCTTTTTCTACGTTGCGATTGTGATGTAGATGTCCCAATTTACCTTTGTAAATTAGTATTATTTGTTATGTTTATGAGTTCCTATCTATGTTATTTCTTAGTGTTAGCTATATTAATTGACTTATCATTAAAGCATATATTCTGACTGTTATTCTTTACTATTATTTCATGCTCAGAAAGTCCGCAACGACTTTTTAAAAAAGATGAAAGCTTACAGAACATAAGCAATGGATTTATCGATAAAAATGCTGTGATGACCGATGAACTTATTGAAGATGTTATAGAAGACCTTGATGTGTCAGCGATGAAGACAAATCAGTATCAGTTAACTTCGCAAGGTAAGTCCCCATGTTCTGTGTACTCTAGGTCCGTCACACCAGTTCACTCTCAATATGAAATAAAAATAATTCTGAAAATTTTGATGATGATAATAGAGATTCTCCAAGCAATTTATCGGATACACCCACGCCCTCAGAATACAATTCATTTACTTCAAGTCCGCCGCGTCCATTATCAGAATTAGATCAAAATATCTGTTTAATTAATAAACTCTGGCAGGCCATCGAGATGTCATTTTCAAACTGTCAATCTTCTATAAACAACATCAGTGATGCTTCTTTGGCTGTGAAGGCATCAAGTGAATGTTCTACGCCGTCCTCGTTAAACGGTAGAAAGTGACGTCAGATCAGTATTAATAAATCAAAGAAAATGTGATTGAGAAATAAAGACAAGTGGATTGATACGAGACGTGAATTACTATTGAATTCAGATAAGTCCAGAAATGGGAAATTGCAACCTGCGAAACATCTTAAGCCGTGGTATTTGCAAGTTTATCTACAGAAGACAGAAAACTTATCTTTGATCGTTTTTGGGATCTCTGTGATCACGAAAAGCAATGAATTTTTATAGGTAAATATACAAAACGTATGAAACGAAGAATTACTACGGAGAATAATTCTAAAAGCCAACACAATGTAAACGATACTGAAGAGATTCAGCATATACTGCAGATTGGATCAGAAAGCCTTCACGAGATTCTACACGTGCATCTACGGGTGCGGAGGATAGTTTCATGCTAGGTGCCGCACAACCTCACCGATGTTCATAAGCAGGCAAGGGCGGAATGGTGCCATGATATGATAGACAAATTTGAAGCAGGCTCGTCTCGGCGTGTTTACGACATCGTTATAGGTGATGAATCCTGGATTTATCAATACAATCCAGAAACAAAACGCCAGTTGATAGTTTGGGTGTTTCAAAACGAATCAACACTTACTAAAGTAAAGCGACCTAGAAGCGGGGGGAAGATTTTGATCGCGAGCTTTTTTAATTTGACTGGCTACTTGGTGTCAATTCCTTTACGAAACCAAAGAAGCATTAACGCCGAATGGTATACTACCAAATGCTTGTCAAAAGTTTTCTCTGTTGTGAGCAACAAGCGACCAAACACAGGGCTCCGCGGACTACTGCTACGATGCACCCGCTCACACCGCAATCAAAACGAGGGACTTCCTAGACAGCAAACCGGTCAAACTCCTGGGTCACCCTCCTTACAGCCCAGACCTAGCACCGTGTGACTTCTTCTTAGTCACAAAAATAAAAAATCAGCTCAAAGGGATACAATTTTCGTCGCCGAATGATGCGCTTGCAGCGTTCGAGCAGGCTGTAAACGAGGTGTCTGCAGCGGACTGGAAAAAGTGTTTCGAAAACTGGTTCAGACGCATGAAACTTTGTATACAGGCTGGTGGAGAGTACTTTGAAAGATGTAATAAAAATATATTTACTTATAGAACATATTTTTAGTGTCACAAGACTTTCTGAGTGTCCCACGTAGATTTAAGTGTAATTGCTTTTTTTTTTTTTTGGTAAACGAAGTTTATATAATTTTACTGTTGGATTCTCAACCAAAGTTCCTGCAATTACCTACCTCATAAATTATCAGTAAGATGTTTGTTAATTTTATTATTATTTCCAAAACTGTATAACAAGTTACATTTTTTACGATAGAAAATGAATGATTCCTAAGTAAATATTTCACTTAACCGCCTTCTAAATCGTGTACCTTGCATCGAATCGACGACGTAGAAAAAGATATCTGCGCAGTTATGTTCTGAACTTGGTGTATTTATGATGTAAAACGGTCATTAACTAATTTTAATAATAGGAAGTGTTAAAATTCACGTATTTACTTTGAAATATACTAATCATACTTTACTTAATCAATTTTTTTGAATTCCCACGTAGAAACGTCCACGTGGTAGTTAACACAGTTGTCATATTGATAAGTGCAATGTAGATGCAGACAACTACAATTTCTCGTAAATTAAACATAATTCGAAGAAATTAAATATACATGTCGATATATTATTAAATAATGAAGAAATGATGAAAGTTTCAATAAATTTGGTTTAAAATTGACAAAATGGGAGCATTTTTTCCTATTATGCGCTCTCCTGAAAAGTAGCTGTTGTGTAAATGACTCTTTTTACTTTGCACCCGTCGATTTATGCCGCGAGACCAACGAGGCAGTTGACCGTACTGTTTCTCCAAAACTCAATAAGACAGTTTCCTTACAAAATGTAGAAACAACTCTTCAAGAAGTTTATAAATTTCGACGTACATCTATCATGGTAGAAGGAAAAAACAACAAAACCTTATTAGCACGCTGATGCGATACTTGTTTTTCTACCTCCAAAGTTATGGAATTGGGATAGGAGGAAAACATTTATACGGGAACATAAGAAACTGTATTATCGAGGGTTTAGACTAACTTGGAACTAAACTCAGTTGGGTTCGAGAAATTTTACGGCAATACACGTGACATAAAATTAGCGTTATAGTAAACAAGTCTTTAACATTTTATGAACACACGAGTTTGCGTTGTAACTATGTATCTACATATAATTAGGTATCTAATAATCAAAAATAATAGAAAGAAATATTGATATACCATCATTCAAAATAAAATGCAGAGCTTTGAACTAAGGACATTCATTTCACAAAAGCAAATTAACAGACTATAACGGTACCGAAAAAAAATACAATTATGAACTTTTCCTAAGTTGTAAAAAAACAATGCATTCTATTGATTTAGAACTCCGCATTTTCGTGCTACTCGTCAATTATCCTTATGTGGAATAATCAAGTGATTGGTTACGCCACTAGCGCAACAGGTTGTCGGCAGCAGCATAGATTGTTTTTATAAAAAAGGAGCAAATCAGCTCATGTTAAAGTATTGAGTATTTATGAATGAAAACTCCTCAATTATTATTCTTAACTTAAAACTGTTGAGACGATATTATTTAAACATACCAAATTAGGTTATTGTGCATGGGTCTATGTAGCTGACTGTACCTAAGTTGTACATTGTATATAATCAAAGATAAATTTCACCTAAAACAAACTTCGTCCACACGTAAAATTACAACGGGTACCTAACTATGGTAAAATATCGATGCAAAACAATATACTTTATTATGAACCACATCAAAAATATAAAGTTACCGCTAGCACAGGTATTGAGGTACATGTATCACAAACTGCAGTTAAAATTATTCCGAACTACAATGCTAACAGAAAACAGTTCCAGTCTACACGAACTCTGCATTGAAATAATTCCATCAAAATCATAGGAAGTTTTACATTTCATGCGATATTCTCATAAAATACGAATTAATTTAGCTTTTTCGCAGTTTTGCTCACTAAGCAGTCCACTTTGTTAGAGAAAGAAGATTCAATGAAAATCATTTTTGCGTCTGTGATATGAAGTTTGTTTACCTGCTATAGCAATGACGTTTTTTGCCATTTTAATTTACTACTTTGCAGATTAATTGGAAGAAGCTGACGGAAATATTAGTAATATTGCGCGGTACAGACTTACGAATGAAATCAGTTTTACGAATGAAACGAATAAAGTTATGGATTGTAGTAGTTGGTGTTCCTGCACAAATAAGATGTATATGACTGTGTAATCCACTCCAATAGTGATCTCGTTGATCTAATGTCTCCTGTAAAAACGCACATTTAATATTGATGAAGTTATACGAAGTAAAAGTATATATATATACTTTTACTTCGTATAACTACTATGGTGATGTGTGCTATCTCGACCTTAATGCAGATCTACTCAATAAGCTCGACCGCCTTCTCAATAATTGCATTAGATTCATTTTCAATCTCCGCAAGTATGGTCATACTTATTTCCGAGTTTCGAATAAAGTTACGATGGTTACCTATCCGCCAACGTCGCAACCTGCGTACGTTGTGTACACTTTATTCTTTACTGTACTCGCCTAATGCTCCTATCTATTTAACTCCTCATTTTCAATATCTCTGCAATACCCACGATAAAAATCTTCGCTCTTCAAACAATCTTCTTCTTCTTTGTCCTTCTCACAGCTCCAGCTTGGTACATGCTTCTTTTAATATCCAGTCTATCCTTCTCTGGAATGCTCTCCCTCCAGAAATCAGGATGTCCACGAACCGTTTCACATTTAAAACTAGAGTTCGACAGATTTACATTGACACATTGGCTGAATCGTAATAGAATCATCGTTTATGTATTTATAATATTTATTATAAATATATATATTTATATTCAAATATATGTATATATATATATATATATATATATATATGTATATATATATATATATATATGTATGTATTTATAAATAAGTATATATCTAGTGTATGTAAATAGGTTTATCATATATTTTATGAACGAATTATTCGTAAAATCTGTTATACTATATATATATATATATATATATATATATATATATATATTTCTTTTTCTGTAATTTTAATGCTAAATGCACTTATTATATCTTTATCTCTGCATCACCCAAAGGTTGACTGGTAGATAATGCCTTAGGCATTAAGTCCGCCTCTGTACACTTGTTTGTGCATAAAGTTAAATAAATAAAAAAATAAAAAAAATAAGATTCTGTAAGTATTTTATTCGTCAAAATCACATAATATTTAAAGTGATATATTGACGCCATTTAATCGCCAAAGACAGCGATAGCCTATTCGAGATACTATCAGACTGCCATGCAGAGGGTAGGTATCGGGTTCGAATCCACGACCGACTTTTCGGAGTTATGTGCGTATTAAACTGTTAATTATCGCTTGCCCCGTGCATCGCAGAGCGCGTTAAGCCTTCGTTCCCATATGTCATGAAGATCTTTGACAGTCGTAAAAGGGCGTCAGTACCTTCTAAATAAACTGACACTAGTCTAAACCATGGAATATCGCTTGCCCTTCGGGTTGCGGCGGTCAGACAGGCAGTCGCTCCGTAGAAAAGCAAATTTTCAGCCAAATCTGGTTAGACTAGTAGTAGCGGACCCCAGATTGAAACTGGGAAAACGCTAGGAAGTTAATCATTGACGCCATTTAATCGAGAGTTCTATTTACCGTGATAGAAAAGCCTTGCTCCTCAGGACTAAAATGATTCCGACTGCATCGAATTGCATTATATTTTATAACAACTAATACATTTAAAGAATTCTGTACCTGAAGTAAGAACATTATTAAATGCTTATTTGCTAAACCAACGACATCGTTGTTAGTGGTCACAGAATTAAGCGCTGCTTCAGGGTGTTGACCTTTTCCTGTTTAATCTATTACTAATGAATTGAGATTGTCTTGTCAATTACGCCTGTATCTGCTACTAACCAATTCATTTAAATTAGTTTAATAAATCAGTTAATCCAATGTCTTTTATTTTCCGAAGTAATTTAAAATTCAGTAAATCGAAATCACCATTTTGTCCCCTTTTAGTTATCACTGTCAGCGCAGTATCACGTGGGCTTGTTTCCAATCTATCATTATCAACTTGCGTCTGCGGCCATCCACGGAGCTCGTTCTCTAGTTAGAAAAAACATTTCAAAGCAATAACCAATTGAACTAAAAACGCGCAGACTTTAGCTCCTGACTTACGAAGGATAGACCGTACAACGTACCTATCGTATCCTTGCAGCTACATCTGAAGAGATAAGTGCACACAAATAATGCGATAATCATTGATAAACAAAAACCCTATGTCATCTTTTACATAGTTGTAAACAAAACAATATTTAAATAAGAGTGTTTAACAGAAAATAATCAGTCTTAAAAATGTTTAATTTTAAAATTCGATGAAAGATTTTAAAATGAGATGATTCAATTGCTTACGTACGTATAACTATGTACTCGTAATTGGCGATTTAATAATTTTATTATGTCTATACATATGACATTGCTAATCTAATACCGAAAATATTCAAGTGATAATCTGAGATAGGTGTACGTAACGGACTGCCGAGACGATGGTCTCGGGTTCGATCCCCAGTTACCCCGGGCACACATCTCTGACTTTTCGAAGTTATGTGTGTATTAAAAAAAATTTATGATCGCTCGCTTAATATTGTGCCCGGTAGATGGCAATAGGCTCGCCCCCTATTACATTGGGACCTAAACATAACTGGCGAAATGTGGGTGTGTAATACACATCTGCCTACCCCTTCGGGGATAAAAGGCGTGAAGTTATGTTATGTGATGTTATGTAATCTGAGATACTACTATATTTCTTTGTCAAAACAAGATAATGTTATGTAACTAAAACTCATGTACGACTATTGGAATTAGGTTTGTCTTTGTTGTCATTTGACATACAACACGGCACATTTTATAAATATTTTTACTTTTTCTGATCCACTAAAATATAGCATGCATGTGAAGTTGCATGGTCTATAAATTTAAAGTAAATACGTTCATATCAAAATGTTATTTATCGGCATAATTACAGTTCGCACAGAAAACATGCGGGAACTGAGAAATCATACGGCTCCGTAGTCGCGTAAAAACTATACGTCAATAGTCTAAACACATTTTCCACGCTTTGTCAGCGAACGTAAGTAAAAGTAGCACTTTTAACGTAATTTCTGATAAAAATGTGTTCGGAAAAGAGTTTAACGCGCCAGCTATTCAGTACGTTGATATAAATCTTTTACAAAATTTATTGGTCCTTTAACAGACAAAGCCCAAATGGAACATGTTAATAATGGCCTAAAAGAAGGAAACCTTTCAGAAAAATGTAATCAAATCGTTACAGTAGAACCAACAACCGTTATCAATCGAACTAGCAGAATTTAAATGAACGTGAAAAGACCTATATAATCCTCCGGAGTAAACTCCAAATATTGTTACAAAATTTCAACTAGAAATAGGCCAAGTTTAGCAATTTGAAGACAAAGTCAAACACTAGTCTGGCCCTCAGATTTTTATCTACTTTTCCCTTTAGTTTCGTCTCGTTGAAATGATTGTAAATAAGTATAAGCTTTGAGCGGTACATTCTTTGAAAGTTCGGAAGATGTTGGACACTCGTATGAGATGGAATTATTCTTTATTTTACAAGGGCAAGGACTTTGTATTCGAGCTTTTTTTTGGGCGAGGTTGAGAAAGTCTAACTTCAATCTAAGTGATGAAGTTGTATACTTTGAGATACTATTATAATAAGTTGGATCCACTTTTGTTGGTGAACGTTTAAGGACAATTTTCTAAGCTTGTCACTCTTCTGACTGTTTTACTGACCTTCTATTGTATACGATTTCTAAAATATATCTAGAAACCTATTAAATGGTCCATAATACCCTACAACTTTCAAAACTGGTATTAATATTTTAATTTCAGAAAGTTCTGTGATATGTTTATAGTTTACAGAATGCTCGATTCTATAACCAATGTCAAAATTAACAATTTAGGTATGCTTCAAAGAATGTTCTTGTTTCCATTTTTATACTGGGTGTAAGGGACGGTGTACCGAAAACTGATACCAGTGATTGAGTACATTATGAGACCGTTGGTGGTCGAATTTTCCCAAAAATCTAAGAACTCGTCAATTTTCCAAAAAATTGCGATGTAAATAGGAACAGACAAACTCGCACTATCAGCTGTTACGGCCCTACAGCGGCGGGTGGTAGCGGCAGGAATTACGATGTACTGGTGCTTACTGTGCTGCGGCCGCGTGCCGCGGCCGATGTCACACGTCAGAATCAACGCACCATGTATATGTTTAATTCTTAGAATCTTACAAAATAATTAATGCGGGTCGACTATAGCTACTATTTCATTACATTATAGGCAAAAAATGCAACAGAAAAATCAGAAAATTCATGAAAATTTTCCGGAAAATTCGACCGCCAATGCCCTCAGTATCTTGTACTGAATCTCTGGTATCGCTTTTCGGTACACCGTCCCTTACACCCCGTATAGAGTTGCACTGAGTACTCAAAGGAAAGACTTACTGAAAATTAGTTAGTTACAAAACAAATTTTCTGGAACTTTAACTTGACCCCATAATTTCTGTAAAATGTTTACAAACATTTCCAGCAGATACTGCTTAAAAAAGTTACTCAGTTCATCGCAAAACGCGCGTACAGAATTAATTTTCACTCGCTTGCGTATTTCCTAAATTTTAAAAACGACTATCTATTAAAGAAATTAAAATCTATTTAATTTGTTAAATATAAGCTAAAAAAACCACGATACTTTAAATAACAGTTTGACACAAAATTACGCCTACCTATTAATTAGTAAAGTGTAAAAATAGACAACGCTTTCACCTACAAATTACTTTACCTCTGAAAGCCTCGCCGAAGATAAAATTAGCAAGCTGTTTCAAAAATTAAAAGTTGCCGGGGACTATTATGCTTATTACACTTTTTGTACCACCTTCATTTTGTTTCAGTTTTGTCTTTATTTTTCTAAGTCAACGTCTTTCTCAGATGTAAATTAAGTTATTTAGATATGTAACTGTTTGACTACTGGGAAGCTATGTGTCTGCTGATCGGAGGTCCCGGGTCTGATCCCTTTATTGGGCAAAAGTGTTACTGACTTTATCTGAATTTGCCGTAGCAGAACAGTCTGGAAATGTACCCGGTAATAGCAATAGGCTCGTCACCTATCTCGCGGGACCTACAATTCATAACATGGCGAAACGTGGGTTTAGTAACACCTCTGCCTAGCCCATCGGGGAAACAGGCGTGAGTTTATAAATAAAAAGTACACTTTATTTATTTTCGTTTTACACTGCGCTTTTCGTTGTGAGTTCGATTCCCAAACGGGACTACATGTTTTCGATGCACAAAGAATAGTCTGGGTTTTCTTTATGTAAGCAGTTTAAATATTTACGAAGTACAATTCATCTTATATTTCCAGTGTGGGAGATGTCTTTGAAGGAAAATGGCACTGGTGACAGACCAATCATTGTTCCTATCTGATACAGAGGAGGGTTAACCTTGACCTGTAAAGGTTATGAGATCGTACCATCACTAAAGCAACATAGGGAAACAAAATCAGCAATAAAGTGTATATGTCAATAAAATATGCATATAAAATATAGGTAACACAAGCAAAACTCAGTAAATATAGCGTTAAGAAATACTGTGTAGCAGCCTATTATATTAATTAATAGCTGAGCTGCTTGACATCATTATGTGAAGCTGGCAACTAAAAGGGGTCTACAAAATATGACCCTAGTATTGTTCAAACCTTAAGAATAAAGGTACCAAAGATTAACCCTTAAGAACTCAAATATTTCCCCTCTAATTCACGCAGGCCAGACAGTATGGTCGAAAGTTTTCAAGTCTCTTTGTTCTACAAAGTTTTGAATCACACCAGAACTTCCATTTACATTACAATAATTTTCAAAGAGAATAATGAATCACGAAAAGAGTCAGACATTTTGTTAACTCGGTATTGTAATGAGGGATTTGCATACTTGAGAAGGACTTCAGTTTAATGGTCAGAAATTAATGGAATTATGCTGCTTAGGACTTCGGAAAAAACAAAATGTTAAACGGAATTAAAAAAAAGGGAAAGGATTTTTGTGAGGAGCGTTATCTGTACGGATTTACTTGAAATATACAAAATATGTAAATACAGGAATTGAGTGTTGTGATTATGACTGTAATGAGCCATTGCTCATTACAGTCATAGCACTTAAGGTAGAACATCAGACTGCCAGGCAATAAGCAAAATACACGCCAGAAGGTGGAGTTGTTGAGACAGCCCGTGCTACCATACTAAGAAAAATAGTCGGTGACCACGCAGACCGTCTGCATGGTCACTGACTACTTTTCCTGGTTTGAATTGACGATACAGTCACTTACTTCTTGCATGTTTTATGTGTGTCATCATTATCATCAGGCTTTTACTGTCCCACTGCTGGGCAGGGGCCTCTTCTCAGTATGAGAAAGGTAAGGCCAAAGTCCACCACGCTGTGTTTTATGTGTGTATTGAATTGTTTTGCATCGTGTTTTAGAAAGCATGCCATTGGTATCTTGTCCTCTGACATAAGTAGCTGAAACTAAGCAATATAAATCTACAAATTATTTAAACCACTAACAGGACAATTAATCTTACAAGGTTTGAACCCAATCTAGCTTGTGCAGAGCGGTCTATTCATTCCATTTGTCTTGAAACCACGAACGGACATTACAATCAATAGAACTCACAAGACACTGAGAAATCAAACGTTAAGCGCTATGATTTGTAATGTCTCTCTTGGGAAAGTCCCTAGAGTCTTAGGGATATTGTCCCGTCATGTCGCGTAAGATCTCGGACTTTCAGGCTCTTAGTCTAATTGTTGTGGTTTTAAACCATTCCCAGGATACAAAGGACACATTGCCTTTAGAAAATTAATGTATATGTCTCTTGTTTTGGTTTAGATTGTTTGTATTGTGCCCCGAGAAGGTCGGAATGAATAAAGGTCTTTTTATATGAAACGTTTGCGGTCCAATGTAACATTTGTAAGGCTTCTTTGAGGATGGGCTAATATGGCCCCGTCATTATAGCTACTCTTAACAGAATACGCTTTAAAGAGATAAGGATTTTTCTTCTCAGAAGACAATTACTGAAGGGGTACAATTTATTTTTTAGGAGACATCACAACACATAGCAACTTTTTACTGCTGAGATAGAATTCACAATACTTGGCATGGTTACTACCCTAAGCCTAAGTGTATAATTTAATATATCCTAATGTACACATGCCGCGCAAGCAACACAATAAGCATCACAATTTTTTTCCAAGATATTCATCAAGAACAGCATCTATAAAGCCAAACGTAAATCCAGTACACAGTTTTGCGCTGTTTAAAGCCAGGATCAAACCAACGCGTTCAGCTTGCGTCCGCGGTGGCGCGCGCGGTGGCGATCAGATGTTGTGTATGAACTTATAGCGACGTGTTCACATCTACGCGTCCTCTGATTGGACGCGGCGTCCGGTGCAGCGTCTGCACGTGGCGGTGGCGATCAGATCGCGCTTGTTACGTTAGGACGCTGCACGCAGCTATTATTTGTTGTGGAAACTGTGTTTTTGTAGATTTTAAGTATGGTGGAAACGGAAGAAATTATAAATGAGGTCCACAAATACCCATTGGTGTATGATACGTTTCATTCTGATAAGGCGTTATCGAATGATGGTAGGTATTTAATTCACTGGCACAGTATATCATACCCACCTCAAGTTCACTTCTTGTTCCTCGACGTCTTCAATAATAGCAGACAGAAGTAAAACTTCTTCAATTTCACTATCTGTATCAGATAGCATTTCAGTGACGCGACTACAGCCTGGTGAACGCCTGAACGAACGTGACAGTGTGCACAACTTTTGCACGCGCAATAATCGCCACCGCGTACTCCACCGCGGACGCGAGCTGAACGCGTTGGTTTGATCCTGGCTTTACTCTTACTCAAGTCTTTGTGTAATTCTGAGTTGCTTTCAACCCCGTATACGCATAGGCCAACAATCGCACATATTGTATTATTATTTACGCTTAAGACGAAGGCACATAAACACTGATTTTAGTCATTAACCCTAACATTCTAATTGTAAGAACAATTATTATTGTGTTCCACCTTTATTTACCGAGTCTTTGTCTTTTTTACGTCTAGGTACAATATAATTACATTAGGAATGCTTAGGTAACGTACGACAGATAACACGGGTAAACATGGCCATGTTAATTATGAATCGCGTAATGGATGGAGTGGATTACGTGACTAATGTCATGCCACATGGAAGATCATCACGCTTTATAAATTAATGATTAGATAGAATAAAGAGAGTCTACAAAAGACTACAAAGTAGTTTATTTTTGCTTAGGTAAAAAGCAATTCTGGCTCTACCTTGAAGGGACACGATATCTATCTCACCGGCAATCAAATATGTTTTTTTATGTAACGACTGCATTTCGCCGCATTTTGGCAATATTATTTATTAACACTAGAGTGCTCGCACCCATTAATACTCCTTGAGCGCACGCGCGGGCTACCAGCATAGCCAAGTGGGCTATGCTGGTAGTAGTAGATCAATTAATTCTATGAACAAGTAAACAAATTAATGAAACTCTTTGTTTAATTTATAGATCTCTTTATTATAATCACAATAGAATCAGATCTTTTTTTGGGCGGTAGGTGTCAAAAAGTTAACACATATCATAAAATTTCTAATTTCAATTCATTTAATTAAGAGTAATATTAAGTCTTTAATGTAATCAAATTGGTTAGAATACTATTCAAACTTAAGGTACTTAAAAAGGTAGTACTGTATATGTGAAAGTAATCCAGTTTACTACACCACCTGCCAGCACTTTACACACATTATTATATTTCACTTTCACTCGAAGAACACTATAATGTCTCAACTAGATGACATTAGGACGATACAGGACAAACTTGAGGAGTCGTTTTCCAGAAGAATGGGTGAACTGGAGGCACAGCTGCATGTTGTCGGTCCGGCTAAGGTTGCAAAGGTTGCCGAGGAGTTCCGAACGTTTAGAGAACTCATGCTCTCAATGTTGAGCCTTCTGCATAAGCAGATTACTGAATGCTGCCGTTCCATTGATGTTATGGAGACCAGGCACAGGCGCAAGGCTTTATTATTTCTGGGACTGGCTGAAGAAGAGAAAGAGGACTGCAAGGATTCAGTTCTCAAAATAATCAACAGTCTGGCCCTTTCTAGTGTGACACCACAGTACCTCAGTGTGTGCCATTGAATTGGTGCTCCCAGAAATGATCACCAGCGTCCAATCTTGGCATGGTTTTCAAAAGGGGAGACTAGATCAGCCATTTGGAATACCAAGAACAGGCTGAAAGGAACATCTGTCGCAATAAAGGAGTTCGTGACAAAGCCTCGGCAGGCGGTATTTGTGAAGGCTCGTTAACCCATCGGCATGCGGGCTTGTTAGACGCAGGACGGATTTGTTGTGGCTAAAGCTCCTAAAGGTAGCCGCCATAAGATCACCACCATAGAAGAGTTGAACGCCGTGATGCTGAAGCACTCTAAGATCGGAACCGGATAGTCATCTGCGAGCAGCAGCGGCACCGCGAGTGCTGGCACATCGACTACATGCGCCAAACCACGTAAATAATTCTCCTTTTCATTTATATTTCTATAAATCATGTTTCTTTATAATATTTCTATCTCTAAATTTAAAATCATCTTCAGGTTAGGCGACCTCTGTTGCCTGCGCAGATTAGATTTGTTTATATTTTGTGTTTTATATAAGTTACTTGTTTGATGTTTACTACCCACATTTACATTGTCTTTTCGTCAATATTTTCGAAGTACGCTGCACTGACACTACTGACAGTGACAAGTCGGATAATTGTCAAAACTATGTAAACATAACAATATGAAACGTTCGGAAACGTAACGTTAATAATATGTAAATCGATGACATCCGTAGCGTTTCGTTATAATAAAATAGCGTTTCGTTATATAAAGCATAAATAAGTATTCTCTAGTATATTTTGTGTTTAAGTTTATTTATAATCGTTTGTGTGAGCTGGTGGGTGGTGCAGAGATGTATTTATTTTGCTCTTAAGTTTAGTTGTATCAACATATATTCATTTAAATTAATTAAATTAATATATGTTGATACAACTAAACTTAAGAGCAAAATAATTTAGTTTAATTATATTAAATATATAAATATTTGATTAATAGTATATTTTTTATATTTATGTAATGGATATTTATTCTGATGACGATGCTTATTTGTCTGCCAATAATTTAGCTGTTATATTGGATAACTTTGATAACAGTATTTTTTGTTCTTTTGAGAGCACATTGGGCGATTGCTTACGTCAAACATTTGTTAGTCAGCGATCACAATCATCGCTTAATGTTTGCCACTTAAACGCTCAAACCTATCCATCATAGCGGCTTGGTAGAGGCTTTCTCCAAGTCTAATGTGCACGTCATCCTGGTTTTGGAGAGCTGGCTTAAACCTGAACTTCTTTCTACGCCGTACTCTCTTCCCGGCTTCATTCTTATTCGGAATGATCGAATCTGCAGGCGAGGGGGTGGTGTCGCAATATATATCTGCAGTGCCATTTCTTACAGAATTTTTGTTTCATTACCGGCTTCTTCACCTGCAGAATATCTGTTCCATGAGATTGACGTCAAAGGGCTAAGGCTGCTGTTAGTGTCGTCTATTGCCCACCAACCCTTGATTATTTATCCAGTATTGAGCCAATACTGGAATCATTAGGGTCAGAGTATGAACATCTCATTGTCATGGGCGATTTCAACACCAACCTCCTTTCTCACCAATCCAGTCGTTCCCGGAAACTCCGTGATATCATTGAGTCAGCCAGTCTCCACATTTTGCCACTACAATCCACTCACCATAACAATGATGGAGAGGATACCTGGCTCGACCTAATCATGACGTCTTCTCCTACCCTAGCCTCCTTTCATGGTCAACATCCTGCTCCCGGTTTTTCCCGCCACGACCTTATTTTCCTTTCATACCGCGTAAAACCCCCCAAATCCTCATCTAAAGTTCTGCACAGACGTTGTTTTGGTCACATGGATTTAAACAAACTTCAGGAAGATGCGGCTGTAATCGACTGGGGACGTATGGAATCTGCGACCAGGTTTGATGATAAAGTTCTTTTTTTTAACAATGCCATCTGTATATTGTACGACGGCCATGCACCCTCAAGGAAAATAAAATTAAAGTGTTCACCGGCAACCTGGATTACGAGAGGCGTGCGTATGGCGATGCGCCGTAGGGACTGGGCTTATCGTAGTTATAACAAGGACCGCTGTGACGAGAACTGGAGTCTTTTCAAGTCTGCAAGAAATCGGTGTAATCAGATAGTACGCAACGCATAACGCCAACACATACTTCATAACGTTTCATCCTCATTCCCTGCCGATAGCTGGAAGTTCCTCGAAACCTTAGTTTGGATGACATCAATCAACATCACCAAACTAAGTGCCTCACAGTGAACTACTTAGCTGCTTTAACCCAACCCGATATTGAATCCTTCCACTTTTCTCCACTTGCATGAGATCAAAAAGGCAATCCTTTCCACCATATCCAATGCTATTGGAAGTGACGAATGATCACCACTATCCTGGATCAAGTCCTCCCAGCCATCACTCATATTATGAATTTTTCCCTTGTTTCTGGCACTTTCCCATCCTTATGGCGTAAAGCATACGTTATTTCTTTGCCAAAAATCCAAAATCCTTCTCTTCCATCGCATTTTCGTCCTATATCCATTCTTCCTTTCCTATCCAAAGTTCTCGAGTCCTGTGTGCAACAGCAACTATCCAGGTTTGTATACATCAACAACCTATTGAGTCCTTTCCAGTCTGGTTTCTGGCCTTGACATAGCACTACTACCGCACTCCTTAAAGTGACTGGCGATATTAGGGAAGGCGTGGAAAACACCAAGGTCACAGTGTTGGCTTTGGTTGATTTTTCAAATGCCTTTAATACCGTCAGTCACGATATCTTAATTTGCCTCCTCTCCCATCTGAAGGTCTCATCCTAAGCTCTGGATTGGTTCTCAAGTTATCTTCGGTGTCGCCAGCAGTCTGTCCGCCACGATGAGTCAACATCGAACTGGTGTGACAACAAGTCTGTTGTTCCACAAAGCGGTATTATTTCTCCTTTGTTATTTTCTATATTTATTTATCTCTTAACACAAAATCTTCAGTGTGACTATCATTTGTATGCTGATGACTTGCTGATTAACTCTCAGGCAACTGTTAAGTATGTTTCGGTAGCAATCCACAAGGTTAACAGGGATTTACTTGCAATATAAACTTGGTCAGACAAGTTTATTTATTTATAAGTCACAAATATAGGTATACGGGATCTTATAGGTACTTAGTCTCAGGTCTAGGTATAGTGTTAGATGTTTTAGAATAACTATATTTAACCTTGCGGCATGTGACATACTTATAATTATATGAAATAACTAAGTACTAAACTAGAACAGAATATTTTATTATAATGTATCGGATAAATAATCATACACTGAATAATAGGCCTTTTGCAATAAAAGTTTTTTAAAATTACTCTTTAATAATTTTATATTTTGCTCTTATAGAAAAGGGTTCGATAAATGGTTAAATATCCTAGGAGCCATGCAAAAAATACTTTATTAAAATACTAGCTGCTGCCCGCGACGTCGTCTGCGTGAACGCTATACAGAACCAAAGACATAAAGACATATTTATTTCTGCATTTTGGTTGTTTACAACACTTATACATGTCAATACCCTATTCTAGATGAAGCCGGCTTTTCCTAGCTAAATGACTTCTTGAGAAGAAAGGCCGAAACAAACTCAGAGTAATTGCTTTTTTTGTCACTTCAATTTCTTTAGTCTTTTCTTCATCTTTTAAAGTCCAGACAAAAAAGGGTTTAGTATGCAAGTACAATGCAGGAAATTATCTGACGCTTTTGACTGACTTGGCCCACTGATGGCCCGCATTCAACAGCAATCGTACGGCTCAACCTTAATAGGGTATTTGACTAAAAAAATCGAATTTGTCCATCAGATAGATTTCCAAAAAATATTGGACACGTATATTATCGTTAGTCACGTAAACAAAAAATGAAGACGACAAACTTCGCTGAAAACTCGTGTGACGTCACTTGCCAGTACACTTTTTACTGGCGAGTGACGTTACAAGCCCCCACTCTTAGGCGTTTTTTCATCTTTGATGCCTTTTATCTTCGTAATTATTTACGGATTTGATAAAACAAAAAATACGTATCCAATATTTTTCGATAATCTAACTGACGGACTAATTCGATTTTTTTAGTCAAATACCCTATTGAGGGAGCCAGCACGATCTGTATCACTATGCCTCCACGCCATCAGAAGGTGTATGCATAAGCATGTCAGCCTAAGCCATCAGACAGGTTGCCACAACTATTTGTTTATATGTTTAATAATGCCCACATCGTACTCACAACTTTACATGCTAATACACAGTAAAATACATGTTGCAAACAATAAGTTAAAATAATAAAAATTTAAACAATAAAATGTCATATATTTAAAATGTCGGAAAATATTATTAAATGTCAGAAAATATTATTGAATGTCAATTTATGAATAATAATATATTACTTAAGTAATTTTAAATGTCAAAAGAAAATAAATAAAATAACAATGTCAAATCAAACAATGTCAAAACAAAATAAATAAAATTACAAAATGTCAAATTAAAAATGTCAAAATGTAAAAATATATGTATTACAAATGTAAATAAAAATATCATGTCACTAATTTCAAAATGTCAAAATTCATAATTTTTAAACTCAATTCCAGGCATTTTTGTCTGCTAAATAATCTTTTACTGTGTAATAAGCTTTTGAACACAAGCTCTGTTTAATAAATACTTTGAATTTATTAATACTTAGTTCCTGAATATTGCCTGGAATTTTGTTGTAAAAACGTATGCTTTGACACTTGTATGAGTTACTTATTTTTTGTAGTCTAGTTGAAGGTAGAACAAGTTTGTTTTTATTTCGTGTGTTGAAATTATGAATGTCGCTGAATTTAGAAAACATATTTATATTTTTCCTGACATATAACAAGTTCTCATAAATGTATTGAGATGCGACAGTCATTATCTTAATTTCTTTAAATTTTTCCCTCAGTGAATGCCTTGAACCAAGACCTACAGAACCAAAAATAACTATGATTATACCTTTTAAAATAACATTCATTTACCCGTTTCTTCATTACTTCATTCTACAGAAACTGCAGTAACAGAGGGAGACTGACTTTTGTAAAATATACCTTCAAATAGTGCTGATTTTCAGCCTGCTTTGAATAAATGACTTTATGGTGATTCGGCTGAATTAAGTCATAAGTTGTGACTGAAGCAGATGGAGAAAATAATTAATAAGGAATAGAGAGTAGGGTAAAATACATACTTATAGGAGTTCTCGATAAACAACATTAGTGGTTTGGCTCTCCGCGGCCAAATGTAAAAAGAGTCAGGACTGGTGACGCGGGAGCAAGCGACGTACAGCTGTCCATGTGAGAAGCAGCTCGTCCTGAGGTCGACACCCGCTGCCCTCAGTGTCTGCCCCTGCGACTTATTGATGGTCATCGCGAAGTTAACACTCACGGGGAACTGTACGCGCTTGAACTGGAACGGGAAGTTATGAGGTATGAGGGGAATGCGTGGTATAAATACTGCCTCGCCGACGCCACAACCCGTAAGAATATCCGCTTCAATGGTGTGTCTGTGGAGCGAGATGACTTTTACACAACTTTTGACGAGATAGTTTTCGAAGAAGCATAATCGGGACACCGACCTACAGCTTGATGGTATGCGTTGGAAGTCCACTTGCTGACGGGGAGTTCAGAAATTCCACGGGATAATGTGTAGCGTCATCTTGCTCGACGACAGTGTTTACAGAGATGTAGACCACTTCATTCCCCTCAATTTCCGAGAGAATGCATTCGTTAATTGCTGCAGCCTGATCAGTTTTGGGCGTCAAAATGGCCCGCTCACAGACCCAAGAATTCTGCTGGTGCGGTATACGACTGATGTCCCCGTACATACAGCGAATGATTTCTTCTAAGCTGGATACAACTCTACCGGAGACTCTGGAAGCACCACCTGTCCACCTCTCTCCTCTGGTAGAGTGCCTTCGCCAAGACTAAGAAGGACATCGGAGAATTCTTGAGCACGTGCATTGCCGCCGAGCCGAGCTCTTATCTTAATGGTCAAGCGCAGCGTACTGTTACGATGCGACTTGAGAAAGCGTTTTTAAAAAAACAGTTTTAGATTTGAAGATGATTTATTTTGTCCTTGACAATTTAATACAATAATTACAATGGTGAGAATGATCTGGGACTACCGCGCACCGTGGAGGATAGGAACGGACTGATGAGGATTATGGTAGCGTCTATTACGATAACTAACAGGCATGCTGAGTAAGGGATTTAACTGTTAGGGATAGCAGGTTCAGTGGTTAGAGTGGCCTGTAACAGCCCCCCGTTTAAGACTAAACTTACACCCTAAGGTGAAGTTTATGTTAAGATGCGGAGCCGAGGGAGTTCTTCAGGAGTGGTAAGTTCAATTTCGGTAGGAGAATTAGGATTGGTGATATTGAGTGATTGAGAGGGAAGAGTGCAACGGTTTACATAGTAGCATTTATACAATTTATAGCATAAAATAGAAATACAAGCTAAAGCAAAATAGGATATGAATGGGACATAGTAATGTCCATAAGTTTGGACGCTTGGTTGTTCAATGATCTTCTCAAATTTTTGTTTTAGTAAATCAAAATTTATTTATAATTAATTAAAGGTTGGAAACTTGTGTGTTTAATGTTTACTTCAGAAAACTTAAGGTCTAGCAATTTTGGTATACTTATATTATTTAGTTTAATCGTATGGTAATCTAAATCTATATGTGTTAAATTTATTTTAATATTTTAACTGTGTGTTTTTACAGTAGCCAATACAGCCATCTGGAATATTAATTATACCTGTGTCATTTATATTTGTTTCTTAAACATGATCATTTGAACAATCAAGTGTGAATTTTGTAATTTTTGACATAAAAAATATATAATTACTATCGTACAGTTCTTGCCAGATTTCGATGTTACCTTTCACATATTTCGTTTCACATTCTTTGGGATACATATACAGAGTTTTAGATACTATTTCGCTCTCACAAATAGGCTGAGCTACACTGGATAGAATATTTATCTTATCACAAATATAGTATTGGTTCATAGATTGACATTCTTTAGGGTTATTTACAAGACAATATTGATTCTTATCTCTAGAGAACCCTATGTGTGACGTAGTGGGAATAATAGTTATATATGTCGGAGATTGGAGAACGGAACGTCAAATCTTATTAGATTTGGGCGTATTCGGAAACGATGGTTGGCAACACTGAACACTAAGGTCGGCGGTTGACAGCTGTCAATGTCATTAAATGTTTTATAAGCGAATGTCGAGCTGTCAAGGGCACTTTTGGCGACAGACACAGCGGAGGAAACAAGTGTAGCCTACCTATGTCCGACTTCGCCGCGTTTCCAAAAGTAATCCATTTTCATCCGAGCTACGTGTGCATATTTAGTTTGTAAAGTAAACTAATTAGTTTGAGTAAAACCTATTGAGTGTATACCGAGTCTTATTTTCCTGAAATGTACGATGGAGGAAGACCTGAGAGACGAAGAACGCCCACATTCTCCCACGTTACCTACCTTATACGTTATCAGAGGTTGGATACGAGCACAACGACCCACGTGTTCAAAATCAAGACGCCAGTAACGAAAAATTGTTGGAACTACAAAATTGCAATTTTCTGACTTTGATCCAAGCCATGAAAATACCTACTACATCGTCACTTGGCCTTTGTTCACCGGACTTTGATCCTGAGCAACAAGATGTAGATGCACGTTCTTTGGTGACGGCTGCAAACATGTTATTGGACAATCTAGATCCGCATTGCGCCCCGCTTATGGTCGCACTAAGCCAGGCCTTGAAGGGAGGAGCTTCGATCTGGCTATCTACCGTGCCATTTCCTGGGATGGACCTGTTCAATGAAGTGTGCCAACAAGGCACGAGCGAAGATGGCTGCTAACGCTACTATGTTGGCGAATCAGCTGGGTTTTCTACTGCAACCGGGGTGAGCGTATTTTGTCTGTTTTTTTTTCCTTTTCTTTTTTTGGTACATCAAATTTTATTTACTTACGGTAGTTGTTAAACACTTTTAGTTAGCAGAATACTGCTACACGTTTAACCTTGGAAATGTTATAATCGTTTTGATGATGTCGCCATCACATCGTGGCGAGATCATCAAAACTGTTGTGGGTTCGATTCCTGCACAAGACATTTGAGTTGTGGGACCGTTAGACTTTCAAAGTGTCGTGTTTCTCATGGCATGATCTCATGAATAACCTTCTTTGTAATAGCTTAAAGAGAAAACGACAAAAAATGTAGGTAGTACGGAACGATTTAATTGTCACTTTTGCTGTATTTTATGTTAGCGTGTGGTTGTCTGTCTGACTACCACTGTGACCTAGCTCTAGCGTAGATATCGAACGGAGGTTCTGAGTTTGATAGGCCGGTTAAAAAGAAAGCGATTATTTTTATTACTTCATGCGAGGGTGGCTCGTACTCACGAACATTGTTATCATATGCTTGCTTGCAAATAGTTTATCTTATCTCGGTCTTACTTTATGGACTGTAATAGTATCGAGAGTGAGCGTAACAGGCCGACTTGCATAGCTTCAAGCAAGTGCGTTTGAGTGAAACGTGTTAGCCTGACCATAGTCAAAGGTTATTATTAGCTACATTATTTTATCGACTCGTGGTGTTGGTAATCCCTAATGGTTTTCGTTTAAACGTCATCAGAGCCTAAGTAAAAAGCGGCACTTTTACTCGTTGTAGTTCTGAGTTTTACAGACGATCTCGGTGTTGCAATTACACCTGCTTCTTTGTGTGCATATTTTTTTTTACATGGTACATTAAAATGTTTCTTACTCATGATTATTAGATGGCACCACTAGTAAAATTTAATAAAATTTTAAGATTTTATGCATGAAAATTACCTACCGTGTGTTTTTAAAATTCATGTGATACACTGAGAATTTTTATCAAGTGCCCCGAGTTCTCTGGCCAATTCCAAGTTGGGACGTTTAGGAGTGATTGTTTTTCTAGTAGAAGCTGTTAAACTCGATTATCAGTCGTAGAAGAAAATGATTGAGTTATCACCGAAGTGCGTTATGATAATCAGTTTCAGAGATTTTAATTTTCGTTGTAGGTAGAACTAGGTAGATGATTGTATGTTAACCTTATTCTCATTAAATGGGTACTTTTATAGTCGTTGTTGTGATAATTTTGTGGTACCCGCGTTTCCGTTGGTGTAGATTTGCATAAACTGGATAAGCCGTTTGTGCGGCTGCATGTGTAGCCTTGCGTTGCCGTTAGTTGGACCGGCAAAGTGCCTTTCTGGTTAGCAAAGTTTACCTATGAGCTTTTGTGTTAGTCATAGTCTCCATACTAGATACCAGACTATCCATGACAAAGTTATAACGCTGAAAATACTGGTTGGATACTTGGTAGTAAACTTAACATCTAGAGCATCAGCCTAGTAAGATTTTCTTATAGTCTATGTGATATGGAAAACCAAAGCAACATGTTGAATAAACCTAGTTTAAAATTACTTTGTTTAACGCTTGAAATTATTATCCGGGTGGTGCTGTGTAACGGGTTAGAGGTTAAATAGCGTGATGTTGAAGACCCGATAGATATCAGAGTATGAGCAATGCAATATTTTAATGAATTTCCTATTATTTTAACGAGTATGTGTGTTGTTCAACATGTCAGCTTCGAGAGAAAGAATAAGTTGTGATTTTCATTAAAACCTGTAGTGATTTTGATCAGAGTACCTTTATTCCTACTGACTTGGATCAGGCATAGCCGAACGACTAGATCGAGTGCTGTGCGATAATGTTCTTTTATGCCTAGAGCGAAGTGCATTAAGGTGTGGTCGTTGATCGCAATCATGGATACCCTGCTACTCAAGTAGCTCTCATTTGATTTTAGATCGCTAAAATCATCTACCTCTGGTTTGTGTCGTATGACAAGAGCGTGTTGCGAGAATCTGAAAGTACTCATAGACTGCCGATGGTGGTTATTATCATGGTTATCTCAGAACTGTAGTCAATTCCTCTATGTAGCCAAAGGAAATCAGTTTGTCCGAAAGTAGCTTATCAGTTTTTGCCATGTTCGTATTTGGTTTAAGTTTTTGTCAGTGGCCAAATCCAGTTTTGACATAGCTCATGGGAGTTACATTCTATAAAGTTGTGAAGTTGTAAATGAATTTGATAATTAATTAAAATTTAGGAAGTGCGGACGTTGAATTACTTTGAAATACTCTATTTAGTGTGTATACAATGAGACGAATCTTTGAAATACTAATGGTAGATTTAATTCCTTTTGGATGAGCCTGGTGGCTGGCGCGGCCTGATGGCTGGCGCAGCCTGGTAGCTGGCGCGGCTTGGTGACCGGCGTGGCCTAGTGGCCGGCGCGGGCTGGAGGCTGGCGAGGCATGATGGCTGACGCGGCATGGTGGTTGAGGTGGCCTGGCGGCCGGCGCGGCCTGGTGGCGAGTGTGGCATGGTGGCCAGCAGCTTGTGGCGCGCGGCCCGTGTGTAGTGCGCGGCTCGTGTGTGTTGCGCGGCCCGTGTGTGGCGCGCGGCCCGTGTGTGGCGCGCGGCCCGTGTGTGGCGCGCGGCCCGTTTGTGGCGCGAGGCCCGTATGTGGCACCGCGCCTGTGTGAAGCCTGTATGTAGCTTTGTGGAGCTTGTAAAATCTTGTACTGGTAAAGCTAAAGCCTATCTGGCCGAAACTGGCATTGTTTAGAAGATGTAGAGTCCAAAGACCTTAGCTTAACTGAATAATGAATTAAATTTAGTGGTGCTTCTTTCTGATTAGTGAACAGTGGTTGGTATCATTACTAAGTTGGTAAACGGACATGTCACTCGATTTAGGTGATGTGTTCGTTGTATTGCTCGTTGGAGGCAATAAGTAATCTAAGAGTCACTCGAGGGAGGTGACATGGTTTACGTCACTCGATGGAGGTGGCGTAAGTTGCTACGCTCGTGTAGGTGATAGCAACGACGGTGAAGGAAAACACCGTGAGGAAACCTGCATGTCTGAGAGTTCTTCGGAGTGTGCTCGAAAGACATGTGAAGTCTGCCAACCCGCATTTGGCCAGCTTGGTGGACTATGGCCTAATTGTCACTCGATGTTGGTGGCAATGGGTCGCTATCGCTCGTTATAGGTGATAGCGACGACAGTGTGTACGTCACTCGATGGAGGTGATATGAGTTGCTACGCTCGTGTAGGTGATAGCAACGACGGTGAAGGAAAACATCGTGAGGAAACCTGCATGTCTGAGAGTACTTCGGAGTGTGCTCGAAAGACATGTGAAGTCTGCCAACCCGCACTTGGCCAGCGTGGTGGACTATTGCCTAATTGTCACTCGATGTAGGTGGCAATGGGTCGCTATCGCTCGTTATAGGTGATAGCGACGACAATGTGTACGTCACTCGATGGAGGTGATATGAGTTGCTACGCTCGTGTAGGTGATAGCAACGACGGTGAAGGAAAACATCGTGAGGAAACCTGCATGTCTGAGAGTACTTCGGAGTGTGCTCGATAGACATGTGAAGTCTGCCAACCCGCACTTGGCCAGCGTGGTGGACTATGGCCTTACCCGTCTCATAGTGAGAAGGGGCCCGTGAACCGTGACACTTTTCGCTGATTAACGTTTGTGATATAATTCTCTGATATTGTTCACTAATGAGAGAGTTGCTTTCATAATAATGTGATGTTCTAGTATGATGTAGTTGAAAAAAAAAACTTGATGTTGTGGTTTATTACGTAACGAGCCCTATTCTTTAACTAAACGATGGTCAGGGTGGGCCGAGCAAAGACCTTGAGATATTGCAGAACATTTTCCCTTTTGCAGGAGCATCACTCAGGGCACCTACGAGATGGTCTGACACGAGCATGAAGGCGGAGGGCGGCAGCATGCAACGAGCCTTATACCTATGTACAGACTGGTGACACATATGTGGTCACGATCTTCAGCAGTGAGGGACCGAGGACGAAGAAGGAGCATCACACAGGGACGTGTGACGTGTCAAGATGGCCGTGTCGGAGATTGGAGAACGGAACGTCAAATCTTATTAGATTTTGGCGTATTCGGAAACGATGGTTGGCAACACTGAACACTAAGGTCGGCGGTTGACAGCTGTCAATGTCATTAAATGTTTTATAAGCGAAAGTCGAGCTGTCAAGGGCACTTTTGGCGACAGACACAGCGGAGGAAACAAATGTAGCCTACCTACGTCCGACTTCGCCGCGTTTCCAAAAGTAATCCATTTTCATCCGAGCTACGTGTGCATATTTAGTTTGTGAAGTAAACTAATTAGTTTGAGTAAAACCTATTGAGTGTATACCGAGTCTTATTTTCCTGAAATGTACGATGGAGGAAGACCTAAGAGACGAAGAACGCCCACATTCTCCTACGTTACCTACCTTATACGTTATATAAGTATCATTATACTGTGGTATAGGTAAGGGTAATGTATTATACAAGTTAAATTCTAAAGGGTTAACTAATGGGATCTTAATTACAAAAATGATCTTATTCTCGGAATAGTATGAACTTATTCTAGACATTTGCATAAGTACATGGATGTTACTTATACTTAGGACAATAGGCAATTCCTTAGAGCTAGGTAATAAACGAAAGTTAGCAACTAAATCGTTATACAGTTCTTCAGGAGAACATATAGCGGGATATAGTACATTATTTTTACTAAACATTAACCCATTACATATATCTTCTAACTTAAAAGATAAGGTAAGTATACTATTCTCTAACATGGTTATAATCTCCATTATTTTAACCTTAATAGTTAAATTTTCAGATATATTAGTCAAATTTACAAGATTATCAGATAAGAAGTTGATAGCGCTATGCAAGGACTTTTCATTTTCAACGAGTTGATTAATTGTTTCATTAAATGCAGTAAGCGTTGAAGTTGTTAATAATATATTTTCTTTCATATAAGTAGCTAATTGTTTTTGATTATTGTTAAGTTCTTGAAAGGCGTTATTATATTGAAAAGCGTCGTCCTCGTCCATTGTGCCAAAGAGATGTTTCATAACCGTACCGACGCCGCCAAACCATGAGGATCGTTTTACTCTCTGAGTGAGCAGGTGAGAAATGGCATTAAAGTCTCTAGTCATATCAGTATATCTGACTCGGAGTGGTTGAATAATTTGATTACATACTGAAGTATCGAATACATTACTTCGAATACATATATTGTCAATTGAATGTAAAATATCATTTATATTATTGAGGTGAGGGCTAATAAAAGATACATCTATGGGTACCACTACACTTAAATGTCCATTAATTATTTTCACGCAACCAATCGGGTCGAAATAGATTCCGAGACCATTCTCTACTGGACGTATTATATCCGGAAAGCTCTGAGCAATGGTACTGTAAAAGATTACAACTATTATATTATACAATACTTAAGTTTCTACAATTAAGACTAAACTGATCTAGGACCTATATGAGCTAATTTTAGCTCGTCAAAGTGGTGTTTTACATGTTTCTTATTTATTAATAGGGATGCATTATTGTTGCCATGCAATTTAACTATCTTGAACGGGCCTTTCCAAACGGGAGATAATGCTTTGCCCATTCTCAAGTGGTTTTTTAAATAAACATAGTCACCTGTTCTGTAGTTGACGGGACGTGTCTGACTATCATAGTAGTTCTTAGATCTTTCCTTTGATCTCTGGATGTTCTCAATAGCCTTTTGCTGCGAATACTGTAATCGCTGTTGAAATATTCTCACATACTCAGGGTAAGTTGCGTCAACATTATTCTCATAAATTGAATTAGGTATATATGGCTTTTTTCCAAAAACAAGCTCGTGGGGTGTAAAGTTTGTTGTGCAATGAATATTGGTATTGTAGGCTAACATAGCGGTATATACATATTTTGACCAGGATTCTGGGCTTTGATCAATGTATGACTTAAGATACTCCTTCAAAGTGGAGTGGCTTCTCTCTAAGGCACCTTGTGTCTGAGGATGGTAAGGAGTCGACCAAATTTGTTTTATTCTGAGGAAAGAGCATGTTTGTTTAAAGAGTTCGGCAGTAAAGTTGGTTCCTTGGTCTGATACTATATATTTAGGGATACCGAATACGGATATGAAATGTATAAGACATTCGCTGGTTTCTTCTGCTGTCGTGCTCCTAATGGGATACGCTGCTGAGTATTTCGTAAGGTCATCTTGTAATGTAAGTATGTATTTTAGCTTAGCACTACCAGACTCTGGTAATGGACCTACTATGTCAAGAAATACCTTTTCGAAGGCTGTGTTTGCGGTACTAGTGATCTGCATGGGAGCTCTATTCGTTTGACGAAGCGCTTTATTAGTTTGGCATAGTTCACACGATTTTACATAGTCCTGTATGTCTGATCGCATGCCCTTCTAGAGAAATAGTCTTTATCAAATGGATTTTTGAAATCAGTAATTGCTATAGATTTGACTTCGTCGCTATGGCAAACTATTAGTTCATTTCTAAGGTTTTTAAGGCTTTCAAATATATCTGAATAAGAAGTTGTGTCGAAATGATTAATTTTTGTAAATAGGAAGTAATATTTTTTATTATGATCTTGGTGAATTAAGGACGAATAAAGGTTTCTATCGCGTGCAAGAAAGGTATCCTTGTCGGCAAGATTGGATATTATGTTTTCTACATAAGGGATGGACTCATCCATATCGACTGAGGTAGGTACAATTATATTCTGGCATGTAGTTTTGAGTAAGCTTTCGTTATGTTCTATGATCGCTACATTAGATTGAAAATTTTTGCTACTAATGACTTTAAAAAATTCAGTGTATGTTTCAGATCTAGCGTTTGGGCTGTCTATTGGATCGGCGAGAGGAGGAGGTTGCGGCTGAGGCTGGTTCACTAAAGGTAAGTCATCATTTGAATTATTATTACTATTTGGACGTTCTGAGATTTCTAGGTCGTCGAGATTTATGTCTCTGAGGTCATCGGGTAATTCCACTAAGTCTTGAGGAGTAGAGGATAACGCTGGAATAGCATTTGGATCTAGGAGGTCGTCAAGGTCACGCACATCAAAATATAGGATTGTTATCATCAGCCCATGAAGGGCCTGGAACTGGTTGTGGAGCAATTGGATTTATAAGCTTAGTGTCTTCATAAGGGTATCTAGAGAGAGCGTCAGCAGCATTGAATTTGCCCTTTCGGTACACTATCTCATACTCGTACTCTTCGAGTTTCAGCCGCCATCTTTGTAGTTTGCTACCAGGGTCTTTATGATTGAAGAGCCATTTTAGGGGTCGATGGTCAGTGACAATTTGGAAGGTCCTGCCGTACAGGTACGGACGGAATGTTTTGCATCCAAACAATATAGCAAGCAATTCCTTTTCGGTGGTGTTATAGTTACACTCACTTTTATTTAAAGTGCGGGATGCATAGGCGATAGGTCTATCTTTACCCAATTCTCCCTGGGATAGTATCGCGCCTATGGCGTAATTGGAGGCATCAGTAGTTAATATAAATGGTTTAGAGAAATCGGGGTAAATCAATAATGGTGCTGACGTCAGTCTGTGTTTTAGGGTATCGAATGCAAGTTGATGTTCGTGTTCCCATTTAAATGGAATATCTTTCTTGAGGAGATTAGTCAAAGGTTTGGCTATTTTAGAAAAATCATGGGTGAATCTACGATAATACGAAACGAAGCCCAAAAATGATTTTATATCTTTCGGGGATTTCGGAGTAGGGAATTGGTGGACTGCCTTTATTTTATCAGAGTTTGGTTTGATTCCATCGTCTGTGATGATATGTCCTAGGTAGGAGACTTCTTTGCGCAAGAATTCGCATTTGTCTGGTTGCAACTTCAAATTAAAACTACGGAGACGTTTAAAAACGTTGTAACGGTTTTCGATGTTAGAGTCAAGGTCAAATTCATGGATCACAATGTCATCTAAATAAACAAAGCATTGCATGCCTTGTAAGCCGGAGAGAGCCGAATTCATTAAACGTTGAAACGTAGAAGGGGCATTTTTTAAACCAAATGGCATACGAGTGAATTCATAATGGCCTTGAGGTACAGAGAATGCTGTTTTAGCGGCGTCTTCCGGTTTCATTTTAATTTGGTGAAAACTGGAAGCAAGATCTATAGTACTAAAGTATTTGCTTCTGCCAAGTTGATCTAGGATTTCGGATATGTTCGGGATGGGATATGAGTCGCCGATAGTTTCATCGTTTAGCTTTCGGTAAACTATCACTACTCGCCACTTTCTTTCACCGGAAGCGTCAAATTTTTTAGGCACCACCCAGATGGGTGATGACCAGGGCGATACGGATGGTTTAATAATACCTTGGTTAAGCATTTTTTCAATTTGAGAGTTAACCTCTTTTTTATGACATTCTGGGAAACAGTATGATTTAACATGGATTGTGACTGAAGTAGAAGTTTTAATTTCATGTTGGATGGCATTCGTGTAAGTCAATTGGTCACCTGGGAGGTGGAAAATGTCTGAGAATTCGCTACAAAGATTTAGGAGTGTAGAACTCTCTTCGGTATTTAAATGAGATACGCGAATTTGATCAAGCACCTTTTTCATGCGGGAATAGGAATCATCGCGGCCACACTGCATATTGTCAGTCTGAAAATTGCAGATTCGTTGAACTTCTTTGGGGTCGTAAGGTGTTATTTCTAATTTTAGGTCAGGGTTGAAAGATAAGGGATGTTCTGAAACATTTACTACGGAAATATTAATACGAGAATTGTTTTTTACTTTCACTACACAATTAGCTATCAGCAGGTTTTTTATAGGATTCTGGTCTAATATAAAGCCTTCATCGACTTCCGGATTCGAGACACTGCATTCTATTACAGTTTCGCATCTAGCAGGTATTACACAAACAGTTTCGTTGAAATGAAGTTTGAATGCTGAGTTATTCAGTAATAAGCATTGTTTGTACCGTTCATAGAATCAAAAATATCGCTGCCGATTATACCGTCATAGGGTAGGTCAACGCCTTCAACGACGTGAAAATTATGTTTTAATGAACCGAATTCTATAGGGATGTGACCTAGTGTAGACTTAGTACCCGAGGAGTCAATGCCTTTAAATTTAATAATGGATTTAGTAATTTCAGGCATCTTTTCAATACAGGACTTTGATATAAGGCTGAATGATGCACCTGTGTCAACTAGTAAAGATAACGGCTTCGAGGATACAGAGGTAAGTATTTTTATATAAGGTAAGAACTTACGGGAAATATTTGTTGTATAGTTATAGATTTTAGGATCTTGAATTGATTCCGAATTAATTTTATTTTCTACAATACTATTATTTGAATTATTAATTTTATTTTTTTAGGAAGGGGGCTCGAACGCGTAACTGATTGTTGACCCGAAAGGTTATTCTTCATGGTTAACGAAGATTTATTTCTATTCAAAGGATATAGTAAGGATTTAGCATTAAAATTGTCATGGTGTGTCCTTGTTGCGGATGCCGTTAACCTTGGATTTGGTAAGAATTTATTCGAGTAATTATTTATTTTATCAACATTTCTAGGATATAGCAAGGATTTAGTACTAGAATAGTCATGACATAGCCTTGTTGCGGTTGCCATTGACCTTGGATTTGGTAAGTATTTATTATTTAAGGAATTAGAATTATTATTTTGGATATAGCAAGCAATGTCGGATTTTGGGATGCCGTGGCCCGACCGACACCAACGCAGGCCTCGATTTAGTTTAAAGAATCAGTATTAGTGTCAACAACGTCTTCTACTTGATCCACGAAATTGGTTCGATTTTGAGTTTGATTGCTCTGTAAATTACCGAACCTTTTATTATTGTATTCCTGTTTACGGTAGTTTTCAATGACGTGACCAGGAAACTTGCAGTATCGGCAATAAAGTGGGTAAGCTCGCGGCTTGTTTTGGAAAGCGTTATTAGGTCTAAACTCCTGTGACTTACTTTCAGGTTTTGGAAATGACCTTCGTCGTGAAGGTCCTGAGTCGGCGTTAGGGTGTGATTTTCTGTTGACAAATTGCAGAATTTTTTCCTCTGAAACGGCTGCGTTAATCGCCTCATTCAGTGTTTTCGGGGATCGAACCCGAACATTGTTTGATATTCTTGGGTGTAGATCAAGGACAAAGGTGTGAAGGGCTACTTCCTCCATTGCACTAGTTTTGCCAGGAAGCTCTGATTCCTTGGAATTGCTTAGATTAATTTCAGTTAACAACTGGGATAAACATGTCGCTAAACGCAGGGAATATTGTGTAACCGTTTCTGTATTCATTTGCCGACACTCTTGAAGGTCAGTTAGTAAATGTGAATAGCATTTTCGCTCGCCAAATTGAGTATTTAAAAAGTCTTTAAGTTGATCCCAATTATTAAAATCTTTAATGGAACATGCAGTTTCCGCTCGTCCTTGGAGTTGGCATAAAATATACCTGAACAATATGGGTTTTTAATTCGTAGAAACAAGGTTGTATGCATTTGAACAGTTAGTTACAAAAGGTGTGAGTTTGTCCCTGGAACCGTCATAAGGTTTTATGAACTTAATTAAAACATTTAAATCAACAGAGTCAGATTGCACTGCAATAGGCTTCTTGAGTTCTTCCTGTGACATTGTAGTTTAATAATCAAAACAGGCTAAATAAAATCAAGGTTATAAGTATTGGCAGTATTCGTTACAATAGAATGGTAAGTAACAAAGAATAGTCAGACACGAATTCTACAAACTTAAGCGAGCCTTATCGCTTTGTTATGACTGCGAGTGGACGACGCTATTCTTATCTCGAATAAGTCGTCTAAATTACATCCGACGAATGAGTCGAAATTATAGTATCGGATATTAAGTTAGTTAGTCTAGTTTATTATAAAACGTATGTTTTGGATCACTGTAACACTGGAAATTGCACTGCACTGAATATGGTTTGCACTGGTAAGTATAAATGGTGAACAGTTACTCACATTGAAGTCAGGAACACACCCAGCAGGAACATATTATACAGCATCTTCTAGCAGTAATTCTCTCGTCTAGCAGGACGAGATATATAGGATAGCACTCTGGATACGAAGTTGGTTTGTATGTAGGAAGAACGCGAGTCACGTTCCGCGGTATAGTACTATTGTTTCCTTACTCGACTTTAACTCTCACAATCAACTCGAATACACTTTACGAGTATGGCGCGGTTTTGATTTGGAAATGGTAAGTATGGATTTAGAATTATTATCACTTTTCTCATTGCACTGGGATGTAGCTTGTTTAACGGGACGGTTTTATGCACTCGGAGGATACCTGGGATTTCGTTATCCCTTTACGCTGCCACCAATGTTACAATGCGACTTGAGAAAGCGTTTTTAAAAAACAGTTTTAGATTTGAAGATGATTTATTTTGTCCTTGACAATTTAATACAATAATTACAATGGTGAGAATGATCTGGGACTACCGCGCACCGTGGAGGATAGGAACGGACTGATGAGGATTATGGTAGCGTCTATTACGATAACTAACAGGCATGCCGAGTAAGAGATTTAACTGTTAGGGATAGCAGGTTCAGTGGTTAGAGTGGCGTGTAACAGTACGAACTCGTGGCCACAACGAAGATCGTTTCCACGAAACATTCACCTCGTCAGTCCTCGATCTCCGCGTCACCACGGGAAACGTTTGTCGGAAATCGCCACTCAACAGAACTTTGACACCATCCATCAAATGTTCGTTCCTGCGGATGTCCTGCAGGGTTCTATCCACGGCCTCAACTGCCTTCCTATTGCCCATCATATACTCATACCATACGATCAGAGAACAATCCTTGAGCACGTGTCCTTTATCACTGTTACGTGACACACCACAAACAGGCGTTTCGGCGCTCTCTAAATCGATGGGAATTTTAAACATGGCATGTGCTATCTTGCCACCGATGGCAGTGTGGCAGCGATTCCCGGCAATTTTGCCGTGCTTCCTGCTGTCGGTCTCCAACGACCGTGAAAGGGTATGCTGAGAGCGATCTCTTCTTAATCGGGTCTCCTGCTCTTCATGATCTTCGATCGACCGAGAAAGAGAAGTGCGACTCCGCTGCGAACTCAACCTCGTCTCTCACTGCCTGTATGTTTCTGACGCGCGAGACTCAGCGTGGCGCTCCCGGTCGCTTTCCGGTCGAGCTTTTCGCGCTTCGAAACTCTCACAATATCGAGCGGCATCTGTGCGAGAGCGCTGGGAACTCAACCTCGTCTCTTACTGCGTATACATCTCTGACGCGCGAGACTCAGCGTGGCGCTCCCGGTCACTTTCCAGTCGAGCTTATCGCGCTTCAGCACTCTCGCACGATCGAGTGGCATCAGTGCGGCTGCTGCAAACTCAGTCTTGTCTCTCGTTGCGTGGTTGGTCGTTGCGCATTTCGAATGATTATATACTTTCCAGAGACCGCAACGATGCATTTTGAGTGCGCATAGTATCTAATCGGGACTGGCGCGACGTACTACTTTCTCCACGTCGAGTTTCCGCATTGTGTTCTCGAAGAGTAGCCAACCTTGCCTCACACTCAACGGTGGTTTCAAGAAATCGAGCTAATCTTATCCTTTGAGAATCATTTGCGGATTGGGATAGATTAGACCGTTTTCTAGGCATTTTGATTATTTAAATTTTGAAATATAACAGAAAATAATTTACACACTGAGAATTTACACACAGATAATGATAGCTTAGCAGTAGTCCGATTGAGGTTTATTTAATTAATATTTATTATTTCAGGAAAATGTTTTCTTGTTTACCTTTAAGTAGGTACTGACGTGGTTTAGTCATATCATAAATTGTGAAGTGACTTATCACAGACGGCTTAGTAAATAATCGAAATAGATCATAATATATTTACTGATTTGTACATTATTTACTTGTATTATGATTCGTTTATTATTATTTTAGCAAGACAGTAAAAAATCAACAACATTTTCATATAAGATCAGTATTTATTTGGTTCAAATTATAAAATCCATATTTCGGTCACCTGAAAAAAATGTATCTATAAAAAGATATTTGAAATTTTTGGAGAAAGTATATTTTACTTTAAATGTTAAGTCTTAGTTTAAGTATTGCTTAGGTAGCGATTGCTTTCGAAATTATGTAAATATTTTGAAATAGCTCACTTGTTGACTACATAGTCCATGCATACAGTTTTTGCACACAAAAGTTTTTGAACAAAATTAACGATACAATTTTTGAGAATAAAATGCACAACTCCATCTATGACTTTGGAAAACAACTATTAACCTCGCCAACATGACCAAATTTAAATTATTTATATCCAAAAAGGGCTTACACATGTAATTCGACTTGATGTTTTTGGAATCTCATAGATGGCGCTGCTTTAAAATTGTCTTGATACTACTTATTTTCATTTAATTATGTTTATCGGCCTAAGTTACTTATACATACAATCATACATAGACTCACGCCTGTTTCCCGGAGGGGTAGGCAGAGACTACGGAACGCTATTTGCAACGATCCTGACATATCTCTCTTGCTTCATTCACTCCCATCAGATTCCTCATGCATGCTCTTCTGTTCAGGGTACTTCTAACCTGCCCTGTTTTTAGGATGTCTCCAATCTGGTCAGAGAACGTCCGCCTAGGTCTTCCCCTTCGTCCTGTCCCATCCACACTTGCCTTATATATCTGCTTGGTCAGTCTTTTGTCATCCATCCTCTCCACGTGCCCAAACCAGCTTAGCATACCTTTCTCGATGCTTGTCACTACATCTTCTTTTACCCCACAACACTCTCTTATCACACAGTTCTTTACTCTGTCAGTCAAAGACACACCACACATACTTCTCAGTCCTCTCATTTCTACAGCATTTATTCTACTTTCATGACTTCTGCCATACCCAACTTTCATTACCATACATAAGTGTAGGTACCAACACCCCTCTATGCACAGCCAAGCGTGCCTTTTTGGATACATTATGACTGTTCAGAAAAGCCTTCAAAGCTCCATTCACCCTATTACCTGCATTAACTCTTCTTTCAATATCTACTTCATTCTTACCATTCCTAGTAAACAACGTACCTAAATACACAAAATCATTCACTTGTTCCACTCGTTGTCCATCGATCATAACATTACAAGCCGTAACACATTCCTCCTTTTCAAAAACCATAACTTTCGTCTTGCTCACATTCACTTTCATTACTTTTCTCCCTAAAGCACCATGCATGATTGTTACCATCTCCTGCAACTCCTCCGCTGAAGACGCAAGTATTACCTGATCATCAGCATAAAGGAGGCATTTGACGAGTAGCCCATTCATTCTTAATCCACAGTCACTATCTTTCAAATCTTGCAAACAACTGTCTATGAAGAGGTTGAACAGCCACGGCGACGCTACACATCCCTGTCTAACACCTGTCTCGATGGTAATCCAGTCAGTGTACGACCCGTTTATCCTCACACAAGCTCTGGAATCTTCACAAAAGGGATTTCAGAGCTCGAATGGGGCTGCTGTTCACCCCATACATCGACAGTACCGACCACATTTCATTCCTCACCACTTTATCGTAAGCCTTTTCCAAATCCACGAATGCGCAATAGACCTTTTGACCTTTGGCCAAGAATTTCTCGGCTATGCATCGCAAGGAAAATACTTGATCCGTGTACCCCATACCCTTTCGGAATCCCGCTTGTACATCCCATATTTTCTTGTCGGTTACTTCCATAACTCTTTCAATCAGTACCTTAGCATACAATTTTCCAACAATGCTGAGAAGGCTAATGCCTCTATAGTTCTTGCAGTCTTGTTACGAGCCTTTTCCTTTATAAAGAGGCACAACTACAGCTGTAGCCCAGTCGTCACGTACTCGGCCGGTGCTCCAACACATGTTAAACAAGCGCTGCAGCTGACTAACTATGATGACCTGTCCAGCCAGTTACTTATATTGCGTGATTTTTATAGTGAGAAGCTAGCTTATAGCATGGTTAACATAATAACAACATTCAAATATGCATCGTTAGATTACACGTTGTGTTAGAATGCGTTGAAGAAATAAAGGTTCACTGCTCGTACCCCGTAGGTGATAGCGTGATAATATGTAGCCTATATGTTGACCCGACTTTTTACTAATATTCGTGCTAAATTTGAAGTAAATCCATGCAGCAGTTTTTGAGTTTATCCTGGATATACAGACAAACTGACAAAAATTCTAAAAACTATATTTTTGGCTTCGGTATCGCATGTAGATCACACTCCAAGTATTCTTTAAAAAAAAATTCAATGTACAGTTTTGACTTTCCTACCATTGTATTATATGTATAGATTTTATTATATTTATTGATTAGATTTGATTTTATTATATGTATAGATTTATTATATTATTATTTTAGATATGTATAATCTTAATATATAAAATCCTTGCGTGACTGACTGACTGACAGACACGCTACAGCCGAAACTATTGGGCGTAGGAAGTTGAAATTTGGCATGTATGTTCCTTGGGGACCGTAGGGGTGCACTAAGAAGGGATGTCCCGAAATTTCCACGGGATCGGGCAAAACGGGTAAATTTAAAAAAAAATGCAGGCGTTGCTGCTGGCGTCCTCTAGTTTAAATATAATTATTATATATTTTATATAATTATTTTTATATTCTTGAAGTATCTAATGTACCTATTTATTATAAACTATGTATATGTATATGCGCAGGATGCGTCCAACGGTGCGGGTGCGGGGGACAGTTCTGTGTGTCCCTCGCAGTCGGGTGCGGTCGCGGGAGGAGAGGCGTGTCGGTGTTGCGTTGCCGCGCGCCCTATCTCCCGCGACCAAATGGGGGCGCACCATTCGATGCGTCGCGGTGGGGCCACAGAGGAAGACGAGATGCGGTGTTGCGTTGCCGTCCTCCCTATCCTCTGCGGCCGCTGGGTGTTTTGGCGGTGGAGCCCAACACCTTAATCCGCCACCAAGGGGGTTTTGTTCGGGGACCGCCTATCCATCTGGCGGGCCAATGCTCGTCGGAGGGTGGCGACGAATGCTTTGGCGATGCCCTACCCTCCAAAAAAAAAAAGGTTTCAGATGCCATGGCCATGGGGTCGCGAGAAAGTATGTTAACCGCGAATCGCGTGACCCCGCTAACACACGGGACCCGTAGGGACACCGCGGTGGGTTTTAGTGGGTATGCCCCGAACGCCTTTAGGGGAGAGCCTCCATATACCTCCTCCGCCAGTCCCAAGCCCAGCCGTTCTAATGGCTGGGTTGGCGGAGTTGAGATGACTCATAAGGAGAGTTTCCCACCGTAGTGAACAAAAAAAAAAAAAGTTTCAGATGCCATAGCCTTATTTTCATTTAGGAACGTATTATTTACCTTAAAGTTTATCACTAGCCATTGCTAGTGATAAACTTTAAGGTCTAATTAAGTGTCTATTTAAGTGTTTAATGCCATTGCATTAAACACTTAAATAGACTATTCAATTGGCGAGCAATCAAGACATACACCTTCCTGATGTTTACTACAAATGTCTCATACATTTGCTGCATCGCTTGCGTGTGCTGCAGAATAAATACCGACTAACTCCTCCCTGAATAGGCATATTTTGTTGCTGGGGATGTTCATTTAATCCTGGAGTAGCCTGCCTTTCAGTTTGATTACTATTGGTACCTATGTTTTGGGACATACGACGCCCAATTGGGACACGATCTTGCTAGATAGAAACTCACTTTTTAGAAATATCGACGTCAGATCACTTTTATTTGTAGATTATTCAATTTTTATATTATTATAAGACTGTTTATACCTGCCATGTTACTGACCGACCATTAAAACGCCATAATAATACAAAAAAAATACAATATTTACCACTTGTGCACTAGGAACTTATTTTCTTTCAACGCACGCGCGGCGCACAGGTGTAGCCTACCAAGTTCTGGGACGATTTTTGCGCACGTCCTTATGCCGATGTAACATGCATTCTACTAGTAGGAGCGGGGAGAACCAATCGAGGAATACACAAGACGATTGCGCCGTGGTAGTTCTGCCAATATATGACAATATTACACCCTGGGTTACATATGTAGCCCATGCGTGTACTTTAGTGTTAATCGTGTAATTACGGCTCTCGGGCCAATAGAAAGTTAGGAAAAACTTTTCTTTAATTATTATAATACCGTACAGTTGTTTGTAATAGGCCTTACTTCACGGAACTTTAATGTATAATAATAATGGGAAGAAAGAGGAACCCACCTTACATTGTCGGATTGACGACCCCAACTATTGCAATACAAAAAGAATGACAATATCCAACTCTTTTGATGAAGTGGTAACTGTAAATGGTATGGGTTCCAGGAAGATACCTGATTAGCAGTATCCCGCTGTATGCGCCGAATATGCTTCATATAGAAGTCGAGAAAGTTTGAAAATGCTCATATTATTATTTGCTGAAATGCAATAGATAGTGAAAATTATTCCTGCCTAGTTTGTGCATAACATGAGTGCCACTTTGGCAGATAGCTCATAAAGTGAATGCCAACATTCTATTGCTGCGCTAACACTTCTTACCTCTGACTGTTCAAAGCAAGACAGGTTATACAAGGAGCAGAATTAGACGTATGATGAGGGTGTGATTGCCCGTCAGTTTCAATTACATAGAGAACTAGCTGACCTAGCGAACTCCGTATCGCTTTTTAAGAGTTTTTATTTAATTCCCTTTACCAAACCCCTTTTCCAAAGTTACCTTTTGACTTAGAGCTTAATCTCTTATCATTTCAGAGTCTATAAATGATGAACAATCAAACATAGATTTTTATATAATATTGAATTCCCCATTCCTTAAAATATCGGTGACGATACCCATATCGACTTTAAAAAAAATCCCGTCCGCCATCTTTGATTTCCTATCCGCCATCTTTGATCACGAAATAGATGTTGTATTTGGATTCACCATCCCTTAAATCATCAGAGACGATACCCATATTGAGTTTTTAAATTTTTCCCATCCGCCATCTTTGATTTCCCATCCGCCATCTTGGATCACGAAACAGATGTTGTATTTGGATTCCCCATCCCTTTTAACATCGCAGACGATACCAATATTGATGTTTTTTAATTTTCCCATCCATCATCTTTGATTTCCTATCCGCCATCTTTGATCACGAAATAGATGTTGTATTTCGATTCCCCACCCCTTAAAATATCGACGGCGATACCCATATTGATTTCTTAAATTTTCCCATCCGCCATCTTTGATTTCCCGTCCGCCATCTTGGATCACTAAATCAATTTCATATTATTAATTAGCGTCCCGAAAATCTCGAAAACAATACCCATATAGATTGTATCCTATTCGTTTAGCCTTTTTTTGCCTTTGACCCAACCCTCCCCCTTCTCGTTTGACCATTTCATTATTTTTGTCTGGCCCCTAAAAGTTGTGGCGTAATTTTATATAGCCTATAGCCTTTCGGGATAATTGGGCTATCATAGGCAATAACAATTTTTAAAATCCGACTGCTAGTTCCTGAGATTAGCTGACATTATCTTTTAGCCTTTTTAGCCTTTTGCCCGGCCCCAAAGGGTCGAAGCGTTATGTTATATAGCCTATAGCCTTTCGGAATAACTGGGCTATGGTATACAAAAAGAATTTTCCAGATCCGACCGGTAGTTCCTGAGATTAGCGCGTTCAAACAAACAAACTCTTCGGCTTTATTATATTAGTATAGATAGATAGATGTAAAAGCAAAATATGTTTATTGTGGGCTATCCTTGGAAGATAGACAATACATATACCATTGCGGATTTTTTTGTAGATATATTAAAGAAGTACAATCCCACCATACATTGTTTTGTTATAACTCTAAAGGTTTTGGCAGCGTTTTCGAGGAAAGCTCCCGATCCGCTAAATTTTTGCCGGCGCGGCGCGTTGAACTAATATCGTCGTAATATCGTCAGTTTGCACAAAACCTAAATTTATTATACACTAAAACCTTCCTCAGGGATCACTCTCGATGTTGTTGAAAACCGTATAAAAAATTGTCCAGTACTTTTCGAGTTTTAAGCGAACAGACAGACAGACACCGCGGCGGGGGACTTTGTTTTATGATATGTATAGATGAGAAAACTTTCCCTCGAATATGTACAGCTTGATTCACAGTTATGCAAACCTAGCTTCAAGAACAATAAAGCAGTCCTTCTTATAATAAGTTTCTAGTGTTTATGATGATCATTTATGTCTGGCTAAATAAACTGTCCTGTGTTGCGCACTACATATAAAATATGCTTTTCTTACATCTCAATTCTCACATTACTCTGCACAATTATTAGAAAGAAATATTTGATTGAGGCAAGGGGTAGGACTCCCGCAAGGTGGACCGACGAACTGGTTATGTTCGCGGGAAGCGGTTGGATGCGGGCGGCTCAAGATCGGTCTGTGTGGAGAACCTTGGGGGAGGCCTGTGTCCAGCAGTGGACGCTAGGCTGACATGATGGAGATGATGATGATTATTTGATTGAGAACAATGACTACATTTTGAATATATGCGAAATGAATCTAAAAATTAACATGAAAAATGCAAACGTCATAGACAAGGTTTTTATATCGTAGAATATTTTATTCAAATTTATTTAACGGCCTTACCACGGCCGCTGCAAGTCAGCCGAAACGTTGGAACAACATAGGTATTTATAACTTAAACCAGTTTCATTTATGTGATTAAGAGCACTACACAACAAACTAGCCCTCCCTACAATCTGTGAAATTAAATTGCGTCCCCAAATGTAACTTTTCAATGTAGTCAAAATTTTGTTATAATAAAATAATCATTTAAATATAGTTCACCAAGGTTTTCATTTACTTTTATTTTTAAAAGCAAGTAAGTAGGAAAGAAAAATAAGAACAACGCTGACGAACTTTCACAAAAGATGATTAAAAAAGAAAATTGTACAACTGTTTCTAACTTTATTACTTACAAATAATAACAACAGTCTAAATAACAAGAAGTTTTCTGGAATTTTTTTAACTTGGAAACTTTTAAAGATGGCAAGATACTGGTTGCTATGAAGTAAGTTTAGATAAAATGATTTGAGGCAAATGACAAATTACATCAACATTTTCACACTTCATTTATTAAATATTGCGCCTTTTTACTAAATTTAAATATTTGTTACTTTTTATCGTATTTATTTTGAATCGTTGTTCATATTATTATGTATAAGACTAAACTTATTTTTTAAGAAATATACTACCCTTGCGCGATAAGTTGAGACGAGAGTGTTGATGTCACAGACACGGCAGTCGTATAGTGCACAAAGAAACGAGCCTGGATTTTTGTCATGTTCTCGGTGTTTCTATGTATGATACGTAAAATACATAAATAAACATAGAAACTTGTAAATACATATTTACAAAAAACGTGTGCTATATGTACTACTCTGTCAAGAAATTTAAACTTTCGTGGTCATTTAAACTTGACGCGCGCCATGTTCACGGATGTACATCCGTGAACATGGCGCTTGCCACAGTGCCGAAATATCGGTTACTCCAAACAAAGGTACGTGGTATATATCCCGAAAAACAATTTAAATTAAGTCTGTTTTATTATTCATCCAAATTTATTTTATCACCTTCAAAGTATGCTCCTTCAAAAACGATACACTTACGCCAACGAATAATCCAATCATCAAAACATTTTTAAACGCTGTTTCCGGAATTGAGTTCAGTTCTTGCGGCGAATTCTCCTTTATGCCTTCTACCGATTGAAAACGGGTGCCATGAAGTAGTAATTGGAGTTTAGGAAAAAGAAAGAAGTCGGCTGGAGCCATATCTGGTGAATATGGTGGTTGCTTGATGGTATTTGTTCAGTATTTGGTCAAAAATTCGTTCACAATGATGGCCTTGTGCGAAGGCGCATTATTGTGGGGCAAAATCCAAGAGCTTTCTTTCCATAAATTTGGCCTTTTTCGTCAAATTTGCTCTCTTTTAAACACCGCATAATGCTCAAACAATATTCTTTATTTACCGTTTGACCTTCTGGTAAGAATACCGAATGCACAACACCGCGATTGTCAAAGAAAACACTCAAAATGACTTTGACTTTAGAACGAGTTTGGCGTGGTTTTTCGGTTTCGGTATAGTTGGAAGGCGCCACTTCGAAGCTTGTTGACTAGTTTGCACGTCAAACTCGTAAATCCACTTCTCGCCACCAGTAACAATGCGCGTCATGAATGTTGGGTCGGAACTGACTAGAGCATGTCCTCAGTGACTCTCATGCGATTGAGTTTTTGGAGAAAGTTCAGGTATTTTGGGCCTACCGAGCGGCAACCGCTTGGTAGGCCCAAAATACCTGAACCAAGCCCAAATGTTTCATACCCAAATGACTAGTTAAAATGATATGGATCGACTCGTGAGATAAGGAAAGTTCGGCGGCTATCTCTCTCAAAGTTGAATAGGGTTTCCTTCACTTTTGCGATGTTAACTTCAGTTGCAGACGTTGATGGCCTACCAGAGCGGGGCAAATCATCCATCACATCTCAACCGCTTTTGAACGCTTTGTACCACTCATAAGTACGAGATTTTGATAAAGTCGATTCACCGTAAGCCTTCTGTAACATTTTGATTGACTCCGAACATGAAATTCCATTGGTGATGCAAAATTTAAGACAAACTCTTTGTTCGATGTTTTGGTCCATTATGAAATTCGATATGATATAACTAAAAACATCACTGTATTTTATGTAAAAAGCAAATGCAACTCAAACTACGCCAAAATGGAAAGCAGTTGTGCCAATCTAACAACAACAAAAAAAAATTAATTTGGAAACATAAACAAATAATCCATTCCCGGTACTTTTTTGACTGAATGTATGATTGAAAATTTTCTAGTATCTGTTCTGCTTACTTAGGGTCTAGAAGGTGTAGTGTGTATGCGTAAAAAATGTTGCATTATATGTATGTATCGGCTTGACAGTATCAATACAATACATTATTAAGATTGACTGTCAAAGACTACAATCACAGACTTCGCCGCACAATACAAATAAAGAAAACTTTTATGATATTACTGGAACGGCTATTAAATACTCGTCTTGGTTATAATACTCTATAACAGATGTTAACATTATAGACTTTTACTTAATAAAAATGTAATTATCTTGCCCTTGCGCAGCTTTGCTTTTATACTTCTTGTTATCTAATTATTTACAAAGGAGTAAATCTCTGTTATCCATATACCATCCTCACACAGTCGACAAATTGTCATGCCTCTACTTTCATATTCACACTGTCTATCCGTCTTTTCTGTGGAAACACTCTTGCTATTCGTCCCTCTCCTTTCGACTTCATTTAAGAATGCATAGTTGGTTGACACTGCGCAAGTATTGTGGTTTCGATACCCACATGAGACAACACTTGTGCGATCCATGAATTGTTGTTTCGAGGGTGACCCCTGGTCAAATTTTACCAATCACATGTTCCCAAGGGGCCCCGACTGTGAGTCGTAAAATTTAAATCGTTATATATCCTAAACTATAATTTAAAATGAAAAATGATAAAAGAAACCTAAAGATGATTTTAAAATACCTATTCAACGACACCCCACATGACATAGTTCATCGTCATTTTTTTTTTCATTTTGACAATATGGCGTCTGATTGTAGCTGTGGTGATTTTTGATTACTGTCATGTCTTTAGTGACATTTGCAAGGTTAAGACGAATCGATTGACGTAAGAATCATCAAAATCGGCCTACGCATTTGGTCTCTAGAACGCCACATAGAAACAAACATACATACATACATAGACTGATAAACACATTACCCTCCTTTGCGTCGCGCAGTCGGGTAAAAAAATCACTTGTTTACCTCCATACAAATAATCTTTTCGCATAACATGTCCATACAAAGCTAACCGATATTTTCTCTCACTTTTAGTCTATGGGCACCACTTTTAGACTATCTCATATAATATATATTCCTCAAATATACGTACTATCTTACAAATTCATTCCTTCTAATTCTGTCCATTCTCGTCACTCCACACATCCATCGCAACATTCTCATCTTTGCTGCAATGTACCAATAATAACCCTTCAGTCTTTGCATCGGTTTCATACATTAATTTCCTACAACACATCCTATATTTTTTTTATATCTACCTATTCCTCCTCCTTTATAACAATATCATTCTCAAGGCAAGGCAGGCGGATAGTAAATCACATGCCACAACCCTATTGAAGTATGACCATTTGCAAGAAAGTACTATAAGTATAAACAAAGTTTTAAATTAAGAGAAACACTGAAAAGTCAGAAAACTTACCAATACGATCTGACATTGATACATAAAACTGATAGATGGCAAATGTATTACTTCACTCGCATTTATAAATAGCTCAATTAGCTCAATACCATGTGCTTAATAGTTTTTCAACTATAATAATACACAGTCAAAATTTGCCGCGTATGGCGCGGCGCGTTCTGAATTCAAACTTTATTCTTCTTTTTTTTTTTTTTTTTTTCTTTTCGTGTGAGTGTGTGGCCAACTCTGGTGTCGGAGTTTTCAGACCACCCGTAGGCCTCCGACATGGCCTAACGATCCTTATCCTTTGACAAGAACCGGAACCGACAGCTTTACGGCCAGCCTCTGAAACATCTGGGCCTATCGGTAGGCCCAAATGTTTCATACCCAAATGAGTACTTTTTTGACAGAATGTATGATTGAAAATTTTCTAGTATCTGTTCTGCTTACTTAGGGTCTAGAAGGTGTAGTGTGTATGCGTAAAAAAATGTTGCATTATATGTATGTATCGGCTTGACAGTATCAATCTTTATTCGATAAGTAGATACTCATAAAATATAATTGCAACTAGAATCTATTTTTATGATATTCCGCTTACAACGGCTTTGACAAATACCGCCTACGTCTATTACGATTTTATTACATTTTGTACAAAGACATCAGTTTACCTCGTAAATAAAAACAATTATTGGTCTCATAGGTCTTTATAGAAAATTCTTAAGAAAACTTGAGTATCAAAGGTCGTAATAATGCTTTACATTATTGGCAGAAAATATGTTTCCGGCCGCCAGAAAAGGCTCTTTTATGTATCCGATACTGGACATCGTCCGATATGTCTATATGAGATTATTTCTTAAAATTTTAGATTGCAAAGGTTATGCAAAATGCTAATATTAAGTTGTACGGAGCTAACTGAGATTGTTGAGTGGACGTTTGCAGTCACTTCTTAAAGCAGAAACCTCAGTTTTCCATGAGGTTGAGGTTCAAGATCTTTATAAAGAGTTTGATGCCTTGCTTAGCGAGAGAGCTATTATCTATATATTAATACGTGAAGCGAAATTTTATGATCCCTTTTTACGAGAAATGCGCGAACTGAGGATTATGAAATTTGGCACACATATTTCTTACATGTAGAAGGTGTGCAGAATGCATAAAATATTTTTAATGAAGAATAAAAATATTTTTATTTAATATGCATTAGATATATATGATTTTAATTAAAATAAACGATACCACTACTACCTTAGATTTCGCACACACACATGCATAACATTGTATACGCATACTTTATCACTTTTTAGTTTACGGTTATAGACCCACAGACTTTCAATTCAAACTGAAAAGAGGTTAATAATACATGTATATACCTTTTTGTTCAAGGTTTGTCCTATTCTGCTTAAGAGATTTTTTTTGCAATATTTTTATCTTGGCATTTTTTGTTTATACGTTAAATATACATACATGTACTATGAATGATCCATTAATTTTATTTTTTATCTTTTATTAATCCGTGAAGCAAAAATTGTTATCCCTTTTTACCACAATAATATTAATACAGACCCATAGACTGGCAAACTGAAAAAAAAATAGTTTAATTATAAAATGTATATACTTTTTTTATGAAATCATTTTAGAGTACTAAATTCATTTTAGAATAAAACAATTTTAAGTTCTTAAAACTACAATTATATTAAATATTAATATAAAGAACAAATAAAAAGGAGAATACAAAAAAAGGAAAACAATACTTTTTTGTTCAAGGTTTGTTCTATTCTGCCTAATAGATTTTGTATTTATTACAATATAATTTATCATGGCGTGTAAATTAAAATAAATTTATAAAATATTCATGTATTAAGTGTATGGTATTTTTTAATTATTATTATAAGCTTCTGACAAAGTGTAAAATAACAAAACTATATCTGTTTATTGATATCCATAGGCAAAAACATAATTGCAGTTGTCATAAAGTTTGAGCGTTTTACATCTGAGCGCTACCGTGCTTCGGAGGGCACGTAAAGCTGTCGGTTCCGGTTCTTGTCGTCTCGGGGCCCCTTGGGAACATGTGATTGGTAAAATTTGAATGGGCCCCGACTGTGAGTCGTTCTGTTCTGCATTAGAATTCTAAACTACTGGCCTTGTTTCTTTCTTTTTAGTTTTAATTTAAGTTATTTTTTTTAATTATTTTTTACGCAGTCGGGTTTTTTGTTTTTCTTTAAATATTTTTTTTTTATTTTAATACTTTTAAAGACAACTTTCGCTCTAATAATAAATCCTGTGTCGCAGGGGTCACCCTCGAAACAACAATTCATGGATCGCACAAGTGTTGTCTCATGTGGGTATCGAAACCACAATACTTGCGCAGTGTCAACCAACTATGCATTCTTAAATGAAGTCGAAAGGAGAGGGACGAATAGCAAGAGTGTTTCCACAGAAAAGACGGATAGACAGTGTGAATATGAAAGTAGAGGCACGACAATTTGTCGACTGTGTGAGGATGGTATATGGATAACAGAGATTTACTCCTTTGTAAATAATTAGATAACAAGAAGTATAAAAGCAAAGCTGCGCAAGGGCAAGATAATTACATTTTTATTAAGTAAAAGTCTATAATGTTAACATCTGTTATAGAGTATTATAACCAAGACGAGTATTTAATAGCCGTTCCAGTAATATCATAAAAGTTTTCTTTATTTGTATTGTGCGGCGAAGTCTGTGATTGTAGTCTTTGACAGTCAATCTTAATAATGTAGAAACTTAAAATTTTAATAAATTATGGTCGAATTTCGACCACTGGGCGACCTCTAGTAATAAATAATCTATGACCCAACATTTGCGTTGTCATTCAATTCAGCTATTCAGGGCATGCTCTCATTGAGCTTCTGAAGTTATAGTGTATTTTCATTTGTACAAGATGATGTTTCTATATATTATTAGCGTTGACAATTTTTTTGCCTAGTGTCATATATATGATAATCGTGTAAACAAAATCAAGTGTTCCCAAAATTTCTCCCTCGAGCAGATTGAACGATTGACTTATCTAGTAAGTGTCAAAGCTCGGAGACTGCAATGCTATCAGACTCTACGTATTGTCAGGGAACGATGAAACCATGGTACTTTTATAGTACTTACCTCTTTTTTGTGCCATTATTACATTTGTTATTGTTTGAATTGTAACAAGTTGTAACTTTGTAAGACGAGATAAGAAGAATACTAGATAGATCGGTCGAATCGTCTGCTATAAAAACGTTGGCATTTTAATAAGTTTTCTGGGCAGCGGGTATGCGTTGAATCCATGCCAGAATGTATTAGCTATGATATGTAATAATAAATTGTAGCGAAGCAAAGCCCTTTTATCAAACTTTACGAACAGAGCTGCCAGTTTTACCACTCGGCTTAAGGCGCTGTCCTAAGCGACTGTTTTGGTAAATGAGGGGTGAAGCAGGGGAGGTGAAGGGAGCTTAGCTCCGTCTACTGCGGGGCGCCCCCCTTCATTCTCGTCGTGTGCGGCCGTATTCTGGCGACATGCGTATTCCAATATTTCAAAATCGCAAGCAAAACGTTTTGGCATATTGCATTGAGATACTGATAATAAAATTTATATTACATACATCAATCTGTTTGTACAATATAGGCATAGCGCAATTTTTGTTCTCAGTGCAGCCATGAGCAAAACTGGTTTACATTAGACGTTATAGGTATTAATAGTTGACGAAAGTAGGTAAATACCTACGTGCCGTAAGATGATAAAAATAATTAAGTCAGTTCCATGTACGGAGAGGCCATCATTATATTTGTTTTGTTTTGTATAAAAATAGTGAAGCAGTTCATAGAATACCTACATCTAATTCCATTCCTGCCAGTTTTCAAATCTGTTTTGCAATAAATTGGCTGTGACATGCGGGCGGAGAGACAGACAGACATTGCGAATCTATAAGGGTTCCGTTTCTACAATTTTTGGCTACGGTACCCTAAAAAACACAATACTGCCCTACTAAGCGCAAAAGCCGTATCTCAACTAAAGCGAGTTACGAGATAATTGAAGTTTAGTAAAAGTTGATTTCTTTTATTTATTTATAGATGTTTATTGTTATTTTAGGTATAATTATTACGGTAAAGGTTTCGAAATACGTCGCCGTTTTTAGGGGTTGTGAGTGATTGGAGAGGGAGGAGGGGAGGTCTTGAAACCCCCCTCACCATTTTCACTTGCCGGAAATACTTGGTTTCCTCTGAAAAAAAAATCTCCATACATCGGTGTGTATGGCACTGCCAACTTCAACATTCATCACACTAGTTTTATAAACTAAGGTTGACGGAGCCCTGCGAAGGGCTCCTATTTTGGGATTAAGCGTCAAAAGAGAACCTAACATAACCTATTTAGTTACTTATTACAGTCGCACCTAACCCTAGGCACTCGAAAGCAATGACGCACAAATTAGACATTAGCTGTCAATATGATCATTCCAAGATGGCAGTTTTGCGTTTCGATTCACGTTTTTCACATAAAACCTAAAAATGACATTTGTAAAACTGTGCTAAAGTATAAAAACTACGTTCCGTTTTGCATAATTGCCGAAGTATTTATGAAATTTTGGAAATTGTTTAAAAATATTTAGACGCAACTCCGGCAGCCAAAATTACTTTTAGGGGATTAAAACGAACTCCCTTAAGCCCCCTACACTACCAATACCCTCAAATTCAGGCGACTCGTTTCGAAACCCAACCCATTATTATTTTTCAAAATAGGTGAAACATTAAAAATATATGTGGATATACCTATTCATGAGATACTGCTATGTCGCTTAGAAAATTATAGAATTAGAATTTGAGTTACTGCTTTTTCGTTAGCTCTCCTCATACATGTTTGTATGGAAAAATATAAATAATTTTCTTTCGCTTCAAATATGTGTTGTTTCAAAGAAAATAAATATTAAAAGATATTTATTTATATTCATTTATCATTTATTAACGAAATACAGAGTTTACAACTCATCAAAAGTTAGCTGTCTGCTACAACCCGGCAGGTTTTCTTAATTCTCATCGAATGTGGCAGTGTGTGAGGTGATAAGGCATACTTATTGTTTGCTGTTGTTCACGAGGCACAGTTTCATTTACTTTCCTTTTACGGCTTGGTATTGTAGAAATTTCAAGCACTGATGAAACATTTTCCTCTCCGTGATCTCGCAATGCCATCCCTTGAGCTTTGCGAGAATCAACAATTTCAGGCAACTGCCAATTCATATAAAACGCCACAAGCTTTTCTTTTCCCAGAAAACATCATCTCTTTCTATAATTTCTATTTTTAGTGGTATACTTTCGCTACTCCACACAGCAAATAAACACTTTTGTTTGCGTGTAACGTGGCGTTGCCCCTGAATTTGGTATTAGTCAGTTCACTTTTTTATCATGTTTCCATATTTGTATTTTATTTGCTCTTATACTATTTTCCAGGCCATTCTTATAGGCAACTATAGAACATTAAAATTCCACAATCGTGTTTGGACCTATTGATCCATCTGGCGTGGCACTAATAAACGGATAATCCACAAGGCTCGATTGTTACATTTCCTTGCTTCGCCAGCTGTTGCAAAACCAGTTGTTCATTTTAGATTCCATGCGCAACTGATTTTACATTGCAAATATTTTATTTGTACAAAATATTTTTTACTAAGTTGGCTTTACTGCTGTTATCTCTTCTTTTTACCACTATACCAAAATTTCAATCTGTCAACATATTCTTACGCAATTCAAACCAGTCACTGCTATCCCTCTTGTAATTTTTGTTTATCACTACGGAATTTGAGTCAAATTTGTTAAAAAAATTGTTTGGCATTTCTTGGCTAGCTCGTGAACAGATCGTGTTAGGAATGACTACAGTCAAATGTGTGTAAGACGTTGCAAAACTGTTATCTTTAACTTCACTGTAATTACAATAAAGATAATTAGTTACGTACTTTATTATTTAAAAATACTATATCTTGTGTTATAGCAAACAGAGAAGTCACCTTCTTACTTATGAATGATTGATTTTAGAAATTAAAAAGATATTAGGTATACTGAGACATACCTAATAGTTTATGAATAAGCACAGCTTTACCCGATGTACCTAAATAGGTTTATGTTCAAAACACAATAATACAACATTCGTTACCGCTTGTGTGCGGATTGCGAGCGCCATATTAGCGCTGTTTATTGTTCGCCGTAGCGTGGCGGCATCTTAGCGCTCCAGGCGCTCTGACAAGCTAATGAATTTGCAATATAGGATATAGGTACATAAAATCGATTCGATTTTATGTTATTACTCTTTCAAAAATTGAAAACTGTGGCAGCTATGTATTGTGAGAATAATTTATATAATTATATTATGCATAATCGATCTATAACATAGTTAGTCATAAAATATGGCCATGGATGAATTTCTTTTTTATTACGACGCTTTCTTGTACAAATCTTTCGTAGAACTTCATTTCTCTAATTGTCCATATTTTATTCTTCTAATTATATATTTATAAGCACAGAAACAATAACACATTAAACCCAACAAGAGTATAAACTTAGGTCCTAATTATATGTGCCATAGTTACATTAAAAGCCTATTTGATTCAAAGTATTCAGTCTATAACATAAAACATGAAATTACGAACTCAAATCGGCGTATTATAATAACAAACAGGTTTACGTAAAATTTCGTGCAGCGGAGACGCAAGCGACATGACCTATCTCTCACAGGGCTCATAGCCAAATGATGAATGAGGTCTGGGCGGGGCGTAAACTAGCAACTGACACTCAGTACACCGCTTATGCTAATAAGGTTTAAATTGCTGAAGCGTTTGATATTGATGGGATCTACCGAGCGTCAAAATCATAGACGTTTGGCAGATTTTATTTAATTTTGCAAAATATACACGTATAATATAAAAATAAATAGGGTAATTCTTTAGTTCATTAGATTTCCTACAATATTATCAAATAAAATATGACAGCTTACGATCAAAATATTGCAAACAGTGAGACGAAAGATTATTTTCTGCCTCGATTTTGTGATTTTTTTACCGTGATTCTATTTTAGATACATGAAAAATTCTTTCAAAAGTCTTTTGTTCAGACTTTTGACTTTAAGCTCTATTTTTTGCTAGTTTGTAATATGTACCGTTATGGCTAGATGCGCGACGAAAAATTAGGTGTTTCACGGCTTCTGAGGTATAACAGCGCCTAAATATTGTTTGGTACTAGTACTTTCAAATGCGTAGTAAGTGTTCACATCTATAGCCATCAACAACAACAACAACGCATGAATTCCTGATCCAAAATAAAATGCTGCCTTGCTAGAATACTATTAGAATTTTACGGACATCGATAAAAAATGTCAAGCTTCTCGTGTCTTCTACAATATATTATGTACAACTAAATAAAAGATGTTTACCATGGCTAAACAAGAAACAAAAACAAGTGGTACCATCTGCTTATCATCGTCACGAGTTGTAAAACTTTTATTAAAGGACAGTTACTATAGTATGCGACTCAATTGATAGAGGCACAGTGAAGATACAGGGACATAAAATCATTTTATGTTGCCTATATCTCGAACTTGAATATTAGTAAGCAAGGCACAGCTGTCGCCATATTACATTGCATAGTATTGTATGTTAATTACGTAACAAAAGCTTTGCCCTGTCGGTAAAGTTCACAATAAAATGATCAAATATATACTAACTAAGCTGTTTCTGAGACTTTACTATTTTTCCGATAGCAGTTATAAAAAGTCATGGTATGAAACACAAGGAAGCTCTAAAATCAATGATTACAAGTCAATTAACCTATCATAAAACCTAGCAAAGCAATAGATATCTTAATATATAAAATCCTTGCGTTACTGACTGACTGACAGACACGCTACAGCCGAAACTATTGGGCGCAGGAAGCTGAAATTTGGCATGTATATTTCTTGGGGACCGTAGGGGTGCACTAAGAAGGGATTTCCCGAAATTCCCACGGGATCGGCCAAAACGGGTAAATTAAAAAAAATGCAGGCGTAGCTGCTGGCGTCCTCTAGTTTTTTAATAAAGCTTCAAAAAAATATGGACATATAACATTCTTACGTTACTGACTGACAGACAAGCAACAGCCAAATCTATCGGCCGCAAGAAGCTGAAATTTGGCAAATATGTTTCTTGGAAGAGGTCGAGAAGAAAAGTTCAAATTAAAAAGAAATATGCGGTTGAGAAATATGGTCATGTATTTAAGCTGTGGGCTTAAATTACTGATATCCAAGTATTTAAACATAATATGTAAGAGGATAATGGCCAAATAGTGACATTTAAATTGACAGTTAAACTGTCAAACGTGTAAATAAGGTTTAAGCTAGCTATATAAGTCGACAAGCTCGGCTAGTTCGTCCTATTCTCCTTCGACGACGGCTCAGATACGATATGGTTCTGACCATTTTACTGCCACTGTGTTTCAATATTCTGTGTTGCTTGTTCTTTTGTTTCATCATCTAGGAAACAATGTAAGATAGTGTTATCATAATCTTATTGATATTGTGGGTAGTTTGATCGTTTGTGAGATATTAAAGATTGTAATATAGGATAGAATAATATACTGTGGATCAAGTTGTACCAATGAGATTCATTATATACCTGTGGTAAATTGTGTTGATGCTAAATAATGCTTATTATGTTATGTTGTAAGACAGACCTTTCTAGTAATATAAAACTACCCACAACATTGATATTTGATATGAATTGGCTGTACCACTATTTGTGAATTATTACTGATTGAAAAGAATGGCCAAGAGTTTTATTGCCCGTTCTTTCTCTTCGTTCTATGCCTTTGCTTTGTGAACTGGGCTCTAAATGTAGAATTACGACGTAATTTAAAGATATATCCTTGTGCCAAACTGAATAAATGAATCCCATAAAAACAATACTTGTCAAAAATACCAAGTCTCGCGACCGTAAAAACTTGTGAGATCCATGTACTACCAAGTCGGTTAATTAAAAATCTTTAATGTTTTAAATAAATATATTGACTCAGCCATCGCATGGAAACACAATATATCTCATGAGTAATAAATACATAATATAAATTAGATTGTTTAATGCGTTTGACAAGTCAATAAATTTATTTAAAACATTAAAGATTTTTAATTAACTGACTTGGTAGTACATGGATCTCACAAGTTTTTACGGTCGCGAGACTTGGTATTTTTGACAAGTATTGTTTTTATGGGATCTCATTTCTTTTTGTAGATAGTGTTATTTTTGTCCTTTGATCCTTTCCGGTACCGTCTAATTCTTGTACACCAACAACGGTCATATAGAGAAAATCAATAAAAAATTATCATCTTACTGTTACACTTTGTCCATACTTGTTGAAACGGCTTCCCCAAATATTGCTAAAACAGCTTACTTCGGTTACGTTTATCCACTGTTAACTTATGGAATTATATACTGGGGCAATTCATGTGAAATCCAATCTACTTTTGTCTTACAAAAGAGATGTTTACGCATTATCTATAACATGTACAATATAGAATCGCTTAGAACTGTTTTTTTGTGAAAAAGGTTTCCTTACACTAACAAGTATTTACATTTTGCAGCCTTGTCTATTTGTAAAAAATAACATCACGTTTTTTGAACTTAAGTGTAATTCCAAATCTAATATACGCAATAAATATAAAAATAACTTAACTTTACCAAATATAAAAAACAATATTTATTATAAAAGCGCATATATAACAGCGATTAGAGTTTTCAACCATCTACCTGTAGAAATAAAAAAAATTAGAAGGCAAATTGTTTAAAACTGTCTTAAAAAATAGTTAATTAAATCTGCTTTTTACGATATGCAAGAGTATCTTGCTTCCAAGTGATACAATTTTGTTAAATTAAGATAATATTGCTATGCCCATAATTATAAAATTTACTTTTATTTGTGCTATTGCAATGCCCGACAGGGTAGACTGTTGAAACAATATCTAATTTTAAGAACACATTTCATATACCTACACAGTTTAAGCAATAAATGTCTTTGTCTTTGTCAAACGAATTTCCTTAATTAAAGCTCTAACTGCAAATGTAATTTTGTAATCCTTTATATTCATATAGAATTACAAAGTTATTTATGCTGTTGATGTATCTCAAAAACTGGACAGAAATTGAAATATATTTAAGTTTTTCCTTGATTCATACACTAAACACTAATTGTTTTCTAAATTTGAAGCTTCTATGTTTGCTAGAAGTGACTTAGACTTTTGATGATCGGTCAGTGAGTGACAAAATTAAGAATTTTGAATCGTTATAATTCTTAAACTACTGGTTCAAATTGAATGAAATTTGAAATACACTATCTTTATATAATGCATGCATGGTTACTATACAATCAGGCTTCTAGATTATTCCACAACGAATTTATAGGGGGTCGAAAATGGCATGAATTGCTTCGAGAAAAGGATGGTACGGCCGTGCCGCTGTTTTACTCGACTTGGTGGGGGCACGGCAGTGTCCCCAGAAGTATGATTTGATAGTTGTCTCTTTTATTTATCAAAACTGTATCTACAGTAGGGAGCTTTCCTCAATCTGACACGGGCATCCTCAGTCTAAACTAGTAATTTATAAATTCAACGATGTATTTCAATGAATATAATCCATTTCGTCTCGCTAAGTCGAATCATATCATGCCTGATATGAAAGTCAGTTGAGCGGTAACAACAATCCTCGAACCTCGCAACATAACAGACAGCTAACAAAACGTATTATGGAATATCTTTGTTGAATAATTACTCCCATCATTCAAATTCACATTCTAAACACAGCAAAGCATATTCTTTTTAACACAAACCACTCTAATTCCCCACTGTAATATTCCACATAACATGGAAATGATTACAAAAGCCAATTAAGTAATCAGGGCCCAATCTGGCGTGTTATAACGCCAGATTGACATACAACATACAACATACGGGCACAATTTATGGATCAAACAAAGTTTTGTCTCGTGTGGGAATCGAACCCACAACGCTGAGCACAATGTCAAGCGATGAGGCGGCCGCTTAAACCACTATACGTATATCTGTATAATCTATGCACTGTACGCCAACCGTGCAGTAAAAAAAAAAACTTTATCCAACAAGCATGGATAAAGTTTAAAACTTGTCTAATACTTGTATAATACAGAAATTGCAATAAAATAAACAATACTTGTCTAAAACACGACTGTATTTTGTAGGTGAGAACGCTATCAATGTATAAGACATGTTTTAAACTGTAACAGACTTCAGTGTAAACGCAAATGTGTTTTATAGCGCGGCCACACATTGGCTATATTTGCACCAATGTTACGTATTGGGTCCAACACACCAATGTGTGGATCAGTCTTGGATACAATGTGAACATTGCGTCCAATCACAATCGAATGTCCAACACCGACCCGTGTCGAGTCGGTTTTTGAAGTAAGTTCAAAGGCGAGGGGTATGAAGGGGGAGTGCGCGCGGGCATCTTGGACAAAATGCCGCTCGCGCGCCACACATTGGTTTGTTCATTCGTCGCGAGCAGCGCTGTTGTTCGTACGTGTTACTTGGTTGTGTAGGTGCGTAATTATTTTCGAAATGACAACGCCGTCGATTGACTGGTCAAATGAAGTTTATTGAATTATACCAAGGGGAACCAGCGTTATGGGATTCAACCAATAAATTCCATAAAAACAGAAATGTTTTAGCAGATGCATGGGAAAGAATACGCTCGTCGTTTAGTTAAAGGGGGGTCACCATTGCAGAAATTAAAAGAAAAAAGGAGTCGTTAATGACAACAAATAGATATCATTGGAATAAAAGAAAGAGATCGATTAAATCAGGGCCGATTTTTTCTAGCAGATATTCTAAATCAGATGATGACATTCCGCAGAAATTCTCAAAATGGCCTGAAGGTTCATGAAGCATCTCCGCCAGTAAATAATTTCCGTATCTATAAAAAAAGCAGTTAAAATGTATTTCTCTGGGTAGAAATAGACATTTCCATTTATTTGTCTAGTAATAATAATATTATACAACTTTATTCCGGAAGAGTGCAATTTAATCACCCACCACCTCCTTTTTTTTCGTTATTTTCTTGTACAATGCAAATAATAGGCATATGTACCTAAACCATATGCATAAGCGGCTAGTGCAAATAAGTTTTCGTCCATCGTCTTATCGCTCTGCGACTACAACTGAGACATGTCCAATGTTTGATCTATTTCCAGTATTTGGCTACAAAGTACATATTGAAGCCAATGTGTGGTGCAGTAGTTGGGTTCAATACTGGTCATTTGAAATTTGAGTCCAGCTTGGACGCAAAGTTGAATCCAATGTGTGGCCGCGCTATTATACTTGTATAGATACTTGTTGGCTACACAGTGTGAACGAAAGAATGTTTGAGACATGTTCAATACATGTATAAAACAAATAATTATGTTGTCTACAAGTTTTGTATAAAACATGTATTGGACATGTTTCTTGGTGAAAACGCGGGGTAATGAGTGGAACAACCAACACAAATCAGTGATCACCAATACGCTGTTACGCGTTTATACACGGGTATTGAACGGTAATAATTCGCCAGCATTTAATGAACATTATTAACGGTGGATTGCAATTGAAATTAGTTCTGAAAATTGTTATCGCGGCTGTTGTTTGTGTAATAATATTTTGATATACGTAGTAATATTTCTATATCCTACGTTCGTTTTGAAGCGGCTTCAAAAAGAGGACAACGTACCTACATATTTTCACATTTATTTTAATTGGTCGGATTACCTAAGACATTGTTTTATACTATACGACCTGTGCCCATTTGTAAAATTCCTTTTTTTTTAATGCCTAGGTGTCCCATAGTCATTAGGTTTTATCAGATGATGCGCTTCTGGAGAAGTGGCAATTCTGGCAACTTTTAATTGTTTTTTAGTAGGTATACTTGATTAATTCGTTCGTTGTCTGGTATTTATTTACAGTGTCGTTACCTTATGAATTGTTTAGACATAATATCAGATACAGAACTGAGAAGGTCACCAAAACAACACGAAGCGAAGATGTCAGATTAAATACGACCCGCACGTGGGCCATATACGCCTGCGGACGGAGTCAAGCTTGACAGGAAAAGCACCCTAAAATCTTTTTAGATAGACACCATAATGATTTGTATCATAAAACATAATAATGCTATTAGAGCCCTGTTTATGACTGTTACACTCCTCCACCGCGGCACTTGTTGCCATTAGTTACTACTACAAAATAATCACGTCATTGTTATTTATAATGTATTCAGTGAAATTAGATTTTCATTAAAAAGTCTGTTACCTTCGTAGACGATCGTGCTATAGCATTAATAAAATGATTAAGATTTTATGTATTATTTTAGAGTTGAGGGTCTTAAATCGCTACCGGGATAAATGTAAGATCATGATGAGAAAGGCATAAATAACTCAAAACACGTAGTTATAACCTGTTTGATGTAGATTATATGACTACCGTAGTATATGTATGACGTAACTAGTAAGTAATAAGTAAAATGTTTGGTGACTGCTCAACAGAATAATATTATGTACTATTATAGAACCTGATAACTCTGGCATGCTGGCATGTAAAAATTTGAACTTTTATTAATATTTTTTATATGATTTAAAGTTCTAATATAATTTATAGCAATTTAAACTTCTAAATACAACAGTATTTTATAAAAAAGTAATCCTATTTAGTTGTTACTGTGGCGACACATTGTTATAATATTTGCTATAATTTTGAGTCGTCAACCACTCCGTTTAGAATTCAGTCGCTACCCGTAGGGCACAAGATAGACCCGCGTCTATAATTGTACGCGTTATAACCAATGAATAAGTTTGTTAATTGGTGTTAAATTGTACTTATTATTTTCATACCTTACCTTCTGACTATTGACAATAGCAACTACTTACACTAAATTCAGTGAAAACTCCGTCAGATAATAACGAGTAGTTAAAGTGGTGACCCCGACGTGATACACGTAGCATCGTACATCGGTAGCGACTCAAGTTCAAAGTCTATTCTTGTACCCAGGCCCTAAGCCAGTTATTTTTACATATTACGCGTCTCAGTTTTGAAGATGAATCCTGCTCAAGTACCATTGCCGCAGCCCGCGCCAGCCATCAAGGTTGAACAAAGCGACCTTGGAGCCATATCGGTAGCTTCCCGAATTTCGGAGTTCTGGAGCGACCAACCCAGGGTGTCGTTTTTCCAGACGGAAGCCACGCTGTTTCCTCAGAAGATGTCGGACGAGGCCAAATTCAACATTGTTGTATCCAAATTGGGCAAGTGCGTCATTCAACAGGTAACCGATATTTTATTACGTCCACCAGAGACAAAGAAATATGAAGCGCTTAAGGATCGTTTGCTCGCAATATACGAGGAATCCGAAACCAGGCAAATTCAAAAACTTATTGGTGAAATGGATCCAGGTGACCAACGACTGTTACAATTGCTGAGGCGGATGAGAGATTTGGCTAGAGAGAAAATATCTGACGAAACTTTACGAGTCCTTTGGCAAGGTCATTTACCCGTATCAATGAGAGCGATTATATCAGTTTCAGAAACGAAGGACCTGGATAACTTAGCCCTAGTTGCAGACAAGGTCACGGAAACTACGGCGTTCAACCAGATTGCTGAGGTAAATACTCCGGCTTCCTCGAGGTCAAACTCTGCAGATACTTCTTCAACGGTGCTGGCTGAGATAGCTAAGTTGAATAAGAAGATTGAGAACCTCGAGAGAACGATTTTTAGATCCCGAGATCAATCACGCAATTCTTCTTCCCATTCTTGACTATGCCGATGCCAGCTATCTCGATCTCAATAATGATCAGCTTGATAAACTTGAGCGGCTCCAAAATTTCTGTATAAGATTCATATTTGGTTTACGCAAATATGATCATATCTCTGAATTTCGCACGAAGCTCAAGTGGCTGCCAATCCGCCTTCGCCGGAATACTCACATTCTCTGCCTTCTCTATAATATTCTATACAACCCTTCTTTTCCCATGTATCTGAAAACTCGCTTTGAATACCTCCATGACACACATGCAAAGTGCTTAAGATCATCGGAGAATCTTAGGTTGAAAGTTCCTGCTCATTCTTCGGTTTTCTACGACAAATCTTTTACTGTCCAGGCTGTCCGATTGTGGAATTTGTTGCCTGAGACAATAAGACAGGCTCAATCGTTGACATTATTTAAGAAACTTGTCACCAAACACTACTTAGCAGATTTTCCGTGACTACTCTTTTAAACTTGCACTGATATTGTATTTTGTATGGTATCTATTTATATAGGTATTTATATCTATTGTATTTATTTATAGTATCTATTTATATATTTTATAAAGTATATATTTATGTATGTTGTAATATTAGTATGTAAGTACATAGTATTCTTATTAGTTTAGTTTTTGTTGAGCTCTTTAGGATACACTATTCCTCTAAGTACATACCTACCCATTCTATCAGTCACTCAATTATGTATTCCATTTGGTTGTCTGGAAGAAATCGCATTTTGCGATAAGACCGCCCTTGTACCTAGTTTTAAGTTGTTTATAACTTGATCACTGTATTCTTGTATATTTTTGTTTTTCTGGTGTACAATAAAGAGTTTTCAATCAATCAATCAATCAATCGCGACAGAAGGAGTAACTCGAAAAATAGGGTGAATCAAGGTAACAAAAATCAAATTTGTTTCTACCATGATAAGTTCAAGAACATAAGCGCATAAGTGCATCAAACCTTGCATTTGGAAGGATGACCAGGAAAACTAGGCGTTGTACCGACTGCGACGGGAGTCAGTACAGTGCTTTCAAACAACCGTCTTTGTGTGACTGATAGATCAAGTGGCATGTGTTTTTTAGGTGATACCGGTGCTAACGTTTCAGTGCTACCTATTTGTAATATGCGTAAGATTTATGGCCAAAATAAGTGTGTGGAAACTGACTATAAACTGTATGCGGCTAATGGAACAGTAATTAATACCTATGGATATAAAACATTAGTTTTAGACTTAAATTTACGAAGACCTTTTCTCTGGAATTTTATTATAGCTGATGTTGATCAACCAATATTGGGTGCTGATTTTTTGACCCATCATAAATTGTTAGTAGATTTGGGTAACCGTAAGTTAATAGATGAGATAACCAGCCTGAACATAATAACTAAAATTGTTCAAACTAATCATGTAACTATAAATACAATTGCTACCTCTCATCCCTATTATCAACTGATTTCAGAGTACCCTGACTTGATTAAGCCTGCTTCTTTCAAGGAGACTCCTAAGCATGCAGTTTTTCATCATATAGAGACGACCGGCCCCCCTGTCCACGCGAAGGCGAGACCACTGCCGCCAGACAGATTGAAAAAGGTTAGAGAAGAATTTCGTATTATGCAGGAGTTAGGCATCTGCCGACCATCGAAAAGTCCATGGTCAAGTGCATTGCACGTTGTACCTAAGAGCAACGGTGATTTACGTCAATGTGGTGATTATAGGCAGCTCAATGCGATCACTAAGCCTGATCGCTCTCCGATCCCACGAATACAAGATTTTACTTATATTTTGTCAGGTAAAACTGTTTTTTCTAAAATAGATATAAATAGAGCCTTTCACTGTATTCCCGTTGCACCTGAAGATGTTGAAAAGACTGCAATAATTACCCCTTTCGGGCTTTTTGAATTCCCACGAATGTCATTCGGCTTACGAAATGCCGCTCAGTCATTTCAACGCTTCATGAACAATACAGTTTTAAATAATATTGAAATTATTAATGACGACGGCTCAATCGAATTAGGTTCTGACTTTATATTCTTTTATATTGATGACGTCATCATTAGCAGTAACTCTAAAATTCAGCATGAGAAGCATTATTTGCACGTTTGAATGAACATGGTGTCACAATTAATTTACATAAATGTTGTTTTGGACAATCCAGTATAGAGTTTTTAGGGTATGAGGTAACACCCGAAGGCACCATGCCATCTAATTCTAAGGTCAAGGCAATAGTCGATTATCCGAAGCCGAAAACGGTGGAGGAATTAAGACGTTTTCTTGGCGTGGTTAATTTTTATAGACATCATTTGCCAAAAGCAGTACAGTATTTAGGTTTATTATTATTTACAACAGCGAATTAATAATTGTTGGAAACCATTAGGTTATTTTTCGCGTAAGTTAACTACGACTCAAACTAAATATAGCACATACGATCGTGAATTATTGCCCATCTATGAAGCTATTATTCACTTTCGGAAATTATTTGAGGGTCGTGAATTGATTATATATACCGATCATAAACCATTGATTTATGCCTTTTCTAAATTAAATAGCGATAAAGAAACACCTCGTAGGACTCGTCAGTTAATGTACATTAGCGAATTTACTACAAATATACGTCATATAACCGGCGAAAATAATATTGTAGCGGACACGTTATCACGTGTAGCCACAATAACATGCCCCACTTCGCTTAATTTCGTAGAACTAGCCACTGCGCAGAATGACGATGCTTACTTAGCGCAACTATTGCGACAATGTAACTCTAGTAACAGTGTTATTGTTTTAAAACGATTTAAATTTCAAGATTGTGAACAATACATCTACTGCGAAACATCTACATCGACTCGTAGACCTTATTTACCCGAACAATTTAGAAAAGTTACTTTTAATTCTATACACAATCTTAGCCATTCAGGTATTAGAACCACGAGGAAATTAATTTGTGATCGTTTTTTCTCGCCAGGAATGAATAAAGACATTAATTTATGGTCAAAAACTTGCATAAACTGTCAAAAATCCAAAATTCAGCGTCATACTGTTTCACGTGTTGAGGTTTTCCCTAAATCAGGCCGTTTCGAACATATTCATGTCGACATTGTCGGCCCTTTAAATACATCGCCAGAAGGTTTATGATAAGGGTATTGATAGATGTACACATTGGCCGGAAGCTTTTCCTGTTAAGGATATTACTGCCAATATGGTAGCTAAAACTATTTTTGAGGGTTGGATCACTCGTTTCGGTTGCCCTGTGCGCCTCACGAGTGATCAAGGACGCCAATTTGAAAGCTCATTATTTAATGAATTAATGTAATGTATGGGTATAGAAAGAATTTGAACTACTCCCTACCACCCACAGAGTAATGGGGCCGTGGAAAGATGGCATCGCTCTTTAAAAGTGTCACTGACAGCTAGGTTACATAGTAACTCATGGGTTGAAGAATTACCCATTGTACTTTTTGGTTTAAGAGCAGCATTGAGAAATAACTCAGGTTTGAGCGCTGCAGAACTAACTTATGGTTGCAGTTTACGCCTACCAGGTGAATTTTACGATAAACAAATTAGGGAACCGTCAGATCCTCATACATTAGTTCAGTATATACGTGACGCTATACATAAATTTAAACCCGTATCTGTTTCGCATAACAAATCTAATTCATTATTTATTCACCCTGATCTTAAGCAGTGTGAATATGTTTTCATTAGGAACGATGCAGTCCGTAGGCCACTTCAACCACCTTACAATGGACCTTTTCGCGTCATTAAGAGAAGTGACAAAGTGTTTAAAATTCAATTACCAAACAGACAAATAAACATTTCAATTGATCGTCTGAAACCAGCGTATATTCTAAACGAAAATATTACCTCAAACGTGGTCGAACCAGGTAAATCTAATAAAACTGGTACCACTGAGCGTACGTTGAAAAAATGCGATGACGCATCTAATATAATATGTTTATATGTAGATCGCGAACCGGACGCATAATTAAACCGCCAATTCGATTTGCTAATTAAGCAGTGTTACAGTTAAAATAACATACAATAATATTTTACGTTGTCATAAAACGTTTCGACATTCTAAATAAGCATTATTTTATTAAAACAACGTTGTAGCATACATACTTAGTGTCATTATAATTTTTGTATCATATACATAATTATCGAGAAAGCATCTCTTTATATTTAACCAATTTTTACTTAACATTTTTATAGTCCTAATAATGGGCAAAAGTCAAAGTAAAGAGGTTGTTGTTGCCCAAAACAATGGACAAGTTGAAACTCGGATCAACCAGCATGGATATATATTAACATTTATACTTATTTTGTTAGCAGTTATCTTTACCTACATGTTACGTAACCAATGCCGTTCGGCAGCGAAACGATGGTTGCGTAAGGAGGTCGTGGATCTCCAGTCTCCCAGGATCGTGACTGTGTCAGGCCAGGTTCAGCCCCAGCCGCATCCAGCTGCGCCCACTGCGACTTATGTCAACGCCGGATTGGTAAACTAGTGAATCTGTTACCATGCAGTAGCAGGTTCGATTCCAAGATATTTTTTCCGTAGGGCTAGTACTTACTACAATCTGTGTTACATTTTATTTCCTTTTATCTAGTATAATTTTTAATTATTGTGTTCAGAGCTGATCTTTTCATATAACATAAACCAGTGAGTTTATAGTTTAACATTACATGCTTGTATTATGTTTTATGACATATTTTGTATACTTCTAAGATTATGAAGGATTGTTTCAATTTTGTGTAGTAACTATGTAAGCATTGATAATGTTGAGAATTAACAATTTTAGTGATTGTTCGTAATTTTGATATTTTAAAACGTACTTTTCAATTTTTATATGCTCTTTTGTAACCGTTAAAAAGTTGCGATTATTTTAAGCTGTCAACAACCAAAAGCTTTGAACGTAAATGATAGACGGCCACCTTTGATACAATATTTTTAGGCTATTTCATACAAATACTCTAAATAGTCGATATTATATAGGTATAATAATATGGGTAGTAGCTTACAGTGTGATTGATGATAGAAAAATCTTATGAATGGTTTGATGTAAACTTATCAAAAGCCTTAAAAATAGGCCCATCATTAGTTCGTATTCTTGACAGTCCAACGTTACTATCTCATTGTGAGGCAGTGCCTTAAAAACGATTTACGACAAAATAGATAGCATAGGATACAAAAATTCTATCGAATACATTAGAGCAGCTGAACATTGGTATTGAAGCTTTCAGCAGTGTTGTAGTTAGGGACTATTTAATCGTGAATCTGTTGTCACATATACACATACACACTAGATATTCTTTATTATAAACGTGGTCCTCTCGCAACTTCGACGTAAAAATCAATGTGAACGCGCGATGAACACAAGCAAGACTGGCAACTTCTCACGCAAAATACACGCCAAGACGTGGAGTTGCGGAAACAGCCCGTGCCATCAAATATCAAGTAAGCAAGACTGGGTTGCCGTTGTTGATTTCTTTTGTCATATTCGCGTTGCCGACGTACGGCACCTTCACTTGTTCTTTCTTTTATCATCGAATTCGTTAAAAATGGTACACTTATGCATCTCTTGCAATGCGCATTGCAAAACACACACGTGGTGTCAGTATCTCTGTAAAAGTCAACGCGTGGAATTTCCATTTTCCGTTACATGTGTCCATTCTTTATGGACAATGCACAGATATGAGAAGTAGTATCAGATAGAGCACATTCGTCCAACTAAGCGTGGCACGTTGACAGCTATGTGTGCGTGACCTTTGGCGACTGGCACTGTACGGACACGCGCGTCTATGTGTGTGAAAAGTTGCCAGATTATGAATAATCTCCCAGTATTTTGCATATAGTTATGTAATATTCTTATATTCATTTGCGGTTTTGAAGAATTTACCATGGATTTAATTAATGCTTTTATAAATACATTTCTTAAATGTAGGTACCGAGTTAAGTTTTAACTACTTCGTAAATCTGTATATATAAAATCCTTGCGTTACTGACTGACTGACAGACAAGCTACAGCCGAAACTACTCGGCGCATGAAGCTGAAATTTAGCATGTATGTTTCTTGGGAACCGTAGGGGTGCACCAAGACGGGATTTCTCGAAATTCCCACGGGATCGGGCAAAACGAGAAATAAGAAAATATGTGCGTGCGAAGCCGCTGGCGTCGATTAGTTGAGAAATAAATAGTATGTATGTACACACGGCACCAAGTCAAGCTAAACAGTTGCTGTACGATTTTGATATTTATTCCCTACGCCATAAGTATGTATGTACACACGGCACCAAGTCAAGCTAAACAGTTGCTGTACGATTTTGATACTTATTCCCTACGCCATAAGTATGTATGTACACACGGCGCCAAGTCAAGCTAAACAGTTGCTGTACGATTTTGATACTTATTTCCTACGCCATAAGTATGTATGTACACACGGCACCAAGTCAAGCTAAACAGTTGCTGTACGATTTTGATACTTATTCCCTACGCCATAAGTATGTATGTACACACGGCGCCAAGTCAAGCTAAACAGTTGCTGTACGATTTTGATACTTATTCCCTACGCCATAAGTATGTATGTACACACGGCACCAAGTCAAGCTAAACAGTTGCTGTACGATTTTGATACTTATTCCCTACGCCATAAGTATGTATGTACACACGGCGCCAAGTTAAGCTAAACAGTTGCTGTACGATTTTGATACTTATTCCCTACGCCATAAGTATGTATGTACACACGGCGCCAAGTCAAGCTAAACAGTTGCTGTACGATTTTGATACTTATTCTTTACGCCATAAGAACGGTGCAAAGGACAAAGTGTATAAGCTTGACGAGTAGCAGGGTGTACACGAATATTAGGATCGTTTGGGGATCGAACTCAAAACAATATAATGTAAGGTATATACTAATAGAAATTGAAATTCTATTACTATATTTATGAGAAAGAAGATATATCTACAATATAATTTTATATTACGGTAATGTATTTTTCATTAACATGACAATCATTATCACATAATCAATTGACAAGTGCATTTTCCCTAATTCAGGCAGAACGGCGTCGACAAAAACTGGCAACACTTACATATTTCTTGCACAAATACGAATTTTATCGAAATTAAATTAGGAAACTGTCAAATTATCAATAGTTACCTGTGAAAAGATATTCCTTTTTCCTGTTTTTGTTAAACAAAAATCAAAAAAAATTACAATAGACATCTTCTCGCCCCGGACCGGCCTACCGGTCTGCTAATCAGTAGACAGACGTGACAACGTTGCACCCGCCCTTCCCAGAATCGAACCGTCCACCAAGACCTCAGCAAATCGAGGCAGTCCATCAGCTATCAGTCCCAGTTACCAAACGAAGAATGCGCCCCCTGCGCCATCTGAGTGGCGGAAGATCAGCCTTCTTAATCAAAACGAGGTCTCCAATCTTCGGTGGATCGGTCTTGTCGGTCCACTTAACGCGTTGCTGGAGTATGTGCAAATATTCCAAATTCCAGCGTTTCCAAAAGCTCTGAGTAATCTGGCGTACCAATTCAAAACGGGCGAAACGATTAGGTTTCTTATCAATATAGGGGAAATATCAACATACTAAGGCAAGGCGACAAGTGGGCGACCAAAAATAGCCCGGCGTAAGGGCTTCCAAATCATTCGGATCTGAGGAGATCGGGCACAATGGCCTAGAGTTCAAAACGGCCTCAATCTTACAAAACACAGTTGCAAGTTCCTCAAATGTAAGGATAGATTCACCAATTGTCCTGCGCAAGTGTGTCTTCGATTTAACAGCAGCCTCAAATATACCACCCCAGTATGAACAATTTGGTGATCAAAACAACCAATTTATCTCACGTCGGGCAAGCCTCGTTTCACCAAGTTTCAAGGAAATTAATTACGTCGTTCAACTAATTATAAGTGCCATTGAAGTTAGTGCCGCAATCAGAACGAATCAAGAAAGGCAGACCTCTGCGGGATACAAATCTGTCAAATGTGGCTACAAACGCCTCGGTAGTAAGCGAGGAGACCAGTTCTAAATGTACGGCCTTTGTGGAGAGACAAACGAAGACGCACTAGTAGGCTTTAACAGTCTTGCGTTTCGAAGTGTTGAAGTTTTCACCAAAAAGGGACCAGCAAAGTCCGTGCTATCAGTATCAAACGTCCTGCTTTCTGTTACGCGATCTGCCGGTAAGTCTCCCATCAAGGGCTGCATGGCAGAAGCCTTGAGCTTATAACAAGGGATGTAGCGAAAGACTACACTCTGAATAATTCTTCGGGCAGACAAAATCCAAAACTCGCGTTGCAAAATGACCAACAGAGCATTACAACCAGCATGCGAATTTTTAAGGTGACGGTCAGTTTCCAACAAACGTATCAAATGACCGTCCTTGGGTAACAAAAGGGGGTGACGAGCCCCGTAAGGGTGGTTGGTGTTCTTGAGACGCCCTCCAACGCGCAAGAGACCCGTATCGTCCAAAAAGGGGTTCAATTTCGATACAGCTCCCGACTATTTCGATTTCCCTGACTTAAAGATAGCAATCTCCTTCTTAAAGTGCGCCAATTGCACAGAACGAACCCAAAAGGTGAGGGACTCCTGTCGTTCCTGTGGTGAGAGAAAGGGTGTCAGTCGTTTCTGTTGTGGGTGCCTAAAATTAAAAACAAAACGCTTTATCCAAGCCGTAACACTTAACAACTTGTCAAGGGAGCTGTAGCGATTTAACGAAAAATCGGGGTCGAAGGCGGATTCTACCTTCTCAAGAGTGAGTGTTCGTAGACCCGGCAAACTGGAAGTACAGAAAGGCTGGCGTTCGAGGCCAATCAATTTCTGGTCGACTCAACCATTCCGGACCCCACCACAGCGAATGGCCTTTCAAACTAAGCGTCAAGCATCCGCGCGAGGCACAATCAGCGGGGTTGAGCTCACCTGGCAAGTGTCTCCAAACAAGCGTGACGTCGGATTTTTTGATTTGGGAAACGCGATTAGCGACAAGTACCTCCAAAGTGTGGACAGACGCCTTCAACCAACAAAGAACAATTTGGCTTTCTGTCTAGGCGTAGGTCCCATTAATACAAATTGTTTTACCCAAAGTATTAGACACGTAGTTCAATAAGCGTACAAGTAGGGCTGCTCCCGAGAGCTCCAATTTCGAAATGGTCAGAGATGTCCGAAGGGATACAACCTTGCTCTTTGCCATGATCAGGGAAACCCTCACTTGTCCTGCGGTACTGACTGTGCGCAAGTACACCAAGGCCGCGTGACCACGTTCTGAAACATCACAAAACCCGTGAAGGGTTGCCTTGTACTTCCCGGGAGGAAGAATGAGACGAGGCAAGGAGATCTCACTGACGGCAGGAAGTGAGGATACAAAAGAGGTCAATTCCTCAACAAGAGTACCGGAGAAACTTTTGCTCCAGCAATTCAAAAAATTTGCGATAAAATTATCAGGAGGTATAATTAAAAAACCCAATTGTACGTTACCATCGTTAAAATCTTTATAATGCCAGAATTATTTCTTCTAGTATTATTCATACACACGGTACAATAAACAATCATTATTAATAATAAAATACCACGTTTCTACATTAAAATTTTAAAACTTGCAACGTACACAACAAACAACGTGCGTCGTAATAACCCTGAGATTGTCAACTGAATGTGCCTACGTAAACCGTTTTTTTCCAGTCTCACCGCGTACACGACAAGCGGCCAGTGGTCACGCACACATGCGCCGCGAGCTTGTAGTAGTGCAACCGATTCGCGCTGTTGTATGCAGCTTTGTACCTTTTCCGTTTATCTACTCATGTGGTTTAGCTGTCAAAAGGAATATACATAGATAGAAAAGAGGGAGAAGGAGAATAAAAATAAATTTTGACATTACTTTGTATAATTGGTATAGTATTTTTTACTACTTATAATTTTAAATTAAGTTAAATTTAAAATTATGACATGTTTCAAACTGACTTGAACCATTAAAGTTAGGGTATAAATGTTAGAGACGTTCCCTTATTATTCCAATACACTTTTACTTACTATGAGGAGAGAGGAGGAGCTTATACTATGACGTGTTTCTTCGGGATTAGTTAAAATGTCAACCGTTCCCTTTATCTCATCAATATCTGCGTTAAAGGGGTCGATGATTTTGTAAAACAAAAACAAAATTAATCAATTTATTGAGGTTTTTTCAAGCGAATACTATAGTAACTTATGTTTCGTTTCGATGTAAAATATCTTAAGTATATCTTAGGATATAAAAAGACTAACAAAATCCGGCGTAAATAATCGTTAGTCCAAATACACAAAACTAATTTACATTATGACAATAGTAAAATATCGTAAGTCATTACTTACGATAGTTGAAAAGTATCTACAATCAATGTATAATATAGTAAGTCCTACATAGGAGATTTTACTGTGGGTATTATGTTATTTTATTTATTTGTAATTAATATTTTCAATAATTCCACTTATCCTGCACGTTCGTAGAACGACCACAAAAGAGTTTATGGTACACACTTCATTATACAATTATTAATTATTTATGTTTGGTTTTGTAGATCAAACGAATAATTTTGTTAAAATGGTTCAATTACTGCATCAATCATTTGTAAGACGACCAAGATGACATAGTTGATGGCTATACTATCTTATTTGTCCATTAAATAATATTAATCATACCGTTTCTTTTAATGCAACCACGAACATTCTACCACTAACTTCTCCCGCGTATTCTATCGGTACTTACACTTACCATTGGCTCGCGCGGCTCATATGTATCCCTCCCCGCGTACAGTATGGTAGTTGCGCTATATATCATATATTACTACGCTAAAGATGAATATACGATTATATGCAGTCTTCATATCTTGGGTTCTATTGTAAATAATATTGTTTTTATTACATCAAACGATAGTACATGTTACCAGGTAAATAAAAATCTAGATATGTAATTTTCGTCATTTTGTCAATTACGATGTTATTCGTAGGAGGTATCGATTTGTGGTAAACTTGTGGTAAATTTGGTGTAAAAGTGGTTGTAATAATTAACATATTTTAACATCAAGCAATTATATTCACTCTTTTACCACAAAGACACGTAGTATTAGAACCTTATGTCATATAATTATGTAGGTATTGAAGAGGATATCTACTTGAATACTTATAATGTCAAATTAATTTAGATTAAAGAGAACCTTGCTTCAACAAACTCTATTTAAACTCCTTAGCCCCCCTTACTCTTCTCCTCCCCTTTACAATGGAACAATGTTTTGTGACTAATCGGTACATTAGAAATACTTTATATCGATATTTACATTCGCTCATTTATCTACATAGTAATTTCTATGAAATACAGTGTTCAATTACAAACAAAATACGACATCCTTTTTCCCTAAATAAAAACCGCTTTTTTGTGCAGACAGGAAGCCACCGCCTCCATCACTTTTCTAATCCTAACCCTGTTACTTTGCCAATTTATTCTTAAAATAAAATACATTAGAGGTAAACACTTTGTAGCCTTACCTTTCTTAAGAAAATAAAGTGTTTCGCCGAATGGTACAAGCGTCTGCGTTCAGTTAAATAGCAGAGTTTAGTCTGTCAACAGACAAAACCTTTAAACGTAAATGATTGACGGCACCTTTGATTTAAAGGTGTTTCACAAACACTTAATGATTGTCGATTGATTTACCTTATAGTGTATCAGCTTGTCTCATTATAAATATTGCGTATGATCCGATGGCTCAAAAAACTTCAACCTTAGTTTCACGAAAATATTTATAGTAATATTTAATTAGTTAGTGTTGGGTATACTTCAAGTAAACTATTAACTATTTAAAAGTATGCTACGCTATGATTATAATTTACATACTTTCGGTACATAAACCTGTCTTATTGGACAAAAATGCAATATGCTGACGGACAGATTATTACAACTTTTTAACGACTAGACGAGCCTGAGCAGAGTTTAAACCATAAAATAACTTGTAACAGCAATTTCTGGAAGAAAATATGTCAATATTATATAGCATTATTTTAATCACGAGGCCACACATTCATTCGAAAAACAAAACAAGTCACGTGACAATCGATGAAACATATTTTCTATGTTTAAACTAACATAAAAAATGAGAATGCCGAATACCGAATGCCGTGTGGTTGACGGCATAGAATACAAGTGTCACCACCCCCTATCTTCCCGTGGGTGTCGTAAGAGGCGACTAAGGGATAACACGATGCAAATACCATCTTTGCGTAGAGACGGAAAACTCGACATCAAACCCAATACGACTGCCTCGTTGGTCTCGCGGCATAAATGTGCACGTGGGATCGGGTCCCGGGTTCGATTCCTGGGTCGGGCAGTGTTTATTGGGTTTTTCTGTCACGAAATTCTCAGTAGCAGCACGGAGTCTGGAAATGTGCCCGGTACGGCAATAGGCTCGCCCCCTATTACGTGGGACTAAAGTATATCTGGCGAAAAGTGGGTGTAGAAATACACCTCTGCCTACCCCTTCGGGGATAAAAGGCGTGACGATATGTATGTATGTAAAAATGAGAAAAGTTTAGCCTATAAAGTACTATATAACAAATTTCATATTTCTATATAGTGGACACCAGTTCAACCTCCATGCTGCATTGTACGAGAATTTAACCACTCTATATTTGTATACTCTTTGCACTCTATCGTTAGATAGAGTCAAGTCAAGTGAATCAAGGCTACTACGTCACGATCAAGTGTTACACAGATGGTTATAACTACGCCGCTATATCTATGAAGCTGAACATATTAAAATTCTAGGCAACAAAGTGACCAATATTTTTGTAATACAATATAGACAGTATACTTATTCGCCTAAAATTATTTCAAACAGTGTGCAATGATATAAGACCCTTTTTTCAATAAATGTTACTTAGATAGTAAATCTGAATAAACTGTTTACTGGTGCAGAATAAGACTCCACAATAGGTACATGTGCTTGTGCGTGTTAAGTAACTGCAATGCGAGCTCGCGGCGATCAGCTGAGCGGCGGCGACGGTCAATACACCGAGCTGATTTTTGAAATGATTATTTAGTTATGTATATAGTATATTCCCCTCCAAAAATATTTTGCAAATGCATATCAACACACTGTATTATGAACGGTTGATAGAATCAGTTATAGACTTTATATCTCTCCATTCGATTCTTCATAGCGTTGATGCCAGCTGTTTAAGCTTAGAGCAATTTGGCCAACTACCACATTTTGAAATCCATTGAAAAATACGAATAGGGTCGGGTTATTAATGTGGTGTAAGTTTGCTTTGATAGATAATCATCGATAATTTTAGATTAATGTGGTGTTTATAGACACTCTTTTGTGTACATACAACTGTACGTAAAATAATTTATTTGTCACTTTTACTTAATTTTCTTGTACTTGAGATTTACCATACATATTTTGGAAAAGCATGTCAAACTAGTAATCCCCCAGACGGAATTTTGGCTACGGCGACCAGTCTCAACGGGGACCAGTCATTTGCGCCGGGATTATTACAGTACGCACTAACATGTGTACTAACTGTCTATTTCCGGATTGGCAAAGTCCAATGGGACAGCATAATATCTTTCTGGTTTTCATAGCCCGTCAGCATAACGCACACAATCAAAAATAAACAGTACGCAGGACCAGCGGTTTAAGCGCATGTTACCACATATTGGAATTAATTTATCACAAACTTTACTCATTTTTTTTTATTGAATCTGTCATCACTGCAAAAAAGTCATGGATGGCAGTTAATCACCGTTGATGCCGAGTTGCTATTGGATAATCCTTAACAGAAAAACCTGATATCACCTTTTGCTTGACTTTTAAGAAACTCATCATCCGAAATCGCTTACATTTCTGCTGGACAACAGCAGCAATCAGCTTCTGTTATAGATTGATCGTTAAAATTCATATGATAGGAGCGGTACTGATGCATTGCGAACTGCTACATGTCCGCCTATTTTATTGTGTACACCCACTACGGATCTTTTCTAATAAAATATATGTTTACCTTACCTACTATGTAGTCCTTCAATGAAATAAGATGAAAAGGCATACACAACAAACACTTTGAACATATCTTGACTCTTTTTTTATGGTTTCGTAGACACGTAAAACTAACGTTACACTAAACAGGATTATCATACATCCAACATAATACATTTGTGCGTCGTGTCACCTATGAAATGTGATATTTTCTCCAGACAGTCTATAGGCATTTTTCCTGACTCCAGTCACGTTCTACGGATATAAACAAAGACAGTATTATAGTGTATTATCATAAGGTTAACTGTCGTAAAAATACTCTTTTTATGAGTAAAATTTTATATGTCTGACGTTACTTGTGCTACTTGTGACGCGTCTACTACGGATAGCAAAAAAAATTTGGGCCTGGATAAATAATTTTAATGTTCTGGAATTTTTATTACCTACCTAGACATTTTATTTCTGTCTATTGCTGTATATTATTTTTATAAGTTTACAAATTTTAAATCTATTCTAATAACTCGCCTTAAGGGGCTTTTAAAAAGCTTTCTATTTGGTAACAAGCTAAATAAGTTTTATTTTTCAATCACTATATTATTTTGACTGCCTGCGTGGTCCAGTGGATAGCGTATGCGACTGCTGACAGGAGCTCCCGGGTTCGATTCCCGGGTCGGGCAACTAGTTTCTTCCGAATTCTCATTAGCAGCCCCGAGTCCGGTGATGTGCCCGGTAACGGCAATAGGCTCGCCCCTATTACGTTGGACCTAAAAATTCATGGTGAAATGTGGGTGTATTTTTTACACCTCTGCCTACCCCGTCGGGATACAGGGGTGAGACTATAAAAAAAACATATAACTAGAGGTCGCCCAGTGGTCAACATTCGACCATAATTATTAAAATGTAAAATTTCTACATTATTAAGATTGTAGGTACTGTCAAGACTACAATCGCAGACTTCCCCGCACAATACAAATAAAGAAAATTTTTATGAAATTACTGGAACGACTCTTAAATACTTTTCTTAGTAATAAAACTCTGAAATGTTAACTTTAAGACTTTTTATAAATGTCATTCAATTCAAATTCATTTATTTTGCTAAAACATAGTAATGAGTTGTTACAGTAGCATATAGTAAGAGACAACATATTTTGCTGGTGAAGCAGCAAGCAAAAATAAGATAAATAACACATACTCGTAATTGATCAAAACTGGATACTAATTAAAAATTAAATCTAATTACACATTCTCTTGCCCTTGCGCAGTATGTCGTTTACTTCCATACTTCTTCTTATCTAATTATTTACTCCTTTCTCTTTCGACACACAGTCGATTAATGTTTTCCTTGGCCGGATCTTCCTTTTCGTGCCTCTACTTTCATATTCACACTGCCTATCCATTTTTTCTTTTGACACCCTCTTGCTTTTCGTCCCTCTTCTTTTGAATTCATTTAAGACTGCATGGTTGGCGTAGGCGTTTAAAAGCGGCCCCCTGGTCGCCTGATACTGTGCAAGTATTGTGGTTTCCATACCCACACAAGGCAAAACTTGTGTCATACATGAATTATTGTTTCGAGTACATGTACTTTGTGGCCGTTGATTGTAAGTCAAAGCCCCCGCGATACAAGATTTATTCTTAGTGCGAAAGTTGTCCCTTAAAGAAATGAAATTTATTCACTTGTTCTTGTCCATACAAATAATCTCTTTGCATAACATGTCCATACCAAGCCAACCAATAATAGCCTTCACTTTTAGTCTATGGGCACCACTTTTCAGACTTCCTCTTACACACTCATTCCTTCTAATTTTGTCCATTCTTGTCACTTCACACATCCATCGTAACATTCTCAACTTTTCTGCAAAGTACCATTAATAATCCTTCAGTCTGTGCTTCAGTTACAGTATCCTATTGCAATCATACCAGAACCCTATTGCAGTATGACCATTTGCAAGTACCATATAAACAAAGTTTTAAAATATGAGAAACGCTAAAAGTCTGAAAACTTACCAATACCAGTGATCTCACATTGATACATAAAACCAATAGATGGCAAATGTATTTTAACACTCTTAATTCACAAATAGCTCAATACATGCGTATTATTTTATATTTTACACTTTGTCAGGAACTTATAATAATTATTAATAAAATACCATACATATATTTAATAACTAATAAGTGTATATTTCACGCGTATATATTTTATTAATGTATACGCCAAGTTAAATATATTGTAAAAAATACAAAATTTATTATTATTATTTAAATCTTAAACAAAAAAGTACAGAAATGTAGTAATTATTTCATCTATTTTCAGTTTAAAACTCCTTTTTTTATAATAGGCGGCAAACGAGCAGACGGATCGTCTGATGGTAAGCAATTACCGCCGCCCATGGACACGAGCCACAGCACTTGTGCGTTACCGCCCCTTGGGTTTGGGAATAGGGATAGAAGGAGGAATGGGATGAGGGAGATCGAATAAGGGATGGGCCTCCTGCACTCTCAATCTCCGAACGAAACGCAACAGTTCAGATACTTTTGCTTTACGTCGATTTTCTGTGAGAGAGTAGTACTTCCCCGGTCTAGCCGGCCCATTCATGCTGAAATCAGCAATGCTCTACTACCTATCTTCTTATTTAAATAATAATAATTAGTGGTATTTCGGCGAACCGAATGTTCCTAGTCGATTTGGGAATACTATTAATATTGTGGACTGCAGGATTTCGGTTCTTATCGACTAGGAAATGAGGAAGTGAAAAGGTGATGTGGATAGGAGCCTCTTACCTTGCACGGCAGTCTTCTTCTTCTCAGAAGGGCAGTCTCCTGGTATCTTCAAGTATATTGAAGCTGCTTGAATCACTTCACTACACAAATCGCTTCACTTTTGGTATAAGCGGTAATAATTATATATGGCGGTGCGGACTGCGGTATGCGGCGGACACGAGTTCCGAGCGTCTCGAATCTTCTAGTATGTTCTTCGTCGCCGTTGAGCAGGGCGGCCAATAGCGAGGCGTTTTGGGAGGGGATTCATGAAAGGATCGCTCGGATTGGCCGAGCAGCGACGAACCATTGACGTTGACATAATTAATTCTCGATGGAAAGGTAGATGGCGCTACCATATCCCCCCGGCCCTAAAGGGTTGCCTTTAAAAAACTAAAATTGAACTTAGCTATGTTATATGGTGTACTATCGCATAACCCATCAATAGGCTAAGACAGCGATATGATAATAAAATTAATCTAAATTAACTTTAGCGAAAATTACAAACGCAATTATAGCGAAAACTACAAACTAAATACTAAACTAAGAGGTAGATCCAACTTCAGGCTAGATCTCACTGAGTTGGAAGCGGACAGAGACGTACAACAGGGCGCACGTAGCTCCCCTTCGCGGTTTTTACGGTAACAACGCGGGTTGTACCGTCCTTGGAAGTATGCAGATTCTCTACGATGGCTAACGGCCATGAAAGCGGCGGAGCATTATCATGTATTAGGACGACCAACGTACCCTCCTGTATAGGGGATGCAGGACTATTCCACTTGGATCTAGCCTGAGGATCTGTTGACCTAGAACTTTGAAGAGATGCGTTTTAATTACTTTGACCATGCTTTCCCAACATCCACCAAAATGTGGAGATGCTGGCGGAATAAACTTCCAGTCAATATGATCTATGGAAAGTTCTTCCTGAAGACGAGTACGATATTCCTCTCTGAGAAACTTATAGAGGTCGCGTAAATAAGAGCTTGCGCCCACGAAACAAATGCCGTTATCCGATACAAACACTGTATAGGGCCGCGCCGTGAGAGAAATCGTTTAAGGGCTGCAAGGAACGACACTGTGCTTAAATTTCGCAACGTTGCAACTTCAATATGTGTAGCGCGCGTCGTTAAGCATGTAAAAATACCTTGACCACGCACTGGCGTATACTGCAGTGGTCCTGCGTAATCACAACCGGTGTGTGTAAACGCTTTATCAACCTGGTTGACGCGCTGGCTAGGGAGATCTGCCATAGAAGGGAAAGTCGGACGCGGACGAAATTTGAAACAGACGTTACATTTATGTATTCTGTGACGAATTATTCGTCGAGCGGCTAAAATCCAAAACTTATGCCTAAGTAAGGACATAAGCAACTCTGGACCGGCATGGAGGTGCTTCTTGTGATAAAAATCGACAAGAAGGTCGACAACATGATCATGTCGCAGCAAAATGCAAGGATGTTTGTAGTTATAAGGTTCATCCGAATTTGACAGACGACCCCCAACGCGTATGACGCCGTGTTCATCGAGGAACGGCTTGAGTCTAAGGATAGCGGGAGAACAAGGTACATTGTCTTTCAAATTTTGAATGTCGTTACTAAAATGAACAGCCTGTACAGCTCGTAGTAACTTACATTCTGAGAATTTGATATCAGTACTTGATACAAAAGTCCCATTAGGTAGGTGCCTAAGAAACCTATAAACATAAACGATGGCGCGGAGTAACTTAGACCACGATGACATGCGTAGTGCGAGTGCATAGATGGGAGACTCCGCAACCTCAGCAATCACGTGATAAGAAACAGACTTCCGTTCGGGTACATCTTCGTCTTCTGCACTGTGGTCAAAGGGTTGCATGGGCCATTCTGACGGATCATGGGAAATCCAAGAAGGTCCACAATGCCACAATGGATGATGCAGAAGATTAAGTGGAGTGACACCATGAGACAAGCAATCTGCGGGGTTCCCGGTACCCGCGACGTGATTGAAACAAGTAGCGGGGACCAGTTCGATCAATTTACTAATGCGGTTGGCGACAAAAGTCTGCCAGCTATGAGGAGAAGAATGAATCCAAGCGAGCACTACTTTGGAGTCGGAAAATGCGTATATTTTATTAATAGGGTAGTGGGGCAAAACTGTGTCTTGAACCTTGCGGAGCAACTGAGACAGCAGAAGAGCCGCGCACAACTCCAGTCTCGCAACCAAAATGGTTTTAACAGGCGAGACCTTAGACTTGGCACAAACTAACTGCACCGAGTAGTTAGAACCAATGCGGACTTGCAGATATACGACTCCGCCGTAAGCACGCTCGCTGGCGTCAGCGAAACCTATTAAGTTGATGGTACATCCATCTACCAACCCAAGATGACGTGGAATAGTAATTTGATTGAGCGCGGTAAGCTCTATACAAAACTGGCCCCAAGCGGCGACAATATGGTCAGGGGGTGTTTCATCCCACTCACACTTTGATAGCCAAAGTTCTTTGATCAAGGGCTTGGCGTACAAAATTGTGGGAGCCACAAAACCCATTATGTCCCATAGTCGAGCCACTATGGACAGTATAGTGCGTTTGGTGCACTTATCATCTGGTGGTGAGACGTCAAACCGAAAACTATCGCAGGATTTGTCCCAGCGTAAGCCGAGAACTTTATGCGGTACAGACTTCTCAAACTCAATGTCTGGAGAAGCTTTATGAGAATCTGGTATGCGTGCGAGAACCTCCTTAGAGTTGCTTGTCCATTTGACAAAATGAAACGGGCCTCGCTTGAAAAGCTGAATAAGCTCTTCACAAAGCGAAATTGCTAGCGGAGCGGATATGACACTACAGACAATGTCATCCATATACAAAGCGGAAGTGGCAACAGCTGCTGCGGCGGGAAAGTGATCGCCTTCATCAGCGATCAACTGGCGAACAACTCGTAACACGTGATATGGGCTAGACTTGAGTCCAAAACAAACACGATTGAACTGGTACACAGATAAAGGTTCCTTATTGTTAAAACGATAAAAAATCCGTTGAAATCTACGGTCAGACTCGCAAACGCCGATATTGACGAACATTAGGCGGCAATCAGCTGACAGAGTGATATGGAAAAGACGAAACTTTATTATGATGTTAAATAAATCACCCTGTAGATTGGGGCCGGCATGCAAAATGTCATTAATCGACTGACCCGATGTAGTCTTACAACTAGCATCTAAAATCACACGAAGTTTAGTAGAGGTTTTATCTTCGCGAACTACGCCGTGATGCGGGATATAATATGAGGGAAGAGAGTTGCCCTCGTTGCTTACAACTACACTCAAAAAACCTTTATCTATGTAGTCACGAATGACGTCATTATAGGCGCTGCGTAACTTAAGTGATGCATCAAGTTTACGTTCCAAACAATGGAAACGTCTAAGCGCAGCAGCGTACGAGTCGCCTAACGAATAAGGGTCACCATAGAATGGCAACGCCACAACGTATCTGCCACTGACATCACAAACAGTGGTAGCACAGAAATGTTCTTCACACTCGAGATCTTTACGGCTCATCGAGGGCGGTGCGGTAACCTCTTCAAGCTCCCAAAATCGCTTGAGAAGAGAATCAATATCATTTTCTTGAAGAACAGAACAACAGCAAGACGTAATGTATTGAGAAGTATGTAACGTAGTTACGGTACCCATAATCACATACCCAAATACCGTCTCAATAGCGGGCGGTAAGTCATGTTGCTCACCACATACCACGTCAGTTAAAAGCAAGTGCGGGATCAAAACATCAATGTCTGCCGGATTCGCAAACTCCGAGTCTGCCAGCGGCAATGACTCGAGGTGTGTGAGTAGCGATACGTCCACATTAGCGTTTGGCAATGTGTCCGTAATACGCTCCACGATAAGCGAAGAAATGTTAAAATTAATATCCCTATCAAAACGCGAATGTATTTCAATATCTACGGAACCCTTGCAATGTTTTTCTGAACCGCCGATCCCTTTGACCACTGAACTAGTATTTCTAAAGTTATTCCACAATCCGAGGCGTTTGAAACAATCCAATGTTATTAAATTGGTCTGAGACGCGCTATCGAGTAGACAACGTACCACGTGCGGCGACCCATTAACATCATAAACGATAACTTGCGCTGTCGCTAATAGTACCGTCTTGGACGCCATGCACTGCGTTTTGGCCCCGCGCGGATCATTATACATGCGCGAGGGCCATCCGCGCGAGCGCGTCGCCCGCGCGATGGATGTTGTACACAACTATATTTCATTCTGAATCGTGGGAGGCGCAGTTATCGTAGCCTGCACCTGCGACGTAAGTGTGTCAAGGTGAGCGGCTTGGCTTGACAACGGACTACCTTTATCGAAGTGCAACAATGAGTGGTAACGCTGATTACATGAACGACATCTCGTCCTACTAGAACAATCACTCGTTTTATGCTTTATACTTAAGCAATTAATGCATGCTTTGTTATCTTTTACGCACTTGAAACGAGGAGTTGGATTTAAACCATTAAAGGTGGGACACTTGTAGAAATGGTCGTGTACTATATTACTGCACAGACACTTCTGTGAATTAATTTTATTTGATTCCAAGCATGTTAGTTAATATTGTGGATTAGGGACCGAGTTATTTTTACTATTTCACGCTTTATTCAACCTTTGTTTGCTGCTGTTAGTGTTAGACGGGCTAGGTGAACTAGACTGCGTATTATGAAATATTCGACACTGATCTTTGATGAACGAAATAAAACTATCTAGTGTAGGTATTTTATTATTGCGTTCTGTCATTTCGAAAGCACGAATTGTTTCAGTGTCAAACTTTTTTAAAGCGAGTTGAAGCAACATAAAGTCGGAAAGATTTTCTAATTTCAAGTTTCTAAGAGAATTAACCGCGGTTAAGAAGTTATCTATAAACAGCTGGAAATTCGCGACAGACGCGGCACCGGACAGTTTAAGATTTAAAGCTTGGTCAAAGTAGGTAGACGCTAGAACGCGAGTATCTTGATATCTATCAAGTAGTGACTGAAATATGACCTGATAATTCTCAGCACTGGGTGTGACACCTGCAAATACGGACTGGGCCTTCGGTGACAGTTTACCTATTAAATAGTACAACCTGTCAGCATCTGTCAGAGAACCATTATCGTGCACTGTAGACTTAAAACTCGCATAGAATAACGGCCAGTTTCGTATATCGCCATCAAACGACACAATCTCGATTGGCGGTAACCTCGGCGTGCGAGCCGCGGAAACGGGTTGTGCCGAATATTTACCCTCCAATTGCGATTGAATACGCTTAATAATACAATAAAGGTCTTCAACTTATGAAAATCTGCTCGAATACTATCTACTGTCATACAATAACTGAGAAATGACTCCCTATTACTATCAGAAACGGCTGCGGTCTTTGAACGCTCGTAAATGTTTTGAATACGCTCAAATAAAATTTTGCGTTTTGCTTCTAAGATTGTCATCTCTTTGTCGTCCGACACGCGTGACTTCTTTTTTTGTGACATGCTTACGTAAGTATAAGCTAATGAGACCGAAACAAAATAAGAATATCTAAAGTACCTATTATTTTACCTAAGTAGGCAACACTTTAAAGCGGTGGATTTAAAAGTTGCTTGAAATATGAGATTTACAAGACAACTCTGATAGTTCCTGAAATAATAATTGGGTAAGTAGGTAGCTACATAAAAGTATATTATCTACTGATGCGTGCGAAAACAACCATGTGACGGTTATGTGAATGGACTAGGAGTATAGCTAGGTGCTATAGTTATAGCACCTAGCTATACTCCTAGTCCATTAGGCAGTTGCCTAGGTATAGAGATATAACGAGGTTTTACGTATAAAACGTAAATGAATCCGACTCGTATAGATCAAAAAAATGTTTCGGCGAACCGAATGTCCCTAGTCGATTTGGGAATACTATTAATATTGTGGACTGTAGGATTTCGGTTCTTATCGACTAGGAAATGAGGAAGTGAAAAGGTGATGTGTCAGTCTTCTTCTTCTCAGAAGGGCAGTCTCCTGGTATCTTCAAGTATATTGAAGCTGCTTGAATCACTTCACTACACAAATCGCTTCACTCGCGAGCGGATTTGTTACGTTTTTTGGTATAAGCGGTAATAATTATATATGGCGGTGCGGACTGCGGTATGCGGCGGACACGAGTTCCGAGCGTCTAGAATCTTCTAGTATGTTCTTCGTCGCCGTTGAGCAGGGCGGCCAATAGCGAGGCGTTTTGGGAGAGGATTCATGAAAGGATCGCTCGGATTGGCCGAGCAGCGACGAACCATTGACGTTGACATAATTAATTCTCGATGGAAAGGTAGATGGCGCTACCAAGTGGATTATTCTTGTTATATTTATGTACCTTTGTGCTTTATCGAACGTGTAAATAAAATTTGCTAAGATAAATATATTGTAATAAATACAAAATCTATTAGGCAGACTAGAACAAACATTGTAACCTAATGGAAGGAAAGAGGAACCCACCACGCACCCTCGGATTGACCACCCCAACTATTGCAATAGAAAAAGGTTGACAAGACCGAACTACTCTAAAAGGATAAGGGATATAGAAATGGTATGGGTTCCAGGAAGATACCTGAGTTGCAGTTCTTCGACACGTGTTAGTGGCTCAGTCGTTGCCTATCGCTCCTGAGGATGCCTCGTTCAGAGGCGAAACACGTGTCGAAGAATAGTCAGCGCATACAGCGCGATACTTCAAGTCAGGTATTTTCCTGGAACCTATAGCTGTAAGTACGTATTTATACATAGATAAAATGAATTTGGACTATTCATAATACAGGTACCTACCTATGTATATTTCAATCTAATCATTTTTTCATAACGCGCCTAAAGAAGTATAACTTCAAAAAGGTTGACACAGTAAAACGATGCCAAACGATAATTGGACCAATTATATAATGATGTTAAAGATATTAATTTTACTAAAAATGTCCCGTCCGCCATCTTGGGTTCCCAAATAGATGTCATTTTCATGATTAGAGTCTATGGAAACCCCGAAAATGATACCCATATTAATTTTATTAAAAATGTCCTGTCCGCCATTTTGGATTCCCAAATAGATGTCATTTTCGTGTCCAGGATCCATGAAAACCCCGAAAATGATACCCATATTAATTTTACTAAAAACGTCCCGTCGGCCATCTTGGATTCCCAAATAGATGTCATTTTCGTGTCCAGGATCCATGAAAACCCCGAAAATGATACCCATATTAATTTTACTTAAAATGTCCCGTCCACCATCTTGGATTCCCAAATAGATGTCATTTACGTGATCAGAATGCATAAAAACCTCGAAAATGATACCCATTTTATTTTTATTAAAAATGTTCCGTCAGCCCTCTTGTGAATGTAGAAACTAAAAACTTATCTCGTGAGAATTTTGTGTCACACTTGCGCGCGCATCGTAAATTTTCACTCTCATTATTTTTTAATAACGCGCCTAAAGAAATATAGCTTCAAAAATACAAACTCGAGGCAGAATAGGATAAACCTTGAACAAAAAGTATAATTATACATGTATTATTAAACTCTTTTCAGTTTGAACGTCTGTGGGTCCATAACCGTAAATTAAAAAGTATTACCTTAAAGTAAGAAAGTAATAGAGACCTCATTAAAATAGCAACCTTACCCAATATACGTACCTCACTCTGACTTATGATTTTTTTCTCATTTAAGAGAAAGATAAATATACAAATGTCATTTCGAATCTTCGAAATTGTCGTAAATTTTAACTAGACTAGTGATGTGCTTACTCAAAATGAATTTCGATAAAATATCGATAATGTTTGCAATAAATCCTTAAATTTGGTTTATTCCGAATGCATATCAATTGAATGTTGAATAATGAATAATTAAGTAAACTTAATGAATTTTAAGGTTAATAAAGCAATTGATATTCATAATATCACTAATAATCACTACCTATATGCAATGATAGGGTCAATGACGAGATCATTACCACGTAATGGTTTTCGAATACAAAATCACGTTACGTATTTCAGTCTTTAGGAAGCTATATATATGCTTATTATTTAGAAAATTATCACGATCGTCAAGTGTTTATCTAAAATCTTCCAAACCAAATTAGGCCTTCTCAAATTGAAGGGAAGCCCGAGCCCAGTATGCTCAGTTACATAATTATATTAAATCACCAATCGAGAGCAGGCTGCAGTAATTAGTGAGTTAACTAACAGATTAGAAATAAAATTTAACTTCAGGGTCAATTTGAAATAAAATATTTCACACATAATGAATCACATTTATTTAGGGTAAAATAGAAAAGTCACAGACAGGGTCATTGGCTTAATTAGAAAAAAAAAATCAAATCTTTACAAAATCATATTATATATACAGGTCAAATTAATTACGCCCTTATAGAAGCCTCCGTCTAAAATAAGTGAGAAATAAAAATAATTTAAAAGAATTAAACCAGGAGCCCGCATGGTGAGTAAGAAAGAAAATAAAATTGTGTGCGTACTTCTAACTGGCACCGAATTCAAAAAGTGTTGTTGTTAAAAATATTAGTTTTCCTGCTGCCTAGCCGCTCAAATGGCAGAATTTCCGAGCCAATATGGCGTAAAGTGGCGGGCAAATATTGTGCCATTCGTAATCAGACATATTATGTCTGCTTGCCATTTTAACGACTTGGGCTGTTCAGACATAATATGTCTGCCTGCCACTTCAAAGGCTAGTGCGAGTATCCTTAGATATTGGTAAAGGCTCTTGGCGATTAGTCCATTTACTGACACAACTATCGGCACAATGATCGCCGAGTTCACATCCCACATATCGACAATCTCATGAGCTGGGACCAAATATTTGAACTCCTTCTCTTTTTCTGCTTTTACGAGATTGCCGTCATGCGATATGGTAATAACGTCTATCAATGCGAGTTGCTCTTCTCGGTCGATCACTACAATATCACGCTTATTGGCTACAATAAACCTGTCTGTAATGATAGACCTATACCAGGACAACAACGTACGACCATTTTTCGAGAACTGGGTCGGACACACATCTGTATGTAGTACGGTGAACCAATGAGGTTATATTTAAGGGCTAGTTGCTGATGGATTATCTTGGCCACTTGATTGTGTCTGTGCAAATACTGGCCATTGGCAAAACTCGAACAACCGCATACTATATGTCTGAGAGATTCCCCGGGCTGGTGACATGCCCGCCATATTATTATATCAATTGCACCGTCCCTCAGTATATACTATCGGTAGTTGTTTGTCATGACAACTTCGTCCATAATTGTGAAGACAAAACCTTTGGTTTCACCGAATAGAATAATAAAAATAAGAGAATAGAATAATAATAAAAATTATTACACAAACCTGCAGTACTGCAGGTATATGTTATTATTTTTATTATTATAAAAGATAAAGACAGAGGAGGATTAGTCTCACCATCAAAATATGTATTACATATTTTTAAAGTTACAGTACAGGTTGTACGTGAAGGCAGCGATAGCCTGTGTGCGATAGCCGAAAGTTTGTGATGATCGATGAAAACAGTTTTCTTGATTTAAATAATTATATTCAAGTATACTTATACTTCAAAGAAATATTTCAGTATTGCTTAATACATCACAATAGTGCAAAGGCTACCTTTTTTTTGCAATAACTGTCACCCACATCGGCGAATACGTGGCCCGAAGCTAGTCTGTAAAATAAAAGTATCGATAAACTTATAACGTCATTATGTTTATGCGTCACAATCTTTATACCAGCAAGCAGTCAGTGAAGTCCTATAGTGATGATGTCCATCACTATAGGACTTCACTGACTGCTTAACATCAGGCAGCATGGAGTCAATTTGTTTGGCAGAAAAAAAAAAATATATATATATACGAATAAATCAAAATGTCTATGAACGAAGTATCAAAGTTTCAAATGAAGTTCTATTAAATTTTGACGGGTAATGGGTGCCCACACGGTGAACTTTGTCAGACCTTTTAGTGATGGTCTTGCATGTGGATCCCTCCGTCTATAACATAATACATATTCTCTAAGAGTATTACTGTATGCGCATACATGTCATGTGTGTGTGCGTGTGTGTGGCAAATGTTTGAGTATAGTATAGGTAACTTCTATTTTCCTTAAAATTATATGTTTCTAATGCATATTTTATAAAAAATATGCATTCTGCACACCTACTACATGTAAGCAATAAGTGTGCCAAATTTAATAATCCTCCGTTTGCGCATTTCTCGTAAAAAGGGATCACAAAATTACGCTTCACGTATTAATAATTATATAGATATATTATTTTTAATAAAGTTAAATTCACTTAATGTTATTCTGAAAACATTAAAATGATAAATGCGACACTGAAGATACTTGCTGTCGTATTAGTGAATAGGTACTTAAGTAAAACCCTTGCTGATTTCAACATATTTCAAGTACTACCCTCTCACAGAATAGAGACGTATAGTAACAGTATTTATACTGTTGCGCTTCGTTCAGTGAGTGAGAGTTTCCTTCCCCCCCATCACGCTCCTCGTATAGTTTTTCCTATTCCAAGAGTTGGCAGTGCACTTGTGCCTCCTCTGGTGCTGCTTGTGTTCATGGGTGGCGGTAATCGCCTACTTTTAACTATTAATCAGGCTACCTAATCCTATTTGATCCGAAAAAATAAAACATTATTTTTTCAACAATCTTATTATTTTTTGTATGTGATGATGTGAAGAACCTGGACCACGGCATGATTTGAAGGATATTTTTTTTGTAAATCACTATATATTTGAAATATACAGTTAGGTGAAGCCGGGCTTATGATTTGAACAATTTGAGCAGTGACTGTTGTAGGTCATACAGATGAATGATATTTTATTTATTCGTAGAAAATGTTAAAATTGCGATGAAAAATACTCCATGCATACTGCATATTATATGGCAGAGAATGCCTAACGCATCAAGTCCGCCTTTGTACAGTTCTTCTGTTTTGTGCTTATAAAGATTTGAGTGATTGCTAGCACACAAATACAATTATCGTAGTATTGATTTTATTTGCGTATTGGAGTAATAAATTGTGTGGTTTATCCTCAAGAAACATATAACTAATACATATTTAAATTTTCTATGTATATTATAGGGGATGTTTTATGTTTAACAATGAAGATCTTTCGACTGAGATATTTTAATGTGTGTCCTTACGATACATATATTCTTATATGATTTTCTTTTTCTAAATATCATTTCTATAAGAGCAAAAAAATAAGGTTTTTGGGCTTTATCCTCTATGTAAGGTGTTACGTTGGTTATATTTTGCTAAATCATCTATCGACTGATATCCGTTAAATGGATAAAGGATTTTGCTTGTCATTTGGGACATGTATGGATGAGTGAACACTGAACACTACTTGCGTTCTAACTATTTACGCTCCAGATAACAGGGCTTTAATCGCTGCTATTGGTATATTTTGTATAACCCAAGGTTTAGTTGAATGTTAAGCTTCTTACTCCACAATAAATTTGAGTTTATTTTATATTGTTTGCAACTGAAATATTTATGCTCTAACTGAACCTACAATAACGATTTAGTAAAAAATAATAATTTAATAATCAATAATGCCCTAGACAAAAATACCTACGGTCATATCTGATTGTTCACTAGGCACAGCCTTTTATTCTATTTATAATGAAACCCGATCGAAATTTGACATGAACATATCCGAAGAAATAACAATATTACTGTGTTTTTGTAAATTTGTTTTATATAAAAGTAACGCTCACTATCAGCATTTTAAAAACCTTTTAAAACAATATTCTTTTACACTAAAATCGGAAGAAAAAAATAACCATCTTTTACTAAACGCCTGAGTTTCAAAGTAACGCAAATGTGTAGTTACATACTACATTTCCAATTTCAGACTATTTGGTATGGATATATTCTCACGAAATTAAATATCTGACCCGCCCGGAAATCGAGCACGATTCTCTGCGCACACAAGATGCTCCATTGCCGTTCCATTTTTCTACCATTCTTTACTTCACACGGATAATATAATTTTATAATTTTTACTTATTTCTACAATATTGCCTTTTAGGTTCTCCAAGCCTTATCTTTTAATGACTATTTTCTTTCTATTTTCCATCTTTATTATTATAAATTAAACGTTGGCTATAATTAATTTCAGTACACGAAGCGTTACATAATAGAGAAAAGGAAATTAGATTTATTGAAAGCAAAAAGGAAGAATTTATAGTTATTATACATTATCTTTCTTCTTGCAACTTTTATGCTGACGCTACTTAGGATCGAAATCGGAGCGACTCAGTAAGATCTTAATGCCTAAATCAGCTCTCATATCCACCAGTCGTAAAACTTATTAAACGACCTTCACACAACAAAATGTTTTAATATTAATGAGGGAAACCGGACTCTCGGAACTCCGTATCTTAATAAAGTTTTAGCGATCCGCGAAATTCCCTTATTATAAGTTCACCTTTTTTTCTATTTTGTCCATTATCAATAGAATTTACGAAGAATACGGCATATTTCATATTCTCTCATGAAAAGCCGCACAATAGATAATGTAAGGAAAAATCAAACCAAAATGAGACACAGTCATAAATCTTTAGCAAAATACGATATTAACGATACTGTACGAGATTTATGATAGTCAAAATAAGGTAAATAAATTATTAAACCTATATGGAACTTTTACTGAAATTATTAATATCAAGTTAAGCAAATTAGGTAAGTACGGGGCGGACTGAGATGGTTTGTTAAAGCATAAACGTAGAGCAGAGCCATCTAGATGGCTAAATGATAACTAACCCGGAAGTTAATATTATTTTAATGTAATTTTAACTAAATAACCAGTAAAATATTAATTGCATTTGCTTGTAATTAATATTATATAAATTGTGTTACATTTCTGTATTTACATATATTTCTTGACGTTGTATTGGTTTATATTGTCTTTAAATAGTTTGGTTAGCTTAGTCACCCGCCAACACATTTTGGTAATTAATATTATAACTAATTAAATTTATCAAGACGTATTTCGACGCTTTAGCTAAAGTAACTGGAATTCTATATTGTTTTTTAATTATAAAGATTAATTGTAAATTCATATATACGATAATATAAATCTTGCAATTAAATGTATAATGTTTTGATACCGAGTAAGCCACAGAAGAATAACTGAAGCATGGAAGGAACGATATTTTTAAGAACAAATTGAATATAGCTACACTCTTCACTCATATGATAAATTAGAGTTGCCAGAAGAAGATGGCACTATGTTTGTCAGTTAGGGCTAAAGACAATGTGAACACAAATATCGTAACTTTTTAATTTAATAGTGACTGAGCAAATCCGCTATCGATATCGATTAAAGTTTCAATATAGGTTCAAAATCAAACGGACTTGTAAAGTATATTATTTATATGTTATACATTTTAAATTCCGTAACTTTATGTCCACAGCAGTCAGAACGCTAGTTGATGGACAGTCTTTAAATAATTATTACACAAACTTGCATTTTTAAACTGAACTTATATATTTTTGTTTCAAATGGGTACTCAGTAGCACATAATCTTTCGAGGCGTTATTTTCTAATTTTCATGGTATTTTTTTTTACGCATCAACAGCCTTTTCAAGTCCACTGCTGGTCTTTAACCTTCCGTGGTGGAGGTTTGGCCTACTATAATACCACACTAGCCAGACGTATTCGTATAGGGTTTTATTTCGAGATTTCCTTCTCTTGTTTCTCTTAGTCGCCTCATACGACACCCTCGGCATAAATGTTTATTTATACTTATTTATAGTTAGTTTTTCAGCTGTTATGAAAGCTGTAAGTGGGATTAATAAATATTAAATAAATAAATCATCACCCCCTACTCTCTCTCTAATCTCAATAACATATTTTTATTAGAGAAAGCAAATAATTAAGATAAAAGCAAAACTCATAGCTTAAGCATTATGATAACTGAGAATGGCATATCCAAATTAATTCTTTACAAGGATAGGAGATAGTCGACATGGATTTTATCAAGCAAAAAACATAAAAATTTACTTAAAATAGATAAATCAGACAAAACCTTGAATAGTGCCCAAAGGTTTGTTATTAACAATAATCACTTTATTGAAATTTTCTCATTACATAGTGTAGGTAATACAAATCTATGTGTAAAAAATGTATGTGCGGGATCGGACACTTTTCGGTCATACATGTGACACACAGAATATTTAGAGAGAAAAAAATTGTGGCTAGACTAGCCCTTCGATTTTATCTTGGGATCGGCACATTATTAGTCCACTAGTCGAACAAGAACAACCAAGTTTTGGTCTCTGGGTAGATGACATTTAATAAAATTTCTTTCAAATGAAGATTCCCTTATTTTGAAGCATATCCACTCAGTAGTCGTGACTATGAAAGCAGACAATTCTTATCAAACCTTCAAATTACTGTCCTTTAAATATCTCTCTAGTCTTTGTAAAGAAAGATCAGATTTTTTCTATAGGTGCATAATTTTTTTTTGTAATATGATGGATTCTAAAAAGCTTCGGAATTCATTACTGTTGCTGATAGTTTAAATAATAGCAAGTAATTATTTAAGCACTCACACTGATATGTTTAGAAGGGAGGAGCCATTTGTCATTACTATAAAAAAATTCCGCAGTAAAATGCTTGGAACAAATTCTATGGTGCTTTCTAGGCACCCAATTTTCTCCACGACATACTGCAGCAATCCACTTATTTTATAAATCTTTATCACGTGCACATATAATCTAAAAAATAACGAGGTAAAAATATACGGTGGATAGACATATCGATAAGATTTTTTACAACACTTGAAAAGTCGATATAAATATTATACGACTAAATTCAAAATCATGATAGAACTGTTATAAAAGAAAAAATCACGAAGGTTATATAATTTGATGGCATAATATTGTCTAAATTGTATCTTACACGTCAGTTGACTGTATTCAATTTGGGAGTACTAGGACGGTCTCTATGTATATTATCCAATCTCTTTGGAGTAAGCTGATGCGCCGGCGGGCGGCCATGACACTAATTATCGGACTTTGGTATCGTGAATGAAGAATTCAAGAATATAATGCAGTTTTCAATAAATTTGTGTGGTTTCATTTGTGGATCCTCTGGGGGTGTCCTGATGATGGTGCCACGGCGCCGAAATATATATTTTTCGTAGGATTCAGAGATAAATTGAGGTTAGTTAAATGATACTCTTTTTTATGTATTCGACGGCAAACTAGCAGACGGATCGCCTGATGGTAAGCAATTGCCGCCGCCCGTGGACACCCGAAAAACCAGAGAAGTCACAAGTGCATTGTCTTTGGAATGGTAGAAAGAATAGGAGGAAGACTGGGATGAGGGAGACCTCATTCCGGCCACCGGCTGTCTAGGTCACCGTACGAAACGCAATAGTATCTTTATACTTACTCTACGTCCATATTCTGTGAAACAGTAGTAGGTACTTCCCCGGTCAAGCCGGCCCATTTATGCTGAAATTAGCAAGGCTCTAATACCTATAAGTGATTTATTCACATCATGCATATAACACGCAAAATCTTTCTTATTATTACCACCTGTATTAGCTGACATAGGTACATACATATAATAGTTTAATGATGTAAGTATATTTGTTCCACTAAAAATACTTATTGTGCACCAAAATGTACTCAGTAAAATATTTAGTAACGAACACCTGTTTATTTTAAATAAAGTCTGTTGATCCTTCCAATTAAAGAAGCATTTCATATTTTCGTTATACTCAACAACCAAATACAAAATCAAATATTTAATAAACTAGGTTGACGGAGCCTTCTTTGTATCTTGTTCTGTATTATTCTGCTGCTCAATAGGCACCGCATAACAGCTATAAATCCATACATAATTAATGCCAGTTGCTTAGATATCTCGGTAAACTTATAGTTCTCTATAATCTACTCTGAACCTTTTTGTTACGTCTCATAAGAATTCAAAACTTCATTATATAATTTTCCGTTTGTAGCTGGCAAATAAAAAGCTTAAAGCTTGATGACACATTTTTTTTAAATATTCATGATCGTACACGGAGCTTCTTGTCTTTATATTTTATTACGCGTATTTTGTCTGTATATTCATTAGTGTCTCAATCTTTGCATGAGCGAATCTAATCTGAGAATAAACTTTATTAAGACAGTTATTTTTATTCAGCTTAAGATTTCAATCAGCTACATATCTAATAATATGTAACGTACTGCGATTGCTTGAGATTATTGACCTGTTACGAAAGTTGGCACCCGAGACTATTCGCCAGTAAAAAGCACTTTTGACAAAAATGTATTGTAGCATTAATGAAAAAAGAAAGGCAAGTGAAAAAAAACGCAATATAAGATACGTGCAAACATCTTAATTTGGTACAGTATAATCATTCAGTATTGTATATTTCATTTCTAAAATCAGATCAGATTTTTTCTATAGGTGCATTAATTTTTTTTGTAATATGATGGATTCTAAAAAGCTTCGGAATTCATTACTGTTGCTGATAGTTTAAATAATAGCAAGTAATTATTTAAGCACTCATACTGATATGTTTAGAAGGGAGGAGCCATTTGTCATTACTATAAAAAAATTCCGCAGTAAAATGCTTGGAACAAATTCTATGGTGCTTTCTATGCACCCAATTTTCTCCACGACATACTGCAGCAATCCACTTATTTTATAAATCTTTATCACGTGCACATATAATCTAAAAAATAACGAGGTAAAAATATACGGTGGATAGACATATCGATAAGATTTTTTACAACACTTGAAAAGTCGATATAAATATTATACGACTAAATTCAAAATCATGATAGAACTGTTATAAAAGAAAAAATCACGAAGGTTATATAATTTGATGGCATAATATTGTCTAAATTGTATCTTACACGTCAGTTGACTGTGTTCAATTTGGGAGTACTAGGACGGTCTCTATGTATATTATCCAATCTCTTTGGAGTAAGCTGATGCGCCGGCGGGCGGCCATGACACTAATTATCGGACTTTGGTATCGTGAATGAAGAATTCAAGAATATAATGCAGTTTTCAATAAATTTGTGTGGTTTCATTTGTGGATCCTCTGGGGGTGTCCTGATGATGGTGCCACGGCGCCGAAATATATATTTTTCGTAGGAATCAGAGATAAATTGAGGTTAGTTAAATGATACTCTTTTTTATGTATTCGACGGCAAACTAGCAGACGGATCGCCTGATGGTAAGCAATTGCCGCCGCCCGTGGACACCCGAAAAACTAGAGAAGTCACAAGTGCATTGTCTTTGGAATGGTAGAAAGAATAGGAGGAAGACTGGGATGAGGGAGACCTCATTCCGGCCACCGGCTGTCTAGGTCACCGTACGAAACGCAATAGCATCTTTATACTTACTCTACGTCCATATTCTGTGAAACAGTAGTAGGTACTTCCCCGGTCAAGCCGGCCCATTTATGCTGAAATTAGCAAGGCTCTAATACCTATAAGTGATTTATTCACATCATGCATATAACACGCAAAATCTTTCTTATTATTACCACCTGTATTAGCTGACATAGGTACATACATATAATAGTTTAATGATGTAAGTATATTTGTTCCACTAAAAATACTTATTGTGCACCAAAATGTACTCAGTAAAATATTTAGTAACGAACACCTGTTTATTTTAAATAAAGTCTGTTGATCCTTCCAATTAAAGAAGCATTTCATATTTTCGTTATACTCAACAACCAAATACAAAATCAAATATTTAATAAACTAGGTTGACGGAGCCTTCTTTGTATCTTGTTCTGTATTATTCTGCTGCTCAATAGGCACCGCATAACAGCTATAAATCCATACATAATTAATGCCAGTTGCTTAGATATCTCGGTAAACTTATAGTTCTCTATAATCTACTCTGAACCTTTTTGTTACGTCTCATAAGAATTCAAAACTTCATTATATAATTTTCCGTTTGTAGCTGGCAAATAAAAAGCTTAAAGCTTGATGACACATTTTTTTTAAATATTCATGATCGTACACGGAGCTTCTTGTCTTTATATTTTATTACGCGTATTTTGTCTGTATATTCATTAGTGTCTCAATCTTTGCATGAGCGAATCTAATCTGAGAATAAACTTTATTAAGACAGTTATTTTTATTCAGCTTAAGATTTCAATCAGCTACATATCTAATAATATGTAACGTACTGCGATTGCTTGAGATTATTGACCTGTTACGAAAGTTGGCACCCGAGACTATTCGCCAGTAAAAAGCACTTTTGACAAAAATGTATTGTAGCATTAATGAAAAAAGAAAGGCAAGTGAAAAAAAACGCAATATAAGATACGTGCAAACATCTTAATTTGGTACAGTATAATCATTCAGTATTGTATATTTCATTTCTAAAATCAGATCAGATTTTTTCTATAGGTGCATTAATTTTTTTTGTAATATGATGGATTCTAAAAAGCTTCGGAATTCATTACTGTTGCTGATAGTTTAAATAATAGCAAGTAATTATTTAAGCACTCATACTGATATGTTTAGAAGGGAGGAGCCATTTGTCATTACTATAAAAAAATTCCGCAGTAAAATGCTTGGAACAAATTCTATGGTGCTTTCTATGCACCCAATTTTCTCCACGACATACTGCAGCAATCCACTTATTTTATAAATCTTTATCACGTGCACATATAATCTAAAAAATAACGAGGTAAAAATATACGGTGGATAGACATATCGATAAGATTTTTTACAACACTTGAAAAGTCGATATAAATATTATACGACTAAATTCAAAATCATGATAGAACTGTTATAAAAGAAAAAATCACGAAGGTTATATAATTTGATGGCATAATATTGTCTAAATTGTATCTTACACGTCAGTTGACTGTGTTCAATTTGGGAGTACTAGGACGGTCTCTATGTATATTATCCAATCTCTTTGGAGTAAGCTGATGCGCCGGCGGGCGGCCATGACACTAATTATCGGACTTTGGTATCGTGAATGAAGAATTCAAGAATATAATGCAGTTTTCAATAAATTTGTGTGGTTTCATTTGTGGATCCTCTGGGGGTGTCCTGATGATGGTGCCACGGCGCCGAAATATATATTTTTCGTAGGATTCAGAGATAAATTGAGGTTAGTTAAATGATACTCTTTTTTATGTATTCGACGGCAAACTAGCAGACGGATCGCCTGATGGTAAGCAATTGCCGCCGCCCGTGGACACCCGAAAAACCAGAGAAGTCACAAGTGCATTGTCTTTGGCATGGTAGAAAGAATAGGAGGAGGACTGGGATGAGGGAGACCTCATTCCGGCCACCGGCTGTCTAGGTCACCGTACGAAACGCAATAGTATCTTTATACTTACTCTACGTCCATATTCTGTGAAACAGTAGTAGGTACTTCCCCGGTCAAGCCGGCCCATTTATGCTGAAATTAGCAAGGCTCTAATACCTATAAGTGATTTATTCACATCATGCATATAACACGCAAAATCTTTCTTATTATTACCACCCGTATTAGCTGACATAGGTACATACATATAATAGTTTAATGATGTAAGTATATTTGTTCCACTAAAAATACTTATTGTGCATCAAAATGTACTCAGTAAAATATTTAGTAACGAACACCTGTTTATTTCAAATAAAGTCTGTTGATCCTTCCAATTAAAGAAGCATTTCATATTTTCGTTATACTCAGCAACCAAATACAAAATCAAATATGTAATAAACTAGGTTGACGGAGCCTTCTTTGTATCTTGTTCTGTATTATTCTGCTGCTCAATAGGCACCGCATAACAGCTATAAATCCATACATAATTAATGCCAGTTGCTTAGATATCTCGGTAAACTTATAGTTCTCTATAATCTACTCTGAACCTTTTTGTTACGTCTCATAAGAATTCAAAACTTCATTATATAATTTTCCGTTTGTAGCTGGCAAATAAAAAGCTTAAAGCTTGATGACACATTTTTTTTAAATATTCATGATCGTACACGGAGCTTCTTGTCTTTATATTTTATTACGCGTATTTTGTCTGTATATTCATTAGTGTCTCAATCTTTGCATGAGCGAATCTAATCTGAGAATAAACTTTATTAAGACAGTTATTTTTATTCAGCTTAAGATTTCAATCAGCTACATATCTAATAATATGTAACGTACTGCGATTGCTTGAGATTATTGATCTGTTACGAAAGTTGGCACCCGAGACTATTCGCCAGTAAAAAGCACTTTTGACAAAAATGTATTGTAGCATTAATGAAAAAAGAAAGGCAAGTGAAAAAAACGCAATATAAGATACGTGCAAACATCTTAATTTGGTACAGTATAATCATTCAGTATTGTATATTTCATTTCTAAAATCAGATCAGATTTTTTCTATAGGTGCATTAATTATTTTTGTAATATGATGGATTCTAAAAAGCTTCGGAATTCATTACTGTTGCTGATAGTTTAAATAATAGCAAGTAATTATTTAAGCACTCATACTGATATGTTTAGAAGGGAGGAGCCATTTGTCATTACTATAAAAAAATTCCGCAGTAAAATGCTTGGAACAAATTCTATGGTGCTTTCTATGCACCCAATTTTCTCCACGACATACTGCAGCAATCCACTTATTTTATAAATCTTTATCACGTGCACATATAATCTAAAAAATAACGAGGTAAAAATATACGGTGGATAGACATATCGATAAGATTTTTTACAACACTTGAAAAGTCGATATAAATATTATACGACTAAATTCAAAATCATGATAGAACTGTTATAAAAGAAAAAATCACGAAGGTTATATAATTTGATGGCATAATATTGTCTAAATTGTATCTTACACGTCAGTTGACTGTGTTCAATTTGGGAGTACTAGGACGGTCTCTTTGTATATTATCCAATCTCTTTGGAGTAAGCTGATGCGCCGGCGGGCGGCCATGACACTAATTATCGGACTTTGGTATCGTGAATGAAGAATTCAAGAATATAATGCAGTTTTCAATAAATTTGTGTGGTTTCATTTGTGGATCCTCTGGGGGTGTCCTGATGATGGTGCCACGGCGCCGAAATATATATTTTTCGTAGGATTCAGAGATAAATTGAGGTTAGTTAAATGATACTCTTTTTTATGTATTCGACGGCAAACTAGCAGACGGATCGCCTGATGGTAAGCAATTGCCGCCGCCCGTGGACACCCGAAAAACTAGAGAAGTCACAAGTGCATTGTCTTTGGCATGGTAGAAAGAATAGGAGGAGGACTGGGATGAGGGAGACCTCATTCCGGCCACCGGCTGTCTAGGTCACCGTACGAAACGCAATAGTATCTTTATACTTACTCTACGTCCATATTCTGTGAAACAGTAGTAGGTACTTCCCCGGTCAAGCCGGCCCATTTATGCTGAAATTAGCAAGGCTCTAATACCTATAAGTGATTTATTCACATCATGCATATAACACGCAAAATCTTTCTTATTATTACCACCCGTATTAGCTGACATAGGTACATACATATAATAGTTTAATGATGTAAGTATATTTGTTCCACTAAAAATACTTATTGTGCACCAAAATGTACTCAGTAAAATATTTAGTAACGAACACCTGTTTATTTCAAATAAAGTCTGTTGATCCTTCCAATTAAAGAAGCATTTCATATTTTCGTTATACTCAACAACCAAATACAAAATCAAATATTTAATAAACTAGGTTGACGGAGCCTTCTTTGTATCTTGTTCTGTATTATTCTGCTGCTCAATAGGCACCGCATAACAGCTATAAATCCATACATAATTAATGCCAGTTGCTTAGATATCTCGGTAAACTTATAGTTCTCTATAATCTACTCTGAACCTTTTTGTTACGTCTCATAAGAATTCAAAACTTCATTATATAATTTTCCGTTTGTAGCTGGCAAATAAAAAGCTTAAAGCTTGATGACACATTTTTTTTAAATATTCATGATCGTACACGGAGCTTCTTGTCTTTATATTTTATTACGCGTATTTTGTCTGTATATTCATTAGTGTCTCAATCTTTGCATGAGCGAATCTAATCTGAGAATAAACTTTATTAAGACAGTTATTTTTATTCAGCTTAAGATTTCAATCAGCTACATATCTAATAATATGTAACGTACTGCGATTGCTTGAGATTATTGACCTGTTACGAAAGTTGGCACCCGAGACTATTCGCCAGTAAAAAGCACTTTTGACAAAAATGTATTGTAGCATTAATGAAAAAAGAAAGGCAAGTGAAAAAAAAACGCAATATAAGATACGTGCAAACATCTTAATTTGGTACAGTATAATCATTCAGTATTGTATATTTCATTTCTAAAATCAATAAAGTTTCGAAAACCGCATCAAACTTGTCACTTCGCGGACGAAGAGTAATGTTTCTCTCGACGGCGTCAGCGTTATGATGAATCGACAGATACTTCATTTGTCAAATTCCATCCATATTCTATCTAGGGACCGTAGAAATGTTGTAATATTTTTATCTACTTCTCAAAAGTATAATTTTATTCTCAAGTCTCCTTTATACTCGTTTTTTTATTATTCCATTCTGTTAAATTCTTATGCTTAATGCAATGGCGTAACATGCCATACAACTAATATTATGCTAGCATATTTTTTTATTTATAGGTTCATAGGGTTCTCACCAAGAACTTAGGGTCCCAAGCCAACCTCACCTGCAAGTGGTGCACCTGCCGATCAACGGACGTGGCTCTGGCAAACAAAATATCCCAATAAGCGGCAATAGGCTCGCCATCTATTACGTGGGATCAAAACACTGGCGAAAAGTGGGCGTTTAATATGCCTCTGCCTACCCCTTCGGGGAACAGGCGTGTGTCTATGTATGTATGTATTTTTATTTAGAGACTCACGCCTGTATCCCCGAAGGGGTAAGCAGAGTTGTAATATTACACCCACATTTCGCCATGAATTTTTAGGTCCCACGTAATAGGGGGCGAGCCTATTGCCGTACCGGGCACATTACCAGACTCCGTGCTGCTACTGAGAATTTCCTAACGGAAAAACCCAATAACACTTTGCCCAACCCGGAAATCGAACCCGAGACCTCCCAATCCCACGCGCACATTTATATCGCGAGACCAACGAGGCAGTATACTAGCATAACTGCTGTAAAACCTTTAAATTATAAATTGATTTATGTTTTACCATTACTTACATACATACATATACTCACGCCTTTTTCCCGTCGGGGTAGGCAGAGACAACAGAACGCCACTTGCTTCTATCCTTACAAACCTCACGCGCTTCCTCTTTACTCATTACTCTTTTCATACATGCTCGCCGGTTTCGGGTACTTCGGACCCTGCCGTTTTTAGGACGTCCCCAATTTGGTCGAGGAATGTCCGACGAGATCTACCGCGACCGACTTGCCCAGCCACATTTGCCTTATAGATCTGATTCGTCATTCTTTCTTCGCTCATTCGCTCCACGCGTCCAAACCACTTCAGCTTTCCTTTCTCAATCCTAGTCACGGCATCTTCTTTCAGACCACTGTTCTCTCAAATAGTTACTACCACTATTTACAACAAAATATTACCTAATTGTACCTGTGGTACAAATTTTTACAGTAATCATAATACGCTTGTTACATCGCTGTACATTATTTGCGGCGTAAATTAACTTTGTACGTATGTACTCACCTCGAAACCCCAAAATGGCTTCTCAGCGAATCCTAACCAAAACATAGACACATTATTTGCGGCGTAAATTAACTTTGTACGTATGTACTCACCTCGAAACCCCAAAATGGCTTCTCAGCGAATCCTAACCAAAACATAGACATAAAATTTATGTACCAATAGCCAAACATAAGATATGCTGTAAATAAAATGTGTTATTTCGGAATTTTTTATTATAAGCATGAGTTTCCTCAATATATTTTTTGTAGTACTAAGATGCTTGTTTGTTGGAAGTAATTGCCTCATAAAGATAATAAAGCTATTGATTTTACCTGTGGACCGTATTTTTTATTTTCCAAGTGTGATTGTTTGAATGTTAATAATAATTGTATTCTAAAGAAATATTTACGGGGCCGGAAAGCAACCTTAACTATGTTTACCAGATAAATTTAAAAGATAATAACGACTCGGTATCGTTATTGATCAAATATTATATATGTATATATAATATAATAATAATATTCCAACTACATTCACACAGTCAAGACCATCTAGTCCCAAACTAAGCTAAACTAAGTCCCGTATATTTATTAATATAAAAATATACTTTTGTATCGTCATCTTCGTTTTAGTGTTATCCTGATATGTTACATCCAAAGCCTTAAAGTCGCCTTGGAGCCCAGTGTCCGCTTACTAGTCTAAGGAGTTTTGACAGAGCTTTTCAGACTAAGAAAAATCTGGGGTTAGGTTTATGTTAACAGTCTTTTGATTGAAATTGACAATATTCATTACTATGTAAATGTTTGTATAATTCATATAATATTTACCCAATAGACAGCTGAAACACGAACTTTGTCATGTTTGAAGATAATTATTTTTTAACCGACTTTACGACCGTGTATTATAATAGGACACACTGTATAATGACCCATGTAGAAATTGAAGTACTTCACGCTTCCCTTTAAAACTTGGACAAGAATATAAATATGTATATTCTTTATCAGCATAAAAGCTCGCTCTAGTAAGTTTTATAATAACAGTCTCTAGAGGCTTTAATATGAACGCAATATTGAACAAATTACCGTTTCAGAGAATCGACTAACATAATTAGGTATTGTATTAGGTACATATAGTGAGGCTCTTTGATATGGCAAAGTTATATAACATTTATACAGAATTGGAACGTTCATTATCATCATTGATGTCCGTCACAGAGTATGTAGGTGGGCAGATTTTTAATTAAAAATTAAGTTATATTCAATTTATATATCTAGTTATATTTGTTCGTGTTGTTAACTCTGGTGACGGAGTTTTCAGAGCACTCGGGCTTGCGATATAGCCTAATGATTGATGAGACAAGATCCGAGACCGGCAGCTTTAGGTGCCCTTCTTCTTCTTAAAAAAGACAACTCCCGCATTAGGACTAAATCCTGTGTCGCGGGGGACTTTACAAACATACAAGTAACGGACACAATGAACACCCAGACTCGAAACAACAATTTATGAGTCACACAAAGTGTTGTCTCATGTGGGGATCGAACCCACAACACTTCGACGCAGTGTCAAGCGGTGAGGCGGCCGCTTAAACCACTACGCCAACCGTGCAGTGCCTTCGAAGCACAGTAGCGCTCTAATGTAAAAACCACACGTAGCCAGCCATCCAAGTGGTGGCCGGTGCAATCGTTGCTTAACTTTACCTATCTATTACGAACGACAAGCCTAGTTACGCCATAAGCTCAGAAAAACCACTTGAAAATATTTTGCTCGAATATTCGCTGATGCTGACTGCAGAATGTCTACCATAATACCTGTAAGAGTCTTTACCATGAGCACTGAGCACTAAACAAAGTATTAAAACAAAGTTTTAAGACTTTAAAAAAGATAAGGAATTCTTAAATTTGCTTAAACCACTACGCCAACCGTGCAGTGCCTTCAAAACACAGTAGCGCTCTAATGTAAAAACCACACGTAGCCAGCCATCCAAGTGGTGGCCGGTGCATTCGTTGCTTAACTTTACCTATCTATTACGAACGACAAGCCTAGTTACGCCATAGGCTCAGAAAAAAACCACTTGAAAATATTATGCTCGAATATTCGCTGATGCTGACTGCAGAATGTCTACCATAATACCTGTAAGAGTCTTTACCATGAGCACTGAGCACTAAACAAAGTATTAAAACAAAGTTTTAAGACTTTAAAAAAGATAAGGAATTTCCTCAATCCAAAGTGTAATTCTAATCTTAGGCAATCGTTATGCTATAATTATACATTAACAAAACGTCACACGCGGCTCCGCCCGCGTGGATCACACACCTAAACCTTTCTCAATGAACACACTATCAGTTAGTAAAAACTGCCCATTTGTAGATTCTGAGTATATCGCGTTCATACAAATTGTGTAGTTGATTTCTTTTTTGTGAAGCATATGCCTTCAAATCTCGTTGGAACGAATATCTGGGGGCACGGCAGTGCCCCCACCAAGTCGAGCAAAATCGACCCCCTATAACTTCGTTGTGGATAAAACTAGAAACCTGATTTTCAAGTAACCATGCAGGAATTGTATAAAAATGGCGTATTTCAAATTTCATTCAATTTGAACTATTAGTTTAAGAATTATAACGAGTCAAAATTCTTAATTTTGTCACTCACTGACGGATCATCAAAAGTCTAAGGCACTTCTAGCAGACATAGAAGCTTCAAATTTAGAATACGATTAGTGTTTAGTATATGAATCAAGGAAAAATTAAAATATTTTTCAATTTCTGTCTAGTTTTCGAGATACATCAACTGCATTAATAACTTTGTAATCCCATATAAATATAATGGACTACAAAAAAACATTTGCAGTTAGGGCTTTAATTAAGAAAATTCGTTGTTGGTGTAAAAGAAGTAGAAGGTACAAAATTAGACTATCTACAAAAAGAAATGAGTTCCCATACCGCGACCGTAAAAAGTTGTGAGATCCATGTAATACCAAGTCAGTTAATTAAAAATCTTTGATGTTTTAAATAAATATGTTGACTTGGCAATCGCATTAAGCAATATAACTTATATATGTATTACTTATGAGATATATTGTGTTTTCATGCGATGGCCGAGTCTACAATCTACCTCTATCTACTACCCTGTTTGGTTCAGCTACAACTTCGTTTCTAAATAAGAAAGCTAAAATTAGTTTTTTTTTAAATATATATCTATACTATACTAAAACTCAAAGAGCACTTTGTCTGTACATTGAATATTTTTGCGAAATTTCAATTGGATTGTGACATGTTATAGATATAGAACACAAAACATTTTTTTTGGAATTATTGTGTGTCTGTCTGTTTGTATGTTTGTTAAATCATCACGCAATAACTAGTGAACGGATTTTGATGCAGTTTTCACCAATATATTGCCTGAAGACCCGATTATAATCTTGGACAACAATCATCACTTTGGGAGCCTTGCAGTGTCATTCAATAAATTTAATAGACTAGAATTCAAGCAATACACTAAATTGTTTGTATCGAGATAGTGACAAATGCATAGTTTGTGTCTTTAGTTAACATTTAGTCTTTAGTTTATCAGAATCCGTTAATTCGATTAAAGTAAAAAAATTATCGCGATTTAAAATATACATATATATAAGCATTGTTTATCAAGTGACTCAATTTGGGCAAAAATCTTTTCTATTACAGATGTTCTAATGTCAGCGCTGGATCTTAACACCGACTTTTAATTTTGCCGTTGGTGCCATCTAGGGGTATTACTTAAAATTATTATTTCAGCGGTACTTTTGCCCACTTGCTCACAACAAGAATTAGCTGGATTAAAACACACGATATTTGTATGTTGTGCCTATGTGTTGCATATTCTGAATTACATTATTGCTGCAAATTTTGGCGGGCGCGTCGCGTTGGATTCCAACTGGTCGGTAGAGTAGAATATTCTTTATTGCACACCATTACAGCTTATATTACATAGTAGAGCATCGTAGACTTACTATTCGAGTGTTACTTTTTGAGTGCAAAGATTCAAATTAACTAATAATTATGTAATCCAGCCAGATAGTATTTATTAAAAGAAAGAGCTAAGAATTTAGGTGGCAGGTACAGGTTACTACTTTTCTAATACCTACAGTAAGTAAGAAACTTAAATATGAGTGTGAGTTTCATCAACCGATCATTATGTTATTTTACATTATCAGGGGGCACAGCTTGTATATATGTATATGTTCTGTTGCATTATGATTTAAATATGATGTCTATTTAATGTTGACCTCCAGAGTTGAAGCATATTTGAGCCCTATTTATGACATTTTTCATAACTAGCCGTAACACTTCCTGCGATATGTTTCTTATTTCTGGGTGTATGTTTTCTTTTAAAGCTGCGAGAGTCCATGGTTTGTTGACATACACTCTAGATTTCAAATAACTCCAAAGAAAGAAGTCTGGACATGTGAGATTGGGTGATCTAGCAAGGCAAATTTTCAAAACGAGAGATAACACGGCCTGGCAAAGCATCCCTAATTAAGTCCATAGTATTGCGCGTTGTGTGAGCCGTGGCGCCGTCTTGTTGGATTCAGGTGTGCACCAGCCCCATTTTATTCAAATTGGGTATCAAGAGCTCACGTAACATGGTTTTGTAGCGCTCACCAGTGACAGTTACCGCATTACCTGCAGCGTCTTCAAAAAAATAGGGTCCGATCACTCTTTCTGCACAGACGCCACACCATACAGTTACTTTTAGTGGATGTTAAGGAGTTTGTTGAATAATGCGCGGATTTTCAGTGCCCCAGAAGCGAATAGTCTGCTTATTGAAATGCCCCGAGAGATGGGAATGCGCTTCGTCACTCATAATCAAGTTTGAAGAAAAATTATCCTCTTCAAGGTTGAGGTTTATGACGCGCTGGCTGTACTCTAGACGATCTCGGTGATCAGTTGGCAGCAGCTGATGAGTCATCTGAGTTTTATACGGAAACATCTTCAATTCTTTGACCAAAATACGCTGCAGAGTCCGCCTGGATATCCCCAATTGTGTGGCACGTCACCTCGTTGATATTTCTGGACACTCTTATAACGTGCAACGTACTTTTGCTAGACTAACGTCTATCAAATGTTGAGCCAGTTGCTTCGAGGTGTGTGGCAAAGCGTCGGATAGTGCGACCAACCGGTGCCGGACGGTGGGGAAATCGTCGACGAAATTCACGTTGTGTTTTTGTCACTGATGAACTATTCCGTAAAACATTGACACGATTATTCCACGTTCTTGGGGACTAAAGTGGTCCATGATTATTTTTAGTGAATTTTACATTTGATTACTACAACATTTTCAATATCAGAATGACAGGAGATGTCATAAAAAATATATAAGGATTTTTTATAGGGTCATTACTTTTGCGCCACCCTGTACTATGTAGTGATAGATAGATAGATAGATAAACACTTTATTGTACACCAGTAAATAAACAAAATTACAATAAATTACATTGAAAACTTAACACTAGTGGTACAAGGGCGGTCTTATCGCACATTGCGATTTCTTCCAGACAACCTAGTTCGGAATAAATTATTTGAATTTAAAGTAAAATAGTGGGTAATGGTGTACCTTGTGAAAAATAGATAGAAGATAAGTTATGTGAAAACTTAACTTATTAATACATACTTAAATAAAAATAATACATTATATTAAATAAATAATAATAAAATAAATTTATATATATATGTATATATAAATACATAAAATATTTATAAAAATAATATAAATATAGACAAACAATACATGGATGAATAAATACATATACTAAACTATGTGTACGTATGTGTGTATAAGTCATGAAGAATCTGCCGTATAGTGCTTAGTGACAAGATTTTTAAACATATTTAAGGATTTAGCCCGTCTGATACTTTCGGGCAACGCATTCCATAAGCGTACAGCTTGCACAGTGAAAGATTTTTCAAAGAAAATCGTTGAATAAGTAGGGACTTTCAGTTTTAGATTTTCTGATGATCGTAAGCACTTAGAATGTGTATTATGTAAATATTCAAACCGATTTTTGAGATACAAGGGAAAGGTATGTATACTACGGAATTCAATATTCGAACTATAGATAGATCTGTAGATTTTAGATTCGTTTTTGACATAAAGTCCATACAAAATATGTATGTCAAACACGAATCTCGAATCTCAAAATCCATGTATGGATCGAATATTGAAAATGGCCGATAGTCTATAGTCGAGATTTATGTAATACTCGAGGATGACAACAGCTCATAGCGAGACTTGGCTCACCGTTCGTAACCGATCGGCAAAGTTAAGCAAAGCTTGCACAGGTCGCCACTTGGATGGGTGACCGCGTTTGCCATTTACCTCTGAGCACTAGGTACTTCAGAGGATACACGGACTCAGGATAAGAATCATTAGGCCACGTCGGAGGCCTTCGGGCGGTCTGAAAACTCCGACACTAGAGTTGGCCTCACACTCACACGAAAAACAAGCAAACAACAGCTAAGTTCGCATATTATTTTTAATTTAATTGTTTTATCCCAATCCGATGGAAATTTCGGCAAATGCCTTCTTACCAAAGCACCCCTAAAGTCTCCAAGGAATATAGGTACTTACCAAATGGCAGTTTCTTGCGCCCAATAGTTTCGGCTGTGCATTTTTTTATAAAATAACATAATTTCACACCTTTTATCCCCGAAGAGGCAGGCAGCCCAATGTAATAGGGGGCGAGTCTACCGGGCACATTGTAGACGTTTTTATATTCCGATTTTTTTCTATTAAGTACGTCTACAATACCTATAGACGCCTACATAACCTTAAAGTTTACTTCTCGCCAGTAAAGTTACTTTTACTTATAGTCAAAAACTTTGTATACTTAAGTACAAGTCATAGCTAGTGAAACATCGCAGCGGGTTGCTCGCTCCACAGCCTACATACGTCTTGGGAGAAATGATTGCTAAGAAAGCATTGCGCGGAAGGAGAGTGTTTCCACTTGGACTGGAAGAATTCGAAAAAGATTCTTTGGTTTATCGAAAAATTTAGGTACTTATATTTGAAATATTTCACTACACTATCAATTGCAATCAGAGACAAGAATGGAAAGATACTGAATGGTGAATCGTGCGTGCTGAAGAGATGGAAAGAGTATTTTGAAGGATTATTTGGACGTAGTTATGCAAACTAGAACTAACCCACAACATGTCACTTTCGAGATAATTTGGTTTTTGTTTTAAAGGTGTGTAGAAAAAAATAGGCAAGTTGTATGAGGCCAAAGACTTAAGAATGATAAAAACGCTGTATTGGCGAGAATATACCTAGTAAACTTTAAAAGTACATTTTGTGATAGTTTATTATGTATTTATAATCAAAAACCTGATGGTTCTTTATTACAATACTATTATTTTGTGGGTTTGTTCTTTGTTACACCAAATAACCAACCCACAAAATAGTAGTTTAGCATTTTCTTCAGAAAAATAACAGAAAGATAAATGTTTTATTCATATTTTTTATGATACGATTGAACATACAAACAAACTATACTACTTTTACACAATAATATCGTTAATAACTACACAAATAGACCATAAAATAACTTAATTAGTCTCTTCAACTTCTACTTCAAAATCAAGTGTACCAGAAAACCCATCTATGTCACCCTGAATATTTGAGTTTCCGGTTAATCTGTATATCTAAAATTCTTGCGCTACTGACTGATTGACAGACAAGACACAGCCAAAACTATTGAGCGTAATAAGCTTAAATTTGGTATGTATGTTCTTTAGGGACTGCATGGGTACACCAAGATGGGATTTCCCGAAATTCCCACGGGATCGGAAGAAATGTGTGGGCGTAGCTACGGGCATCCACTAGTTTTTTATAATAGTGTTCAGCATCATCTGGTATAAGATGACGAACCTTGCTGGAAGATTGCTCCAGTGACCATCGGTTCTGCGGCATATGTATATGACCACTGCCACTTCAGTTTGCTTATTCGCTGAGCTATGTAGGTTACTTTAGTTCTCTTTCTCGCTGAGCAACCCTGAATTGGTGGACAAGTCGTACCATGAGCGGCCACGTCTCTGACGAAGTTTTCCAAATGCTGCTCAGCACAGCCGTATCTGCTTCTTGACTTCCTTTTAGAAGTTATTTCTAGCTAATTGGATAATCTGTCCTGGCAATATAATTATATAGCTCGCAGTAAAAGTTTTTCACTTTCGAGAGAATCTCCGGCTTAGAAGTCATAACTGCTCCCGTTCATGTGGTCAGTCTTGTCACGTGGTTGTTCCCTAGCTGGTCGAACACTTTAGATTCCCGGTTCTGCTTGATTGCTTTCTCAATTTAAAGCATCTTAGAAGTTTGGAGGTCGCGTCGTACCAGTTCTTTATATTTTTATTTAGAGCTCATTGTTCTGACAAGGTTGATGGGAGATTTTGATGGTGCTTTTCCATAAAATCGCAGAGTTTTTCTTGGCAGCTTCGACCTTTTTCCGGAACGCTTAATTTTGCAAAATTGTTCGTTCTGTTCTCTAAGCGTGCTCACCACTTGGTCGAGCTTCTAGTCAACGCAGTCGGTAGTTTCTAAGGCAACGAATCTGTTCTCCAGTTTTATTTGGAAATTTTTAGAGCCTATGGCTCTTTACAGCTGGACTCTTTCGCACTTCTAGTCGATGTTCAATGTGCACTGCACAAATCTGTGGTCGCTTCCAGTGTTGAATCTCGCAATCACAGAGACATCCCTGAACATGCTCTTCCTATCCAACAGAATGAGATCAATGTTATTTTTTGTTTAGTTATCGGAGCTTCGCCATGTCCACTTTCATTGGTGCTGTATTTTTAATAACGAGTTCATCATAAACAGCCCTTCGTTTCTGCTGCCATAACCATATAGACCTATTGAAGATTTACCTCCACTTCGACGTTAAAGTCTCCCATTACAACATTGTGGTGGGATCTAGGTGTGCTATGAAGAGCCTTGGAGATATCCTCGTAGAATAATTTTATTCTGCGTCTTCGACCGAGTGTGCCAAAGTCGGTGCATAACCCTGAATAAGCCTGAATTACCTTGAGGGTGTATATCTTGATTAGCTTCGTTATAAGGTATGCCAACCTTATCGATACACTTGATATTTCCACAATGCTATCAGCAAAGGACCAGAAACCCGATGCCACCTAGGGAAAGTTGGTCTCCTGCTCTGAAGTACAGAAGAGCTGGCCCGACTCCAAGGTTAGGGTGTCCTGCTTCACTCTTCGAATATACACATATCATACATAATATAAACATATAACTGCACTATATATAATATTTTGTTGGAACGAAAGAGTAAGATAACCGACGCTGTTTGTCATTCTTCTGTAAGCTAATCGCCAAACCTTTGACTTACCTTGTTAGCTAACCACCATACCAGATATTTTTTTTGGGAGGGAAAAAAAGGGTGAGCGACAATGTAAGGCGAAATTCGTTTGGATGAATTATCCTAAGCGCCTTCGATGATTGATTTGGTGACTAGGGAAAATAAAAATAAACGCCAAATAAGGTCACGGAAATGAGACCTAAATGTAATAAATGACATATATTTTATCGAAAGGAACTGCCCTAATATCCTAACCGAAAGTTTAGTACACAAAGATTCAGGTAAAATTTGACTAATGTATTTTTTACAAAAAAGTATTTACAGCCCAAACTACTTAACGTTCAAGTAAAGAAAAAAATATTCAAAGCCAAAATTGCTTATCTCACAGTTTTGAAATATTCTTTTTATCCAACCACCATAATACAAAATACACCAAAAATAACTGTCGTTTAAGACGGAAAACTTAGTGTTAGAACCTCAATTCCTTTACCGCCTAAGCGACAAAAAGTTTGTCCTAGAGCCACGAAACTTAGACAATTAGACGCAGAAAAAAAGCCGATTCTGACCATATATATAAATCGATTTCGCAAAAAATGTCGCTTACGCCCTTTTGGCCGCAAGGCATCGATATATAAAATCCTTGTCGATATATAAAATCCTTGCGTTACTGACTGACTGACAGACACGCTACAGCCGAATCTATTGGGCGCAGAAAGCTGAAATTTGGCATGTATGTTCCTTGGGGACCGTAGGGGTGCACTAAGAAGGGATTTCCTGAAATTCCCACGGGATCGGCCAAAACGAGTGAATTTAAAAAAATTGCAGGCGTAGCCGCTGGCATCGTCTAGTTATCTATACGGAACTAGGCATCTTGCTTATTTTCTAGCTCATTTATTTTATTTGCAAAATAGAACCAAGCCACATGGTTCTCTTTAGAAGAAAAAAAGACAACCACAATATGTATTTTTATTTTCTTTTAATGTGGTTTGGTTCTATTTTGTGTAATAAAAATGGTAAAGCTATATGTATCATGCCACATGAGTCCGTTTTACTCATAAAAAGTGATTCAAACTCGAGGTTTCAAACTGGTACCTTATGTGGCTTCGTTTTTTTGCTTTATGGCTTGGTAAATTAGCCAGGATTTTTTTAAGAAGATGCTATACCCCATTTATAGTCTATCTACAAACATAACTCAATTTCACTCAAAATGTGGGTTGGTTCTAGTTTGCATAACTTTGTCCATTTGAAAGAACGACGACGGAGACATCAACAGGTGAAATGAAAGGTAAATGATAGCAATGATGAAAGTGAAATTGGCGTGGATAAGATTTTGAAGGCACTGGCCAGTATGAAATTAGGTAAGGCTGCAGGATATGATAGGATTACAGTCGAAATGCTGATGGCTGGACAGGGCATCATAGTTAGTCAGCTGCAGCGTTTATTTAACTTGTGCTGGAGTACCGGCCGAGTACCTGATGACTGGGCCACAGCAGTAGTTATGCCTCTTTGTAAAGGAAAAGGCTCGCAAAAAGACTGCAAAAACTATAGAGGCATTAGCCTTCTCAGCATTGTTGGCTAATTGTACGCGAAGGTATTGATTGAACGAGTTATGAAAGTAACAATAATGGGATGTACAAGCAGGATTCCGGAAGGGTATGGGGTGTACGGATCAAGGCTTTACCTTGCGATGCATTGCCGAGAATTTTTTGGCTAAAGATCAAAAGGTCTATTGCGCATTCGTAGATTTGGAAAAGGCTTACGATAAAGTGGTGAGGAATGTAATGTGGTCAGTACTGTCGATGTATGGGGTGAACAGCAGCATCATTCGAGCTCTGAAATCCCTTCATGAGGATTCTAGAGCTTGTGTGAGGATATACGGGGCATACACTGACTGGTTTACCATCGACACAGGTGTTAGACAGGTGTAGCGTCGCCGTGGCTGTTTAACCTCTTCATGGATAGTTGTTTGCAAGATTTATAAACATAGTGATTGTGGAATAAGGATGAATTAGTTACTTGTCAAATACCTCCTTTATACTGATGATCAGGTAATACTTGCATCTTCAGCGGAGGAGTTGCAGGAGATGGTAACAATCATGCATGGAGCGTTAGAGAGGAAAGGAATGAAAGTGAATGTAAGTAAAACGAAAGTTATGGTTTTTGAAAAGGAATGCGTTACGGCTTGTTATGTTATGATCGATGAACAACGAGTGGAGCAAGTGACTGAGTTTGTATATTTAGGTATGCTGTTTAGAAGAGATGGTAAAATGGAGCTCTGAAGGCGTTTATAAACAGCCAAAACGTGTCCAAGAAGGCACGTTTGTCTGTGCATAGAGGGGTGTTAGTACCTACACTTATGTATAGTAGTGAAATTTGGGTATGGCAGAAGAATCATGAAAGTAGAATAAATGCTGTAGAAATGAGAGCACTGTGAAGTATGTGTGGTGTGTCTTTGACTGACAGAGTAAATAATTGTGTGATAAGAGAGTGTTGTGGGGTAAAAGAAGATGACATGTAGTGACAAGGTTCGAGAAAGGTATGCTAAGCTGGTTTGGGCACGTGGAGTGGATGGACGACGCAAGACTGACCAAGCAGATATATAAGGCAAGTGTGAATGGGACAGGGCGAATGGGAAGACCTAGGCGGACGTTCTCTGACCTGATCGGTGACAACCTAAAAACAGGATAGGTTAGAAGTACCCTGAACAGAAGACCATGCATGAGGAATCTGATGGGAGTGAATGAAGCAAGAGAGATATGTCAGGATCGTTGCAAATGGCGTTCCGTAGTCTCTGCCTACCCCTCCGGGCAACAGGCGTGAGTCTATGTTTGTATGTATGTACTATCAATTGACATGAAAGTACAACTGCGAACATTGCAAAACATTGATATTACACGATGAATACACATGCAATCTTTTCAAATGCTACAGAACTATATAAACAGTTCGAAAAGAAAAGTACCCTTGCAACACAAAAGTACTCAGTTCTATTCCAATTGTAACTACCAACTCGGTAGCGAAGCTTGATTCTCGAACGACGAAATCAAAAACATTGTTGTTTTTAAACCATCGCTTTCCTAGCTTGTATAACTTTCGATAAGCGTATACAAAAAGCGCAATGTATATCGTACAACGTAAAACTTTGATACAATTCAGAGTCCCATTTCATCAGCTTGTTCTGCCATGCGTTGGGTAATATCGAACAAGTACATGGTACGTATCAGTTGATATTAGTTTTGGACGGTCATGCGGAATGGCTTGATATAGAAAAGTTTCGTGTTTGCACTTGTCAGAATCAGGAAAGCTTCCTATAGTGTAGAGACAGTTTTGATAAATAAAAGAGACAACTATCAAATCATACTTTCATTTATTCAGTTTGGCACAAGGATATATCTTTAGATTACGTCGTGATTCTACATTTACATTTACAGCCCAGTTCGCAAAGCAAAGACATAGAACCAAGAGAAAGAACGGGCAATAAAACTCTTGATCATTCTTTTCAATAACGATATATAACAATAATTAACAAACAGTGGTACAGCCAATTTATATCAAATATCAATGTTGTGGGTAGTTTTATATTACTAGAAAGGTCTGTCTTACAACAGAACATAATAAGCATTATTTAGCATCAATACAATTTACTAAATGTTTACCACAGGTATATACCTAATGAATTTGACTGCACGGTTGACGTAGTGGTTTAAGCGGCCGCCTCGCCGCTTGACACTGCGCCGAGTGTTGTGGGTTCGATCCCCACACGAGACAACACTTTGTGTGATCCATAAAATGTTGTTTCGAGTCTGGGTGTTCATTGTGTCCGTTAGTTGTATGTTTGTAAAGTTCCCCGCGACACAGGATTTAGTCCTAATGCGGAGTTGTCTTATATAAAAACGAAACGAAAAACGAATCTCATTGATACGACTTGATCCACAGTATATTATTCTATCCTATATTACAATCTATAATATCTCACAAACGATCAAACTACCCTCAACACAATATCAATAAGATAACGATTACACTATCTTACATTGTTTCCTAGATGATGAAACAAAAGAACAAGCAACACAGAATATTGGAACACAGTGGCAATTAAATAGTCAGAACCATATCGTACCTGAGCCGTCGTCGAAGGAGAATAGGACGAGCTAGCCGAGCCTGTCGACTTATATAGGTACACCTTATTTACACGTTTGACAGTTTAACTGTCAAACGTCATGTCAGTGTCATTTAGTTGCCACTATCCTCTTACATATTATGTATAAATACTTGGATATCAGTCATTTCAGCCCAAAGCCTAGATATTATTACATATCTCTCACACTCAATAACACACATGGCAAGAGTTATCTTGAGGAAATAGATTGGTTCAGTTCCGGTAATAAAATACATTTTGATAGTAACCGATGATGATGACTTTTTGTACAAAAACATTCCAATATTACAAAGGCAGTGGCTTTGAACAAGTTAATAATATGAAACTTTGTCTTTGTTTTTATCAATGATATTTTCGTGAGATGCGTGCTTATAGGCTGGTTCAAGTCCTTTCTTGATGGATAAAATTTATTAACTTTTCGTAGAGGTATGTACGTAGGTAAATAACCATACATTTTCGAAAAAAATATGGTTATTTTTAGTTAGAAGTTGAAATTTGCAATTTACATGCAAACTTATTGACAGTTGTGAACGAAAGCTTATGGCAATTTGCAACTTCAATACAAGATCTGCACAGAATGACTAGATAATGAAAGTTTCCCTTTTAGCAAAATACTTATAAGTATGCTGATATTGTAAGATTTATATCATACACAGAAATATAGACTACCTAAATAGAATAATTAGGACTATAGAACAAAGTTAATTAAGTTAAAAGGTAATAGTTACTGTCCCCAATTTACTTTAATTGAAGAGGTCAATTGGTATTTCAGACAAACGTTACGCATTACGTAACGTTTGTCGTTGAAGTAATTAATGTACATAACAGAGATTATACAGCAGCGTAGAGGTGTCTTAAATTGTCGAAATAGATTAAAATACAACATCATAATAATGGCTAGTATTTGTTATTATATTTTTTACAATAAAACACATTCTTATTAAGTTGAGTCGTATATAGATATAATGATAACTTCTATTTACCGCCGAGGGCGGAATTTGTTAAACTTTTCATGAACTAATATATTCGTAAAGTGTAAACAATATTTGTATAAATTAATTAGTTTTAATGAAGGAGCAATTAACCGTTAGTTCTAGCTTACTAGTTGGGGCTATCAATATATTTTACTTCATTATCAGGTTAATAATAATAAAGGTAGGTACATATTGCACGACAACAGCTGTTCCTGTAAATATTATGAATAACAGTTATAATATTATTCTACTGTGTGTGAATTTGGAACCTCACAGGTTTACAGCAAATATTGCCTTTTCGAAAAAGCTACTTGGTTTTTTTCGGTCTAATGCCAATTTCCGTATCAAAATTGCAAATACCACTTCTTTATGTAAAGACGAATAAAAGCTTTAACTAAGCACACATAGTACAGAAAACGTGGTTAAAATACAATACATATTGTTACGAGCTGAATTACCTTTAAACCACCGATACATTCAATCTCTTCTAGTACCCCCATTCACCGATAGATGGCGTAACACTGCCCCCCTCTTAAACGTGTTCGTCTCGAACATCGTTGGACCCATGGTAACGAGCCAACCGGTCCCCATGAACTATCTTCGGTGCACCTCGCGACCCCTTCTGGATTCGATAGGTGACGTCGTTCATCCTGGTAATTATGCGATATGGCCCGTCCCATCTGGCTTGTAACTTAGGCGATTTGCCTTTGCTTCGTACTGGGTTATAAAGCCACACCAATGATCCCTCGTCGAAGCCTTTGTTGTTTGCCTTCGGTCGTAGCGAGTCTTCATCTTCTCAGACATCTGTCCTGACTCCCATGGAGCTCCTACATTGTACACCTTCAATGCACCTCTGCTACGAGTGTGTGGCCCCTTGACAGCCGCACAACTTGTGCATTTGCGGCACCAATCCTCGACGTCATCCCGACAGTGGAGCCAATAAAATCGCTCCCGGATCTTAGTAAGGGTCTTCTTAACTCCCATGTGACCTCCAGAAGCACTATTGTGATAGAGCTGCAAGACTTCTGGCACCTTAGTTTTGGGCACTACCATTTGCAGATGGCATTGGTTATCTCGAGCGTTTTCCCATTTGCGGCACAGAACTCCATCCTGGACAACCAAGCTTTCCCACTGTGCCCAATAACCTTTGGTGACAGGGCTCATTGCTGCGATATCACTCCATTTGGGCCTAGGAGCGCCTGATTTCTTCCATTTGAGAATCGGCTGTACGTCCTTGTCTTCTTGCTGAGCACGCTGCAAAGCTTTTTTCCATCCGTCGCTCAGATCCGTCTTCAACATTCTCACTAGCGCTGCCTGCTTTGCTTCCTGTCGGCTACACTGGTCAGGACACGGCCTACGCGATCTGCGTTACCATGGGACTTGCCGCTGCGATGTTGTATTACAAAATCAAACTCTTGCAGTAGTTCAATCCATCTAGCTACTTGTCCTTCTGGGTCCTTAAATTGAAGTAGCCATTTCAGCGCTGCATGGTCGGTTCGCAGGTGGAATTTACGGCCCAACAAGTATTTGTTGAAATGCTGCAACGTCTTTACTACAGCCAAGAGTTCCCGCCTGGTGACGCAGTAGTTTCCTCCAGGCGGCGCGCGTGCCCCTCTTGACGGCGGGTCTGCTCCTCCTGACAGCGGGCCTGCTCCTCCTGACGGCGGGCCTGCTCCTGCATGAACGCCATCAGAGCCGCGATGTCGGGCACCTTCACGTAGTGTGTGGCGCTTGCAGGCTCCACTGCAGCCGCGTAGTCGCCTGGTCCACCAGACGATGGAGTAGGAACGTCTCCGAAGCGTCTCTGGTCCAGGTCTTGCTGGCGCTGGTTCCTGGTGCGCACTCCTTCAGTTTCTTCTTTCGGCATAACCGGCATAATTTATCCCTTTCTTCTGACACCAATTTGTTACGAGCTGAATTACCTTTAAACCACCGATACATTCAATCTCTTCTAGTACCCCCATTCACCGATAGATGGCGTAACAATATTATTATTAATGTAGCGTAAATAATAATAATATTCTATCACATACACACATCACCATCTAGTCCCAAACTAAGCAGAGCTTGTACTATGGATACTAGACAAAATGCAATCGTATTACATTTTACGCCATATTCTTTGCGAAAAGATACAAAGGTTAACCAATATACAATTATATCATTCTAGTGAATGCTACTGGACGACCAGATCGGGAGAACTTTGTTACTTTTCAGAAATGAAAGACCTATTCCAACGAAAATATGAAATAAATTATTTGATTTAGAAACCAACGTTTTGACAACAATGACAAGTCTATTTAATGACCTGACATGTTGCTTGATTGACATCTTGATTGTAAGATACTTTATTTTCTGAGGCAAGTGTACTTGCGCCATCGTCATCGTACTATTAGGCTAAGGTCAGATGAACGCGTGGCGACGCGCGCTGCCACGCGATTCAGTTCAGATGGCGGCGGCTTGCGCGCGGCAGACCAGCGTCCAGCGTGAACATTTCTCAGGTAGTAGAGCCTTACTGATTTCAGCATAAATGGGCCGGCTCAACCGGGGAAGTACTACCCTCTCACAGAAAATTGACGTAAAGTAACAGAACCTAAACTGTTGCGTTTCGTTCGGTGAGTGAGAGTGCCGGAGGCCCTATCCTCTATTCCTTCTCCCTCATCCCACTCCTTATCCTATCCTTTTCCCAACCCCGAGGGGTGGCAACGCACTTGTGACTCCTGTGGTGTTGCTTGTGTCCATGGGCGACAATCCGTCTGCTCGTTTGCCGCCATAACCGCTTGCTTGCCCGTGTTATATGGCATATAACAAAATTCAAACACTAAATTGCCCGTGTTATATGGCATATAACATCGCATCTCAGTCTACTTTGCCCGTGTCATACTGTATATAACATGGCTCCCGCGGTCGAAAGAGTGAAATATACTCGTCTCTGTCGCTCTAGGGCTTAGTTTGTATTATGTATCTCGTTTCTACGTTGCATTTCCCGTCATACTAATCCCAGTCGAGTTTCGACTCCATAGAGAAATTTAAAAAAAAAACGTTCGTTGTCAATGTTGTCATTGAGTGTTGAGTCGGTGCGGAATGTGCGGAATGTGTGAGTGTATTTGTGCTGTTTTTTCTGTTAAATTTAGTTTTATTCTTTAAGATTTATTGTGTTTATCAAGGTATGTAAATAAATAACACGTATATATTATAATTCCAGCATGAAATATAACATTTGACTTTTTTCGAGACCTTAAGTAGATTTTGGCGCGCAACAGTGATTTTACTGAGAGCATGGGAACTGTTTCAGAAATATTCATATTACTCAGAAGTGGTGAATGCTATCCGTATGATTTTTTTTGTTTTAAAAGAATATGAGACTACTTATTTAGTGTTTATTTATTTGTATGTTTAAAACTGTTATTTGTGCATTATATGGCCTTATCAAATTTAACATAAATTACGCCGCGCGGCGCCAGATAATGGTTTGGAATCAGAGGCCTGTAATTCATAAATATGTATAAACAAGTGTACTTTTTTATTTTTATCTTATTATCTAATATAAAAGTAACGTAATTAAATATTAAAAACGATATGTCACCGCTTTAAGTTTTGAGGTATGAACTTATAAATACAGAGCGAGCTCTAAATCGCGGTATCTCAATTTCAAACGAGTATCACTCGACACCAGAGTCGTAATCTAAATAAACAAAGATAACATTGTATAGTTAGTTTCATAACAAACATAAATAATATAACACTTGACAACCTTTCAAAACAAATTGAGTCACAAGGACCGATTGTGTGGAACCCAACCCGAGCGCCGAGGCGATAAAAACGCGCGGGCATTTGATCGTTATCGCTTTCAAGTGGCCGGGCAGAGGGGCCGGCGTGGGTTGCGGCGCGGAGCAAGCAAGCGGTTATACTATAAAAAAAAAAAAAAAAAAACATTCAGTGAGAATGGACGTGGAGGAAGCAATTTGCTTGTGGATTTTATACCGCAAACAAATGCTTCCTTCTTTTATTATTTTGTCAGAACAGTGCTTCGAGTTAAGATGTCAAGTCACATCTCTTTTTTCAATTTCGTCAATTAGTAAATCAATAGATATCTCATCTCCCATTTTCGTGGCTCCGTGTGTCCGTCCGCCTCAAACCACGCGGGTCATCTGAACAGGTCGATATAGGATTGTAGATCTTAAACCGCGCGTCGCCGCGCGGCGACGCGCGGTGCATGACGGTGCGCGCGGGCACGCGCGGCGACGCGCGGTCATGTACACAACAACATTGATTTGTAACAATCTTAAACCGCGCGCCGAGCCTACCGCGCGTCGCCGCGCGTTCATCTGAACTTAGCCTTATAATGCGGTATGTGAGTGCTTGTCACCATCATGGTAACTGAAAGCATTTTACCTTGTATTGGAGCTAAGGCTCATTTTCTAGTCTAACTAGATTTTTATACAGTGTATTAGCTTTGTTATTTAGCGACTGTAGTCTGATCTCTTTATAGCTAAAAATAAACAGATTCTTTGGTTTGGATAGTGGAGAGAAAAGTCAGTATACCTATAATATAGTCATATTTTACACTGACTGCCCATAACGACATCTTTGATCTTTGAGATGCGAAAAGGTGTGACTTTTTATACACCAGACGGATAAAATTGCACTAAACCTGGTAAATCTATAGATTATTATGGCCACAGCACAGCTTTGCCACTGATATATTTTTATGACTGCACTGACATGATAAATAATATCACTGGATATTATTTAATGACGTAAACATTGCAGTAATGACCATTTCAAAAATCGATTCCTGGCAGATACGGCCACACGCACCCATATTGACAATATGATTTATGATCGTAGTTTGGAACTACCCTCCCAGAGCGGTTTGCTTGAAATTTTACCGGAATTCAGGTAATGATATATTGTGACGCTAAATTGAATAGAACATTGAATTGCGTACATTTACGATATTTTGTAATATTTGTAAACATAAACAAATTATCTTACAGATTGACATTAAAATATCGATTAAGAATCACACTTTCTGTTTATTTATAACACAGTTCATAAACATATACAATATATACATATGTAATCTTACTAACGCTTTTATAAGGAAATAATAAGAAAGAAAATGAATGGGATACAATTGAGTTGATGTTGAGGGTATATTCCATAGCATTAGATTAGATAAAGTCTAAATCCATATCAATAGTTAAATGCAAGAAAAATTGTGCAATAAGCCAAGACAAGTAGTAAAACTACTCAGAGTTACTTGATATAGTCTCATATAATAACTTTGCACACGGTGAATATACCTCGAGACAGGAAGTAGAACTATATTTGAAAGCACTCTCCCGGGAATTGGAAGATGATTTACAAATAGTACGAAAATAAACTACCAATATTGAACAATATAATAATGTGGGTACACCTACACAGCTACTGAACATATTACTTTTATGTGATAAACTTGGAACAACTGACTAAATGCCATATAAAACAAAGTCCATTTTAACAGAAAGACACAAAATATCCTCCCTTAGTGTTATGATCGGATATTAAACTTCATGTTTCAAAATTACGCTTAAGAATGTAACGTCGCCTCTTATATAGGCTATTTAACTTCAGCGGAAAGTACTGCTCGTTTCAAGGAGTAAATATTATATATATTTAACTTTGCTAAGTATAAATAAACTGATGGTTATTATTTGTAAATGATGTAAAAGAATATGTTACGATGTTGGTAAATGAAACTTTGGAATAAAATATGCCTTGGGCAAATAGGCATAGAACGACGTAAAAGGGATTTTCTAAAGCTAACAAGGTTGGGTCCATTACTTACAAAATATTTAGCAGATGTTTAGAAATCGTATACTAGACACTGCTAAAGATTATATACCTACGTATTAGAATGCCTCAAGGAGCACTTTCAGGGCCTAGTAATGGCTTTACCTTCAACAAGATTATATCAACTTTTGGAAATATGCGAATCTAATAATTAAAACTTATTTCAGAATCTTAAACTTTTTAGTAATAGCTTAATCATCATAGCGATTTTACTTTTACTTTTACTTATTTTATGAGATTCAGTTCATTTTTGATAATATAACCTAAACTTTAAAAATGTTGAATTCAATCCAAAATACGGCATAAAACAAAAAAGTTTTAGTTGAAAGTTTTTTTAGTTGAAAACTTGTTGGCTATGTAATCATTCAACTAGCTGGGCGGATACAAATTATTTAATTGAACTCAATTTTACATGTGCCGTGCTCCTTTTACACGCAATAATAACGAATACAGTACAGTGTTTTACCTCACATGTCATTGACCGGAACTCATCAACATGTCTAAACAGAAATATATTTTTCTTCTTTGCTTTATATGAACTATCACCGTAGTCGGTAATCCTGGCATCCGGAATCTGAGTAAGAATTACTGTTTTCTTGTCAATGAAGGTTTATCTTATGGGAAGAAACAGAGAGACCTGCTTCTAGTGATTGGGGATAGAAGGCAAGCAATATACGCCTAATAACAAATAAGATAGTTAAACATTCTAATAAGAATGCACAGTATAGAAGAGCAAAGGCTAGCGAAGTTATAATGCGTAGCTTTGACACAATTTTTTGAATACCTAGCTAAACAAAACGCTTAGAATCCATTTGAGGTTTACGTTTATATGTTCATTTTTATGGATAATAAACTGAACCGCAATGTAGGTAGAAAGGAGGCTTGAAAATACCTGCTAACCCGAAATTTTACAGGAATTTCGTTAGGTTAGGTTATACTTTCTGACGCAAAAAGATCCCGCACATACGTAAGACAAATAACTTGTCGATTGTTTCAAGGGAAAAAAACTCCCTTTTTTCCAAATTCGTTCATTGTTCCAAGGGACAAAAGTCCTTTTTTCTGAAGCCGTAGACTGCGCACAAGAAACTAAGGTCCCTTTTATTAAAACTCAACGGATTGCACTATATTATATATAGAACGGCCTTGTGGGCGTGGCAGGCTCGCCGTACTTGTGAACAAACGCTCATATGCCGAAAAATTTGATTGACGCTGTCAACAATCGTGCTCATATTGCGACAGCGTACGAAGCTCCGCGAAAATAAAAGAATTATGCCGTCTTGCGCTATAATAACGTGTCGAAAAAGAAGCCAGTTATATACTGTGGCTCGAGAAGGGATTTCTTTTCACCGGTAAGTCCCAAAATCTTGAAATAAAAATGATATTTGTAATTATTACAATAGTATTATGTAATTTGTAGACAAAAACGATACTATCGCAAGCAAATAAAAAAATATACATTGCTGGCAATACGTGGGTACCATCTAGTACTACGTAGGCGATTGCGCAATGTATTTCGTTCACTGCGAACGTCAAAGCTTGAATTCTGCTAAATCTATGGTGGTGGGTCCGATAGTGTTGTACCTATCAAGTTGTGAACAATGTCGATTGTGAGTTCCTTCGTGTGAATGTATTCAAATGATTGTTATCAGTAATATTAAGATTAACATAACTTTGTTTATTACAACCGATTAATGTTTATTGTGGGTTATTAACTTAGTATCGCGGGTTACATATCACATATTTTAATAAAGAAAATTAATTGTGACATTATGCGTTGGAGCACTGCTGTCAAATGAAATAAATTCGGACCATAAATTTATCGTAGCAAAAGATAAAGGGGCCTCCTGTATCATTATATATAAAGATTTACACCGACAATCTTCGGCAAATTAATGAACATAATATATGTTGACAACAAAGATCTTGCGCACCTTTGTCGGAACTGAATTATTTAGCAATTTTATATTCCGTGTGGTTGACGGCATAGAATACAAGTGTCACCACCCCCTATCTTCCCGTGGGTGTCGTAAGAGGCGACTAAGGGATAACACGATGCAAATACCACCTTTGCGTAGAGACGGAAAACTCGACATCAACCCCTATACGACTGCCTCGTTGGTCTCGCGGCATAAATGTGCACGTGGGATCGGGAGGTCCCGGGTTCGATTCCTGGGTCGGGCAGTTTTATGGGGTTTTTCTGTCACGAAATTCTCAGTAGCAGCACGGAGTCTGGAAATGTGCCCGGTACGGCAATAGGCTCGCCCCTTATTACGTGGGACTAAAGCATATCTGGCGAAAAGTGGGTGTAGAAATACACCTCTGCTTACCCCTTCGGGGATAAAAGGCGTGACGATATGTATGTATGTATGTATGTAGTTATCACCAGGTTGGATTTTATCCTAGTGCGAGCCATGTTACAGACCTATTTAAAGCTATCATAGAAAATACATCAATATAAGATTGCATTTTATTTTGAAAAATTCGAATTTAAAAGATAGCAAGTATGCTTCTTAATAAATACGTCTTATTTCAGGAACAATAATAGAATCTGGGTTGAAATTTAATTTAAATTATTGTTCAACATTAAAATATTATTGTATTATACACTTGTGTCATTTATTTCTTTACAAACTTTAGCTTATGTGGTTGTACACACGAATAGTTTATCACGAACACTGACATCCTATGTGGACATGATTTTTAACTCTTGGTATTCGAATATGATAAAGGCCATATTGTATCTTCCCCTTTAATTTTATATTATTATATATATATATTAAGAAAGGCCACACTATTTGTACCCTATCCCACCATCTCGAAATAAAAACAAACAATTGCAAAACTTAAAGTAACAAAACAACAGTATTTTATCGATATAAATAATCGACCTTTTGGACACCGTAACATTAATGAGAGTGTGTGAGTGATCGTCAAGCGCGATAGTTCCATGTCAAGCGAAATGTTTGCGCTAGTGTGACAACACTAGCGAAAACAAAGCAAACTCGCGATCTAAGTAAGTGCAGTTGATTTGTGTACGTAATGCGCGTACGTATTAGTGTATTGCTTGTAGTGGAGATAGAGAGTGGGAGACAATCGGCGACACACGTTCTAAGACAAATCAGTAACTATTTCCGTTCTAACCCCCTTTAATTATTTTGTGTTATATATCAATAGACGCGTAATGAAATGACCTTTCGAATGATATCAAATAACACCAAATAATGTAGTCCACGCCAGGGCAGTATAAAGTGAAAATTATAAATATTTTCCCGCCATTTTTGAGCGCGATTTTATATTTCTGACATATTCCTTTTTCTCGTCGTTTTTTATTAAGGGAGGTATATAAGTATTATACACGGTTAGAAAGGTTATTTAATTTACTTTTAGAGGAGATAAATTCAATCAAAAGAAACATTTTAATTTTAAACATAAAAATATAAAACAACGAATTGATTGTTAATTGCCGCCGATTTCCGTATTTTATTTTTTTAAATACCTTTGTATATTATATATCTGATTAAAACCTACATAAGTTTCTTACCAATTAGATTTCCAAGCAAAAGAACCATTTCCGATAAGAATCCGATAAGAATTACTCTTACTGGAATGTGCACAGTTGTTAGCTTTTTCCCGCCAAAAATAACCTGAATATCCGCAATTTTTTTCGATAATCAATATCTCATGAATAATTTGAGTATTATACATCATATGGTAGGTTTATTTATATGCCCATAATAAAAAAAAATAACACAGAGCATAAATGTAACCTTATCAACATACATATGTATTTACATTCAATAAAAAAGAAATGCCGTTTTTACGATAATTGTTTGTAAAAATCTCTTAAATTAAAGTAATACACAATATTTATTTTTTTTTTGCTTTTTTGTTTTTTCGTGTGAGTGTGTGGCTAACTCTGGTTGGAGAGTTTTTTTTTGCTGCAACTTCATAATTAATTAGTTTATTCACAATAAAAACATAAAAGTGTCATATATAATTATAATATTTGTTTACAATGATGTTTTCAATACATAATTACGCCCCGCGCGCAAAATGCAAAGTCAGCGAAGTAATATTTTTTTCACATGCTAATATCTAAATAACTTTTCAAGCAAGTATTGCTATAATTTTATATATTTGTTAAGATAATATCACCAGGTATATAAAAAAACAAAAGGAACCAAGGTTCAACTCGTATTGTTATCACGATAAGCAATTGTTTCGAGTAAGTCGTTAAAAGTCGTAATTGTTTACCTAGCAACCGGTTTGGCCCCTCGCATAAAGTAAACACTTCATTCAAACGTAGTGTATTTGGGATCATATGAAAGAATCATTTATTAAGTTGAACAAAAACATTAGTTGAGGCCACAGAGGTGAACAAGGAGCGCACAAAAACTAATTTATCGACCCCGGGTGGTGTCAAGTGGCCACGTCAGCTCGTCGTTTGACACCTTGCGCGGTTGAAGCACCTTAGCAAATTATTTAGATCGCTCAAGCGAGGCAGAGGATAAAAAGATCGCATTGATGGACATCCCTAACCAAATTATAAGGGTTACACCTACTTTATTAACTGACTCTAGTAAGGGGAAACAGTAACTTGACTGTTTGAGTTAGAACATCTTGTTACATTTTCTTTGAGGAAGTAATTCCATTGATTTAGGTGAATTTGTGTTTCGTAAAAGTCAATAATTTTAAATATTGGGTAATGGTTTAACGAAAACTATGGACATTAAATTAATGGTTTAAAGTTAAAAATAATTGTTTAAGTTCTTTTACGAGCTTGAGATAAAACCTTATAGAAATAGAAAATGTGTTCATAGTGTAAAAAAGAATACAATAAAATGCTTTCACTAAATGGGATAGCACCATCATTTCAATGTCATTTCCGTCCTAACCTTTAAGTACCGACGTGAGATCTGGCACTATTGCTTTCATAATCAAAAACATTAAGTTCTTTAATATTTTTCTAAAATAACCATTCATAATATGTATTGTTTATATATCTAGTTATTGTATAAATAAAGGAAAATATAGCAGGTATAATATTTATTACTTATTTTATTATAAAGTATCACATTACGGCCTCTAATTTTTTGGGAGAAAAACTTACTTTCACTTTAATAATAATTATTTATCAACTAGACAATATTTTTTTCTTAACAATACTGTTTTTTGTTTAATGTTTAGTAATTATGGAAACCATAAAAAATACAATTTAGCACATAATCAACCGTTTTTAGGAAATCACAAGGTACCAAGATGTGTGTACTATCAAGTTTATAATCACTCCTCGAAATAGGTTTGATCCATTGTAGGCAGACATGTTTCACCGGCAGACCCTTCTTGTTCAGATGTTGAATCATAGTCACCCTCCACGGCAATAAAATTTGAGTCGATATCGTTACAGTCGGACTTTGAGCTCCAATATAGCCAATCCGCTAAAAATTCTTCAAGATCTTTATTTTGAAGCCTTGTTTGATATTTTGTTTACTGGCATTGTTGTTTGTGGTTACCAATTTTATACCCAAAGTCACGGTAATAATATCTAACAGTATTGTAACTTCATACAAACGCACGAAACTCGAGTTATACCTACGCGCCTCGAGCAAAGTACCCATTACACTGTGCTGACTGTGCTTAAAGTACCCACAGCCGCGATCGTGCCACAGCTCGCATGCGGCGCGTCTGGTAGGTATATAACTCACGAAGACGGCCGAGTTGCAATACTGTTAGATTATATTACCGTGCCAAAGTATAGGTCGGTTCACGAAAGTTGACCACAAATGGCGGCCGTCGCGCATATGTACATTCGTGCACCAATGGCGTGGCTCCATTCTTGACGCATTTAGGGAATGCGTCAAGAACGGAGCCACACCATTGGCATTCCACCCGCGCCTCACCCCGCACCTCCACGGGGACCTAAAAAATGATTTCTGCGCAGTGGTCATCTTTCGTGAACCGACCTATACCTGGCTTACTAATTTTTATACCATTCATATAATCCATAATAATTCGTATCGAAAAAAGTCACATAAGTACTAACGAGTGGTCCGACAGACCACCCGCAATCTTATAAAAATCTAAACTCGTCGGAATAGCACGCACCGACAAAGCCACTCCCCATAAACGCTACTAGGCGACTACTCGAGGGGTAGAGAAAAACACAAGGTCAGGTATTCGCTAACATAATCATATGAAACTGGAACTTCCGAACTCTGAAAGTGTCTGTCAGACCACACGTCGGTATTACTTTATTATTATTAATAAGTTAATTCCTAAAAGGCCAAATGGTCACACTATTGTCGGACGGAAACTAATCAGATGTTTATTAGTGTACAAAGAACAATGCCCATTTCTGGCCCAGTTTGGAACTCATGAACAGCACAATAAATATTTACTTTAAAAGAGAGTTTCAATCGGGGGTCCGCTTCCTAGTCTAACCGGATTTGGCTGAATATTAGCTTTTCCACAGAGCGAATGCCTGTCTGACCTCTGCAACCCGAAGGGATAGCAATATTCCATTGTTTAGACTAGTGTCAGTTTATTTAGAAGGTACTAACGCCCTGTAACGACTGTCAAAGATCTTCATGACAACCGGGACCGACGGCTTGACATGCTCTCCAAGGCACGGGACAAGCGATAATTAATATTTCAATACGCACATAACTCTGAAAAGTCATTGGTGCGCGCCGTGGATTCTAACCCGATACCCTCTGCATGGCAGTCTGTTGGTATCTCCACTCCAATGTCCAGTGATAGCCTCACTGCCTTCTCGCGGCTCTGTTGCCTCTTCAATATATCTGTGGTTATTCATCACCGCGACGACTAACTTTCTTGTAAGCCGATGCTGAAACGACTGAAGGCATTGACCTCCCATATCATATTGTTGTTAGATCACGACCAAGGGTTACATGTGCCTATGACGTATAAAGTACATTATCATTAGTCGGTCAAAGATAATAAAGAAATGTCTCTTATTGTCTTATTACCCATAATTATTAACGATCTAAACTTTGAGTGGTACCTAAAAGACGTAAGCAATCAGTCAAGAGCAGATTAAATTTTTCGTCATTTTCAAAGACTTTTTTTATACTTCGTCAGAGTTACTCTGAATTCTATTTTTGTAAAGACCGGTGTTATGTAGGCTTTTCTTGTATTATTTTTAACTTGAGAGTTTTTTCTTAATGTTTGTTCGAGATTCAAAGTCACTGCGCGCACCACTGACTTCAAAGTTACTTGCGTAATAAATGTTTAATAGTTAACTCAGATGAACTAAAAAGAACAGATACAGCACGCCCTACATTACGTTTGAAACCAAAAGCAGCAGCAATTGAGTTGCGGGGGCAACCCATTTGCTGTAAATACACTAGCCATGCACATACTTATGCATTAAAAATGAAAGCGGCAAGTTTGCGAAATAGATTCTTTTGTGTGTAGTAGTATGTAGTATAAAACATAGCACTATAGGAATATTATTTCACCATAACATTTCTACAAAAACAATTATTTTCTAATGTTATTGTAAAATACTTTTGAGGTTAGGTTATTATGACAGCAGAGCATAGACAAAACGTGAAGAATGTTGCCAGTAATTAGTTAGGTACTTAAATTCATAGATATGTACGCTATGGTAATAAAAATGGACCAGGTATAATTTGTTTCTTTAAATTGTTACGTTTTTGTATTAGGTCCTTACATATTTAAAATGTCATTTAACATGAGAAAATTAAAATGAATCTAATACTAATATATAAAGCTGAAAAGTTTGTTTGTTTGTTTGTTTGCTTGAACGCGCTAATCTCAGGTACTACTGGCCCGATTTGAAAAATTCTTTCAGTATTAGATAGATCATTTATCGAGGAAGGCTTTATGTTATATAACATCACGCTATGAGCCACGGGACCGGAGCAGTAGCCCTAAATAACGCGGATGTAAAATAGCTCATCTAGTACATATGTATATGTGGGTATTTAATCAATAAAAACAATCTGAGCTCATCATGCCAATCCAAACAAAAAGTAAATTATAGTTAAAACGTCCCATAAATAGTGTATCTTAGAGTTTTAATGATTTAAAAATTTCGATGGGAAAATCTCGAAAGCGAAAGGCGTCAAGTCGTGTCGAAATAACATTAACGTGTTGTCGAGGCCTACCTCACAATGTGTCATTCGCTTTGAGTGGCGTTAACAATCACGTGACATAACTCCTGTATTTCTCAATAATTTAGAAATATGAATAATCCTTAATTTTCATCATCATCATCATCAGCCTTTAACAGTCCACTGCTACTACTAGGGACTAGGCCTCTCCTTTGAAAGGAGCAAGTGGCCTACTATACCACGCTGGCCAAACGGGTTGGTGTAGGGTTTTTATCAAGTTTTCCTTCTCTTACAGTGCTGTTCTCTGCATAATATGCTCCCTCTGTCGACTCTTACGACACCCATGGGATGATATGGGGTGGTGACATTCCGTATTGTTTTGTACTATACCTACATAAAATAAATGTACTATTCATTGTCAGTGGCGGATCTACGGGGGGCTAACCGGGGCACATGCCCAGGGCGGCAGCTTCATGGGGTCGCCAAAATCATGACACAACTTAACCTATGTGCGCTGTAGCATGGTGCGGGTGGCAGTTTCAGTAACGTTTCATTTCACTCTTGAAAGTCGCCGCGATTTACAAATTATGACTTAGTATTACATTTTAAGCACATTCGTAATATATTAAATCATCAATTACTGTGGTACATTAAATTATACCCAACCAGACTGTTCTAGTCTACAAATAAAATGTAATGGAAAGAAAAATTAAGCAAAGTGTTATGCGTATAACGTAACGCCATAGACGTATTTAGTGATGAAATGTACTGCTACAATGGATATTCGATGTTTTTATAATAAAAAAAACATATATTGGGCGTACTTAAAATCATATTGTAAAAAGTCTATAATTATAGTAATGAAACAACAGAACTTATATATAGAATAGATTTCATTCACCTAAACTCATATCAGAGTCAGCAACATCTGAATTGTCACTAATTTCATCATCTGTATCTGTGACGGATATTATCAACGATGACTCCATTATATTGTCAATATGGATGTCACAATCCCAATCAGACATAATGCCCCTCTTTGTTTTATTCACAACCTTCGACCAGTCTTCAGGTTGAACATTGTTGATGGCCGCTTGAAATAGGACAACATTTTATTGACCGTAAATGGCGGCGAAGATTTCTTGCGGCGTGACCTTGTAGCCATAAAATATATATATAATTGACAAGTATATACCTAATTGACAAGTTTATACATATAGTAACACTGCACAACTGAATAACACTCAAGCTTTGATAACACTATTTATGTGAACTAGATGTATGCTGTGAGTATCGTTAGATCGATAAAAATGAATTGCATAACGTCAAATCCCTAGTCATGTGGTACTGACAGATGTCAACGGCATATAGGCGGCTATCATCCGCACCATGCTACAGCGAAAATAGTATAGAGCAAAAATTCAAACTGGTTGGAAAACAGTTGGGAAGGGGCGCTATTATCAAGATTTGCCCCGTTTCAAACAAACGTAGATCCGGTACTGCTATTTGTATCCGAAACGAGACATTTGTACCTCTTAAGGCAAAGACATCAATCCACTTTGACGTTCAAAGTGGCGGGACAATGTTTAACCGCTGCACAGAACCAGACAATTCACACCCTTACTAGTACACAAGTTAGTACACAGTTAAGGATACAAATAGTACATACATAAATGTAGCACAAACTCTGCAGATAAATTTTAGATTTTGCTTGCACTTGAATGTTTGAAATTGAAACATTCAAACAACCTAAACATTTCATCCATATCTATACCTTGATTCATGACATAGAGTAACAAATTTTAACATGTATGAACATCTTTAAAACTTATTAGATATATTTTTTTAACTATTTGCAATAACTTTAAAAATCTACTTTTGTTATTTTTTTGGTGTTGTCTATGGTAATTTGGTACGATTTATAAGTATTTATGAATTTGATATGGCAGCACTTCGTTATCGCATACACGTTGTTCGGTCCAAGCAACCGAACACTTGCTAACGCAGCAATTTATAAAATCATTGCAACTTACACAAGCTACAACTCAGTGCATAAACGTGTGTCGTACGGACCGGGTGCATTCCTAACATTCAACATTTCTTTTAACATTTACGTAGTTTATAACATTATCATTAAGGACAAACTTTGACCTTGTAAGAACATTGCAATAAACATTTTAGTCTCAAATCTAGATCTTTGATATTCACTAAACACCCTCGCATAACACCCCGCACATACTGGTCCTTCAGCCGGATCACGCGCGTTTTCAAAAATAATCACGAGTGTTTCGTGAACAAAACTGTGGTGTGTGTGTGTTTGTGTGGACAATATAGTGGTATCCTGGTCGGGTGGAGACTGCAACACACTCCTTATTCGAGGAGTACATAACGGTGGTAAGCTGCAGACCAAGTAAGTGAGCATTTTTATATACCAAAACCACGCGCACAATGGCTGAGCTTTACGAAATTCAATTGACTCTTGCCATCAATATTGAAAAGATTGGAGTCAATTTGAAGAAAACCAGTCTACATAGAAGAACATTCGAGTACTTGAAAAAGTGTTTGAGTACTTTAGAAGAGTACTGGAAAGAATACCAGTTCAACCACGATCGCCTTTCAACGGAAGTAAGTAAGACCCATGTCTACTTTACGAAACAAGAATATGAAAGAACAAGTAAGTCTTACCAAGCGGTCAAGTCGCTGATCAACCAAATGCACCAACAGCAATTAGAAGCGCCGTCTGGAAGCGACGGTCAACAATTGCCCATAGAAGATCCCTCTTTCGCCAAAGAAGGTGACGCTGAGCAAAGACATACAGGAGATCAGCAGCAAGAAGACGATGGTCAGGCCACGATGCTGCGTCCAAGGACTCGTTTATTGGTCAATCAAGGTACAAACAGTAAACTCGACGAGATGCTTCGCAAACAATCGGCTAATTTTAAGGCTTTTCGGCGAACAGTCTCGAATATCAAACTAGAACATATTGCCGATAAGTGGGAATTCGAGGACGTTCTCAAAACTCTGCAAACTAGGTGGTCAGCGATCGATACTCTGCATTGGGAAATCGACTCCGAGATAGGGGAAGAAAATGGAGAGTATGAACAGACATATATATGTCACGAACAACATAACAATTTAAAGAAGGCGATCAACACCAAAATGTGGTCGGTCTCCCATAGAGAGAAAACTACGCCTACTCTCGAAATACCAGTTTTTCATGGACATTATAACCAGTGGACATCATTCAAAGATTTGTTCCAAGAAGCAATACATAACAATCCATCGCTTTCGAGTGCCCAAAAAATGCAATTTTTAAAGGGAAAAGTTAAAGGGGAAGCGGAGCGCCTCATTCAACATTTACAAATCAGTGCGGACAATTACGCCGTATGGTGGGAGATTTTACAACATCGCTATAACAATAAAAGGGCTATATTCTCTTCCCATATGAACATACTTTTAGGCCTGCCTAACATGCAACATCAGTCTTTGCCACAAATCAAAAAGCTACACGACACAACATTGGAGTGTCTACATGCCGTACGTAATTTGGGGGTTGACACAACATCGTGGGATCCAATGGTAGTACATATTTTATCCCAAAAACTCGACTCTGAGTCATATGGCGACTACATAGAGTCCTTAAAAAACTCGCGTGAGTTGCCCGTCCTTCAAGATTTTTTGGATTTCCTGGAAACCAAATTCATCAGTTTGGAGTCAGCTCGCCGCAAACAAGACAACCCTCAACAAAAAACATCTAATGCGCAACAACAAACATCAACAAGTTTTAAAAAACCTTACAATTATCATAACAGTGGGAACAACGGAAACTTGAAAAAGACTTTACACGTGTCCAAGATCAAATGTCCACGTTGCGGCGGCGAACATGGGCTATACAATTGCAAAACTTTCCTTGAATTGCCGGCAGAACAAAGACTTGCAACTGCGCAAAACTTGCAAGTGTGCATCAATTGTTTGTTTAGCCATAACGGGAATCAGTGTACATCTACAAAACGATGCCGCAAATGTACAGCGTATCATAGTACGATATTACATGACGCGTTTGTAAAGCCGACAAGTACAAATACGCCGAACTCTCAGGTTACCAAACGTACCGAACACGCGGTAAAGGTTTCGAATGCGTCGCAAGATTACGCGGCGGAAATTTTACTGGCAACTGCTCTCGTGAAGGTTTTGGCAGCCGACGGAACTTACCATAACATGCGCGCTCTTATCGACCAGGGCTCACAGATATCTTTAATCACCGAAAGAGCCGCTCAATTATTGAAAATTAAACGTCAGAAATGCAAAGGAATTGTTCTAGGCGTAGGCGAAAAAGAGAATAACTGCAAAGGAAGGATTAACATAACATGCAAGTCTATAAACAATGACTTCACCTTTACAACAGACGTTTTAATCATGAACAATATCCTTAAAAATCTCCCCAACCATACATTTACGAAGCCTTCATGGTCATTTACAGACAACATTAGTTTGGCGGACCCAGAGTACTACGTTAGTAAACCTGTAGACTTATTACTCGGAGCAGAGGTTTACGCAAACATTATAATGGAAGGAATTATAAAAGGGTCAAACATATCGCAGCCTGTCGCTCAACAAACCCATCTGGGGTGGATATTGTGCGGCGGTTCTTCTTCAGTATTCCAGTGTAATGTAGTATTGAACAACATAGAAAGTATACAACAATTTTGGGAGGTAGAGGAAATTAGCGACCAGTCCTGTCTATCTTTGGAAGATCAGGAATGCATTTCACATTATTTGAACACTACTAGCCGAAATGAAAACGGGCGCTATGAAGTTAGATTGCCGTTAAAAGAAAATATAGAAAACAAGTTGGGTTCCTCAAAACAAATGGCTTTAGCCCAATTCCGTAATTTGGAGCGCAAATTCCAATAACAAGAGACCTTGGCCAACCATTACAAAATATTCATGGATGAATATTTACAACTTAAACATATGAAGCGTGCATTGGTCAGTAACATGACTCCGGAATGCTATTTGCCGCACCATGGCGTTCTGCGCGAGGAATCCCTCACAACTAAATACAGGGTGGTCTTCAATGCATCAGCAAGGACATCTTCTGGATATAGTCTTAACGATATGATGCATAAAGGACCCAATCTTCAACAAGATCTCCAATCACTATTACTACAGTGGAGGCAATATAGATATGCATATACCGCCGACATTGAAAAAATGTATAGGCAGATCTATTTACACGAATTAGGTCAACCCCTTCAGAAAATTATTTGGCGCAGCAACCCTCAACAGGCTATTCATACTTATCAACTTACGACGGTCACATATGGAACGAAAGCTGCACCATTTTTAGCTCTAATGACCTTGAAGAAATTGGCAGCAGATGAAAGGAAACAATATCCTGACGCGTCCCAGGTATTAGAAAACAATTTCTTCGTCGACGATTTAGTTCATGGATGCCATTTTCTGGAGCCAGGGAAGAAATTAATCATCGATTTAATTGCTTTACTAAAAACAGGCGGCTTCAAAAACCTTCGAAAATGGGCCTCAAATGAGCCCGAATTGATCAAAGATTTACAAAATCATCAAAACCCTGACACTAACGTCGTATTTACCTTGAAATCGGAGTCAACATCAAAAACACTGGGTCTATGCTGGAATACAAACACGGATAACTTTTTCTTTCGTTATGAATTTTCTAAACAATCTTTAAAACCAACAAAACGCAACCTATTATCGGAGATATCAAAACTGTTCGACCCGTTGGGTTGGTTAACGCCGTTATCTACTAAACTGAAATTATTGTTCCAAAAATTGTGGCAAAACAATTTACAATGGGACGATGAAGTGTCCGATGAGATATTTAACGATTGGTCGAAAATAAAAGCTGACATACATAACATTAATTCTCGCGAAATACCAAGATGGTTGAGAAACAACAGTGAAGATATCATCGAAATTCACGGTTTTTGTGACGCATCCACAGAGGCATATGCATGCGTAGCATATGCGCGTATAAAACACCAATCCAACATAACACTAATTGCAGCAAAATCTAAACTCGTGCCGCATAAGAAAGCCCTTACATTGCCGAAACTAGAACTTAGCGGTGCATATCTATTATCAAAACTAGTCAACAAAATACAACAGTCTTTAACGAATAAACTAGAAATATATGGATGGACTGACTCTATGGTGACCCTCGGTTGGATAAAGGGTGAACCTAACCGTTGGAAGACTTTTGTTGCAAATAGAGTCGAAAAAATAACAAAAACAATGCCTCCCGATTGCTGGCGTTATGTGAAGTCAACGGACAACCCAGCCGACTGTGCCAGTCGAGGGATGACGGCCTCTCAGCTGGTAAAACATGCCTTGTGGTGGCAAGGCCCCCAATGGATACAAACATGGACTCCCCAAAACGAACCCGATAAACAAATATACATAATCAACGAGGAGGTTCGCTCGACGAAACACGTAAACACCGTTCAAGAATATCCAAATATTATCGACTCTTTGTTAGAAAAACATAACAGTATTAATAAAATAATACACATATTGGCGTGGATATATAGAGCGTTGACACCAGTACATCGCCGTAAACAGATGCCGAGCTATCTCACATTACAAGAATTGCGCAAGGCTAAAACAATTATTATAAAACGTGATCAAGGAATAACATTTGAATCGGAAATAGAACGACTACGTAAAACTGGAAACGTAGGGACTAAAAGTCACATATTAAATTTGGACCCTTTCCTTGATCAAGACGGACTGTTACGTGTCGGCGGGCGATTAAAAAACGCAAACATACATGAGGAGATGCGCCACCCAAAAATCATATTGCATAAGAGTCGTCTAGCTGATCTTCTTATCGATGAAGCACATCGGTTAACGTTCCATGGTGGACCACGAGTGACCCTCGCCAAACTGCGTCAACAGTACTGGATAACAAGTGGCAACAATGCCACTAAGAAACAAATACGGAATTGCGTAATATGTCGAAAACACGACTCAAGAAGACCGTACCAGCTAATGGGAGATTTACCCGAAGAACGAAGCAATCCTGCGCCGCCCTTCTACAGATCAGGCGTGGATTACACCGGGTTTATTGAAATAAAAACTAACAAAGGGCGTGGAGTTAAAACAACAAAAGGTTACGTGGCGGTTTTCATTTGTATGGTTACAAAGGCCGTCCACTTGGAGCTAGTCTCGGACTTAACAAGCGCCGCCTTTTTGGCGGCCTTAAAAAGGATGGCAGCTAGACGAGGAACCCCACGGCACATCTATAGCGATCAAGGCACGAACTTTGTCGGTGCAAGTAACATACTAGAGAGCGAATACTAACAACTGCAACAAGTTTTCAGCGATAGTTTCTTGGCAGAAGTGACAGAAATGAAGATCGAGTGGCACTTCAATGCTCCATCTTGGCCAAGTGCCGGAGGCTTGTGGGAGAGAGCAGTGAGAAGTCTCAAGTTTCACCTCAAGCGAGTGATCGGGGAGCAGAAGCTCACATTTGAAGAATATTCAACCATTCTTGCTCAACTCGAAGCTTGTTTAAATACTAGACCTCTATGCTCAATAACAGAAAACATCGAAGACCTATACCTATTTTTTAGAATTTTAATTTTAAGTAAACTTTTGTATTGTTTTTATTATATACTGTGTAATCATATCTAACATAACTTTAATATCATCTCATTTTCATACCTAACACTATTTTGCTATCATCTCATTATCATCTCATTGTCATCTTTGCCGCCCCGGAATATGTTCGGTCCAAGCAACCGAACACTTGCTAACGCAGCAATTTATAAAATCATTGCAACTTACACAAGCTACAACTCAGTGCATAAACGTGTGTCGTACGGACCGGGTGCATTCCTAACATTCAACATTTCTTTTAACATTTACGTAGTTTATAACATTATCATTAAGGACAAACTTTGACCTTGTAAGAACATTGCAATAAACATTTTAGTCTCAAATCTAGATCTTTGATATTCACTAAACACCCTCGCATAACACCCCGCACACACGTAAACAAACATGGCTTCATTTTTTTTGTTAAGGATGAAGTATCTATTCTTTTTAGTTCATCTGAGATAGTAAATTATTGCTTGCCATCTGGCGACGATAACAATTTTGAAGAAACCTGCATGTCTGAGGTTATAAGCAAGGTTCTCAAAAGAAAAGTATGAAAATTCGTACTTGGCATAATTTTATTTTGAACAGAAATGCTTTCATCATACAATATTATTTAGCGGGTCTTAGTCGCGATAATTTACTTATTTAAAGGCATAAATACCTCTGTTATTCTCCTACGTTTCTACCGGCTTGCAACGGTTGTGGTCGCGGAGGGACTGATGTCAGCTCAGCGCCGTCCTTGTGAAGCTTGAAATGCTTTCAATAGTAAACGACTTTAATTTTATCGGTCTATACACCTTCAAATTTAACTGAATAGTTATCAAAGGTTAACAATATAAAGTTCATAACACAATTAAAGAGCTGTTATATGAACACTTAATCGTAATGGGAATCATCTGGAATCCTCTCGAGTCTATTAGTGATATTAATGAAAACAGAACACCAATTCATTTCATGATACTGTTCTCACAAAGGAGATTACTACTTCTAAAGGAATTTTGTTATGATTACTTTACACAAAGAATGTTTACACGATAATAATGTAATATACTTGTGTCTCTGGCCACGTAAATTATACAATTAAATCTTCCTCAGGAATCACGCTATTTGATGATGTTTTCATCATATAACAAACCATTGAGAAGGTTTTGAGTTTATCACGATCATACTGACAGATAGCTCGCGGGAAGCACTTCATTTTATATTAATTATAGGGATACAAAATCTAAGCGAGTTTCCATTACGAAGCCAATAAGTAAATATGGCTCAAGAACGTGGCTTTAGGTAGTATAATCGGTAAGTGCCATAAACACAAGCTACGTAAGGGCTATATTTTATTTTATATTTGTCGTATAAGATCGATAAGTTCGTCACCTTTGTCTAAGTCAATTGAATAATTTATGAATACTTGTGAACATGCCAGTAGGGTTTGATTTAACATTATAAATGTGGAACACGACTACCGAAATTATAATGTTGTAATAATATTTATTTTAAAGGGAAAGGCAATTAAATCGCATACTGATTAAATATGAATTTTCTTAAAATATGAATAAAATTCTACAGTAGTTCTACCTCGTCAGCTGACAAAAGATTTTTGAAATCGAATGTATAAAATAATATATGTAGATATGAAACGAATCTAAAATAATTAGTTAAAAAGTATCAATTTTTAAAATAAATAAACATTATGACCACAAATTAGTTTTACACGGAGATGGTCGCAATATTGATTACTTTAGTCGCTGTATAGTCAATGACATAGAATTAGGCAGCTCAGTATAGATGAAGCAACTACTGTGGATTAACTGCATAACCACGTCTGGCTGACAACGGGAGCAATCTACATGATTAAATAATGTTGCGGATGTCCCAGATAGATGCCCACGATTTGCCTACAAGGTAGCTACTAAGCTACTAAGGTACTCCTTTCCACCTCAGTGACCGGCGACTGATGAACCTCGTTGCACCTCAGCTGATGCGTGGAATTTACATGTAATATTTTATGCACACGAATCCATGCGAAAAAGATATGTAAATTTCTTAAAATGATTCTTGTGCATAAACTTTTTAATCAAGATCTTCGTAAATTATTCGGGATCTGTTTAAATTGTTCTAGATTTCATGTGTACTCTGACCAGGCTGGGTATCGTTTATTTTATGTATTATTGGTAAATAAAAGAAATGGTATTTCTGTTAACTTAACAATATACTTATCACTTTCATCCTGTGTAACTTTTAATCCCTTAGGCATTCCACTGCTACATATAGGCCGGTCCCAGCTGTCATTAACACAGGAAAATAATTATTTTCATCTCAATATGATCTATTTGTGTTCACCCTTCGCCCCTTTACTAAAGTTTTATTGACAATATTACAAAACACATAGATTGATATCTCTCTCGATTTAAAGACAAATATTCAACTTCAAACTCAAACTCGTCTTGGAAGTTTTCCCATCCCTATTGCCTAATATTAACCTTCTGAGGCAAATAAATATCGCTCATTTGCGACAAGAACGTGACAAAGTAAAAATCTCAATTTGTGATAAAACGCATTTGAAAGTTTAAAATTCATGTGACTTTTTAATTATTAGGTTTAGACTATTCAGCTCAATACAAAATAACTTCAAGGTTTTCGTTTTTTGGATCAAATTGCATTCAGAACTTTAAAGCCAGTTATTAAATTTATTATAATTAATTATTTAAAAAGGGGTCTTCCTTGTTGCATTATTCTTGTAAAAACATTGGAGTATTGCAAAACAAACAGACATGTACCGTTTTTCTTGAAAAAAAAAATCTAATAAAAATCTCACCATTTACAAGTTATGTCGTATTGTTACGTTTTTATTGATAATCTGTAATCTAAATGTATGGAACATTTTAATTAAGACACGTTACTGTCGTAGAAATCTCTGTATTTTTGTATTTTGTTTTACAAAATGAAAGATATTTCAGCTAAGTTATTGTGTAACTTTCGCTAAAATACAAGTAATAATCACATTTAAAAAAATATTATAATTATAACCACACACTAATATCCGTAGTATTACTTTTACTCACAACGGTTAGCAATTATAACGTTATTAAATATTTAGTAATGCCATATTAACATAAACATCAAAACCCTCTGCTTATCTCAGTAATATTAGGAAACTAATCTTAATTAAGTCTTACATAAATCAAATAAACATCTTAGCAAAACAAATCACATATAGGTAATCATTCAGTACAAAGAATATCCTCTAATCTTAAAATATTAGGAACATAACATTATTATTATTGCTTTTTAATGGAACAAAGTTTCAAGGCGTTTCTGAATTCACAGGTCACTTAACAATAATAAAATATGAGTAAATGAAATAAAAAACTGAACACTTAAATCTACAACAAAGATTCGTAAAAAGGTCTGTAGTACCTTGGAATGTGGTTTTGGATGGCTGTAGAGAAAGATGAACATTACGTAATGAATGCTTCCCCTTACCTTGGCAAAAATGATATTAAGCCAAATAACGAACGTTTAGGTGTCAGGGTCGTGAAGAAATTGATGGAGCCTTACATCAATGAGGGAAGAAATGATACTTGTGACAATTTTTTTACATCACTTTTACTAGCGGAATATTTGAAATCTAAAAATACTAGTATCGTGGGCACTATCAATAGAGCTCGAAGAGAAATACCCCTTTCCGTGAAGAACGCAAAAAAAGAATTACATAGTACGTTTGTGCTAAAAACAGGCGATACATCGTTAACTGTTTATAAGGCTAAATCAAATAAAAATGTCCTTATCCTCAGTACCATGCATCCCGCTGTAACAGTAGACCTAAGTTCAAATAAAAACCTGAAGTAGTGTTATTCTACAATAGCTCAAAATATGAAGTAGATGTCGTAAATCAAATGGGTCGTATATATATACAGTAAAGGCAGCTTGCAGACGTTGGCCGATTCATACATTTTATAATTTGTTGGATTTAGCAAGTATAATTGCATGGGTAGGTATTGTATAAAACTATCATCTAAAATATACCGCAGTGACTTTTTATTACAATCGGGATATAAAACTATCAACTAAAATATACCGCAGTGACTTTTTATTACAATCGGGAAAGAAGGATTTGACTAGTGGAACAACTACTCTTGTGGAAATTCCGGCAAACATACCGGAGAGACAAGAAAAACGGACAAGGTGCCAGGTAAAGTCGAAATGGTCAAATTTAATAATAAGTGCAAAAAACTGTCTGCAATATGCACTGATAAAGAATATTATTTATGTATTTGGTACTTATTCTAATAATAATATTAACTAGTTTATAGATAACTTAAAATTTTATAAGAATTATTCCGTAAGTTGTCACGATTATATGACCAAAAAAAAACTTTTGATTTTTTCATGATTTGTTTTGTTACTTTTATGTTTGTTAAGATAAGAATTTGTTTTAAGTTGATTATTAAACATGTTCTGAATATTAAATGAATTGATTTAATAATAACTTTCATGCCTTACATTATAATAAATAGAATGGGAAAAATTTGTCATGACGGCGGTTCACGAGGGATCTTAATCTTCGGCGCTTTTAGTGTTAATTCATTTGTATTTCGAGAATCGGTATTATCTTTTCATTTTTATAGCTTACGTGAATATTCATTAATTCCTCGGACAAGCTTTACAATCTTCCTAGACCGTGACATGGTAATAATATCTAACAGTATTGTAACTCCATACAAACGCATGAAACTCGAGTTATACCTACGCGCCTCGAGCAGAGTACCCATTGGACTGTGCGGACTGTGCCAAGATTACCCACAGCCGCAATCGTGCCTCGTGCGTCTGGTAGGTATATAACTCACGAAGGCGGCCGAGTTACAATACTGTTAGATTATATTACCGTGACCGTGATTCCATCTGAAAAATAAATTGTTATTAGACAGTGTTTTTATCATTTATAATGCAACATTGTAAGCTATTCGTTGTAAAAAATTATTATTTTTTATCAAGAATGTATTAACTTGAGATAACCAACATTAAGACCAAACATTTTGTACTTTTATTATCAACTGTAACGGAACATCTTAAATTAACCAACAAAAAACATTGTTTATTTCAGCAACAACGGTACAATCCTATGTGAACCATAGCATGCGATTACTATTTTTACTACAATAATTACCCACATACAAAATGTCCCGTTATAGCTGCGAAAATAAATCACGAAAAAACAAAAAGCCGTATTTACCTTTCATCAAAACTGTGTCACCATGAGCTGTTACGTTTTTGCCGCAATCGGGCAGCACTTTCCTCCTCAAGCGAGCGGCGACAACTGACGTGAACCGATCTAGCATTAAACTTAAGGGCGGAAGGAGATGGCGCTAAACCGATAGTCACCGACCTTTTTCCTCATTACTTGGTCATTTTCGGCGCTAGAAATATCGCGTTTTAGCAGCAAGTAGAGCGCGATGCGCCGGATTCTACTGTATCACTATTCCATAACGATACATATTTTCGTTAACACGTTCTTGTAGCAAATGAGCGATATGAAAATTCAGGATCCTTTGTTTATTGCTTAATCAAATTATGGAGGGAAATAAATAAAATAAAGACAATGTGGATTAACAGATGAATGGGGAAAATGCCGAATATAAATTAGCAATTCCGAGATTTCAAATTAAGATATATTTGCAATTTGTACTGACCAGGAGTTTTAGGGCTTGACCTCATTCCAAGCAGTTGTAATCGCTTTTTGGAATTTGTATGATTGTTTGTCGTTAATTCTGTTGGCACCAGGAAACAATTACCTCAAAGGCGAAATATTAGATTACGTACCTGTAAAAGCAATAGTAATTACCAGTGGTAAATTGGATCAAAATATTTTATATTGAACAACAGTTGATTTAATCTTTGCCGGTTGGATCGTGGTAAAGTATGTTGGTCTAAATTTTCGTGGTTACGCCGCTGCAGGACGTCAACACGAGTTGTGTCAGTTGACCACACATCGTGGTTTAGGTGGGTAAAACGCCTGTAGACGAGAGTCACACAACCCCTGCCTGGGCCTGTGATAGAGTACCAAACATACATACATCCATCCATCTCTACCTTTTGCATCTATAGTAGTATTAAGACCATTCATAAAAAATAGTATATTATCGCCCTCCATTATCCCAGTTATATACAAGAAAATTAAATTATAAGTAGGTAAGATTCAATTAATAACAAGCTCGTGAGCTTTTAAAATGTAAATAGACAGAATATATTTTATCATTTTGTTGCAAAACGACTGTCGTACGGGACAGTTGAACGATTAGTAGCGACGTCACTTTCTAGTCTAGCCCTCTCTTATTGGTACCATTAAAATGCTTATAGCTTGCTCAATAGGAAAAAAATACTACGCTGTTCATGCACGATACAAACTAGCGTTAAGTCTATTGAGCATTTATGTCATAAAATAACTGAGTCAAATATCTTATTTAAGTAAGAGCTATGAAGCTGAAATATTTTGACATTTCCAAACAAGTAAGTAAGAAATTCACGCGGGAGCAGCTGTCATGAAATCTCGTCAAGTAACTAATAGTGTCCTATATATTTGGAGCGTACGTGGCCAATTGTTATTCTTGGTTTACCATACATATCTAAAACTGCCAAGTGAGAACAGCAAAATGAACAGCGCTTTAGTCACTTGAATTGTAAGAGTTTAGTTGCAAGTTTGAAAGAAGAAGACCAAGCTTCACTGTCTGCACTATTATCATAAGTTGACTGCACGTATAGCTTAGTACTACAATTTTCACGTCATCACACCGTTAAGAAATGCGAAAGTGTTGTCTATTCGATCCGCACAAAGTCAAGCACACAAGTGTAGACAATAACTTGTATAGCTTAAATAAAGGACATAATATTTTAAAATTGAAGACATATAATGCGTATCAAAGTACACTGGCCTAAAAGTGCTCCGAAATATCTAATAACAAATCACTGTAAAATCCCGTTCGCTTCTCAAATCATAGCATTGTTATGTTATCGTAACTTCTATAAAAGTCCGATACCGCTGAATTCGAGTAATATAATCCTTTAGTATCGTCACTTAAACTTCACAAATAGCACCCTATCTACGTAGTAGTCTAGGCTTAAATAGTTATAAAATAATAGGGGTGTTTTACTCTTACTTAAAACGTTATGTGTGCTCGTTGGTCTGTTTTATCAGAGGAAAAAGGGGAGCTTATCTGCGAAAACTGCAATAACTCGCATTTTGCACCGAATTGAGATAAGTTCATTATTCAGAATTAGCAGAACGAGATCTATATGTTCTTTTAAGACATTTTTTACGTATCTAGTATGACGCAGCTGGTTTTAATACTAAACTGCAGTATCTAGGTCGATGCTTTATGTTTTACATATTAAAACCGAAATAACTATAGATAGGATTAACTTACTTACGCTATTAAGAAATTTTACTAACTATATCTGCAATAAGTATAGTTACTATATTTATAATTAGCATAGTTCGTCATTTGTAATATTCATTTACTAGTTATAAGTGCAATATGTTTGAGTTATTGCAATTATGAAACGTATCCTTATTTACGGTATTAAATAATGTACTAATTATTTCTGCAATAAGTAGAGTTACTGAATTTATAATTACCATATTTCGTTACTTGTGATTCTCATTTACTAGTTATAAGTACAATAAGAGAGTTGTAACTTGAGTTATTGCAGTTATGTTAAGGGACTTTATTAATAATTATGGGAAGGGTACTAAAATTGATTTAGTAAGTAGATATATATTGCATTTATTTCTAGGAAGATTAAATGAATACAGTATACCTACGCAATATCAATTGCAATAAATTCACCATTTATTGCGATTATAAAAAGCACCAGAAGGTTAGGGTGAACGAGGGGAGTAAAATATTCCGTGCAAAAAATAAAACAAGCTTAGAACAACTTTATCACTATACATTCAGCCAAAAAAGTATCGGGAATGGATTATTTGTTTATGGTACCAAATATTTTTTTTGTTTTCTTTTCGTTGTTGTTAGATTGGCACAACTGTTTTCCATTTGGCGCGTAGTTTGAGTTGCATCTGTTAGTTATATTAAATACAGTGCTGTTTTTTAGTTATATCAAATCTAGTGTGTATTGCGATTTTCAACAAAAACATCGAAAAAAGAGTTTGTCTTAAATTTTGCATTACTAATGAAATTTCGTGTTCGGAGTCAATGAAAATGTTACAGAAGGCAAAAACTCGTACTTATGAGTGGTACAAAGCGTTCAAAAGCGGTCGAGATGTGATGGAAGATTTGCCTCGCTCTGGTAGGCCATCGACGTCTGCAACTGATTAACATCGCAAAAGTGAAGGAAATAGTAACTGAAAATTCGCATTCAACTTTGAAAGAGATAGCTGCCGTATTTTGTGTATCTCACGAGTCGATCCGTATCATTTTAACTAATCATTTGGATATGAAACATATTGCCGCTCGGCTAGTCCCAAAAGACCTGGATTTTCTCCAATAACTCAATCGCATGAGAGTCGCTGAGGACATGCTAGAACAAGTTAGAGAGCTCGGCAACGCTCAGTTTTACACCCATACCGCTGATTGTTTAGTTCATCAATGGAACTTTTGAGCATTTCAAGGATATTTTTGTTTCTATCTGTTCAAAATGTGTCAGTAAGTAAGTTATGGTCAGTACTAAACCTTTAACGTCTCATGAAGAAAAAATAAGAGTTTAGAGTAACTGTAAACGGTTGTACTCACGTATTATTTTTGGTCGGAGTAGCCCGACTCTAATTATGACAACTCACGATAGTTTTTACTCTAAAATAAGAGTTATGCGTCATAAGGTAGTATTTCGTAGATGACATGAAGTTTTACGGCAACGCGGTTGAGTAAAACTTATGTTCAGTCGGGCGACATCTTGCTACGACGCGCCGTAGACAACGTGTTGCTCGCCATGGAAGGTATTTCATGGAAATCAATAAAAAACAGTGGGGTTATGGCGAGTCTGGAATACGACACTTGCAGTCTACGGTTGGCTATGAACTTGTATCTTGAACATTCTTTTGCAACAAAAACTTTGTAAATTTTAATCAGAGTCGTACCACAATAACTAAATGATCAACTGCCGAACACAGGCTGCCCCCAAGGCTCTCCACACAGGCCTATCTATAGCCGCCTGCATCCAACCGCGTACTATATACTCGTATTTAAATTAGTTATTTGTCCTTGGGTTACAAATGTCATCTACTTACGATCAGTGGCTTACTTCATACTAAAATTCATTCATTTATCAGCACATTTTATAAATATTGGTATATTCATTAAATCTAATCTACCATTGACGATGTACAAGTATGTATTTTTATGTAGATGTAAGACATTTAAAATTAAAATTAAAATATTCTTTTGTACGGTTTTTACCAATAGAGATGGTGATTCCTAGGGAAATTTAGGTGTATGATTCACGGGGGTGGAGTCAGGGGCGAAGTCAAGTACTTAAATATTCCTAATTACATGCATATTGTAGTTAGAATGTCTGGATACAGAATAAACCCTCGTGTTCATCATGCAAACATGTTGGAACCACCTGTTTGGAAATCGAACCCAAGATCTCCAGCTAAGTAATCAGGACCACTCACCACTATACCAACAAATAAGTAACATCCCATTTACAGCCTTACCAGAGTAAATTAACTCTATTATGCTGTACATAATGACTACTGAAGCGGTGCTGGAAGCTGCGCTCACCCCAACTTCAATATTAAAATTTACTTTGTACTGCTATTAACATGCTCATAATATACCTATTGTAATAACGATATTACCTATTGGAAGCAATCGCTAACTTGTGTTAAAATAGTTCTATAAAAATCTATGCATTTAGTAAAAACGTTTTAAGTGACAGATAAATATATGCCTTCTAGGATATAATGGACATAAATATTAAGTACCTATATACTTAAAGTAAAATTATAAATTAATTTTACTATAAAATATATAATATATTTTAATAAGGGATATAAACAGATTTATTTAAGAAACGACAGATACTAACCCCTCTGCTGGGCATACTAAGCTATTTCTTTTCCTTACTAACATAAAAAGAGAGAAAACACAAAGTACTATTTAAGTGCTATCAAATTAAAATCATAATAATTTGTCGTTAATTGCGGCTAGTCATCTGAAACTACTCAGGACAATTGTAGTGTTTCCATATTTTTTTAATTTTATTTATATAATTATCCACTAATAATGTGAATTGCACAGCAGTGTCATATCATAATTAAAGTCAAAGTCAAAATCCTTTATTCATTTAGATCACAAAGTTTCACTTATGAACTTCAAATAAAATAAAAATACCGGTATTTTCGGGTTATTTGGGCTCCTTTTGACAAAACAAAACCTATTTGCAGTATGGACACATATGTAAATGAGTGCGATAGGGTTAGGGGCGTTCCCCGCAGGCGACGCGCAGGAGCAGCACCCGGCATCGGCGAGAAGTATGCAAGGGTTGTTGCACTACTCTGGGCGTGTGCAACGTAAGAAGCGAGCCAGTGAGGTATGCAAGTTTGAATGTAGGTACGATGACTGAAAGGGCTAGAGAATTAGCTAATGTTTTGAAAAGAAGACGAATAAATGTGGCATGTCTGCAGGAAACACGATGGAAAGGTACGAAAGCTAGGGAGATCAAAGAAGGATACAAGTTTTATTATTCTGGATGTGATGGGAAAAGAAATGGTTTGGCAATTGTGTTAGACGAAAATTTGAAAGATGGTGTGACATGGGTAAATAGAATTAATGACAGATTGATTGCTGTGAAAATGATATTATTCTGAATGTGATAAGTGTGTAAGCCCCTCAGGTAGGATGTGATGATTGTGAGAAAGTTTTGGATGGATTTCGATAGCATGATGACGGATATACCGGAGAATGAAGAGATAATTGTGGGAGGAGATTTTAATGGGCATATGGGACGAGCAAGTGGAGAGTATGGAAGAGTACATGGAGGCTGGGGTTTCAGCAGCCGAAATAGCGAGGGAGAAGCAATTCTCCAAGCTGCTGCCGCTTTTGATCTTATAGTGACTAACACTTGGTTCCAAAAAAAAGAGCAACACTTGATTACCTACAACAGTGGCCACCATATGACTCAGATTGATTACCTTCAGTCTGGGTCAAAGACTGAAGGTAGTACCGGGAGAAGACTCTCACAGCACAGACTCTTGGTGGTCGAATTAAAAATTCGGCTGAGCTCGAAAATAACCAAGGAGCAACTGCCCCCAAAAGTAATATGGCATATGTTAGAGAAAAATGAATGTGCAGTAGAGTTCAGAGATAGAGTGGTAAATAAAATGCTTGAGATGGGTGATGTGAAGGATTGCAGCGTAAATGAGTGTTGGGAGGAGATGAGTAAATGTATGAAGTGCGTGGCAAAAGATGTTTTAGGAGAATCAAAAGGCAAACAAATGAATGATAAGGATACGTGGTGATGGACAGAGGAAGTACAGAGTGTGCTCAAAGAAAAGAAAGCAAGTTTTAAAGAATGGCAGCTGATGAAAGAAGGTAATGAAGGTGATGAGTGTAAGAAAAGAGCTAAAAAGGCTGTTGTCTTAGCTAGAGCAAAAGCTCTTAACGACTTTTACGGATTACTTGAGAAACCCAAGGGCCAAAAGTATTTATGCCGACTGGCTAAGGCTAGAGAGAGAAAGGCGAGGGATGTATCCCATATCCAAGTGTATGAATGAAGAAACCGGAGTGGTTCTTACGGATGATGATGATTAAAGAAAGATGGAGGACATATTTTGCAAAGTTAATGAATGAAAGGGGTACATAGGGTTCCCACCAAGAACATAGGGTGCCAAGCCAACCTCACCTGCAAGTGGTGCACCTGCCGATCAACGGACGAGGCTCTGGCGAACAAAATATCCCGATAAGCGGCAATAGGTTCGCCACCTATTACGTGGGATCAAAACACTGGCGAAAAGTGGGCGTTTAATATGCCTCTGCCTACCCCTTCGGGGAAACAGGCATGAATCTATGTATGTATGTATGCAATTCGGTTTTATGCCTGGTCGAGGTACGGTGGTAAAAATGGCAATTTTTGCACTTCGCCAAATTTGTGCAAAATACAGGGAGGCGCATAAAAATCTGCATGTCGACGGTTGAAAGGCTAATTGACCTAAGCGACATTTATTTAAACTTGCAGGAGGATGGATTGAACTTTTTTTTGGAAAAAAAGCCATCAAAAAACAACTATTTAATAGACTTTTACTTATTTTATACAGTATTATAACTAATTAAGTAAAGATTCTTTTTAAGCTATTATTGTTGTTAATTGTGTATTATTTTGGAAATTTTATTTTGGTTAGCCCAAAATGCATCAAATTTAGTATTCTTTTGAGAAAGGCAAAATGGTTCAAATGCCGGCCGTAAACAAATAGCTGACAGTAAACTGGCTCAAGCATCGACTTAGAATAAAAAAATACGAGAGAAAATGAATTAAGCGCCATGTCAGATGACAGTTGAATAAGCACAATTATAATCAATTATTGTAAGCAACATGATGGTGTTAAAGCAGAGTGAAGTAATTTGATGCAGGATGAAACAAAATGACCCCTTACTAGATTATAAGTAGATATAGAAGCTAAGGCCATCATTCAGTTACATCCATAAGATTTTAATGTAGTTGAATGCAAAATAGGTCAAACGACATAGCTTATTGTTTTAGTTTAATGCAAAATAGGCCAAACGACAAAACCACAACTACGGCGAAAAAGCAAAATGCCTTAATCAACACTCGTTATAAAAGTTCGAAAAAATCAAAATTTTGTGTCGCATAGATCAATGAGCTAAGAAATGAAGTCTGTTTTGCTGTAGGTGCTAAGCGCCATAACAGTAGTAAAAAAAAATGTAAACCTGACTCCAAAGACGGAGAAAAAATTGCTGATTCCGAATATGCATATAACTCAATATCGCAAAAAATGTCGCTTGTACCAATTAGCGTTTCAACCGTCGCTATGGTATTCGTTGACCTCAAAAAGGCATGTGACCGTGAAGTCTTGTGGTGGGCCCTCAAGAAGAAAGGAGTGCCTGAAAAGTACCTGAAGTTGATCCAAGCTATGTATGCTGAATGCCACACGCAAGTCCGGTCCACAGCTGGAATCACAGCCAGATTTGATGTGGCTGTAGGCTTGCACCAAGGGTCGGCTCTTAGTCCTTACCTCTTCTTGTTGATTATGGATCAGGCCCTATCATCGGACATATAGGAAGAGGCACCCTGGTGCTAGTTATTTGCCGACGACATCGTCTTGGTAGCAGAAAGTGGACAGGAGGTGCAGAGCAAGCTGGAGGAGTGGCGGAAGAGACTGGAGAACGTAGGCCTTAGGATAAGCAGAACCAAAACTGAATACATGTTTTGTGACTTTGGCCGCCTCTCTAGTCCAATCCCGGTTACGCTCGGCGGTATACCCCTACCAGTATGCTCCGACTTTCACTACCTCGGTTCACTTCTGCAACACGACGGCAAAATTGATCGGGATGTTTGGCAAAGGATCAACTCAGGATGGATGAAATGGCGACAGGTCTCGAACACAATATGCGATTCTAAAATGCTTTTTAAATATAAGGAACGCATATATAAGGCGGTTGTACGGCCTGTCGTCTTGTATGGAGCCGAGTGTTGGACTACTAAGCAGATGGATGTAAAACGATTATATGTGGCAGAGATGAGAATGTTGCGATAGATGTGTGGAGTTACGAGAATGGATAAGATTAGGAATGAATACGTGAGAGGTAGTCTGAAAGTGGCGCCTATAGACGAGAAAGTGAAAGGAAGTCGTTTGGCTTGGCATGGACATATTATGCAAAGAGATGATATGTATGTAGATAAGCAAGTGATGAATATGAAGGTAGAGAGATGGAAAGGGAGAGGGAGGCCTAGGAAAAGATAAATGGACTGTGTGAGGATGGATGTGAAAGAGAAAGGAGTAAATAATCAGATGACGGGCGACAGAAAAGAACGGAAGCGAAGGACGTACTGCGCCGAACCCAAATAAATTGGGACCAGGACAAGAAGATGAATGAGGTAAAATAATAATTATTTTACCTGTAACTTAGTAGTAAGTAATACCTCATTAAAATTCTTAGTTATTAAAACGTAAATATCCAAACTTTACGAACCAAAAGAATGGAGAGAAATTGAGCAAAATAAATTTTATTGCTCTTAAAATTTTTTCCACAGAAAATATTTCTTGGAAACGATAATAATCTTATCGTTTCCAAGAATCAATCATAGAATATTTGACAAGACTCTTATAACAATAACAAATAATTTTAACTAATCCTAACAATGTAACAAGTTCAGACAAGGAGAAACAACAAAATTATTGGCAGATTACTAGAACAAAAACAAAGGTTTCCATGAAGTCTTACGCAAAATGCCTCGACAAACATTCATTTATGCTAATAAAAACATTTTTTTCGTCCAGACCCTATAAAAGGGGATGGAAAACCAATTTTTGAGATATTGCAAAAGCCAATTTAAAACACCGATACAGAAAACTTGAATGCCTGTATATGGAAAAACATTTCATGCTGGGATCATTAATTTCTCACTACTCGACTGGGAACCGTCCTTTAAAAAAACGCTGGCAACTGCTGGAGCGACCTTATATTCTCGTCTGTGATCTTATGAGTTCTTTTTATATCAAAGCAAATAGTCTGTCAAATCTGATTAGTCTAGTAAACGGATGCCGCGCTCTGAGTTTAAAAGTCTTGAATGCAACTGGGTTTGCCAGGACGATGACTATGAATAATAATAATTTTATAATTATGGACGATGTTGTCAGGACACAAAGTATCAAAATGCCAAAAATGAAATGGTATGGTTGATATACACGTATATCGAGTGCCATACGAAACGAAAAATATTCTTAGGCATACTAAGATGCGTTGTTCAAGAATAGCTAATAAAATACAGTCTGTATTCTCTATATCCGAACAAATTCCTTGGAAACATTTGGTTAACTTGTGCAGGTATTTCTATCGTTCATCGCTTATGCTAACAAACAAACCAACTGCATAAAAAGGGAAGCTTCTGTTTTAGTTTACGATACGGTACTAGTTTATTGTTTGATACGTTTATAAGACTTTCGAAGTTACGGAATGTAGTTCATAAAATATTGTGCAATGTTTGTATATATTATGTAGATATAATTACTTTGAAAGTATGCGAGTCTTGAGATCTAATTCGAAAGCCCTTGTACGTTATGCTTGATCCGGCTAATGGTTTATCGCTACTTTCTTCGGTTACTACACCTTTTTTGTCTTCTTCACCTTTAAACAAAAATAGCCATAATAAAATAATATGACAAACTTTAATAAACTATAAAAAGATATAATAAACAATATATATAATATTGAGCCGTGTGGTTGACGGCATAGAATACAAGTGTCACCACCCCCTATCTTCCCGTGGGTGTCGTAAGAGGCGACTAAGGGATAACACGATGCAAATACCATCTTTGCGTAGAGACGGAAAACTCGACATCAAACCCTATACGACTGCCTCGTTGGTCTCGCGGCATAAATGTGCGCGTGGGATCGGGAGGTCCCGGGTTCGATTCCTGGGTCGGGCAGTGTTATTGGGTTTTTCTGTCACGAAATTCTCAGTAGCAGCACGGAGTCTGGCAATGTGCCCGGTACGGCAATAGGCTCGCCCCTTATTATGTGGGACTAAAGTATATCTGGCGATATGTATGTATGTATGTATATATTAATAAATAAATAAATATATATATATATATATATATATATATATATATATATATATATATATATATATATATATATATATATAATTATATTATTAATAAATTATAAAAAAAATATTTAAAGCAGTGATGGCCCCGGTAACGGCAATAGGCTCGCCCCCTATTACTTCGGACCTAAAAATTTATGGCGAAATGTGGGTGTTATTACACCCACATTTCGCCCTTTTATGGGTTTTTACACCTCTGCCTACATCTGAAACATTCGTGAGCCTATAAAAAAAGTAATAATACTTACAGCACAGCAAATCACGTGCCTAAATAATTTACCTTTATATTCTACCGTTATATAAGTTTATTATGGTAATTATTTTAGACCCCCTCCATGGGATCTCCACCTTGTCGTGGTGGGGGGCTCAGTAACCGTGGCTTGGACACCCGCGGTGAAACTAAGAGGGATCCCGGGAGTAGACGCTCTACGTGGGCTTGGGTGAAACCTGCGTAAGATGCGTCCATAGGTGCGGATGCGGGGGACAGTTCTGTCTGTCCCTCGCAGTCGGGTGCGGGAGGCGAGCCGTGTCGGTGTTGCGTTGCCGCGCGCCCTACCTCCCGTTACCAAATGAGAGCGCACCGTTTGTTGCGTCGCGGTGGGGCCGCAGAGGAAGAGGAGATGCGGTGTTGCCAGGTTGCCGTCCTCCCTCTCCTCTGCGGCCGCTGGGTGTTTTGGCGGCGGAGCCCAACACCTTCATCCGCCGCCAAGGAGGTTTTGTTCGGGGCCCGCCTGACCATCTGGCGGGCCAATACCCGTCGGGGGGTAGCGAGGAATGCTTCGGCGATACCCGACCCGCCGGCACACGGGTACATGAGGAACATGGGTTGGTTTTTAGTCAGTAAGTGTCTGACAGTCCCCTTCGCCCGTTTTCCAGGACGGAGGGACTCCATGAGGATTTTCCAACCCGACAACAAAAAAAAAAGGTAATTGTTATAGAATATTTGCTACATGGCCTAGATACCTACTTTCACATACACGTGTTAAATCTAAATTTCCATAGTTACTCCACCAAGTTCATTAATCTGTCGTTCCTTGTTATCGTGTGAGTAAAACTCCAAAACTTTCAGTCCAAAATTAAGTTTCAAGTATCCACATTAGTTCTGTTACGTTCCACTAATACAAAGCAACTTTCTTCATCATGTTTGAGTTTAAGTCAGCTAATTCGATTAGTACGGACTAACTTTACAAGACAAACAAAATTGTTCTTCAGTCACTGATTTGTTTTTCAATATTCTACCGAATTTAAATTTCATGTAATGTACCCATACATACATAATAAAGAACTAAATATCATGTTCATCAGGTTAGGCAAAGGGACGGAAAGAAGGGCATGCACAGATGTACATACACCCGGCTATGATACGCGATAATTCAGCATCCCTTCGGCACTTTTACCTATGCAGTTACTTACATTTTTAAATATTCATACCGATTTTCATCACATAGATGAACGTAAACCATTAGTATTCAGCTAGCTACTTGAACTGGTTCAGGATTTCTAAAATATATGAACGCAAAAATAGAACGGAGATCTTTCAGCATCCTTTCATTGTCAAATGATCTGTCGGACGCCCCGTCATATTTTTTGTATGATTTCCCCAAAGAAATATAACCTTAAGTCATAGAAGTAACACTAAAAAACAACAGCGGTTGCTATGTTTGATATCTTCTTTCTAATGGTACATGCAGTATGATAGAAAGAGCTGTCGATAGGTTTAGCAGCACGCTCTTATAGCAGCATCGTGGTAGCCAAACAGTAGGCAAAACATAGAGTTAGGAAACCGAGTGTTGTTCGTAACAGTGATGATTTATCGATAAATATTTTTGGTCAAATGTCTAACTTTAGTATGTGTCGATATATTTAAGCCGTAGAAGTAAACAACTAAAATATTGAAATTGTAGTTTTTGCTGTCGACGCCGGACCGTGCTTTGCAAAGACTTGCCAGACAGACAGTAAGTACTAAAAAAATTCACGTGTTTAATTGTTCGTTTTAGCCATAAAATCGTTTAAGACGTGGAGTTGCGGCAACAGCCCGTGCCATCAAGTAGCTATAAAATCTATTGACAAAAAGTATTCATAAACTAATGAGCGATGCGTTGCGATGAGGTGCTAAGAAACTGTCACTTAGATTATGTATTGTACGAATTATACCAGATTGGCTAATGCGGCAGGCTTTGGCAATTTGTGTGCGTCGCATCATATCACGTTGCTTGCTATCGCTTACGTTGGACACTGCTCGATTTTTTTAGAGTTGTAGGTAATCCGATTTGTGATCCACCAGCACAAATGATTCGCCTTTATGTAAATACTAGTACAGCAGTGAACTACTTTGACTACCCAGTTGGCGTGAGTGCAACCGACTGCCACGCCGAAGCTTGCGGGTACGATTCAGTTTTACATTCACGTCCGATAGTTTGTTTCCGTATTTATCCCTCATTCAAAAAACATCGATATCTCCTTTCACTGTCAAATCCCATCACTCCTTAATTATGGGATTTACAGCACGGCTATTTAGAGAATGCAGTCAAAGATATGAGTCTGTAAGGAGTCTATGCCTCTTTAAATGAGACGCGTAATTTGACCAACTAAGACCAACTGACATTACATGTTGCACGTTCAGTATAAGGAAATATAGCGAGCATGTTCTCTCTAGTCTAAACGTCCAACCTCTCTGGATTTCCCCGAAATATTGCCGATCCGCCTTCTCCCAAGCGATAAATTATACAAGTCTGACAGCAAATGGATCGGTTGTCAATCTCAGTCCGCCTTCTCTATTTGTTAGTATTACCTCTATGGTACAAATGCAGAACTCAATTATACTGTAATATCTGAGTTATTTATTTTGACGATATTTGGGAAATTATTTTTCTGAGAAATATTACTTGGTCCAGTTTTACCGACGATGCTGATTGTTGCAAGAAATATTGGCAATATGACTTTTTATATATTTTTACTTCGGTAGCGATACAAATATTGGTAAGTTATAATATATGCGCAAAACAGTACATGTTTCGTATAAAGCATAAATTAAAATAACTTTAAACTACTTCAAAGTCGTGTTTCTAATTCGTTTAATAAATGAAAGAGTCCACAAACATGAATTAAAATAAACAGCCCAATTGAGCACCTCTTCTTTTATATTACGATGGTGAATAATACTAGATTTTGCTTCTTTTAAACACATTTTTGTTGACTACAATATTCCAAAAGAGTTGTTTACTTGGTCAATTAAACTAAACTAAATTTTACACGTGTATTCGGCGAACATTAGTAGGTTCAGTTATTCACAATATGACCTAAAATTCTGGCGAATTTTGTTTATCAATATAATCAATTGAAGCGTTTTTGTGTGAAATATTCTAGATTGATTGCCCATTCGAGCTGCAAAGGCTACTCTTGGGCGTGTAATTTATGCTTTTTATGGCCGTTTTATAGGTTATCTCCAAGTAAAGAGTAATGCTAAATATCTTGTATATACGCTTGAAGAAATTGAATTATTTATGAGAGATTTAATGCTTGATATATGTCATAGACTATCTATTGCTTCACACACAGAATATGTGTGTCACGTTTTCAGTTCGTAAGATTATAACAGCTTTTAGAAACAGTGAAAATATAAATCTTAAACAAAACCAACGAAAAAGCAGAATATAATAAAACCACAAATACTCGTGTTTGGTTGAAATAATTCTACAGCGTTGTTTTTGAAAAACGTTTTAATAATTGGCCAAGTTTCTTTTAATATAATTAATTTAAGATTTACAAGTTATTTCTGACAGCTAAAATAAACAAAGAGTATACCGAACTCTAAAATTAATAGTTACCTTCAAACCAAAATGGTTGCGAACTTTCCTAACACTAAACGCCTTTGGATAGAACAGGTTGTAAATTTCGTTGTTGTAAATAACAATTCGTGAGATCTAAGACCCTGTACAAACTTCTTTCCTTAATCTATTTCGAACAAAGTTTCTAATAATGTTATTTTAAATCTTGATTTGTATTTCGATGGTCTTTTCGGTAGCGATACTTGCTAGAGAAACAACATTTGAGGTGGAACTAAGAACAGTGTTTTAATTTATAGTAGTTACTTTATGTTCCATAAATTTATTTTCTGTAGCAACTAGTAATATTCTGATACACTCACGTGTTACTAATTTTCCTACAATCAATCACTTTAACTAAGATCGATGCAACAGTTTAGTAGTCACATCGCGATTACGATTTACTTACTGAATATTACGGCGTCTGTTACTACATAATATGACGGTTTACAAAATATGTACCGTCTTACTTATAAAAATCTCGTTGAGTAGTACTTAGCCACCTCTTAGCTGAGTAGCTCTCAGGTATTTAATACATACATGCATACATACATAGACTCATGCCTGTTTCCCCGAAGGGGTAGGCAGAGGCATATTAAACGCCCACTTTTCGCCAGTGCTTTGATCCCACGTAATAGGTAGCCTATTGCCGCTTACCGGGATATTTTGTTTGCCAGAGCCTCGTCCGTTGATCGGCAGGTGCACCACTTGCAGGCGAGGTTGGCTTGGGCCCTAAGTTCTTGTTGAGAACCCTATGCACCAGGTATTTAATAAATGCTCAAATTTTCTTTTCTTATAAAAGTTGATTAGCTGTTGCTCAGCTGAGTAACTGTTAAAAAACGCATACACATACGAGCCCCATAGATTATAGCCAAAGGAATGGGAGGAGGAGTTGTATATTCCTCCTCCCATTCTTTTTCCCAATCCAAAGCACGGCAAGGCTCTTGTAACCTATTTGGTGTTACTTGTGTCTATTGCAAATTTGCCGTTAAATTACATATAAAAAGAAAAATCTAATTTTAATGTAGACCGCTTTTCATGAATATTTTTTGATAAGCAACAGTATCTTGTAACGCTTATGATAACGTTTACATTCGTTAGCACCAAGCTTAAACCGCAATTTGGGTACCCGCGTAAATCAATCGAACGGCAAAATTACAACACCGCAATCTATTAAACAATATTAAAAAAAAAACCGGCCAAGTGCGTGTTAGGCCACTCGCAATGTAGGGTTCCGTAGTTGACTTGCTGCAAAGGGTATGAATGTACAACAAATCCGACTGTTTATTTTGCTGAAAAAATAATTTTAATAACACTATTATAAGAACCTAAGTTTTGTTTAGAAAAATACTAGGTATGTATCCAGTTATGTATTGTCAACATAAAATGTGGTTTCCAAGATATACTACTACTATACATACGTAGTACCATAGTACATTACATACCAAAGTACGTATATCTTTAAGATTAAGCCAGCGCGCCCAATGTAAGCTCACAGAAATAGGTATTTATAAGTTAACCGACGATTACTCGTAAACTAGTGATATATATTTAGCCGTGATAGTTTTCCTTTTAAATTCGTTATATGTACTAAATTTGCGATTTTTTTCACCTCTTCCAAATTAATAGTTTAGCCGGCAGAGGGGGGAACACTTGAGTCTAACAATTTTTTTCACTTCAAAGCTTGATATTTGACAAACCAATCATTTGATCGAAAAATAATTTGAGCAAACTAATATTTTTTTAAGCCTATCCAATGATACCCCACATGATGGGGTACTCAACCAAAAAAAAATCATCCCCACTATACAACGTGTAATGGAAATAACGCACATCCTCAGACACCCCAATTAGAAAACCTTGTTAAAATCATAATGCATGCATTGAAATATTTTTTTCTATTTGCGTAAATAATGTTTTTTAAAGAAAGTATTAATTCAATTAAAAGTGAATATCGTGGTCACTCTAAATCTGCGCACGCACACAAACGAAACAGTTGCTATGGTAAACAAACAACAGCGATCTGATAGGAACGAAACACGATACAATATAACAAAATGTATGAAATTCAGTCTGAAAACCACAATCTGATAGAGTGGGGTTTACAAAAATGATGTTTGAACATTTGTCGGCCACTGTTGATATTACCAAAGATATTATGAGTATTATTTTCTTTCCATCACACTTTTAGGCTATGGAGTGGACAGTCGAATCATTTATTGTTTGTTATTAATATGCACGATCTATTGTTTCTTAACAACGTAAGTGACTATTGTGACTATCTTAACTTAATCATACCTAGTTAGCATTATTGATCGATAAAGTAAAAGAATATCAATGAGAGAAATAAACAAGAACGGCGTGTTTAAAGTTGTCTTGTGAATCTAAATACTTACAATAATAGAATAATAAAAAACTTACAGGCTTAAATATTACATTTCTTTAGTCCACGTAGCACTTCACTACTTATTTCCTCACAAATCACATCTTTTCACTGTTTCAAAAGCAGCTAGTATCTTAATTAATTAACTACTCGGCACTTTTTCTCTCATCACAATAAACTGGACATTTAATATTTCTCCACAATGAGAAAGTCCAGGGGTGTCAAGTCAACATCTAGATGATGTTGAACATTCCACACCGGCACCGGCTTGTTGATAATTATTAAATTGTACACCATTACACATTTTGTAAACAAGTGAACTTTTTAAAAAGGTTTTCACAGCACTCACTGATAGAATCAGATAGATCGACCTATCCGTAGAATAGAGTTCCATGTGAACATAGACCAAAATCGTGTTAAATAGCTAAATGGGATAAGGAATACAAACTCTACAAAACTGTGTTTTTAGAATTTTCGTATCTTATTTACTTTCGGAGATATAGAATCGAATAACGTTTCATCTGATATTTGTTCCGCGCAACAACGCACGACGTATACATGGGACGGGACACGGGGAGTACGGGTGGCACGAGCGCCGCGATCGATCAGCAGTTCGGTCGATGTTCATTGGAAGAAGAAGAAAATTGGGGGCATTTTCGTGTTCTGTACTTAATTTACATTATATTTTAGAAAATTTAATTTATTCAGTATTATTAATTAAAAGGTATACTTTTAAATATATCAGGATCACGCAAAATACTAAATATGATTCAAGTAGATGGAGAAGTGCCTGATCTTAGTTCGGCGTTTTCAAACTTACATACTGCGTTTCCAAATCAAGATTTCAATTCTGGTAATTGACGATGATTTACAAGTATAACTTCACTATGTACAACTTTAAGTTCCTAAATTTACACAGATTATTATATTTATTACTGTTTAACTCAGTTCATAGTTAACAGCGATCGATGATTATTTAGAACGTTTTTCGATGGAGTTGTTCAGAAACGCAACTCTGGCGCAAAAAGACGATTACCGTAATTAATATTTACAGAGTAATCGATTTTTATGCAATATTGAACAACAAAAAGTAGAGGCCTTATGGAATATTAAGACGTTTTTTTGCGAACATTATTGAAGTTTTTAGCGTCTGAGGTTAAAAAAGGACGGTTTTCGCCGGAGTATGTGAAACAATTTGTGAGTTCAATGTTAAGATGGGACGTTGTTACTCAAAACGTTGAATCAATTAGGACGTTGTTCAATTAAAAAAATCTTTATTTATAAAGATTTTTTAATATAAATTAGTTAAATTTAACGCAAAATTTATTGTTTCATAGAACGCTTAAAATAGTTTGTTAAAAATATTTGTGCAAAAGAATTTTTATATTTTAGTTACGAATGAAGGATAAACTGGCATGAAACGTATTTGCTTCCTGGTACAAAGGAACCAGTCGTGAGTTTGATATATGGGAAGAAATTGTATACAAACATGACGGGACAAAGAAAATAAAGGAATCTGTAATAGCTCAAAACCGAATATCATGTCTGTTTAGTCTACCGAAGGTGTCTACAGTAATCAACCTAGTTCATTTTCTTTGGAAATCCATTAAGTTTTGCAAATTCATCGTTAATACAGCTCAAACAGAAATGTAAACACAGGTCTACCCCAGTTAGTTTCAGTACTAACTCCCATGTTGTTTCCTACTAATAAATAATAGGCATGAGACCGATATATCAAAACGAATCTGAAATCCGATTGCAGACAGAAATCGTATCGTATCGATATTCCAATATGAAAAAAACAATTTTAGAAAACGTAAAACAATACCATGATAACGCAAACTACACAAATCCGAACCAAACGATGCAAGCGCAACCAAACTACAAAGTAAATCTAAAGCTTACGTTACCGATAGTTTTCATATTCATTCGTTCTCTTTTACACTACCAAAACGGCTAGTTAGTTAGAATGAGAGAGAGCGAATTTCATTTCCTTTTCTTTCTAACTTAGTGATCCGTTGAAAGAGCGAAAGAAATGAAGCGAATTGTGCTTTGCGACGAGCGAATCGTTTTGGATTTTGGCGGTTTTATGAATTGCAGATTTCGATTGTTTACGTTTGTCGTACGCTACGCTCCAACATCCGCTACTGAAAACGATTTTTGAAATTGATTTCAAAATCTGAAATCGGCTTTTTATCGGTTTGCGTAAAAATCCGAAAACGCCCATGCCTAATAAATAATGATAAAAATATTCTACCACATGCACATCAACATACAACATCATCTAGTTCCAAAATAAGCCGAATGTGTATTATGGTTACTAGAAATTACACTTTTTTGTAAATACATACATGTTCATTCGACATGCGATAATTATAATATTAAGCTCTGATAATAGAAAACTAAGTCATACTTTTAAGTAGTCTGGCATTTACTACAAGCTCCCAGTGACATGCACTGCGAGAAAATTGAAGTATGCTAAACTATTTATTAACACTCTTGCTGTTCTAACTCCTTTTGAGATACATATTATTACATTATTATGTTGTTGATAGACTGCACGGATGAAATATGTATGTATGCATGGATGAGAAAGGATAAAAGTGTATTTTTAAAGGAAGGGCAGGCGGACCCGGCTTAAAAGGCACACGATCGTTATCGACGATGAAATGAAAACTTTCAAAAAATATTTATAATATAAAGACCTAATGGACTTGTGCTGCTCACAAGTTATTCAGAACAAGTTCTGAAATATGTCATTATAATGATCTTAACGTTACCAGGGTTGCAGCCACAACATTTTGTCTTAGAACCCAGGCTCTGCTTAGTAGTCTAATAAGATTTGACAGTACAGCCTAGTTAAGTACTGATATGAGTATGAGTACTCGCTTTTAAATTTTGTTTATGTTTAGATGTATTTTACTATTATTTAGTAAATATTGTGCACCCATGTCTAGGTAAGAACGATGTAAGATTGTTGTTATTTTTATACGGGATATAAAAAGACCCTTAATGAAAATTTAAATCCCATTTCATCATTACGAACATTCTTTACTTGCACTATGCCTAAGAAATTTCTGCTTCGGGAGATATTGAGGCTCAAAGTTACTATATTTATTTTAGATTAGGTTCAGAATGTATGCATTTTACGCACCAATTTGTTCTATATAATGTAATTATGTCCTATGCAGATTAGCCGTGTGGTTGACGGCATAGAATACAAGTGTCACAACCCGCTATCTTCCCGGGGGTGTCGTAAGAGGCGACTAAGGGATAACACGATGCAAATACCATCTTTGCGTAGAGACGGAAAACTCGACATCAAACCCTATACGACTGCCTCGTTGGTCTCGCGGCATAAATGTGCGCGTGGGATCGGGAGGTCCCGGGTTCGATTCCTGGGCCGCGCAGTGTTATTGCGTTTTTCTGTCACGAAATTCGCAGTAGCAGCACGGAGTCTGGAAATGTGCCCGGTACGGCAATAGGCTCGCCCCTTATTACGTGGGACTAAAGTATATCTGGCGAAAAGTGGGTGTAGAAAAACACCTCTGCCTACCCCTTCGGGGATAAAAGGCGTGACGATATGTATGTATGTATGTATGTCCTATGCACCCTTGGATAGTTAAGTATCTCGAGTATTGCACGCGCATACTTTACATGGCGGCTTATAAAATGTGTCTACAAAAAATATCGTTTCCCAGGTATTGTTTTGCTAAGTATGACTTAGCATGATGTGTAGAACGAGTAGACTTCGGCATGGTGACGGGTCTTTTTACACCGTTTATAATATTATAAAGAAGAAGATATTTGGTTAAGATCGCAGGAAGCGGTGGAATTCAGGCGGCTAATCATTGGAGTTGACAGCTTTTTGGGAGGCCATGTCCACCAGTGGATGTCTTTAGACTTAGGTGATGATAAAGATGTTTGTAGTCATAAATTTATTTTATACTAGATGACGCCCGCAGCTACGCCCGCACATTTTTAAAATTGAACCGTTTCTGCCCGTTCCCGTGGGAATTTCGGGAAATCCCGCCTTAGTGCACCCCTACGGTCCCCAAGGAACATACGTGCCAAATTTCAGCTTTCTACACCTAATAGTTTTAGCTGTAGCTTGTCTGTCAGTCAGTCAGTAACGCAAGGATTTTATATATTAAGATTCAGTAGATCCTTACAAAATAAGTTTGTGACTGCTCGTGAAGCCTGAGTGTAGAAAGGTACGTAGTTGCAATTTTGTGATAAAATTTGTCATTTATGACTATTAATTGTTCTATATATACGTACAATTTGATTACTTTTAAATAAGTATAAACGATTATACGTAAAGTTCAATAAATATAAGTACATACTTACACAGTTTATTTATTTTTAAATAAGTAAATATAATTTCTCCGCCTATTATAAGACGTGACTAGTTAATAAAATTATAATTACTCATTAATGCTAGAAGTCTAATCGTTGCCGTCTAAGGTTCTGTCAACTATTTTAAGACGTTTTAATAAAAAAAAATTACATTGTATTTAATTTTCTATTTTATATTATTCACAAAGGACTCTTAAAGGATGAAAAATTCCAACAAAAAACAACCTTTGTTAACATAGAAGGTCTTTTAAATCGAACGTTTCCGCAAAACAACGCACAATGTTTACCACGGACCCTTACTCTTCCGCCATAAAACGTCCTAAGTTGATATGTAACTCACTATCTCGTACAATAAAAGGACTAGAAATATACACTTTAGGGCATTTAATTAGGCTGGGATGTTATAATAACATACCAAAAAATCATAATTTTAATTCTTTCGTTATAAGAGTTATAAGGAATTATTCAAGTCAAGGACTTCGACAGCCTCTACTGAAAATTGCGATCTATGCAGATCGGACTTTGTTCTGCGGATGAGTCGAGATATTCCCGGTTGTGTACTTGTCATAACATGTCTAAGCGCATCGCCCGCTGCGCTTGTCATGCGCCAGCGCGAGCGAGACATTACGTCTCGCTCTTTCCCGTTGTTTATTACCTACGTTAGTGAAAGATAGATGATAGACATTTTGGTGGTCAATTGTGTGCTATTGTCTTTTGCCGTCTATTGTGTTGTATTAATGTGTGCGTTTGTGTAAGTCAACGTGGAACCATTTGACAAATGCATTTAAAAATAAGCCGTTCTGCTTTGTTTTAAGGTTTATTTTCGAATAGCTATTTTTTTTTTTAATTGTGTTGTATTAATGTGTGCGTTTGTGTAAGTCAACGTGGAACCATTTAACAAATGCATTTAAAAATAAGCCGTTCTGATTTGATTTAAAGTTTATTTTCGAATAGGTAAATTTTTTTTAAAATGAGTGACTACAATTTACGTTATTTTAATTATTTTAAGACTAAAAATAAACAATATTAAAAATGACGGAAATGGATTCAGTTGCCGATTCTGAACAAAGTACTTTCAAGATGTGCATTTAAACTTGTTACATGTTGTATATGTAGGGGAGATACCCTTAAAAAAAATATTTTCCTAAATTTTATTCTACAGTTAAGTTGCAATATCTTATGTCTATATTCATGTCAAATATACGCTTTCTAGCACCAGGTGTCTTTGAGCTAGGCTGCAGACGGACAGACGGACGGACATGACGAAACTATAAGTGTTCCTTGTGGACTACGGAACCCTAAAAACAAGGTTCAATTCAAATTTTCTCTTTGCAATATGATCGTCGCAGAAGTAGCTAACAATTTCATAGCCGCAAAGAATATACAGGCGCTCTAAGGACTCGATAAAGTAATCGAAAGAAAGATTCTGATGTTTGTGAGATGATGTAGATCGTGCATAATAAGGGTCTTGCCTCCCTGGTATATCGTCCCAAGACAATATATTTATCGCGTCTGGTATTCTAACATACCAACTGCCAATTTTTGATCTAGCAAGTCGGCAACGGAGCGTAAAAGTCCGTCCGTAAAAGTCTTACGCCGAAGTCTCGTAGTTATGGTTTTCTGAGTCGTAGATGTTGTATATAGTAGTAGTTCGACTACTGAAGTATCATAGAGTAAAGATCAGTTACGAAAATATATTGCAACAAAGCACCGAGATATTTATTAGTATTGTGTTACTGATAAGTGTTCCTGCTCAAACTGCTTCACACTGAAACAAAGATGTATAAAATCATCACTGCCTCACATGATTGTATAAAAATATAACAAATTCGTGAAAAATTGTATGTATATAATATTTATGTCCTAAAAAAAAACATGATATCATTCATCAATCATAGGCCTCATTTTTTATCTATAGCAGATGATTTATACAGCGTCAGAAAGGTTAAAGCACTTTTTTAGGTGACTGTACAGACCAATTCGGGAGCGGCAGCAACGGCCACACCGTTGGCAAACCAAGCCCTGAGTTAATGAGAGTTGCGGTTGTGCATCATTCGTGTTGTGGTGCCTGCGGGCACGTTTCTGAGTCAGGACTTCAAGCCAGGTTATATACCTAATGTGTTTCGAGGCCGTCTGATGTGATTGTCCTCCATCGAGCACGATCTTCTGCAAGATCCGCCCATTTTGAGAAATCTATATCGAAGGTAGACATGTCGCCCTTAACGCTGTCTTTAAGCCTTAACACGGGACGGCCTACGGGACGCTTTTCATCTGAAACTTCTCCCAGGAGAGTTTTCCTAGGCAAACGAGATGGCTCCATGCGATACACGTTACCTACCCAGCGCAACCTCCTCTGCTTCAGCAGAACAGTTATGCTAGGCAGTTTGGCGATTTCTAGCACTCTCTCGTTTGTTATCTTATCTCTCCATGAGATGCCTAGAATGACTCGAAGACAGCGCATATAGAACGAGTTGAGTCGTCTTTCCGGTTTCGCATAAGATGTCTAGGTGTCAGCACCGTACAAGAGTACACATCATGACACATGTTTGGTAAACGGTCATCTTGGTGTTAATAGTGAGGTGTTTTTTATTTCACACTCTTGTACTACGCTTGCCGAATATTGTGTACGCCTTGCCGAAGCGTATACCGATCTCTGCGTCCAACGAAAGATTGCTCGACACTGTTGAGCCTAGGTAGGTGAAGGACTCGACTACTTCCAAGGGAGTACCATCCAACAGAATACTTGGCCTTTCTGTACATCCTCGCCCCATGATTACCGTCTTCTTAGCATTAATGGACATAGAAAACAAGTTACATGTTTTAACAAACTTGTCTATCATTTGTTGAAGCTCCGCTGAAGAATGAGCAATAAAAGCTGCATCGTCGGTAAACAGAAGAATGTCGATGAACATGTTCTTACGGTTCTTTTTGGACTTCAAGAGTGATAAATTAAAAAGTTTGCCATCGTCCCTGGTGTAGAGATGTATACCTTGTTTAGTTTCGCCAAAAGCAAACATTTAAGAGTAGCGAGAAGAATATCCCAAACCGGGTAGGAGCCAACACACAACCTTGCCAAACTCCATGTCGCACGTCAAAGGTATCAGATAGTTTGCCATTATACGCCACTGCACCTTTCATGTCATCATGAAATAAGTTTAGGTGGACAGCCTATACAATCTTGCGCAGTATAGAGTTCCTCCCTGCTAACAGTGTCGAACGCTTTATTAAGGTCAACAAAAGCGACGAACAAGGGAGTTATCTGCTCTCGGCATTTTTCTTGAACCTGCTTCAGCGTAAAAGTCATGTCTGTTGTAGAGCACCCCGCACGGAAACCACACTGGGCCTCAGGATAAACGCGTTCCGCTAGTTTTTGAAGCTTAGATAAGATGATGCGGCCGAATAGTTTACCAACAATACTAAGGACGGAGGTGCCACGGTAGCTGTTACAGTCGTGGCGATCCCCTTTGCTTTTGTACAGTGTAACGATATTAGCATCGCGCATGTCCTGAGGTACAGTGCCCGCCATCCAGCACTTCACAAACAGATTGAATAAAATAAGCGCGACACATTTGAGTCGGAACCTCTCTGACAGTATACCGTCATCGTCTAGACTTTTACCACCCTTAAGCTAACCAAGAGCAATATGAAAATCTGCTAACAAAGGCACCTCATCGAGTTCGTCCAAAGTTGGCATTTTAGGTAGGTTATCAATGGCTTCTTGGTGATATTCACCAAAACATGATATATATAACTAAATTTACGGCTAAAAAACTTTTATATGCGTTGACACAACACTCCAGAAATACAAGAAAATATACTTAAAAGCGTAACAAAATGTAAATTGAGATTAATTTATTTATTTCATCCATCAAATTAGTTCCTGTCCTTAATCTTGAGCTCTTGAAGGCGATTGGAAGCGACATTTTCCAGCTAGAAATGTTTGAGTAATAAACAATCTTCAGGGAATTTAGCGCTCAGCTTTCAAGGAAAAATCTTCTTTTTCTAATAACGTCGTAACTGTAGGAAGTAATTGAATAAGGTATTTTTTTGAGTTACTGATCTGAAGAATTAATAAGCAGTTTTTGAATAATATTAGCTGATATAAGAATTACTTAGAGAATAGGCGCATTTACTTATAACTATACCAATCAACATAACTCTATAAACTGCAATTTACTGTTCGATAAATTGCACTAGAAGTAACGAGGAAATATGCATGCGAGACTTACGAGAATAAGCATATATCAATAACGTGGCAGCTAAAACGTTGCTCGCAAAATGCGATTGCGCTTGCTTTTAAGTTAAAATCTCTGATTAAATAGGAATGAGTCTACATTATTGTTTTATGTGCCTAAATTAAATTGATTAATTTCTCTGTTACTAGTGATATACACAATACACAGTTAAAAGACAATCTAAAACAATATTCAAATTGTCTTTTAGCTACGCATTTCTGTTTCGGTTTCCATTCAAGTGATAAACAAAGCCACCGAAATGAAATTCCTCGGCGCAGGTAAACCAGGTTAACAAAAACCCCCCCAATGCCTATTCGCCGCAAAAACCAATAAGTACCGTCATCCATTAATCGTAAATAAAAAAAAAATACGCAGTTCTGCTTGTGGTAACTCGATTCTTTCCGAAGTCACTTCCAAGTTTCAATTAAAAATATATAAGTACATCGTCTTCCCAGTATCGCGTTGCTAGCATCTGTCAAAATCGTTATATAACTGATTCCCGGGAGAAAGAAAATCTTAACTAGGAGTGGTTCTTATTTCTAGCAATAAAAATTGTGAGACAAATTTTCGTGATCGTGAACAGTTGTTAATATCGTAAAATCCGGATTGTTTTTTTTTTTGCTGAGGTGATTATGTTTTCTTTATAGCAACAGTTTTATATAAGGGTCTTGTAAGTAGTGGTTTGTATCGAATTTATTGGTATTTGCAGCAAATTAAAGCATATTTTGTATATAATACAGGTCTGCATTGACATGCTTACTGTATATTTAGTTTTATGTTTTAAATACTTACATTACATTTTAGACTTATTTCATACTTTCAGCCTATTTTATATAATATTATGTGGTCCTACATATTATCATCTACTCATCATCAGTTTAAGTAAAATTCTTGTTTGTACTGGCTAAAAGACAACGTACAGCAGAAAGAACTGGTCGCAAGAAGTTGAAGTTTGGCATCTATGTTCCTCTGAGAGTTTAGGCGGTTTCTAAGATTTCTGAAAATTCCCATCGTCAAGGGGTAAAATAGTCTCACGCAGGTGGAGCCGTGGGCAAAATCTAGTCAAACACGTTAATGTGTTGAGGTTGTTTAGCTATGGTATTATAAAATCGGGCATCTGATTAAGCGGAATACCAATTCCACCAAAGAGACTATTACATACTCTATGTAAAAAAAACATGTGTTGATGCACTGACTGCGGTGCAAAAAGTCATTCAAATTGGTCCAGCTGTTAAGGCTAGTCACTTGACACCCAAGGACTAGCACGCATATAGAAGAATTATGTGTATAAAGATATATTATACAACTAGCTGATACCCGCGGCTTCGCACGCGGATAATAATAACATTTTATTTTAACTTTCATATAGGCGAGAACCGTACTACTTCCTCAATCCAGGCCTTTCGTAAAATTCGTTTTAAGTGGACGCCTAAAATAAATAATAGATAGATAGATACGCTTTATTGTACACCAACATAACATTGTACAGTACATATTTTGTAAAGTAACTTAAAACTACGATAATGTACAATCGGCGGCCTTATCGCCTAGGGCGATCTCTTCCAGGCAACCTTGAGATGGACAGGAATGATATAAGCAGAAATATGGAGCGGTGGTGTAGTTGCTTAAGTTCAACATTGAAATAATACGAAAAACTTAGATATGATATATACATATATACATACACACATATACACACACATATATAGAAAAATATATATATACATATTATAATTTGATAAATATACGTACATGTATAAAAAAAAATTATATATTTAAAATATACATAGGTATACAATAAAATAAATAAGCAGACAATACAGATGCAGTGAGTATGTATGGATGATGTAGCAAGAAAAAGAAATTAAATCAGGTAGTGTATTTTAATCAAGGTTTTGAAAACGTTTAAGGATTTTGCTTTTCGAATCTCCAGTGGTAAAGCATTCCACAGACGCACAGCTTGAGCAGTGAAGGATTTTGAAAAGTAATTTGTGGAATGCTTTGGCATCTTCAGTGTTAGATCCTCAGACGACCTCAAGGATTTTACATGTGTGTCATGAACGAACACAAAACGTTCTTTAAGATAGCGGGGAGTACTAGGATCAAATAGAACATTGTATAATAATGCTAGAATGTGAGTATTCCTGCGAAGACGAATTGGAAGCCACTTGAGTTTATTGCGAAAATCTGAAACATGATCATATTTGCGCAGTCCAAATATAAATAGTATGCAGAAGTTTTGGAGTCGCTCAAGTTTATCTAGCTGCTCTTCAGTGATATCGAGATAGCTGGCGTCAGCATAGTCAATAATGGGCAGAAGCAAAGATTGAGCAAGTGCAACTTTAGTGGCAGTCGGAAGGAAGTTGCGTAACCTACGCAACGAGCCTGCCGATGCAAATAATTTACGACTAATTTCTTGTAGTTGGGATCTCCAGGACATTGTTTCATCAATGTAAATGCCCAGGTTCTTTACAATATTGCGAAAAGGAACATCTTTTCCATCGAATCTGATTCGCGGTAGGTCAACCCAGTTAATTTTTGATACCATTTTGGGACTGCCGATAATAATCAGTTGAGTTTTATCGGGGTTAACTACAAGTCTATATCTCTTGGTCCATTCGAAGATACGTGCTAAGTCTGTGTTAATAGTAGCACAGGCTTCTGCCAACTTAGCTAAAGGAGCTTGCGTGTAAATCTGTAAATCATCTGCATAAAGGTGGTAGGATGAAAGTAACTGATTTGAGATGGAGTTTATAAATATGGCGAAGAGTAAAGGAGATAGCACGCCACCCTACGGCACACCGGCATTAGTGTAAGACCACGAGGAATAAGTGTCTTCTATGTGTATACGTTGCCGGCGACCAAACAGGTAACTATGAAACCAGCCAATTGCCGATGGAGATACGTTAAGAGAGCGTAAAATGCCCAGTAGAATGTAAAAATCCACGGTGTTAAAAGCGTTGCTAAAGTCGAGTAAAGTCAAAATCGTTAGATTTCCACAATCCATACCCAGCCGTATGTCGTCAGTTACGCGGACCAGAGCAGTGACAGTACTGTGACCAGGGCGGAAACCGGATTGATAAGGATTTAGGAGCGCATTTTTACTTAGAAAGGAAGTAAGCTGTGAGTGGACTAGGCGTTCAAGGACTTTCGACAGGAAGGGTAGTAAGGATATGGGACGATAATCTGAGAAGGAACTGGGCTTGGGGTTCTTTGGTAAGGGAATAATAAGGGCGTCTTTCCAGTCAGATGGAAAGATGCCATGCGCAATGGAAAAGTTAAGGATGTGACAAAGGACGGGAAGAATTTCGTCTAGGATGGGAAGAATCATTTTGCGACTGATACTGTCACTACCGACCGCGTTGGATGTAACTGCTAGTATACTCTTCTTAACGTCACATGCGATAAATGGCGAGAAAGTAAAAGGAGAATACTCAGGAGTTGGCAAAGATGAAAGATGTTGTAAAGTGGCTCTTTTCATATTACCATCAAAATTGGTAGAAGTAGAGAAATGAGTGTTAAGAGAATCTAGGTTAACATTGCTTGGGATGGATTGATGCCGCGTCTTACCAACTCCCAGAGTTTTAAGAAATTTCCAGACCTTTGCTGGGTCACCGTTTTCAACGGATTTATGAATGTGTTGGCGTTGCGCGTTTCTACACACCTTGTTGCAGTGATTTCTGATTGCAGTGTACTTTTCTTGGTTCAGAAGAGTGGGCCTGTGCTTCAATTTAGCTTTGGCAGCAGATTTTTTGGCCATAATCTTTTTGATGTCTTCTGTTAGCCAAGGTGCCGGTAAATGTTTAAGTTTGATGGCGCGGATTGGCGCATGGACATCGTATAATTTGATGAGGTTATTTGTAAAAATTTGTACTTTAGAATCCATAAACTCGGAGGAATACAAGGGCTCCCAGTCTAACTTAACGCTATCCGCACGCAATTTGTCATGGTCCATGTCACTAAAGTTACGCTGTAACACAATCCTGGGCTTCGCTTTGGGAGTGCGTATTTTGTAAGAAATATAAATGAGGTCATGATAGGAGAATGCATCTGCTGTACATTGTCCATGCTTGTGAATAAGATTAGGAGAAGATACTAGAATGAGATCGAGAAAAGAAGGAGTACAGTTAGGAAAGTGGTGAGTGGCGTTTAGATTTAAAATTGACAAATTACAGGATTCCGTGACATGACGAAATGATATAGCACGGGAGTCCTGTTTAAGGAGGCAGGTGTTAAAGTCTCCCATTATTATAGTGTGATCATATGAAGGAGTTAAGTTTTCCAGTAATTGTTCAAATGATGAAAAAAAATTTACACGGTTAGAGGGCGAATAGTAAACACCCAACAAAACTTTTGTGCGGCGGAGTTCTACTTCTAGAAAGAGATATTCGCCAGCATCCGACAGTGGCGGCTGCGGTGACATAGTGATAATCTGATATGGAATATGATGACGCAAGTATATGGCAACACCGCCACCATTGCCGGACGCGCGATCATTTCTAATAAGCCGGAAACCTGGAAGAGTATAAGACGTAGATGGGAGACAAGGTTTCAGCCATGACTCTGAAACTAGGACGGCATCCATGTTTTGGCAGTCTAAATTAGCCAGCATATCTGGGAAATGGGCTGGAATACTCTGTGCATTAATATGGACTACATTAAAATTCTTGGGTACGTCAGAGAATTGGTACTGAAGTATGTCACCTAGAGAAGGTACACTTTCAAAACTGTCATCCAGACTTGATGCAGAAAGAAAGATATCATTACTATTTGTGTCTGAATCATACATTCAATATATAACTTTAAATAATTCTAAATATATAAACCTATATGTAAAATTATATATAAATTTTAAATATATAAACTATAATATTGACAAAACCGTAAAGCTATTTCATAGTGTCCACCCGCCGGTTGCGCTTTAACAAATATAAAATCCACATGAGCAGATACTGTGAAACTAACAAATGAAAAAAAATAAAGAAATGAAAATGAAGAGAATAAAATATACAATTATTATTAAACTAATTGGTGTCTAAAAACACAAGTATTCAAAGTCGTGTAGTGCGGAACGGAACGTTTCATTTGACAGATTGACAATGACATTTGTGACAACTATGTTACTATTTATTGTTTTATTTTTACCTACACGAAACATAAAAAAATTCTATGTTATGATTGTTATGAATAAGTGTTATAGAGCAAAATGAAAGTAAATACACGTACATACATAAGGAACGAGCATGGTAGAAGCCTATTTTTTCGTGGCAATCCTCCTGGTCTTTGTAGTGGTTGGTTTGGCAGCCGGTTTATCGGTATCCACGAGCTTCACCTTACTTAAGTCACCGGTGGAAGTGATGCAATAGCGCTTACCGTCGGGGCCCTGGATGTGAATATATCCTTCTCTCGTCCAGCACTTCTCAACCCCAAACTTCGCCCGTGCCGCCAAGAAAGCTTCATGTCGCGAACGTGTTAGAAACTCCGACAGTGTGATACCCGTTCCTTTGAGTTTCGTTTTGGCGAACCAGATACTGTCACGTACCACAAGCGATTCAAATTTGACCAGTATGGGCCTTGGCTTGTCGTTGGAAGTTTTGCGTCCCATCCTGTGACAGCGCCTGATGTCATCAGCCACGAAGGTGTCAATGCGAAGACGTTGCTTGACGACATCCGTCACCAGCTGAGCTGTCTTCTCGTCTTTATGCTCTGCTACACCGTGAAGCAACAACATCTTTCGGTGGCTACGCATCTCGATCTTATCGACCTCGCATCCGACGATGTCAAGCTGTTCCGAAAAGGACTTTAAGGTCTTCAGTACGAAGGTCTTAAATGACGAAAATTCATCTGCCAGACTCCGTGTAGTTTGTGGCGACTTTTTCTGCAGCTCCGCCTCAAAGCTAGCCATTCGCTCCTCAAAATATGACTGCATGTCATGGATTTTCGCAACATTGAATGTGTCCATAGTGTAAATTATTTAAAATTTGTTAGTTGTTGGAGCTTCAAATTTTAATCATTAAAATTTACTAAAAATAAACTATTTTATTTGAATTTCCCACACAAGCAATTTTAACTTGAACTGGTTATCTCAACTACCCACAGCCAAAAAAATAATCTACTTCTCAGCCAAATCAAATTCTTATACGCCTGGCGATTTTCAAAAGTTAATGAGTGACTTTTCGCTTTTATATACAGGGTGTCACAAGACCCATCACCAAGCCAAAGTCTACTCGTTTTGCACATCATGCCAAGTCATACTACGCGAAAATTATACCTGGGAAACAAAATATTTTTTTAAGCTTAAAAACATAGACACATTTTATTAGCGGCAATGTATAGCGCGCGCTTGCAGAAAAAATTGGCGCGAGTTATGCATCGTACCTACGCCGGCCGTATCTACCTACACCAAAGAATATATACACTACGCGAAAAGAAGCGACACTTAAACATGTGTGCTCGTTAAGTCGCCCGCAGCTATGTGTGAGTGTCTGGAGCTGCGCGGGGGCCTTGTGCGGTGCGTGGGGCGTGGAGCGGGCAGTCACCAGACTGCCTCGACCGAGGGCTTGCATTGCACCCACAGAGTGGCACAGAGTAAATTGCACCGCACGTACTCTTTGCACGTACACGACGCGATCGTATTATTATTTAATTGTTAAATAATATAAATCATCATGCCCGGAAAATATGTATGTAATAAAATATGTATGTATAAAAGCCGAAAATATGTAAGAGTTGGCAATTTATACCCAAAAATGTATTTAAAGATTAAAAATTCATTATAAATCAAACCTATCTTTCATTACCTAAATGTCCTTGTACAAGTTATATAATAATATTCTACCACATTCACACAACACCATCTAGTCCCAAACTAAGCAGAGCTTGTACTTTGGGTTCTAAATAATGGATAAACATACATAATATACTTTTCTTTTGTATATACATACATATTATACATAGAAACATTTACATTTCATAACATACTTACTACCTATGTATAATCTAAGAGCGTTCGCATGGCCACTGCACGATCACAACAAGCAATGTCGCGGACGCCTCCGTCGAGTACGAAAAAATTTAACGATAATGAGAAGAACGATAACTCCAAAATAGTTATAAACGAGCTATTGGCTTTTGTGTGCAACAAAGTAGATACACTTGCTGAGACCGTTATTGTGCAAATATGTACGAGTGCCTTTTCGGGCGTTGAAATCGAAAATACCAGGCAACTGGCTTTTACATTGCTAGCACCACATAAGAAAATAATGAGAAGAAAGGAAGGGAACCAACAGAAGAGCATTCAAGAAATAATCAGAATTTTAAAAGAATCAGATCCCGACTCCTTGCCCTCATTTGTTGCCAAGGACCTACATAAACTGCCACCGGTCACCTTTAACCATATTGATGTTACATCATTTCTCAAAGAAATGAGTATATTAAGGAAGGAAGTAGCCTGTTTGCAAGGTGAGAAGCTTAATTACTCGACAGTAGACTCCTCAGTAGCGACGAACGAGATAGAGTTGTTGAAGAATGAGATATGTCAACTTAAAGAGTTGGTTCAGAATATCAGCACTAGAAGCTGTGCGACTATCGATCATTGTGCATGTAAACACAAGGGAAATTCACTGCCAACTGACTCCGCGAGGCAGGTAGAAGAAAATGATATTGCTATGACGAATGTGGCACAAATGAGCGAAAGGCATGGAATATTATATCAAGATAGCATATACAAGGAGCGAGGTGTGGCAATTATCAGCGATGACCAGCGCGCTGCAGCAGCGGATATTTCTCATGACTCGCAAGCGAGTCCAACTGAGCAGAGGGGCCTGCCTTCTGAGGGGTTAGCAGTACCCACGGTACCCGTACTGCAGTCGCATGTAAAAGTTGCCAGTGGCGCGGGTGGTAGCCCGGTTACAGAGACCAGACATTACGTGACAGGTAAAACCATGGCAGACGTTGTTAAGCATTCTACTAGCGTGCCGATTAACAAAAGTATTAATTAATTATAATAAGTAAAAATTATGTAATTAGGTATAATTGTTATGCTTATTTTTCATTTGTTTATTTTATGTAAACGAGCGCCTCTCGCCATCAAACGTCACAGTTTGGCGTGTTAATATGTAAGGAAATTTCTTTTGTAATTTTGTTGGTACTTAAATAAAAAAAAATAAAAAAAAACATAATTCCAATAACAATGATACCTGGACAACAGTGCACCACAAACGACGAATGATTCCGAACAGTAGAGGTGTAGCCCAACCACTAGAGCAGTTTAACTTCAAATCAGCGGACCGAACAATATCTTTGTACGTATCAAGGGTACACAAAGATTCCACCCCGGCGGATATCGAGGGATTTGTGAGATATAAAACTAATATCGAAGTTAAGGCGATTAAAATAAGTAACAAACCAAGTGAATTTAATGCCTACAAAGTTATAGTACCTGCCCAAAATGTAGATATATTTTTAAATAAAAATGGAGCTCAGTTATGGCCAGCTAATATAGTTTTTAGAAAGTTCTGGGAGCGTAGCTATAACCGAAGGAACAGATTTACCAGCGGATCGTCCACCAACGAAACAATTAATAATGAACTGTAATACAGCAAACATTGTGTCATATAATTGCAGATCATTGAAACGATCAATTGATGAAATAAGGCAACTTTGTAGCGAATATCAATTAATCGCTCTTCAAGAAACCTGGTTAATTCCTCATGATATGGATATATTGAACTCATTACACGATTCTTTTAGTGGACACGGTGTCTCCGCTATAGATACTGCGCAAGGAGTAATGCGCGATCGGCCCTATGGTGGTGTGGCTATCCTGTGGGATAAGACGAGAGAGTTTTTCCAAGTGCGGCAATAGTTCAGTGTAATAATGACCGTATGGTGGCCGTAAAGCTTGTGCGCGGTGATTGTAGTTTGTTAGTATTTAGCGTATATATGCCAACTGACTGCGAAGATAACTTTTCTGTGATGTCACAGTGCTTGGCCAATATAAGTGCAATAATTGAAAGTTCAGATATAGAAAGTATATTTATAATCGGGGACTTTAATGCACACCCGGGAACTAGATTCGGGAGAGAATTAACCGAGTATTGCGCCGAAGAGTCCTTAGTATGCCTAGACCTGCAGTTGCTTAATTCTAGTACGTACACCTATGTCAGTGAAGCTAATGGTTCGCAGCGGTGGCTCGAGCACTGCGTGGTCTCCGCTGCGGCTGAGGCGATAGTGCAGGACATTCGTGTTGTGTATGACGCATACCTGTCTGATCATCTTCCCATGGCTATACAGGTAAATCTTAGCAATATTATAAGTAAAAGACTGATTACCAGTAACACTTCAGAAAGTAATGCTAAGTATGTATGGGGTGTCAGAGACAATAATCAAATAGATACCTATTGTAAACTATGTACTGAACATTTTAGTGTAATACGTAACAATAATTATTTTAATTTATGCTGTGAGACTGATTATTGCAATAATCGTGAACATGTTAATTTAATAGATAAATTCTATTGTGATATTGTTAAAGTGTTACAAACATCAGTGGAACGCACCATGTGTGATAAAAGTCATAAAAGGCGCGCTGTTGTCGGTTGGAACCACCATGTTAGACAGTATCATGTTCTAGCTCGTCAAACCTTCTTGCAGTGGGTGGCGTGTGGTCGGCCTTATTCGGGGCACTACTACGACAGTATGAGAAATGCGCGTAGAGATTTTAAAATGGCAGTCAAGTATGTGCAAAAAAATCAAGAAGCAATTCAAATGGACATACTGGCTCGACACGCGACCTCTAAAAGTTTTACAAGCTTCTGGAAAGAGGTGAAAAAACTTAATAATAGAAGGGGAAGTCCAATCAGTGTAGAAGGGTAGACTAATAAAGTAAAAATTGCCAATAAATTCAGACATCATTTTGATGTATCACTTCATGGCACGCGGGCTAGAAATGAAACATCAAAAATCTCTTTTGGTAAAAAAGGAGAGCATTTCCATGTCACGACTGACGATGTCATTTCAGTATTGAAAAATATGAAGCGCGGGAAGTCTCCAGGCCATGATGGCCTTAGTATTGAACATTTGTTGTTTGCGGGCGAGTATATCTGCGAGGTATTAGCGCAGTTTTTAATCTCTGCTTGCGAAACTGCTACCTACCGACGGACCTGACACGTACTATAGTAGTTCCCATTGCTAAAAATAAAACTGGTGACATCTCGAGTATGGCCAACTACAGGCCTATTTCATTAGCAACGATCGTGGTGTGCTTGAACGTCTTATACACAAAGAAATACGTATGTCAATTAATATCGATGATAGTCAGTTTGGATTTCGGCCAGAGGTCTCCACTGATATGGCTATCTTTTCACTCAAACAAGTTGTGAAGCATTACGTTGAGCAAGGCACAAGTGTTTATGCTTGCTTTCTGGATCTTAGCCGTGCTTTTGACACTATCAACCACGAACTTCTATGGCAGAAGTTAGATAATACTAACATATGATCGGACATCGTTGGGCTGATAAGATACTGTTATCTTACTCAGCACAACAATGTCAGATGGGAAAGTACTGTTTTTGAGAGTTTCAGACTGTCATGCGGAGTCAGACAAGGCGGACCGACCTCTCCCGATCTATTTAACTTATATGTTAATGAATTGATAGAGGAACTGAACAGGACACCAGTTGGGCTGAGATTAAATGACCGATACGTCAATAATCTGAGCTATGCCGATGATATGGTCTTGATCAGTCCCTCTTTTAAGGGCCTAAGGAAGTTATTGTCAATATGTGAACAGTATGCCGAGAAACATCATCTGGTCTACAATTCGAGAAAAACTGAAATGATGGTATTTAGATCGGGACGAGGACCCCAGTCTGTTCCACCTGTTAGCGTAGGAGGCCAAAACGTTAAGATTGTCGAGACGTTCAAGTATCTTGGTCACATTCTTACGTATAACTTGAAGGACGATGCCGACATTGAGCGACAACTGTCGTTGGTAACATGCTAGCGAGGCGGTTTTTTAAGGCCAATACAGAAACAAAGATGCATCTCTTTAAAACCTATTGTCAAGGTTTTTACACATGCCAACTTTGGACCAATTATACTAAGAGATCTCATGACAGCATTCGTGTTCAGTATAACAACATATTCAGGCACCTCATGCGCTTAGAACCTCACTGTAGCGCCTCCGGCATGTTCATGGAGGCAAGACTGAACACATTCAACGCCATTCAGAGAGCCCGAATTGCGTCGTTTATTACTAGAGTTGGCAGTTGTAAAAACAGTATCATAAGAAGTCTGTCCGAACGACTTTGTGGTTCCACTATGTACCGCCGTTGGATTGAAATCGCGGCATGATATTGTTTAGTTTAGTTCTCTCATATTATTTTTATTTTTATTAATGTATTAGTTTTTAAAGTACTTTCTTAATTTGTATGGATCATTGATCTGAAATAAAGATTTATTATTATTATTATTATATTTTTTGGCACAAGTGTAAATTTCATTTCGGTATCAACCCTAGCGCTGATACGCACCAGCTCAAGGTCAACGGCGCCGAAACTCTCACGTACAGAGAGTGTCACCGGTGCGCCTATACCGTACGCCGCGGTGGCGGCAGTTTATGATCACGTGGTCGCGCGGCCGAGGGGAATGACCTCGCAGCTGATTGCTGGTAGGCATACACTGCGCATCGGGAACTTTAAAGCCGTTTATTTTAGGGAAATATTGAAAATTTTGTTTATGTTTATTTGGCAGAAATACATACATTACATACGGTACAATTATCATTCTAAACGCGATTTTGGAATAATTCGAAAATAAAATTCGTGACTTTGAGCCTCAATATCTCGACGGTCCCTACGTATATAATGACATGTCGAAAATGGCATATTTTTTATTGCATCATTGGCTTTAGATTATCTATGCGCACATACTGACATACGATTTTTTTTAAAACTTTATTTATTTATCTTGTTTTACAAATCGTATGAGAGAACAAGTACTATAAATAAAACGAATAAGTGTCGTAAAACACCGTACAAAAAGATATGTAACAGATGTCCGTATCGGACATCTGTTACATATCTTTTTGTACGGTGTTTTAAAATGCGTGCCACTTGGTGCGAATGCGGTCTTGTATACGGGGTTGGTATAGGGTTTGTATCAAGTTTCCTTCTCTTACAGTGCTGTTCACTGCATAATATGCTCCCTCTGTCGGCTCTTACGATGATATGGGGTGGTGACATTCCGTATTCTTAATCCGTCACCACACGGACAGCGTATAAAAAGGTATAATAGACATGACTGACATTATTATCGGCGTAGAAACGGTCATCTATCAGTTTTTTCAAGAAAACGTAAAAAAAAAAAATTTGTGTAAATAGCATTATAAACCTCTTAAAACTGTTAAAATATTGTAGAAAGAAAATATTTATTATTGGTCATAGAACTATTTCTAGGGCGTGTTGAACACAAATTACGCTCTCCTGTAAACCTCGATTTTTGACTTGACCTTATGTACGTAGGGACCGTCGATCTCCTGAACCAGTAATTTCCCAGGTATGCCGCCGAAGTAAAAATTATCGTAATAATTGGTACAATAGGGGGTTTCAGTTTTCGTTAAGGGTCTTTTTACACCCTGTATCCTACAAAGATTCGGTATCGACGACGTATTCGCGACAACAGTGCTATCTACCGGGTCAAATTGTAGCCTATATGTAGCGCTATAAAGTCCTCTACTTGCAATGAAAGTCGTATTTGAGCCAGCCATTCCAGAGATTACCCCGGACAAACAGAGAGACAGACAGACAGACAAAACTATTAAAAGAGGTTGTTCTAGACTTAGAATCGTGTAACTAACTATATAAACATGAAGAAAGATAGTTATATTGAAATCACAGACAGAAACTTCAATTTATTTATATGTATAGTTGAGTACAAGAAGTAAAGACTCGGTATCGCGACAACAGCGCCAGCTACTGGGTCAAATTGTAGCCTATATGTAGCGCTATAAAGTCCTCTACCTTCCAGCGAAAGTCTCATTTGAATCGGTTCAGCCATTCCAGAGATTACCCCGGATAAACTGAAAAACAGACAGACAAAAATGTTAAAAAGGGCTGAATAGGACTTAGAATCGTGTAACTATATGCACTTGAAAAACATAGTTATTTTGAAATCACAGACAGACATTTAAATTTTATTTATATGTATAGATGTATAGATTATTGCATTACTGACGGAGCCAAATCTATTTGCTGCAAGAAGATGATATTTGGTATGTATGTTGCTTGGGGAGTAGATATCCTCTAGTTCCCAATGAAGCGACAGCAAGCGCAATCTTACTTTAGCTTAGTTCCTTTGCCGAAATCACTTTGGTAGGAAAAATCTTCCCGTTCAATCCGGAGCGTCTACACATAGTATTTTTTCCCAAAGCACTATCCACGGTACGACACACACGATCATAATTATATCAAACGCTGTTCTTCATTAAGTCAGTGACATCATTTTGCAGGCTTTCGGCTAGTTGTAATTGGTAATAGTTTATTTTCATCGTGTCATTTAAATTCATACGTACACCATCAAAATGATGGTTGGGGCAGGCTATATTGAGTAATAAGATAGATATAACTTTGTCTAGAATAGTAAGCAAACAACGATTCTTTAGTTTGTTGTGAGAACCTGAAAATGTCCTCGGCCAATTTGTCTTCATATTTATGCCACAACTATGCTGCCTCTGAAAGTTTGCAGAACTCCAGCATACTGCAAACACATGGCGTAATCGATGAAACTTTTCACTTATACTTGCTTCGGACAAAGCGTCATTTCAGTGTTGATCCCCATCCAGTAAATGACTCGGCACTCTGCAAGCTTTATATATATGTACATGTGCGAAAGTGTCCAGCCTAAGCTGAGCTCAGTTGAAATTGGAAAATCCAAATTTTCGAAAATCACCATTTATAATCTTTCAACCGTCTTAATTTTACGTTTTACTGATCATAATATATTAAGTTTTAACCAATTCAACTAAATAGTTACTTATTAACATTGTTATAGTACAAATTTTAACCGAACAAATGCATCGTAATGTTTAATTTGACACAACTTTTTTATTTATGAACCGATTCATATAAAACAAACACTAAATGTTAAGTGAGGCTTACTACAATATATTTGTGGAAACCGCATTCAAATCCGATTAGCCATTTCTGAAAAATTCTAATAATAATATTTTTGGGTTCTCTTCTTTAATAAAGACCCCTTAAAATAGTTTTCACCTAAATATCTTTCATGTACAGACATCGATCTCTTACAGATTTATTATATGTATAGATATTAATATATATATATTTATTTTTATAGATTCACGTCAGTATCCCCGAACGGGTAGGCAGAGGTGTAATATTACACCCACATTTCGCCATGAATTTTTAGGTCCCACGTAATAGAGAGCGAGCCTATTGCCGTACCGGGCACATTACCAGACTCCGTGCTGCTACTGAGAATTTCCTAACGGAAAAACCCAATAACACTTTGCCCGACCCGGGATTCAAATCCAAGACCTCCCAATCCCACGCGCACATTTATGCCGCGAGACCAACGAGGCGGTCAGACCCCTTAAAATAGTTTTCACCTAAATATCTTTCATGTACAGGTATAGATAGATATAGATTTAACGTTACAATCTGATCAACAAAATAAACTGTATGTTTTATTCAATATTGTTATTACAGAAACCAACGTCCTCCTTTTACTTGTTTGCGAATAATACAAATATTGAATAGAAACTACTTTAAAAGCTTAGCAAAAAGTCAGGCACTTCTATGTACGCTTAGATGTTTGTTTTGTAATAAGATTTGGAAGAAGGCCATGCTTAAATCAAATATTTTACAAACATATCCTTAGCCATTGTGTCCTTAAAGACAAGCGTCTTTTTTATAACCGAAAATACGTAGCAAGGAAGCATCAGTTGGACAACCACTGTGGGGACACTAGCAAAGCATTAGAAAACAATTGAATTCGTTGCATTACGTAGATTACGATGCAGCGTCACGCTACTTTTCATTGTTGGTCCATACAAATGTAGGTTTATCTTGTGGATCAAATAGACGTGACGCTGTAGACACGATTAGTCTACGAGCCTATTACTAAAATTGTATTAATTTTGTGTGCAGTTCGAATGCGACATACATACAGGCTTCGTAGTATTACAAGCAGAAAATATCAAATTCAGTTTTGGAAATGCGTAACATTCTTAAAACAATTATATGAAAATAAATACTATTAATATGTATATATTACTGCCTACATCACTGCAAATATACTGGATTACGCAAATAAGTCCTGTGTCGCACTTCTCCGTAATTGAAAATTGTTCCGCTCCGTTCAAATAAACAGCGCTATTATGCTTCATATCGCAATTTTATCACAAGTCTTACATCCAAGTAATTTTGTTGCTTGTTTATTTATATGCTTATTCGGCCATATTCAAAGTAGAAGTCTGGAAAACAGTATTACGTAAGACTGATAATGAATAAGTTTAGATAAATATCTGCTTGTAGAAATGTAGATCTTAGAACTGACTAGCTTATAATAAAAAAAATGTTACATAATGTAATATTAGTGTCCAGCTGATGTCGTATACTACTTTAATATGGTTTGTTGCAATGGATTTATCCTAAAGTAATATTGTAAAACGCATTTATTTTACATCTGGCTCCAAGCATCTGTCCCTCCCACCGACATTCTTGGTTTAAAAAAAATAGTCCAACCACTATAAGAATACTGTCATCTGCAAGCAGTAGTACCATTGTTATAAATAGTCTGCAAAGGAAAATCTCTCTTCAAAGGATTTTTCTCCGTGTGGTAATAGTATATCAGATGATATTATTTGCACAGGATTACGGCGAAGCCAAAATAAATAGTAGAAGCAATCGTTTTGGTGCCATTATGATTTTGGTGTTTCAATCATTTCTTTAACATTCCACTGTTTATCGATCATTTTCTAGCCTAAATGCTAAGTAGCATTTTCCCTTTGTACTACCTTGTTTATGAAATGTGTGTATTAGTGTAAAATCTTAATATATAAAATCCTTCCGTTACTGACTGACTGACAGACACGCTACAGCCGAAACTATTGGGCGCAGGAAGCTGAAATTTGGCATGCATGTTCCTTGGGGACCGTAGGGGTGCATTAAGAAGGGATTTCCCAAAATTCGCACGGGATCGGCCAAAACGGGTAAATTTAAAAAAAAATGCAGGCGTAGCTGCTGGCGTCCTCTAGTATAGTATAAAATAAATAGTATCAGTTTCATGAGAACGCTTTTTCAAGAAAATTATTAATTATCAACTTAACAGTCAACTGAACATCAATAAAAATGCATATTATGATGTTGTAAACAATTGATTCCTTATTATATAACGCATGAGCACGAGAATAAATGACAAAATTAACCCTGTGTGTTTTTCAATCTTTCAAGGTTATTTAGAGGTCATAATAAAAAATTGTCCGTGTGGTGACGGATTAAGAATATGGAATGTCACCACCCCATATCATCCCATGGGTGTCGTAAGCGCCGCCAGAGGGAGCATATTATGCAGAAAACAGCACTGTAAGAGAAGGAAAACTTAATACAAACCCTATACCAACCCGTTTGGCCAGCGTGGTATAGTAAGCCAATTCCTCCTTTCAAAGGAGAGGCCTAGTCCAGCAGTGGACTGTTAAAGGCTGATGATGATGATATATTATCAAGCTGCAGGGTAAAAAGTCAAATCACAGACAGCTGTCAAATTTGACACCCTATTTTCATTTTTTCATAAATTTTCTCAAAATATTTTCAAGCATTTTCTTTACAAGTAGTAACTAAACTGTAGTTGTAACAGATTGTCTATAAAATAAGATGGAGACCCAGCAGTAAATTTACAATAAAAACAGATTTTACAAGAACTATAAAAAGTGGCGAAAGCTTCAGTCACTCGTAAACTAATATTTATGGTCAAGTTCAATGATATTAAATGTCGACTCATCGAAATTCATTTTTTATTGAGCACCTAGGTGGCTTCGGTTGTGGGAAAGACAAAAATAAATGTAAATACTTTGAATACGGAATGTGATATGTTAGATTTTTGTGATATTGACAGTGGGATTATGGCGTATTTTCATGTTATACAAATCGTTTTGTTGTAATAATTCTATTTGCCTTGCTATATAGATATAGATCAGTAGACCGGTTTTTTGTATCTTTCCCGCCTATATAATACCTAGCCTAGCATTCAATTATTCATTTGACACTAATTGAATAAATAATTCATAGTTTTTAAGCAAAGTTATTACCATTACAAAAGTTGTAGCTATTGAACTAAAATGCCTATTGACATGGCAGGCATTGTAACTATAATTTATAACAGGCTTTTGCATCGAAATAGCGAAAGATTTGCAATAAATATATGGAAGCTCTATAATCACAACAGATTTATATTAACGCTGGTTGCTTTCATGAGTAATCAATAATTTTATATATTTTATAATAATAATATCCACTCTGCTGATAAACTCACTGCTGGTTACGGTCGCTGTAGCGTGAAGTGCGTAATATGCTAACCACTCACGTTAGTGTCAAATTTTTTTATATTATTTCAATAATTTCATAATCTGTAAATTATTGTATATTTTCTTTTGTTTTCTGGCCTCTATTTTTTAATATTAATAATAATAATAATATATTTATTTGCATAAAAACATGGTATTACAGATGGTAAAAGATATATGAGTCCTTACATTTTAGCTACATATATAGCATGCAAATATTTACAAGAAATATTTAATGTTTATATTCAAAAAAATCTTTAATGCTGTAGAAATTGTGTTGATTCAACCAAGCTTGTAGCTTACGTTTAAATAAATGTGTATTATATTGTTTTAGCGAATGAGGAATTTTGTTGTAAATACGTACACACATTGCTAAGCAATTCTTATTATATTTTGTTGATCTTGGGATATCATTCATTATAAGCCTGTTTGGATCACGCCGATTTCTACAACTTACGTCATTTACTGTCTTAAAATAATCTTTATGCTTTTTTACAAACATACAAATTTCGTAAATATACAGCGATGGTAGTGGTAACAAACCGGTATTTTTAAATATAGGCCTACAAGAATCGTCAGGTTGGATACCGTATATAGCCCTAAGACATTTCTTTTGCGCTACGAAAGCTCTATTTGAATCTGTGCTATTTCCCCACATGATAAGACCATAACGAAGAACAGATTCTACATATGCGCGGTACGATATAATAGCTGTTTTTGTATTAGTTACTTTTTTAATATGTTTTAAAGCATATACAAATTTATTAGTTTTGCTTGATATATTATCAAGGTTTGGTTTCCAGTTTAGGTCCTCGTCTATCGTTACTCCTAAAAAATTTGTTTGTGTTGCTTGTTTAATTTTTGGAATGTTTAATGTCAGATTGAATAGCATTTATTAAATTGTATATATAGTGATTTGTCCAAGTTTATTTTTAATTATGTAATGTCAACCAGTCTATAAGTTTGTCAATAGTATTATTAATGTCAAATTCGTGATCATGTACGGTATTTATTTTTTTATTTGTAGTCACCACAATAGATATATCATCGGCAAATAAGACACACTTGTGGTTTGTTATATTTATTATGTCGTTTATATATAATACAAATAGAATTGGGCCGAGAACGCTTCCTTGCGGTATACCATGTTTGTTAATTTGGTTTTCAGACAAATGCGGTGTCATATTACGATCTTTATCAATTTTATTAATAACAACCCTTTGTTGTCTATTGCTAAGGTACGAATTTATCCATTCTAGTGCTATGCCTCGAATTCCAAGTCTTTCCAGTTTTATCAGAAGAGTGCTATGCGAGACGAGATCAAAAGCCTTGGATAGGTCAAAGAATAATCCCGTAGTAAAGTGATTATTGTTAACACCTCTTAATATTTCCTTTAGAATTGTAAATATTGCAAGCGTTGTGGATTTTTGTTTTTGAAATCCGTACTGGTCTGTATGGATTATATTAAATTTATTGCAGTACGTTATAAGCCTTTTAAGCATGCATTTCTCATATATTTTTGATATAATTGGTATTAATGTTATCGGGCAATAATTATTTATATTACTACGTTCTCCCTTTTTGAAAAGGGGCTTAATCATGGACGATTTTAAGGCGTCTGGAAACGTTCCAGTCGAGAATGATAAATTAATTAAGAATGTTACTACTTTAATAAGTTCATCGGAGCATGATTTAAGGATTTTAGTATTTATTTCATCATAACCTTCCGAAAAAGTATTTTTCAATTAATTTATTTCGAGTTTGACTTCATTTTCCGACATAGGCAAAATGAACATTGAATGAACGTTTTGGCTCTGAGTTCTACTATCATAAGTTTGTATTTTGTATTGCGTCGCTTCTTGATTCAGATTGATGTAATGGTTATTAAATGCCGATGCGATATCAGTCGGTTTTGTCAGTGTTACATCGTTTATTTTTAGAATATCAATACTGTACTTGCGATTATATGCATTTATTTAATTTTTTATTACTGACCATGTGGCTTTACATTTATTGTCACTTTTCGGTATAATTTTTATATTTGAGTTCCTTTTTGAGTTATAAATACATTTTGTTAATATTTTAGAATATACAATATATTTCATCTTATTGTAAGCATTTTTGTCTTTGTAATATCTGTATCGTAGTTTACGTTTTGTGTTGCAGCTTAGTTTCAAGCCCTTGCTTATCCAGTTTTGCTTTATTTTATTGTTGACATTAACTTTTATTCGATTTTTTGGGAAACAAAGATGATAAAATAGACAAAAATGTTCATGGAAGTTCGTAAATACCATATTTGCATCATTTTTATCGTAGACATCTGCCCATGATAACTGTTGTAGACATTTTTTAAATTTCTTTACGTTTTCAGTGTTAAAGTCTCTTTTAAAAACACTATGTTTTTAAAAGAAGTTTGATACTTTTTGTGTTTTGCACTTTAATGGAACGCTTAGCATTTGAGCAGTGTCATGGTCTGAAAGGTAAAGTGATAATACTGATGCTGTGGCATTTGGAATATTACTTAATATATGGTCAATGCAGGAATGTTTTCGAGTTGGAACATCAATATGAATTTTTAACCTATGATTGTTTGATATAGCTTGTAATTCACTTGTAACAACACCTTTTTTTAAAGTATTAATGTTCAAGTCACCTGCTATAACTAGTTGTATTTTAAATCTGTACTTTCTCATAATATCATAATTTCATCATTATTATTATTTTATGACTCATAATTTCTATGCCACATGCTTCAAAACAATTTTGTGCGGCATGGTGTTTAATAAATAATAACTCTTTAACAGTTATATCATTTTTCAATAGAATGCATGTGCCACCCCTTTGTTTATCCCTGCAATAAGAAGCTACCAAATTATAACCGTGAATATTAACATACTTTTCATTTCCGTTTTTTAAAAAGGTTTCTGAGAGGCATATTACATCAGGTTCATTATGTTTGTTTTGCAATTCTTTGAGAGTAATTTCTGGATATCCTGTTTTGCTAAAATACTGGCGATATTTTGGTGCATTACTTTCAAATATTTTACAGAATTATCGTCTTTCTGTTCGAAAAAACTTATTGGAATACGTCGGTGGGAAATTGTAAGGTATGGTCCCTTTCTGCGCCTTCAATGGATTGATTTGAGAAATGTCGGTGTGTTGCGAATATTTCTGTAAAGCGTTTAAAATAGAAAGGAATCGTTCCTTTTTTCGGCTCAACAGTTTTGACAACTAAATTACAACTCGGTTTGTTACTTACCATTAATTTTATTATTACACCTGGGTTCAAATATTTGTTTTTATAATCACAATAGTCTATTTGGAAATTAATCGACTTGCAAATATTATGTAGCTTGGAATTAATACTATTTACAAAGTAACAGTTTTTACGACTTATACACATACGTTTAATTTCGTTATTTAATTTCTTGACATTTAGTTTATTATTTTTAAAAACATTTAGCAAAATTATCGTATGTTCCTTATATATGTCCAATAGATTTCCTAGTTCTGATAATACATTTTTTATGTTAGCATCATTCTCACCAATACATAATACAAGTTTATCTTCCAAGCTAAGTTTCATATTGCGACAATTTGTTAATACTTCCCTCGTCAAAGCACCTGGTTTTGTTTCTGCTATAACTCCGTATCTATCGTACCGGCTGTTCAGCCTTCAGTGTGAAATGGCACTTGCTATGTTGACACATTGTTGAGTCCCAAAGATCAGGAGTCTTTTTCTCGGCTGGTTTATTGGTTGCCTCGCGGTCAAGGGAACTTGTTTGATACTCGTAGCTTTATATGTCACATTTTGAGTTTGTAAGCCCAGTGATAGAACTTCAATTCGTTTCGTTAGAATTGTGATCTCCTGTTCCGCGTCTTGTAACTGTTTCTCGAGGTGTAAGATTTTTTGTTTCAGTTGTTCCAGAATGTCATTACTATCTGAATTTTTCTGTGTTGAAGGACTTGATGGTATACTGTTTATAGTACAGGAAATTCGCTTATTTTTTATATTTTTGAAAGGACTACTTTCTGCTAATGTAGTAGAATTACAGAGCTTCTTTAATATATTTATTCCTGCGCTAAGTTTGTGAATTTGTCTCTTCAGATCATTGTTTTCCAGTATTATATTTTCAAGCTCATTTTTAGTAAGCTGCAGTTTACCGGTAAGTAGACTCATAGTTTCTTTCAGTTCAGTATCGGGTAATATGTCATTTATGGTGTAGTCCAGACTTTTTGATAGTTTATTGGGAGAAATTAACGACTCATATGATGATTCGAGATCAGTCAGTACTTGTGAATCTATTACAATGGAGCTAGTTTTATTGCCTTTGAGTTCGGGCGGAGATATAGATGTTGCTGAGAGTTGCTTTTTACTCATTGTAACATTTACAGAATCGGTCTTACTAGCAGTGTTTTTGTATTTTACACTGTTTTTAATGCATTGTTTGCATCTCCATTTCTTCTTTGATTCTTGAGTCATTAACTTGTATGTTTGTTCCGGATAGCCATCGCAATCTAGTTCAAATCTATTTTTACATACTGAGCATAGTGCAGTGCTCTTTATGTCAACAGATCTTTTGCACTTAAAGCATGCTACTTGTTGTGCCATCTTGCGGCCACTACTGGTTGTCTTATTCGCTGTCGAAGCCATGTTCCATACGTCCTTATGATACCAAGCGTCAATGCATGCAGTTTCAATATAATTCAATTTTCAATAAAATTGTTTCAATGAAATATTTCAATTTGTTTCAATAAAAGGTTTATGTGTTGACAGATATTTTTCGAAAAAAATGTATTTTTAATTTTATCTTAATATATATATATATAAGTCCCAGTTATAGCAAAGACGTCGCAATCGATAATTTACAGTCGATCCAAAAATCAACATACAAAAACCAAAATTCCTTGATGTATGATTCGATCCATCAATCTTGTGAATCGTCTCGTCTCTTCAGACACTCCGCTGTATTAACTTCAGAGGTGAAGTCGAAATAGGTGTTCAATTGGAGCTTTAGTTTCAAATTGAATAAAGTTCAGAGATTAGTTGAACGATCGATCGAGTACTTGAAGACAGTTGTGAAACACAACATTCAAATAAAATTAACGAACTGTTTTTTTCACACAATACTATTTTCGTTGTTTCTTTACAATTTCACCATAGTTTTTATGTTTGTGAATTATTTATTTACGTGTACACAATAAGAATGTTGTTTTAGTGTTTATTTTCACTTAATTGTTTGTTTATAGTTCACTTTTTGCCGAATTTATTTATCACTTTAAACTTGTATTTGCATTGTATGTATTGTTCCACAAACGATAGACGATAGTTATTGAACCGATTATTACACGAAAACACGATTATCCAGTAACTTTCCTTGAATTTACTATTTATTTTATTATTTTGAATACGGAGCCGATGTTTACGTGACAGCTGGCGCCATCTATCCATTAGAAATTGTGATAGGAATACATGAAGTCGGTTAATAATAAAATTGAAAATCTCATTACCGAGGACCACTTGAGCTTGATGCAGCTGCTTTTGACTCTGCATCGGACTAATGATATCTATCTAAATTAGACTAATCTACAGGTAGTAGAGCCTTGCTGATTTCAGCATGAATGGGACGGCTCGGTCGGGGAAGTACTACCCTCTCACAGAAAATCGACGTAAAGTAACAGTACTTAAACTGTTGCGTTTCGTTCGGTGAGTGAGAGTGCCGGAGGCCCTATCCCCTATTCCTTCTCCCTCAACCCACTCCTCATCCTATCCCTTTTCCCGACGCCAAGGAGTGGCAACGCACCTGTGAGTCCTGTGGTGTTGCTTGTGTCTAAGGGCGACGGTAATTGCTTACCATCAGGCGATCCATCTGCTCGTTTGCCGCCTATTACTATTAAAAAAAAAAATTAACTAAGCCATGTTAAACGGATCTTCCAAGAGCTACAATTATGATATTATAAATGTAATCCTAATTACAGTTCTAATTTCGCTTTCATAGTTTGCTTGATTTTATTATATAGATAAGATTTAATTGTCAATAGAAACTTGAAACAATCATAGATAAACATCGCATAATATATCACCTAACTAGTACACTCATTCTAATTAGTTCTGTGATGCGTTGAGCTACACTCTGCACTCGCTCCGAGGGAGAACTGACACTACAAACCCTGAAGCGATTTAGTGAGTGTGCCTATTCCAGTTCAGAACAATATAAAACTACCAGTATTTTTCTTGAACTTGGCTCACACTGACTCGCGTAATCAGATCTAAACTGTCCAAAGCACACGATCGCTTAACAGATATGAAGCAATTTATTTCGCGGATTGTTTCGCTTAAGGAAATCTTGTATTTGTAATGCTGAATTAACCTTGCTTACTTACATGTAATGTCTAGACTATTTCAAATAAGCCAAATAGAAGGTTGTAGTATTGTAGTAAATTGGTAAAAAAATCACTTGGGATCAGGCTTTTTCATCAATCATACTACTGCCAGGCTGTTATTAAAATCCCTAAAGAATATGTAATATACAAAACAATTTATTTCTAAGCAAGAAAGGCTAATTTGTAGTTCTACCTGAATAAGTAAAATGTTTATAGAACTATTTGCGGCTAAACACTGGTGGAACAAATATTTTATCACTGCGGCAGCGCAATCGATTAAGACAGTTGTGACAGTACATCGTCTGTCAAATTATAACAAACTAGCTTTTGCCCGCTGCTTCGCTCGCGTATTTTTGCTTTCATTAACTGTTTTGTACGAACTCCCCTACACTCCTCTAGGAACATACATGCCACATTTCACTTACTTGCGTCCCAAGTCAAATCTTCTTAGTTCTTACACAAGTCCCCATATGGGCGGCTTGTGAAAAAGTGCTGTCACGTCCGCCAAATTAATTCTCCACCTCGTCCTAGGCAATCGCTCTTTATTTTTCGAGGAATTGGCAACAACTTTCACAAAGGTAGAAGCTGTCTTGAATTCTAGAACCCTGTGCCCTCTTTCAAGCGATCCCAGCGATTTAGAATTTCTAACTCCTAGTCATTTTATCATAGGGCAACCGCTGTTGGCGTTGCCGGAACGGAACGTAGAGGATAACTTCATTAGCCCGCTGTAGCGCTGGCAGCTGCTCCGTCAAATCACCCAATATTTTTGGAGACTTTGGCACTCCGAATACTTGCACACTTTATTTCAACGAGATAAATGGCTAGTAAAAACCGCGAATATTCATGTAGGTGATTTGGTCCTCATTAAGGTCAGCTCTCCACCGCTTCCGTGGCGTAAGGCTCGCGTCACTAGTCTCTGTCCCGGCAAGGATAACATCGGGTAGTGGAATTGAAAACAGCAACTGGAACTATGCTCAGGCCGGTTGTCAAAATTTGTCCTTTGATACCATAGACTAATGATTGGTCTCGCTCTGCTCTACTAGACGGAGCCCTCATAATTGTAAAATGAGGCAGAAAAAACCATGCCAGCTGGCATGGTTGAGCCTGTCACACTGACAGCCGTGTGTCAGGTGTATATATTCACCAAATTAATTACGAAAATAATTCGCTGTACAATGCCAAGTTGCGCTTTTATCCCGAGTAAAAATAACTCAGCAAAAAATAATAAGGTCTCTGGTATCACATACTATCTGTAAAAAAAGAATAATTTTGAAATTTCAACATAACATTACAAAAAGACGAAAACGCCATTCAGTGTTGCTGCTAGTACAAGAATCAACTTCCCCACAGTTGAGAGAGAGATTTTATTTTTCAGAGATTTTAGTATGTGAATCTATAGTTATTGTATTTCGTTATATTTTACTATTTCTTTTATCTAACCTATTTATAATATATTTTACCTTTTTCTATATTATTCAAAGTAGTTTTCACGACTATTCATGTTAAATTAATAATGCGTAACTAAATTTATATGGACTAGGAGCATGGAAATAGAAAGCACTGTTTTGAAAACACCTTATTTTATCTATGGTTATTTCTAATAATAATTTGCAAAATACTATAAGTACATAAAAAAAACATCATAATTAAAAAACATCGGATAATACACCCACGATTTTTCTCATAATGGAACTTACGCGGTACGCCTGAATTGTAATTTTTTAATAATTTTCTTAATTGATTTTGAGACCAATAACTTATCCACGAGACCACAGGATAAAATATTTTCCCATTCACTCGGGTAACTGTTGAGAAGCTGACAACTCAGTTCTTCACGCATGCGTCTTGTTGCTTTTGTTTGACACACACTGCCAAAATGAGTTGCCTCGTTTATGGCCCTATTTTTCTTAAGCAGCGCGGTGTCTAGTATAGCGAAGCGATACCAATCATTTGTCTAAGTTTGATACCTAGGACGAACTAAAAACTTTCACTTCAACTTATTAAAATTCAATTAAGTATTATTTATCATTGAAAATCAACATATTTTTATATAAATTTAGAAAATCAGCGTGCTAATCACCATTTAGAAAATCAGCGCGTTAATCACCACTTAGAAAATAAGCATTCAATTTGGTACTTATGGCAACTTTTACTATTTTTATTTTTTTTACCCAACTTAAAGAGCTGACTCGCTCTTTGGGGGGCGGTATGACGAATCATTTTTATATATTGCAACATTCAAGATGCAGGGTATAATCATATTCTTATTAAATTTATTAACCTTTTCCTCACCTAATTCCTATCTACCCTCCACCTTTACTTGATCGCACGTCAAAAGTGCAAATAGGCACCTCGCCCCTGTGCCGCGCCGACCTCCGAACGTGAAAGACACTATCCTCCTACGATCAATGCCTACACATCCCGTACCGGACGGAATCATCTCGCGAGTGCTCGGTGTGATCGGCAACCATGGAAAAAACGACCTATGGTGGGCAAGGAAGACGAGAGGAAACAAAACTCCAGCGACAAGCAAGGTACCTCAGCTTTCCTCTTATATTCCCCACCAACCGCAGCTAACTGAAACAATGTACCGCTACGCCAACCTTCATTGTTTCATTTGTCAACTGTTGAAAACTCAACTATGAAATTACTTTGTGCAAACCAAGTCATTGTTGGTCCACCGTTTTGGTTGAGGAGTGAAAGGAAGATTTGTGATTTGCTCCACAAGGCATAAATGTAATATTGTAGTTAATTTCCGATTGGTAGGTAGATATTGTCACGTTTGGGGTATGTTAAATCTAGATAATTGAATAAATTACTGAGTATATATAATATTTGAAAGCGTCCACATCGACATATAAATTATAATTGACGACCGGTTAGCGCAGCGGGAGTGTAAGCGACTGCTACGCCGATGGTCGCGGATTCGATTCCCGCTCAAGTCAAACATTTGTGTGCATGAACATGGATGTTTGTCTTGGTCTGCGTGTTTCAATGTATAATATGTATGGATTTACAAAAAAAAGTATATAATATGTATGTTTATCCATTATATAGTACAAGCTCTGCTTAGTTTGGGACTAAATGGTGATGTGTGTATGTGGTAGAATATTATAAAATAAATAAATAAAAATTATAAATAAATAAATTATCAAAGGAAACAAACCTTTTATATGAAAATTTATTTTTATTTATTTATTTATTTAAGGCACACCAACAACATAATTACAAAATCTTAATTATAACATTTTTAATTGGTTATACATCTCTAATGCTGTGTAAGTATGTCACTTAAAGGTGCGCACACCATTCATAGTACATTTATCGTGGATAATGGTAAACAATTTAGAAATATAATTGGTACTTGCAGTGATATGGAATCTAATTAATTGGTATTATTAAATTTAAATTGAATCGAGACCAAATAAAATCAAAATTAATTCATGACAAAATTAAGTCAATGTCAGGATAAAATCACATTAAAAATAAATATATTTTAAATTAACATAAATCAAATTAAAATTAAATAAACATTAAATCAAAATCAAATTAAAATTAAATAAACATTAAATCAAAATCAAATGAAATTAAAATTAAATATTCGTTGAATCAAAATCAAATTAAATATAAGTTAAAATTAAACAAACATTAAATCAAAATCAACTGATATGTAAACTAAATTAAAATAAAATAAAAGAAAAGTCAATAAATACACTTTGTCACAATTAAGAACATGGATCCAAAAAAATCAAATAAAATCAGAATACCGTTAACAACAAAAAATATCATAAAGCAAATAGAAATAAGAACTACAAGTTTTCAATATGTGCAACTCTATCCTTAAATATCTTAAGACTGTTGAAATAAATGTCAATATCACAGTTACATGAGCAGACTCTATTGTAAGTGGACATCATCCTGTTGACGGGTGCATGTTGGCCGAGATTTGTCCGACATGATCTAACTACGAAAGTTCTTGTTATTTTTTTAGACCGAACGTGCCACTGACGGGGTACGTCTAAGTTTATTTTTTTTACTAGTTCAGGTGTTGATGTCAACCCATTGGCAATTTTATACAGAGTACTTAGGTCGATCAATGTTCTACGCCGTTCCAATGAGACCAGGTTAAAATATTTAAGTCTCTGCGCATAGTCGGCTCTGTATGGACATTGATGGTCCTTGAATCTCAGATATCTCGTGAATTTTTTCTGTATTCGTTCAATACGTGCAATGTGGACTTTGTATATAGGGTTCCAAACCGGTGATCCGTATTCGACAACACTTCGCACATAGGAATTGTACAGTGTCTTTATCGCAAGAGTACCCCTGAACTCTTTGCCCACTCTACTGATGAATCCAGCCATTTTGGATGCCTTATTTACTATGTTGTCGATATGTGCGACAAACGAGAGGTCACTACTTAATACCACCCCTAGGTCTCGAATTTTGTCCACCTGTTCCAGTGTTGTTCCATTGAGGAAGTAGGTAGATGGCACCCGGTGTTTTTTCCGATTAAATGTGATATGGTAGCATTTTGCGATGTTTAAGGTCATTCTGTTAGCGATACACCAGTTGTGTAAAGAGTCCAGGTCTGATTGAAGTAGAGCGACATCTTCGCGGTTACCGACTTGACGATATATTTTGAGGTCATCTGCGAACAGGGAGCACTGGCTGTACCTGATGCAATGAACTACGTCGTTCACAAATATAGTGAATAAAATGGGACCAGTGTGTGAGCCTTGAGGGACTCCAGATGTAGCGATATACTCAGGCGATTGGTAACCATTCACGACCACTTTTTGAGGTCGCTTGCAGAGATATGATCTGAACCACACCAGTAGTTGCCCGTGTATCCCATGGTCTTGTAATTTACGCAGTAGGATTTCGTGGTCCACCTTATCAAAGGCACTGCTGAAATCATTGTAAAGGGCGTCAACTTGTTGACCAGCGTCGATTGACATTAAAAGCTCATCCACAAATGACACTAAATTAGTGACAGTGGATTTGTTACTGCAGAAGCCGTGCTGCTGTGGAGCGAGCTGTTGTTTTACGTGAGATGTTAAAATAGGGCAGACTAAGGATTCGAAAGTTTTAGAAAAGGTCGATAAGAGAGAAATCGGGCTATAGTTTTTGGCATTTCCTGCGTCACCCTTTTTATATATAGGGACGATATTGGCTTTTTTCCACTCGGTTGGGAATGTGGAAGATGCGAGGGATTTGTTGAAAATTAGTCTTAGGGGAAGTGCCAGATAGCGAGCGCATTTTTTTACAAGTAAAGGTGGTATCCCATCCGGGCCCGCTCCTTTAGTTATGTTGACTGCGTTCAAGGCCTTAAATACTTCTCTCTCAGTGATCGTAATCGTACTGAGTGTATTTTGTGGGAATGAATGGCGATTTGCCTTTGGTGGTGATGCATAATTCCGGACTCTGGATAAAAACGTCGTTGAAAACTGAGACGCAAAGAGTTTGCAAATTTCGTCTCCTGTTGATGCAGTTGACTCATTCAGTTTTATTTCAGATGGTATGGAACTCAGTTTAGCCCTTTTATTTTTAATGAACGACCAAAACGCTTTTGGATTTGAGTGAATTTGATTCTCTATTGTATGGACATATTTCCTATAACACTCTTTGATAAATGACCTTGCTCTATTGTCGAGTAACCTGTACTCAAACTTGTCACGAGGATTGCCGTATTTTTTGTATCGTTTACGTAACTTTTCTTTTTCGTTTAAGATGTTAACTAGTGTTTTAGAGTACCACGGGGGATAGTTACTGCTTAACTGTCGTATTATTGGTATATTCTCACAAATTATTTTAGACAGACATTCATAGAAGATCTTTGTCATTGCGTTTACATCTGTACACACATTCAGAGTCCTCTCCCAGTCAATTTCTTTTAATTTACTGTTGATTACGCCGTAGTCAGCCGACCTAAAGTTAAAAGTAGAGGGCTGTCTCGGTTTAAGTGACTCGCGCGCCTTCAGGTTGATGTCTACCTCAAGAGGGGGATGATGACAATCGACTTTACATATAGGCGAAACGGACTTCCTAACAGTTGCGCTTTTTAAGGTTGAAAAGACTAGATCCAAGATTCTATTATTAGCGTTTTTAATAACATTATATTGATATAGACCATTCAGTGACATAAAATCTATGAGGGAGTATCCCAAGCTATTGTTATAATTAGATGGTATAGCAGCTGAAGTATGGTTGCTCACGTCTTGTTGCCACTGGATGAAGCCCAAGTTGAAGTCACCAAAGATAATTAAATCTTCTCCCAAGGTATCATTGACGGTTGTTACAGAATTTAGGAACATGTCTAATTGTTGCTGTAATACAGGCGGTGGTAAGTACACAGCACAAATGTTGACTTTCTTTCCATTGTTTACCTTTAGGCGTACCCAAATGTCTTCGGCTGTCGTTTCCCACTGGCAGGCTCTAGAGGAGTCATATTTCTTGGATACAGCTATAAGAACTCCGCCTCCTTCTTTACTTGAAAATGCGCTAGAAGATCGGTCCCTTCGGTATATGTTGTATTGGGAGTTAAACACTTCTCCATCACTAATATGGTCGTTAAGCCATGTTTCTGTGCCCACAATTATGTCATAAGAGTTGATGTTAACTGCCATATTTATTTCGTTCAATTTAGATCTTATTCCGCGCAGGTTTTGATAGTATATGGTGAATTTGAAAGATTTACTCACGGTTCCTGCTGGCAGGGATGGTATTCATAGCGAATTTACGGCTTGTAGACTTTTGACATGTATAGCCCGTGCGCCATCGTCTTTGCGGACCAACACTCGGCCGTTGCGAATCCAGACAAATTTGTAGCCTCTCTCCCGCGCGATCTTTCGTGTTTCTGCATGGATGGCTTTGTTAAGAGGAGAAAGGTGTTCAGAGACAAAGACAGGTTGTTTGGTGCCGCCATAACCGAGGTGACTTGAGCTTAATTTGTCAGTCACATGAGCTCGATTGAATTTTGTAACCGATGCCAATATTTCATCGCGGAGCTTTGTGTTCCGCAACTTAGCAACAATCGCTCGCGGTCACTTGCTCTGGGGGTCGAGTTTTTTGACGCGGGTTATTGTCAACACATCAGTTGCTTGAATGTTGCAAAACACAGCTTTGCCTAATTGAACAACCGTGCTCAAAAGGTTTTCTGACTGATTTTCTGGCACTCCATTTATTTCGAGGTTATCTTGGCGAGAGTACTGTTCAAGTAGGTTCACTCTTACGGTTAGATCAGCCAAGCCGGTTTTCAGTACCTCATTTTCCTTCTTAAGTTCGATTATAGTATCTTTGTTTTTGCCCAGTTCACTCTTTATGTTGTCAAATTCGTTACTCATAAATTGCACTGAGTCTTTTAACTCGTCGAGTGTACTTCTGAAGTCCAGGAATTGCTTTTCAAAATATGACTTTAGAGACGATTGGAGTTGTGTTGTTATTGTTGACACAATTTCTTTACGGAGCGAAGTAATGATTGCGTCATCCATCGAGGGCGTCCAGACAACCGGATTCAGGTTTGCTGCCTCTGAGTTATCCTCTAATGAGTCGCTGATGACAAGTGCCTCCTTTAAACGCGGTCGCCTAATTCTGACGTTAACGTTTGTTGCATCTACGCTTGTGCTTGAGCTTGTATGAGTTGGCGTGTGTTCGGGCTCTAACTTTCGCTGTATAGTGTTTGGTGTCACAGCGGCTGTAGGAGAACGTTGCAAGTTCGGCATTATAATATGTTCAAGCTTCTAAAAAGCAAGCGCGTTTCGATTTAGTGTTTGTAAGGCCGGTTTATTCTGATCGTAAGCTCAACTGGCCAACAGAGCGATGATATAATAGGAGAGTCAATATTATGTGTAGCAATTTGTTTCTTGTGTGTAAATAATCACTTTTTGTAACTATTTTGTGATAGAGTCGGGCAGGACTATAAGGCAAATTTTTCTTGCACGTTTATCGCAAAAAAAATATATATAATTTCTTTAATCGTCCAACATAGGTACCATGTTGGACGATACGACCTTCCGCATTGCTTCTTGCCTTCGTTTAGGTGCGCCATGTGTTTCTCCACATCGCTGTCACTGTGGAGAGGCTGTTGACAGCCTTGGTCACCATGGTCTGTCATGTAGCAGGAGCGCAGGTCGTATTTCACGACACGCCAACCTCAATGACATACTTCGTCGGGCTCTTGTCACCGCTGGCGTTCCAGCCCAACTTGAACCTCAGGGCTTGGCACGCGACGATGGTAAGAGACCAGACGGCATGTCGTTACTCCCATGGAAGCTGGGTAGGCCTTTGGTGTGGGACGCAACATGTGTCGACACCCTTGCGCCATCTCATCTTCCTAGCACAGCGGGTTGTGCGGGCGCTGCTGCTGCTTCAGCGGAGACTCTCAAAAGGCGCAAATACATAAATCTAGTAGGAGATTATGTATTTGAGCCGTTTGGAGTTGAAACGTTGGGACCATGGGGTCCAAGTGCGAGATCTCTTTTTAGAGATCTTTCAAAGAGACTTGTTGACACCTCGCGTGACCAGAAGGCTGGCCTGTATTTGGCACAAAAGATCAGCATTGCCATACAACGTGGCAATGCTGCCAGCATTCTGGGCACGCTTCCAATTGATGGCGATGTGGAGGATTTCCATGACGCCCTTTAAATTCTGCTTTTACTTTTTTTTTATGTATTTCCTTTTATTTGTTAGGTTTTTAAGTATAGAAATTATTGTTTTAATTTATGTGTAAATAGCCACTTAGTTATAGTTAGTTTTAACAACATTTATATTTATTATCCGTTAAATTCATATAATAATAATTTCTTTATTTTAATATTTTTGTATAGATTCTATAGTAAAATGTTGTTTTCGCACAGCAAAAAGTCTTTCTTGTACACAAAAAGTCCAGTAGTTCACTGGGTTTCGAACTTGAGATTCATGCACACGAAGTCGACCGCACGAGCCGCTCCGCCACGGTCGTTACGATGTCATATATTCAAATTGGCAAACGTATGATAGATCACCGATCTTAATGAGAGAGTAGGTAACTGTTCGGAATCCTTGTACTAATGGGGTCAAAGTACAGTCTTTTGTTTGTTTTGCACTTTGTAGGTAACAATTTAAAATGTTAACAGTTTTTATGTTACACTTTTTGAGATTTTCACTTATTTTCGATACCGTTCAGGTTAGATATGTACACAGTCCGATAGAATATCAATCACTGATTATTTCTATATAAGTCACACAAACATTTGAACACTTTTAATGCACTTTTTTGATTTTTATTCGCGGGACAATTTTGCAACACGTCAGACTTGCACTAGCAGAGCACGTAATAAAATAGCTTTTGCCCGCTGCTTCGCACGCGTAAATTACGATTAGATAAAATATTAATATATCTTAGTGCGCCCCTACACACCTCAAGGAACATACATGCTAAATGTCACCTACTTGCGCTCAGTTTTTTCGGCTTTAGCGTGTCCGTCAGTCAGTCAGTAACGCAAGGATTTTATATACAGAAGATTATACAAATAAATAATATTTGATTGCCTCCGTGGTCCAGTGGATAGCGTATGCGTCTGCAAAACGGGTGGTATCGGGTTCGATTCCCGGGTTGGGCAAAATTGTTAGTGAGTTTTTCCGAATTCTCAGTAGCAGCACGGAGTCTGCCAATGTGCCCGTTAACGGCAATAGGCTCGCCCCCTATTACATGGGACCTAATATGCAACATGGCGAAATGTGGGTGTAATATTACACCTCTGCCTACCCATTCGGGGATACAGGCGTGAGACTATAAAAAAATAATTAATAAACAAACTGTCTTTAATCTCAAAATAACTGTATTGCATACTGCTGCTAACCCGTTTCCAGTAACCCAATGATTTATTTAGATTGTTTTTCTGTCTGTCTATTTATTCAGGGTAATCTTAAAAATCGCTGAATCGATTTAGATGTGTATTTTACTAATGGTTCATGAAAACTCTCTAACAAACGATGAAATTTGCATTTAGGCGTAGCTGCTTGCAAAAGCAAGTTAAAATTAAATTAGTCAAGGATTCCGTACCAGTATACATTTTTATATCTCAGCGAAATTGTAAAAAATGTAAAATGAATTGTCAAAGTTCAAAATCCCTTTCTTAGTATTTTAGGTTAAAGAAATGAGAAAAGCCTTGGTCAGCAGTTGGACAAAGCAGATAACTGATAAAAAGTGCTTACCTGCTTAAAAACAAATAAAAATGGCAAAATAACGGTTCTAAGTATTTTGGCTTCTTTTGGTCATATAAAGAACCATAATACATGTTTAGTTAGTGAGGATGAAGAGCGCTTAGATGAGAGCCAGCCGCATAAATTTAAATTCATGAAAATTAAATGCACATCACGGACGATGACAAAAAATCAAATAAGGAATTAAAAGTTTCATACAAACTGGGACCCCTTTTTGAACTCCCTGTTTTAGTAGTGAATTCACGAACGTCACTTTAGGGACAGATATACAAAGTTTCAAGTGAATCCATTGAAGTTTTTTTTATATTACATAATGGGACACCCTTTCTTAACCTTCACACCCATAGGGGAGTAACTTCGAAAACTCCTTTCTTGGTGTTCACTAACATCATTTGAGGAACCTATATACAAAGTTTGAAGTTAATCCAATGAAGGAATAAAAAGTATTTATACAAATTTCGACTCCATTTTTAACCCTTCAGGGTAAGAAATTCCAAAAAGATTTTCTTAATATTTACTAAGGTCATTAGAGAAACCTATATACAAAATTTAAAGTCAATCCACTGAAGGAATAATAAGTTTCGTTTAATACACACTTTGAATCCCCTATCTTACCCCCTGAAGGTGGGAATTTTCAAAAAACAAATTCTTAGTGTTCACTATCGTCGTTTGAGGAACCAATATACAAAATTTGAAGTCAATCTCTCTTTTCCGGGATTGGCGGAATTTCCAAAAAAATATTTTTTAGTGTTCACTTTTATCATTTGAGGAACTAATATACAAAGTTTGAAGTCAATCCACTGAAGGAATAATAAGTTCCTTACACACTTTGACTCCCTCTCTTACCCCTGAGGGTAGGAATAATAAAAAAACTAATTCTTAGTGTTCACTATCGTCATTTGAGGAACCAATACACAAAGATTGAAGTCAATCCATTACAGGAATAAAAAGTTTCATACAAACTTTGACCCTATCTTACCCCCTTAGGGGAAGAATTTCCAAAGAAACAAATTCTTAGTGTTTATTATCATCACTTGAGGAATCAATATACAAAATTTGACGTCAATCCACTGAAGGAATAATAAGTAACACACTTTGACCCCTATCATACCCCCGGAGGGCAAGAATTTTCAAAAAACAACACAAAGTTTGAAATCAGTCCATTGAAGGAATAAAAAGTTTCATACAAACTTTGATCCCCAGTTTTATTCCCTTAGGGAAGGAATTTCCAGAAAAAATATTCTTCGTTTTCACTATCATCGTTTGAGGAACTAATATACAAAGTTTGGAGTCAATCCATTGAAGGAATAAAAAAGTTCATACAAACTTTGTCCCCCAGTTTCACCCCCTTAGGGGTAGAATTTCCAAAAATCCTCTCTTAGTGCTACCCTATACTCCTCAAGGAACATACTTGCTAAATTTCATCTTCTTGTGACCAGTAGTTTCGGCTGTAGCGTGTCTGTCAGTCAGTAAGTTACGCAAGGATTTTATATATTTAGATAGATGATGTATTCATAATAACATGGATATCATTTTAAACACAAATAGTCTGACGAATATGCGAGTTAATTAGTCCGTTCTGAGAACCATTTTATAATACATTATTTTAAACTCAATTAGTAACAAAGAACGGAAACTTTGTGGAAATTATTACACAATATTAAACGGTTAATATAATCTTTTCAAACAATTTTATTATATCAGGTTCCAGCCGCATTAATTTTATTTGATTTTGAATAATAACATCGGATATAATAGTATAAGGTTAAACTGGAAACCCAGATGCATATTATACTTTTGTCATATATTTATAATATGTTTATTTTATTTTATTTATAGACTCACGCCTTTATCCCCGAAGGGGTAGGCAGAGGTGTAATATTACACCCACATTTCGCCATGAATTTTTAGGTCCCACGTAATAGGGCGCGAGCCTATTGCCGTTACCGGGCAAATCAAGTATGTGTACAATATGTATCATAGAAGCCTTGGCCAAAAGTATTGAGCACCCATGTCACCATTCAGTTTTTTTATCAGGGTCAAACCGAAATGATATGAAACAATTTTTATATGTTTATATCATTATTTATTAATACATAATCAATATTTTGTGGGTCCACCTTTTGCTTTAATTACGGCAGAGATTCTTTTTGGCATCGAGTTTACTAGTTTTCTACAGTCTTCAGCCGTTATCGCGTTCCACTCCAGACGCAAGCAGCGTTTTAGCTCTTGTTTGTTGTTAATAGTGTGGCGCCGGACTCTGCGCTTTAATAAACCCCATAAATGCTCTATGGGGTTAAGGTCCGGAGACTGGGCAGGCCAGTCCAGAAGTTCAATTGAATTTTCATGAAACCATGTCATCGAGCGAGCAGACTTGTGGCACGGGGCGTTATCCTGCTGGAATTTAACGCCATCCATATTTGTGTCTCCAAAAAGTGTGGTGAATGAAGGCAACAACGCAGATTCTAGTACATTTATGTACTTTTCAGAGTTCATGCGGCCCTCACACACGAACAATTCGCCAACTCCACAATCAGTCATGCAGCCCCAAACCATTATGCTGCCGCCACCGTGTTTTACAGTCGGTACTACACACTCTGGTTTAAATTCTTCACCTACCCGGCGCCGCACAAAAGTCACACCAGGTGTCCCAAAAATCTGCAACAACGAGAAAAATATTGAGTCCCGAGAAAAATATTAAATTAAAGTAAAGAGGATTTTTTTTTCAAAATGTTTATTAAATATTGTAAGGACATTAAATTAACTAACTTACCTCAAAGTTTGATTCGTCTGACCACACGACATTTGACCAATCTTCTGCAGCCCAACTTCGGTGTTTTAAAGCCCATTCATATCGAGCTTTCTTGTTGTCATCCGAGAGCCATGGCTTTTTTCTGGCTTTACACCCTCTCAAACCAGCTTCCTGAAGTCGTCTGCGAATTGTGCGAGCAGAAATTGATTTCCTAATTTCTACTGACAATTCAGCAGCAAACTCGGAAGAAGTTTTTTTCCTATTTTTTAATGACTCTCTCATTAACTGACGATCTTGACGGCCTGTAGTGATGCGTTTGCGCCCGGTTCTAGGCCTATTCCGATGAGATCCGGTAGCAGAGAATCGCTCAATAGCATATTGCTCGGATCGGCGCGAACATTTAACAGTTCTGGAAATCTCTACTTGTGATTTCCCTTGCTCATGCAGAACCTGTATCTGCGCACGTTTTCTAACGAAAGTTCGTTTCTTTTCGGCATATTATAACGATATCACTCCAATCTTCCGCAAACAATCACCAAAAGCAAACTAAACCACTGGATGTGTCCACAACGAAGGGCAGTAGCGAACTGATATATAAAGTCAAAATTTGCAAAAATACCAAACTTTATGGCACCCAGGTGTTTTATTGCTTTTTGCGGCACAAGTAATTATTTTTAATCCTTTTCAGATGCCAACAAAAGAATCCTTAAACAATAGCTTTGTTCTTTCCAACACTTGCTGTGCACCTGCGAAATGTTTAGGGTGCTCAATACTTTTGGCCAAGGCCTGTATATCAGTTCTTGCGGTATTCCTGTACATGCTCAAAGTTTGAATCACATGGATGGATCGGAGTGTTTTATAGCCAAAGATAAATGGTTCTGTTGAAATCTGGAAAATAACTCGATTGAAAATGCATGGAACGGCCAGATTGCATGAAGGATATTTGATTAAGGTGCATAGGGTTCCCACCAAGAACTTAGGGTCCCAAGCCAACCTCACCTGCAAGTGGTGCACCTGCCGATCAACGGACGAGGCTCTGGCAAACAAAATGTCCCAATAAGCGGCAATAGGCTCGCCACCTATTACGTGGGATCAAAACACTGGCGAAAAGTGGGCGTCTAATATGCCTCTGCCTACCCCTTCGGGAAAACAGGCGTGAGTCTATGTATGTATGTATATTTTTAAATAAAACCTGATAGGTTAATTGCATATGATGTATGAGTGAATTTGCCTTTTTTAATTTTTGGACTTGTTCGTAAAATATTTATTTTGAGCCGAACTAATTCCATAGAATTCGAGCGTGAAAAAATAAAATAATCAAAAATGACTTCTTCGATGGTTAAGTATAAAAAAATGGATAGCAAAAAGGGATCGAAAAAATTCGCTTCGTTATTTTCTAGTCCTTGACAGTTCACTGTCCGTAAAGTCGAAAACAAAGCATTTATTTAAATCACATAGCTTCATATTGCTTTGTAACAGAAATTTGCAGTGATAGAAGGTTTTCGTCTCTTGGAGAAGAGTAGAGATCAGCACAATAAATTGAATTTATACTAAACTTGTCCCTTGGAGAAACAGGCGTGATGATGATCCTGTGATTTCATGTAAATGCAAATTATCTAATTATTTCGCTCATATTCCATATCATGCCTAACAAATAGATTTAGCAAACAATAGTGGACGTTGTGACGCGCTAATCGCTATTATTATATACAAGTGATGAGGCCTGTGTGTCATTATGTAAAGCGGAGTACACTGATATCAGCAATAATGGTAACTAGACAAAGATTGATAAATTTGCCAGCCACAGTTGTTTGATTCAGAATCAGATGATTTGGTGGGTCCCCATAATCTTAGACATTTGTTTTTGCGGTTTGAACTTATAATAATATTCTGGTTTGTGTTCCTGACACGAATAGAGATTTCCACTGCTAACAACGACCTGTGCAGTAAAAATAAAAACGTCACAGATATCTGAGAAAATATGAAAAGCAGAATACCAGCAAACTGTTTAAATAAAGTACATTCGAGCACAATTAAAACTTACGCAGTGACATAGGAACGGATCCTTTCACAGAAATGGCGGTGCAACGAGGAAAATAATATTTGTCTCCGATGTTACGAGATAATGGTGTGTCATACACCACGTATAGAGCGCAGTCAGGCGTGTGAAAACATTTTCGATGTGAATTATTCGACGTTTTATAAGGCCGGAAGAGAGACGGAGTGATGTTATCGTACTAAAATTAGGAATTGTGCCTTTGATTTATGAATTGAATTTTGTTTTAGTTACAAAAAAGACGATAAAGAAAATGTTTGCTTCTGCCCACGGCTTTGCCCGGTTGGGTGTCTATTTTCTGGATAAAAGTAAGCGAATGGGTTATTCTGTTGTATATATTAGCGTAATTCCTTTTGTGAAGGTAAACTAAAAATCCATCTCTCGTCACAAATTTTTGTATTTATAAATAACGGTATATCCTTAGAAAGGGTAGATAATCCAGGTAACTGTGTTGGGGTTGGTTGTCGCGGTAAAAAGTAACCTATGTCACTCAATAGCAGCATAAAAAAACACAACGCTATCCCTTCGTTACGACTTCGAAGAATGTCAAAAAAAGAAACATACAAGCAAGCTATCAGCTAGCACTATCGCATTTATAATATTAGTAAGGATTAACGCATTTCAGCAGCTCTATATGATATTTAGCTATAAATATTTGTATACAAAATAAACCAGTAACATTTACATTGAAACATAATTATGATAGATAATTACATATCCGTAAATAGACAGCGATAGCCAAGTGGATATACCAACAGACTGCCATGCAGAGGGTGTCGGGTTCGAATCCACGGCGCGCACCAATGACTTTTTGGAGTTAAGTGCGTATTGAATTGTTAATTATCGCTTGTCCCGTGCCTCGGAGAGCACGTGAAGCTGTCGGTCCCGGTAGTCATGAATATCTTTGACAGTCGTTACAGGGCGTCAGTACCTTCTAAATAAACTGACACTAGACTAAACCATGGAATATCGTAATATATATATTATAATCATGGAATTTCTAAAGTGTTGGAGGCCTGTGTCCATAAGCAACTGTCCCGCTTTGTTTATGTCAATGACTTATTAAGTCCTCTCCAGTCTGGTTTTACACCGGGACACAGCACTACCGCCGCACTCCTAAAAGTGACTGACGATGTTAGGGCGGGCGTTGAGGATACCAAGGTCACTGTGTTGGTCTTGGTTGATTTTTCGAACGCCTTTAACACCGTTAGTCACGATATCCTTCTATCCATTCTCTCCCATTTTATGATCTCATCTGATGCACTGGATTGGTTTTCCTCTTATCTTCGGGAGCATCAGCAGGCGGTCCGCATTGATGAATCCTGTTCATCTTGGTGTGTTCTCGACTCTGGCGGTCCACAGGGTGGTATTTTATCTCCTCTTCTGTTCGCTCTGTTCATCAATCTCATAATCCATGACCTGCGGTGTACCCACCATCTGTACGCCGATGACTTGCAGTTGTATGCTCAGGCCAGGGTCAAAAATCTGTATGATGCTATTGACGCGTTGAATATTGTCTTAGCAGTTATAAAACATTGGTCTGATTGGTTTGGCTTACATGTAAACCCTTCAAAGTGTCAGGCAATCTTAATGGGAGGCAGCCCCATGATGTGTCGTGTAAATGTGGCATCTCTTCCATCAATTGTTTTTGATGGAACTACTATCGAAGTTAGATCTAATGTAAAAAAATTAGGGTTACATATTGATGACACACTTACTTGGCGAACTCAGATTACGAACGTGAGCAAGCGAGTTACCGGGACCCTGCGATCTCTCTATCGGCTTAAACATTTTCTTCCCGTGAAGACAAAGATAACGTTAGTGCAAACTTTACTATTCCCGGTCATCGATTATGGTGATGTTTGTTATTTTGACCTGAATGCAGATATTGATTAACTTGACCGCCTTCTTAATAACTGGATGCGATTTAATTATAATATTCGCAAGTATGACCATGTGTCTGCTTTTCGTTCCGAATTACGCTGGTTCACCATCCGTCAGCGCCGGAGTTTGCGCGCTCTCACAACGCTCTTCTCTATTCTTCATCTCCCCCTGAATACCTTCAATCTAATTTACAATATTTAAGCTCCAATCACGCAAAAGATCTCCGCGCGTATGTGTATTTATTTATTTTTTCTATTTATGTATATACATTTATTATATAGTATGTATGTAATGTTATATCTATGTACTTAGTCATGATATTTATAATAAAACTAGAGGACGCCAGCAGCTACGCCTGCATTTTTTTTTTATTTACCCGTTTTGGCCGATCCCGTGGGCATTTCGGGAAATCCCTTCTTAGCGCACCCCTACGGTCCCCAAGGAACATACATGCCAAATTTCAGCTTCCTGCGCTCAATAGTTTCGGCTGTAGCGTGTCTGTCAGTCACTCAGTAACGCAAGGATTTTATATATTAAGATTATCACTCTTTTCAAGTCTTCAAATAAAGCAAAACTGTTTTGTACGCCTACCATACTTATCTCTGCATCACCCTATGGTTGACTGGAAGAGAATGCTTTTAGCATTAAGTCCGCCAATGTACCAATATGTTGTACATGAAGTTTTAAAATAAATAAATAAATATCACTATCCCTTTGGGTTGCGGAGGTCAGACAGGCAGTCGCTCTGTGGAAAAGCTAATATTCAGCCAAATCTGGTTAGACTAGTAAGCGGACCCCAGATTGAAACTGGGATAACGCTTAGAGAAAGAAGAATTACATATCCGTAAATAATAACATAAAATGTTAATCAATTTTGTTTGATCGTGTAAGTGGCAAAATAATTTGATAAATAAAATTAAAAGAGTCAATCGTACTTTTAAATAATAGGTTATAGATATCAAATATGCGCGTAGTCAAAATTCTTAACGGCCAACAAAAAATTATATGTCATTACCGTCAATTATATGGAGTTAAGGAAAATGGAGGAGAATTATTTTTACCATGTCCCAATATACTCCATACCTGTCCAATTAGTAATAAGTCAATATCAGAATAGGTACATATTTATAACTACATAGATTACGTGTATTTTGTGTCCGTATACGCAGCAGGACCCTACGTTTAATTCGATTGAAAGTTAACTTTTTACGTGCGTGGTATTTAGTACTTTTCGAATTGTATAAGTAAAAAAATAGTACCTTCATTGCTACAGCGAAATCTTGAATTATTACCCAGCAGGCCCCTCCGCTGTTTGAAGGTTTTCAGACCAACAGTATATGTCACCGTTTAGCGATGACCTTTAAAATATTTGTTATTGGTTTCATTTTAATATAATTATTAGTTTATGAGGAAAGCGCCTGCAAAACTTTTATCATGCCAGCAGGACCCTTTTTTGTTTGGACGCTTTCGGCCCTGACAGTCATATTTCTTGTTAGCATTTTAATAGTACTTTTCAAATAACCTTACGTTCAAATCAAATACTTTGTAGTTTAACAAGCAATTTGATTTAAAACTTTTTTCGCGATGACCTTAAGATTATATCATTCCAATGATGCTATTATTTTTATGGCACTTAAATATTATTAAAATTGAGGGTAAATGCAAAATAAATAATAATCATATCATAACGGATTTTTATTAAATTGTGTTCATAAAAATTAAATATATAAGTTCATCTAAAAACCGGTTTAAATTAATAAAAATCGCTTTGATTAATGCCACCATGCTAAAAGTTATGAAAGCTCATACCTACATTGGCCAAACTAAACGTTAAGTCGCTGAAAAAATATTTAAAAGTTTTAAAACAATTTTTCTGCTATAATACAAAATATTTGAATTACACGTAAGGTTATTTGAAAAGTACTATTAAAATGCTATTAAGAAATATGACTGTCGGGGCCGAAAGCGTTAAAACAAAAAAGGGTCCTGCAGGCATGATAAAAGTTTTTTCATAAACTAATAATTATATTAAAATGAAACCAAGGTATTTTAAAGGTACTAATACATCACTAAACGGTGACATATACTATTGGTCTGAAAACCTTCAAACAGCGGAGGGTCCTCCTGGGTAATAATTCAAGATTTCGCTGTAGCAATGAAGGTACTATTTTTTTACTTATACAATTCGAAAGGTACTAAATACCACGCACGCAAAAATTTAACTTTCAATCGAATTAAACGCAGTGTCCTGCTGCGTATACGGACACGTGTATTTTGATAGTTTTTATTGTCTTTGCCCTAAGATTTTACTTTCGACTTACGTTTTCATAGTCCGGTAAAATATTAATCATTTGGTTCAATAAACTGTCTTCAAAATTGACACGTCGTCGCATTAAAAGCCGCACATTCATTTGAACAGTAATCAAATTAAGTAGGCCTTGATCTCTCTTCAAAGTTGTCATGATAGCCGTAGGTACACTCTGATAAAGACAAAGTAATGCCAACTATAAGCTTTTAAAAATATGCCCTCCAGTACACTGACAGTTCAATGTCCGAAACAATTCATTCAAAAATGCGCGTCCAAAAATTAGCAACCAGTAAATCAGTCCAAAAAACTCCCGTAGGATGAATGGGATCAGTTATTCAATTTAAAACGGTACAAACGTTGTTCTCGCAAAATTAAACGGATTTCATCCCATTGTGCTGGCTTTAAAACGACCGGCTTATTAGAACCCCTGGGAGCCTCTAGTGTGAATTATTAGATAATATATGCTTTCTTTTCCATTCATTTGTACCTTCGTTAGTTTTGGAGATTTTCACGTGATATGTGATAACGTTAGGAATTATGTGTGTCTACGCGCCAATCAGGTGGCGAGTAATGGCGCGCGCCAATCACGAGCGGCGGTGATGTCGTGATATTTCCTCGTGCCAATGGGGTCGACGCGCATCTTGCGACCATTTTGTGATTCACTTCGCTCTCGTTGTTTTTGAACAGAACACATTACCACATGAACCGAAAAGCTATTGCCACCGCTGTATATCTTACCACAACCATTGTAATATTAAACGCAGTTATATTTAATAAACCTACATCTAGATCTACATCCAGTCAGCGAGTTTCATTTCCAGCCACAATCACCCACACACATAAAACTGGACCTACGACTCCGGATCAAAGCAACGGCTACGGTGGCGCGGGGCTCCTGGCTGGGTGTGGTCGAGGAAAAAGGCGCATATGCAGTATACAAGACAAACAGAGGGCTTCTGCATGAACATACACACGCTTTACCTTGTGCACGAAGAGCTGAAACTTGAAGACGAGGCATTCTAAAGCAGAGCGCATAACGGCTTTCGGTACGGCTATCCATCCAGCTTCCTCTCCCTAATCACAGTAACATTATATATTCTTATTCGCCTACGTCTGATCTATTTCAGTTGCTTACCACATTGCCGTGTTCATAACTTCGTGGGTCAACGGTGCATTGCCTGACAGCGGATTGGGTGTGTCACAAAACCGTGAGTAACTTCATTTTCTTTCACAACACACCAGAATGAGCAAAACGGAGAGATCTAGGGCTAAGTCGCCAGCCATGACTATGGTTCAAGGCGATGAAGCATCTGTCCATATGTACAACGATCTTGTTCGAAAACGTGGCATTAAAAAAGGAAGATTGACTAGGCTTTCTAATCACCTAAAAGCGTTAGGCAGTGATAGTCTGGATTCTCCTATTGTTAAAGCAGACTTAAAGTTACGAATAAAAACCGCACAGAGCTTTTTTGTTGAATTTAACGACTTGCAAACAAAAATCGAAGCTCTCGTATCTGACGAAGACCTTGAGGAACAGTTACATGAACGAGATCAATTCGAAGATTCATATTATAGCGTAATAGCTAGGGCCGAGTGTCTATTGGCTAGCAAGGAGGTTAGTGAATGTTCTACTATCCATAAATCTAAACTAAATTCGGTGAAGTTACCTACGATAACACTCCCTTCCTTTGATGGCACGTGTGAGCACTGGCTAGAGTTCAGAGACACCTTCATGTCACTGATTCACGAGTCTACGCAGCTATCAAATATTCAAAAGTTCCATTACCTCAAGTCTTCTCTCAAGGGCATTGCATCCTTCGTTATAGAACAACTAGAATTCTCTTAAGATAACTATCATATTGCAATAGAATTACTACAGAATAGGTATAATAACAATAATTTACTGATTCACAACAATATTAAGGCGTTATTTACAGTTCAAAAACTCACAAAAGAATCCTCTGCTTTATTACGTAAACTCATAGATACAATCTTAAAGAACCTACGCGCATTAAAAATACTAGGCGAACCGACGGAGTCATGGGACACGCTCATTATTATACATTATTGTTTCTAAGCTAGACGAAACCACCGAAAGAGAATGGGAACAGTATAAAAATACTACGTTAGATAACGATTTGAACAAACGATGTAAAGTGCATGACTTGCTTCGATTTTTAAAATCACGCGCTGACATCTTAGATACTTTAAACCATAGTACTCACAACAAACCACATAATACTAGCAAGCATAACAATAAAGTACATTGCAATATTTCAATCAATAAGTCTGAAAGGTCTGATCGGCAATCACCGCGAAACAGACAGTGTTTAATGTGCAATGCTTATCACCCACTTTACGCGTGTGAATTGTTTCTAAACGCATCTATCAAAGATAAACTCGATTTTGTACGTAATAAGAAACTATGTGAAAATTGTTTACGATTAGGTCATTCCAAAGAAGATTGTAGGGCCGGTTCTTGTAGAAAGTGTAAAGCCAGGATCAAACCAACGCGATCAGCTCGCGTCCGCGGTGGCGTGCGCGATGGCGATTATTGCGCGTGCAAAATTTGTGCACACTGTCGCGTTCGTTCAGGCGTTCACCAGACTAGTCGCGTCACTAAAATGCTGTCTGATACAGATAGTGAAATTGAAGAAGTTTTACTTCTGTCTGCTATTATTGAAGACGAAGAGGAACAAGAAGTGAACTTGAGGTGAATATGATATAAAGTGCCAGTGAAGTAAATACCTACCATCATTCGATAACGCCTTATCAGAATGAGACGTATCATACAACAATGGGTATTTGTGGAATTAATTTATAATTTCCTCCGTTTCCACCATACTTAAAATCTACAAAAACACAGTTTCCTCAACAAATAATAGCTGCGTGCAGCGTCCTAACGCAACAAGCGCGATCTGATCGCCACCGCCGCGTGCAGACGCTGCACCGGACGCCGCGTGCAATCAGAAAACGCGTAGATGTGAACACCGCGCTATAAGTTGTACACAACATCTGATCGCCACCGCGCACGCCACCGCGGACGCAAGCTGAACGCGTTGGTTTGATCCTGGCTTAATAAGAAACACAATTCTTTGATACATATAGGTAATACGACAACGAGCCTTATCGCAAACACAAGTCACCGAGAAACCGGTTTGAACGCATCAGCTGTTGACGGTCGCTAGCCGCGCGGACTATACGAACGTACCTATGGGCTCGGTTGTCGTAAATAATGTGCACGCGTATAAATGCGGCGCATTTTCGCAGTCTATTTTATTATGTGTACGGCGTAAGTCGAGATCGCCGACCGTCATAACAGTTTTCACGTCGCACGCGCACTTCTTGATAACGGCAGTTAGCGCTGTTTAATAACTAATCAACTATGTAATAAATTACAATTACCATTTATACAGTCCACTCACGAGGTACGCGGGGTTGGCAGTGCAGTCACACAAACTACGCAAAGTTGTGATGTGTTCATTCGGTCACGAATCGATATTAATTACAATAAGCGCATTAGATGTATCGTTTTACCCAATATCACATCAGCACTGCCAACTGTTTCCATAGGTCGCAATAAATTTCTTATTCCAAAGGAATACCAATTAGCGGACCCTTTATTTTTCGAATCACAACCCATAGATATACTATTAGGCGCAGATGTTTTTTGGGATATGCTCAAGAAAGATAAAGTGCATTTGTCTAACGGACCTTTTATGTTAGATACGACATTAGGATGGATAATTTCAGGACCTATCCACCATGACGCGCGCAAAGATAGCATTATCCATTGTAATTTTACCAAGTCCATAGACGCACAATTACGCCAGTTTTGGGAACTGGAAGAAATACCCAAATCATATGATTCACGCACAGAGGAGGAGAAAGCTTGCGAAAGGCATTTCGTCAAAATCACAAAACGCGATGCTGACGGAAGGTTTGTCGTAGGTATACCTTTCAAAGAACCTCAAAACGTTTTAGGGGCCAGTAGAGAACTCGCTGAGCGTCGATTTTACGCATTAGAAAAGCGATTACAGCGCGATCCTACCTACAAACAATTATATTGCGAGTTTATGCGTGAATATTGTATGTGTAACCTAGGTCATATGACTCGCGTATATACTTATTCAAATCCACACTATTTTATGCCACATCATGTCGTGTATCGCGAACATAGCACAACCACAAGGTTACGTGTCGTGTTCGATGCTAGTGCAGCTACGACGTCTGGTAAGTCACACAATGATATCCAGCTTGTAGGGCCTCTCATACAGGGAGATTTGTTTTCAATACTATTACGCTTTAGACAACATAGGTACGTCGCGTGTGGTGATATCGAAAAAATGTATAGACAAGTTTTTATTAATTTTAATCTTCGTAATCTTCAAATGATATTATGGCGAGAGGATCCCTCTCATCCGTTAGGTATTTATCAACTCAACACCGTCACATACGGTTCCACGTCAGCTGCATATTTGAGCCTGAGGTGTCTTAGGCAATTAGCTGACGAGTGTGATGACATCGAGGTTGAGAAATCTATATATAAAGATATGTACGTCGATGACTATATCTGTACAAGGGATGATAAGAAGGAATTATTACATTTTTGTAAGAAAGTATCTGATGTTTTACAAGCAGGATGTTTTCCTTTGCTTAAATGGCAATTTAATTTCAAATGCGATGCATCTCAAGTCTCATTAGATTTCCCTAAAACTCTAGCACTCAATGAGAACACACATAGTAAAACATTAGGTTTAAATTGGTACCATTTCAGTGATGAGTTGTATTTTAGCCCTCAATTAGTTACCAATAATGAAAACATCACGAACAGAATTATATTTTCGTCAGTGACGGAAATATACGATCTCTTAGGATTGCTTAGTCCTTTTATCATGATATTTAAGATTGTTTTACAGAAGTTGAGGTTACTAAAACTAGGATGGGATGATCCAGTATCTCAAGATGTCAGTAAAATTTGGAATACATTTCTTAAGGATTTACAGTTACTTGATTCCTTGCGAGTACAGCGCCACGTTATACAGATCGAACCTAAACATATCGAATTGCATATATTTACAGACGCATCACAAACCGCATACGGCACATGTATATATCGTGCGTTCATTCTTATCTGACAAAAATGGTAAACAAATATGGCGGACAGATAAGTACGTCCGTAAGACTAGTGATGGGAAACATTGCATGAACTAAATCAAGTTTCACTTAAAATTCATTCAGTGAATGAAATAAATCATATTAGAGATAGAAATTTTAAACTTTTAATGTTTTCGAAGAGAGAAATAATGGTATTTTTGTTCATGTAAAAGGTTTTATTTTTTTAAATGTACAAATATTATGTCAGGTCGTCAGTGTCGAGAGACGTTGTGGTTTCATAAGATCCTGTTTCTGATGTGACGTTAATTATGAATCTGGGGGTTACTCCATCCGTCGTATCATCAATAAACTCATCGAGCTCCATCATTTTATTTTCCTGTTTTATAACATGTTCGACGCATTCCACGATTCAGCATCAATTTTGGCAATGCTCTCTTTTGTTAAATCTTTTATTTCTCCCATCTTAAAAGTTTTATTATTGCGACCAATATGCGATTTTATTTGTGCCTATATTAATTCTATTGGATTTAGTTCGCAATGAGGCGAAAAACAATAATATTTTTCTTGGCTGCCATTTCATCAACCACTTTATATTGAAATCTTATCTGAATTTTAAGGCAAAATGCGTTTATAACTTAATACTGGTAAGTAAATGTAAACACTATTTGTCATAATAATGACTTCAATAATTAGCGTTAGCGGCATCTATTGCTAGCCCCCATAAGTCATGTAATCGTGGTTACGATTTCTGTCTGCAATCAGAGAATGGATATTTTCAGTACATTGTTTATATTAAAACGATTACGTATTATATAATTTTAATTAGACTTAAGTAGTATATTTCCATCGAAATTTAACAATATTTCACGACTGCGGAACCACGGCTACCAATAATTTAATTTGTTATTTAGACCCTTTATTTCATGTTAATAGGAAAACAAACAGTATGCTATAACTAAATTATAAGCTATTTATCATATATACAAACAAAATAAATCTACTTATATAACTAAACTATCCTAAGCTAAACTATAAAAACTAAATAATTAATGATAACAAAAGAAAAAATAAATCAACAAAAAAAAAGGGAAATTGACTACGAATGGATACTTTTTCGATTACTTTCGGTATATGTTTTCATGATTAATGGCTACGAATTACATTTTGCCCATCTCTGACTAGAAAAAGGAGAGGCCTTTGCCTGGTAAACAAAATACATATTTTTAAAAATAAACTGTCAGTCAATTCTATCGGAGTAATTCTGTTTTTAAATTTCGCTGTTTTGTATGGAGATTTTTAACCCCTATTTTACTTTTCCATCCATTTTTAAATGTTTTCATTCATACAAACGCAACAAAAATGAATTAGCTAAATCGGTGCAGCAGTTATGTCTATCTGAGTTGACTTTTATTTAATTAGATTAATTGTCCTGATATAAAAAGTTACAGTTACTTTTATCTCTTACAAGAGTCCAATCAGTTGCAATCTCAAAGTCCTTTGTACGTAGGCCGGTTTTCAAGAGAAATAATAGTTAGAATAAAAAGGTAATACAAATCCACAAGCAAGCCAGGTCGGTCGTAAGCAACTTCAAAATTATTCTAGATAGAAAACCCGAAAAGTATGACACCAAACGGAGCAACAAAACGAATGTCGCTCTTTTGTTTGACTCTTTTTATTATTGTTGCACTCAGTGTTGCCAATTATTAAGGATTTTACAACAATAATGCCAAAAAATATATTTATTGACTTATCGGTTTTTATCCATATTGTCTGTAGTGAAAAACTTTTAATTTAGGCCCTTATGAAAATTGACTTCAGTTTAGTTAATGAAATCATTTTATACGGATCTTAATATTCTTTACGTTTACCATAAACGGATTACAATATATTAATACTTTTTATATAATACGGATTACAATATATTAATACTTTTTTTATAATCATTCCATTTTATCATTCACTTCATCCCATCTCTACAGTCAAATGTCATATTGACAAGACATCGTAATAATCTGTGGTTTGAAGTGTCATCACAATTACGATTTTCTTTAAATAAATATGTTTTAAAATGGAAATATGAAGCTATTTTAGGTGGCAAATAATGCGTTGGTATTTGAACTACATTGTAAATATTTTCTAGTAGCATATATTACGTGATGCGGCCACAATCTTGTGATTTGTGATGAAGGTATGTTTGTTTACTAGTTTTGCCAGGTTAAGATAAACGCACTTTACGTACGTACTGTGAGCAATAGCGCGGTGGCGGTTCGACTACTGTGTTCGAAAGGGAAGGTGGCGCCACTCAAACCTTTAAGCGTGCCTCGTTTAGAGCTCGTTAGGCTCTGTTAGGCGCTAGATTATTCCACAAGGTTCATGAATAATTTCGTTGTAAGTTCACGTCAGTAACCTTTTGGTCAGACTCCACAATCGTTTTAGGATGGTTGCGGATGGCTCCTAGCCTCCTACAAACTTTTGTTCAGAATAGGGTTGTCGAGATACAAGAACTGACTGGCGATAACTCCTGGTGTCACGTCAGTGGCACAGAAAACCCAGCCGACTTAGTGTCGCGGGGTGTCGGCTTAGATAATTTAGTTTCTTGTGATTTGTGGTGGCAAAGCCCACAATTCCTTCATGATATTGATTATTGCAACGGTTGCGCAAGTTCAGAATTAGACATTAGCCAAGACGAATTACCTGAGCTAAAACCTATAAAAACACATAGTTTTGTTAGTGAGCAATCCGATAATATCCTTTTTCCATTTCATAGATTTTCACAGTTCAATCGAATAAAGAACGCGTGCGCATATGTTTTACGTTTTATACACAACACACGCAATAAAAATAATAGGCGTTATGTCATTCTCACTGTCTATGAATTGAGTGAATCAGAATCAATTTTAACTAAATTAAGTCAATTAGAATCATTCCCAAACATTGAGCAACAATGGTACTATAAAAAACAATAATAATATGTCACGACTCAATTTATTTATAGATAACAACAAAATAATTCGTGTTGGAGGACGGTTAGGTTACTCTGCCAGTTTTACATATGACAAAAAACATCCTATATTGTTATCAAGTAAACACTTATTTACAGTTTTGTTGTTCAGGTATGAACATAAGAGAATGTTGCATACGGGCTCACAAACACTTTTATTTAATTTAAGAGAATCTTGGTGGCCACTTAAAGGTAGAAATCTAGCTAGGTATACAGTTCGTGAATGCGTAACATGTACTCGCTTTATAGGTAAAATTTTTAGTCCCATAATGGGCAACTTTAGAAATAATCACTGCCAGCTTTCCCTTTTATCACTATGGTGTTGACTATGCAGGCCCATTCAACATATTGGCCCGCAAAGGCAGGGGTGCTAAATCTTACAAGGCATATATTTGTTTATTCATTTGTTTCGCAACGCGAGCGATACATATGGAGTTGGTAACTGAACTGACCTCCTCAGGCTATCTAATGGCATTCAAGCGCTTTATTTCACGTCGTGGAAAACCACAGAAAATATTTACCGACGACGGAAAGAATTTGGGTCAAATAATCTTTGTAGGTCAGCTAGGATTGTTTTCTTTGTGATCGTGTTTGACATGGCAGGTAAGTTTAGGCTGTATTGAAACGTATCTTTGCCCATATTCCAGTGTAATCCTAATGCATGTGTAGTTCCGTCCTGTCAAGTTTCACATGAGTACTTCTTGCAGCCTCCTCAAATTCTTTAAGGAAGTCTATTTCGTTCGTACACCATTTTCTCAATACAAAGCCTCCCTTCTTGAGTATGGCATCTATTTGTTTGGCTACTCTAACTGCATTTGATACGTTATCTTGGCCCGACATAATGTCATCTATGAAAAAATCTCTTCTGATTATATCTGCAGCTTCCAAATCATTTTGCTCTTCATCATTGGCTACTTGATGCAATGTCCTTACTGCTAAGTAAGGAGCAGAAGCAGTCCCGAACGTGACTCTCGTAAGTCGATGGTCCTTTACCGTTTCTTGTTCATCCTTTCTCCATAGTATTCGTTGCAGATCTCTGTCTTCCTTGGTTACCATTATTTGAAGGTACATCTTTTGGATATCAGCCACGAAACAAACTTTCTTCATACGCCATCTCATTATTAAATTTCTCATATCTCCTTGTATTTGAGGCCCAATTAAAAGTTCGTCATTGAGTGATATATTATTGTTTCCCTTTTGTGAGGCATTGAAAACTGTACGGAGTTTAGTTGTTTCCTTCTCTTCCTTCTGAACGGCGTGATGTGGTAGGTAAAACGAAGGTTTTGCTAATTCTTGTGTTGGTACTTCTTCCATATAGTGTTGTACGTACTCTTCCATTACTGTAGTGTAATCGCTCTTGAGTTGTGGGTTCTTTCTAAATCTTTGTTCTAATTTATGCAGTCTCTTCAAAGCTATTGATCTCATATCACCTTGGGTAGATAATAGCACGTCGGTTTTCTTTGGTAGCGTGACAATATACCGTCCGTCAGTATCTCCGGTGGTAGTCGTGTCGTATATGAGTTCACATTTGCGTTCTTCAGCTGTAGGAGCTCGTTTATCAAATGGATCTTGTTCCCACATTCATTTAAGCATATTATTGAGGTCAAGATGGAGGTGCATGACAATCAATTCATTCGTAGCTGGTTGATTTTCTATAGCGCCAAAGAGAATCCACCCCAGATAAGTATTCGGAGCACATGGTGATCCTGGGGCACCTCTGATGACTTCACCCTTTATGATCTGAGCGCATACATCCACACCCAGCAAAAGGTCTATTCGTCTTGGCTGGTGGAAACTTGGGTTGGCTAAAACAAGCCCTTGCAGATGAGGCCAGGTGCTGATAGAAATTGTTTGTGACGGTAATTGACTAGTGAGTCGCGTTGATATAATATACGTTTTGATTTTCAGGTTGAAGTTTGCGTCGTGTCTTGACAGAAGTTCGATTTCTGCAGCACGTTTGATATTCGTTTTAGTGGAGCCGACTCCAGTGATGGTGCCACTGACAGGCGTTCTTTCTCTTCACTCGTGACAACTGTGCCACTCTTTCACTTATAAATGTGGCTTGGGAGCCATGGTCGATCAAAGCACGGAGCACTGTAACTTGTCCCGATTCATGATATCTCACTGGTACGAGGGCTGTAGCCAGCAATGCGGTGGACACGTTTACAGCGACGTGCGATGAAAGTGTAACGTTGATTTCATTTGGTTGTACAGAATCTGGTTGATGATCTTGACTTGGTTTGTCTGGCTGAGTTGGTGACGTCATCGACGTAGATTGGTGCGTGAGCGTGTGGTGACGTTTATGACATAATCTGCAAGACATCTTCAGGCGACAGTTCCTCGCTGCATGCTCTGGGGCCAGGCAATTGTAGCATAACTTCTGTTGTTTGATATAATCACACCTCTCTGTTGGACTTAGCTTAATAAATTCCCCACAATGGCACAGCGTATAGTTCATTGTACACATTGTGCAGCTTCGTGGTTTTGCAGTGGTCGTCGTATTTGCAGTAGATAAGTGAACAGCGTAATCTCTTGGTTTTGGTTTTGTTATTTCATTTGTAGATGGAGTCGTAGTAACCAGCTCGAGCGATCGGAACGTTGATTGTAAATATTTGTTAAGAGCATCCCATGTAGGTAATTCTTCGTTATTTTAATTATACGCTAACAGTTCCCAATCACGATGTGTCTCTTGATCTAATTTCTGGACCACTAGAAATATTATAAGCGGATCCCATGAACTCGTGGACACTTCTAAGCTCTTAAGTGCGTTGAGACACTCTAATGTCGTATCTAATAGTGATTTGATGTTAGATGCTGATTGCACAGTTATTTTCCTTTGTCCAAACAATCTTTTTAATATAAAATGACTATTATGCGCTTGTTACCAAAACGCGACTTAAGTATGCGCCACGCTTCGTCATAGTTAACCTCGGTAACTTTCACGTGCTTCAGTAGTGACAGTGCTTCTCCCGTGAGGCTAGTTTTCAAGTAATGAAGTTTTTGGACTTTACTTAACGTTGCATTCTCGTGCACTAACGATATAAACAGATCTTGATAGGTGGGCCACTCATCGTACGCACCGGAGAAATTTGGTAGTTGAATTCTTGGCAACTTGACTGCCGCTTCTTTATGAAAGCTATGTTAACTACTGCCCGTAAGTTCCGACTGCGAAGGCGCCTTCTTTAATGACGATAATAAATCATTAAGGTCGGCGAGTAAACAAGTGTACAATTCTTTGTGAACAAAATAATCTTCATTAACAAAATATGGGATGTCTTGTCTATTCGCTTTCGGTACAGATTTCACTAAGTCTCGATGTGCACTTTGAAATGTTGACCAATATTGTTCAATACTTTTATTCTTGTTTCGATGTAACCTCTCGTTAAACGGTGTTTTGGACATTTCTTTAGGTTACTTTGAGTTTTATGTAGCAAATTAGCCGTATCTTCCAACAAACTAAGTATCTGGTCCGGTGTATTAGCCATCTTCTATGATATTGTGACGGCCGGTGTAATGTCAAAATTGTCATCACAGCAGTTGTCAAGAACTACTGACGTCTACACAGCAAACTAGCCGGCCGTCAAACACAATAATTAGCAAAGAGGTTTGAAGACTATTTTATTATTTGGAAATGAGTTTTTAGTTCGATGACGTATACACTCTGTCAAGTGTTCGCCAAATTCACCAGTCATTGACAAGAAGGCGATGGCCGTGCGGATAACACATCCCGTTCACGTTCTGATGGCGTGGGTTCAAATCCCAGTCACAACAGTTATGTGGATTATGGTTTTTATGAAATTTGGAAAATGTTTATGAATATTTGGCAAATATTTAAGAAAAAGATTATTTAAATATTTCGAGTAAAAATTAGAAAATTCTAGAAACAATTCGCTCCGAGCGCTGCTTTGATTACGCCTTGATTCATAGTAGGTTTGCTACGCGGCCGCAGCAAACCATGTATCTTATTTTGATAAGGAGCATGTGTGGAGTTGTGTGTGATTTGTTGTTTTTCATGTTTTTTAAGACAAATACAGTAAAATACTTGTAGTTTCATATGGTAAGTGATTACATTCTTCACAAAATTTTGGTTTGAGCTTCGGTTTTTACAGAAAAGCACTGAACAATACGGCATTCTTATGAATTGTCACGATCAAAGTCGAAAGTGCAGACAGTTCGCGGCAACGGCTATTTGCTTGCGATATGCACTCTTAGTGCATTTTTTGCTGACACCGACATGCCCCCTTGGCACTTCTACTCTTATTTATATTTCTATGCTTTCAACGGACGCAAACCCAGACTCGCTACAAAATTATTGTGTTATTGTGCGGATCGAATAGACAACACTTTCGCATTTCTTAATGGTGTGATGACGAGAAAATTGTAGTACTAAGCTATACGTGCAGTCAAACTTATGATTATAGTGCAGACAGTGAAGCTTGGTCTTCTTCATTCAAACTTGCAACTAAACTCTAACAATTCAAGTGACTAAAGCGCTGTTCATTTTGCTGTTCTCAATTGGCAGTTCTAGATATGAATGGTAAACGAAGAATAATAATTGGCCACGTACGCTCCAAATATATGGGACACTATTAGTTACTTGACGAGATTTCATGACAGCTGCTCCTGCGTGAATTTCATACTTACTTGTTTGGAAATGGCAAAATATTTCAGCTTCATAGCTCTTACTTGAATAAGATATTTGACTCATTTATTTTATGACATAAATACTCAATAGACTTAACGCTAGATTGGATCGTGCATGAACAGCGTAGTATTTTTTTCCTATTGAGCAAGCTATAAGCATTTTAATGGTACTAATAAGAGAGGGCTAGACTAGAAAGTGACGTCGCTACTAATCGTTCGACTGTCCCGTACGACAGTCGTTTTGCAAGAAAATTAAAAAATATATTTTATCTATTAACATTTTAAAAGTTCACGAGCTTGTTATTAATTGATTCTTACTTATAATTTAACTAGCTTTTGCCCGCTGCTTCGCATGCGTAAATAACGATTAGACAAAATATTTTGTACAGACACCCCTACCATCTTCAAGGAACATACATGCCAAATTTAACCTACTTGCGCCCAGTAATTTCGGCTGTCATGTGTCTGTCAGTCAGTCAGTAACGCAAGGATTGTACATACTCAGATTGAAGTGATTCCATTGAATAAATAAAAGGTTTCACACAAACACTTAATCCCTTTTCCACCCTCTTATGGGCAAATTTCCAAAATAAATGTCTTTGTGTTCGCTAACGTCATTTGCGGATCCAATAAACAAAGTATGAAGTAAATCACTTGAAGGCAGAAAAGGTTCTATGCAAATAATGACTCCCCTTTTTATCCACTTAGGGTAAGAATTTCCAAAAAGACTTTCTTATTGTTCACTAACTTTATTTGAGGAACCAATATACAAAGTTTGAAGTAAACCCATTGAAGGAATTAAAAGTGTCATTTTTAACTCTGAAAACCAATTTAACCCGCTAAAGGGAGGAATTTCCAAAAATCCTCTCTTACTGCGCCCCTACACACCTCTAGGAACATACATGCCAAATTTCACCTACTTGCGCTCAGTAGTTTCGGCTGTGGCGTGTCTGTCAGTCAGTCAGTAGCGCAAAGATTTTATATATACAGACAGATTGAAGTAATTTCATTGAAAAATAAAAGGCTTTACACAAACTTTGACTCCCTTTTCTACCCTCTTAGGAGAAGAATTTCCAAAATAAATATTTTTGTGTTCGCTAACTTCATTTAAGGAACTAATATACAAAGTTTGAAGTTAATCCATTAAAGGAATTAAAAGTTTCATACAAATTCTGACAACCAGTTTAAGCCCTTTAGGGAAGGAATTTCCAAAAACCTCTCTTAATGCGCCCCTACATACCTCAAGAAACAACAATGCTAAATTTTTCACCTGCTTGCGCTCAGTTGTTTCGGCTGTAGCGTGTTTGTCAGTCAATCAGTAACGCAAGGATTTTATAAACAGAAGCTTTTACCCACTGCTTAGCATCGATTAAATAAAATATGTTGTACAAACACCCCTACCCTCCTCAAGGATCATACATGCCAAATTTAACCTTCTTGCGCCCAGTAATTTTGGCTGTAATGTGTCAGTCAGTCAGTCAGTAACACAAGGATTTTAAATACATAGATTGAAGAGATTCCATTGGAAAATTAATGGTTTTTACACAAACACTGAATCCCTTTTCACCCTTTTAGGGGAAAATTTCCAAAATAAATGTCTTTCTGTTCGCTAACGTCATTTGCGGATCCAATAAACAAATCATGAAGTTAGTCCCTAGAAGGCATAACAGGTTCTATGCAAATTATGACTCCCCTTTTTATCCACTTAGGGTAAGAATTTCCACAAAGACTTTCTTAGTATTCGCTAACTTCATTTGAGGAACCAATGTCCAAAGGAGACCAACCACAATGTATGGGACTTTGGCCTGGGCGTGAACAATTTAAAATTGGAATTACAATATTAATTTTCAATAGCCTAAACTGAGTAGAAAACATTATTCTATGAAGTTTAGTACCAAGTCAGTTGAATAATAAAATAAAATACATTGTTAAAAATAAATATTCATTTTCATTATTCACTCAGTTGGCATATTTTTTTCACACACTCCATACTCCTTATTTCTTATCGGCTAATAGCTATGACTAATAGGAGCGGAGTAGCACAAAGTCGCTTACAAAAGCTAGTTAATTATATGATAACTTACTTCATGTGAGTTAATCCATTGTATAATACCACTTCTGATATGTCGCTCACGTTCTGTATCACTATTGAGGCTGTGAGACCTAATTCTCATCAGCTAAGTTCTACAGCAGACGCATATTTGCCTGTGACGACCTGAATCAGAACTTGCAGCTTCTTGTTATGGGTTTGCGATTTGTGGCATACGGGATATGTTTAATGCCACAGTCCTACAAGAATGACATATGTATTGGCTATGAGCCTCGATCTGTTGACAAACCAAAATAAACAATTTGCATGTATTTATAATACCAATTTAATATTTGGATTAATAAACATAATTATAAGAGTAAGTTGTTGAAATGCCAAATACATACCAATTGCGGTGCAATCCATTGAAGTATTACTTGTCGTACTTCCACGAGATTGAGAATATGTCTTCTCCGCTGCGTAATAATGGTACCACAATTTTGATGCAATGCATTGATTCATGATCATGAAGCGCGATTGGGTAATCCATTTTCAAGCGCAAGTTATCGTTCGAAGCGGGTACTGGGTCCGTAGGCAAGCCATGGTCATCATGAGGAGAATATTCGAAGTCCATTTTAGAAAGCACAAGAAGAAAAAGAACAGCTAACACAAAATCAAATCCACAATACGATCAAACGAAACGAACGCAAAGCGAATGACGGTATCACGGTAATAGAATTGACAAGTTAGTCAAGTGTTGCTGGAGTATGAAAATAACATACATACATATCGTCACGCCTTTTATCCCCGAAGGGGTAGGCAGAGGTGTATTTCTACACCCAATTTTCGCCAGATATACTTTAGTCCCACGTAATAAGGGGTGAGCCTATTGCCGTACCGGGCACATTTCCAGACTCCGTGCTGCTATTGAGAAATTCGTGACAGAAAAACCCAATAACACTGCCCGACCCAGGAATCAAACCCGGGACTTCCCGATCCCACGCGCACATTTATGCCACGAGACCAACGAGGCAGTCGTATATGGTTTGACGTCGAGTTATCCGTCTCTACGCAAAGATGGTATTTGCATCGTGTTATCCATTAGTCGCCTCTTACGACACCCACGGGAAGATAGGGGGTGGTGACACTAGTATTCTATGCCGTCAACCACACGGCAAATATATGAAAATAAATACCCAACATACATTACCTTTTTGATATTATTAAAAATACTATCATTATTTTACGTTATTTATGACTGTCGTCTAAAAATATATACAATAAAAAAAATAAAAAAAATATCTACGTACTTTCAGGTTTCGGCAATCGCTTTAAAATGTGATTTTGTTAAACACTTTTTAACGATATTTTCCACCGATTATTTACAAGGCAACACAAACCAACTATTCATATAGTCCATTGAAGTACCCACACGTTTATAATCAATTGAAAGTATTTTAAAATCTATTATTTTTTTTTATTGTTTTGCAATATTTTCCAAACAAAATCAACTATTACATAAATAGCAACTTAATTATGTCTTAAAATTAAAATAAGCCTATTTAATATATACAAGACGAAAAATAAATTAAAATTAAATTTAGAAGGCGTCATGAAAGTCATCCGCATCGCAGTCAATCGGAAGCGTGCCCAGAAGACTGGTGGCATTGCCTCGTTGTATAGCAATGCTTATCTTTTGTGCTAAATACGTGCCAGCCCTCTGGTCACCCGAGGCGTCGATCAGTCTCTTTGCGAGATCCCTAAAAAGGGATCTCGCACTTGGACCCCATGGCCCCAAGGTTTCGACCCCAAACGGCTCAAATACATTTCTCCTACAAGATTTACGTATTTGCGCCATTTTAGGGTCTCTGCTGAAGCAGCAGCAGCGCCCGCACAACCTGCTGTGCTGGAAAGATGAGATGGCGCAAGGGTATCGACACATGTCGCGTCCCATACCAAAGGCCTACCCAGCTTACACGGCAGTAAATACATCCCGTCCAGTCTCTTGCCATCGTCGCGTGCCCTGAGGTTCAAGTTGGGCTGGAACGCCAGCGGTGACAAGAGCACGGCGCAGAATGTCGTTGAGGTTGGCGTGTCGTGAAATACGACCTGCGCTCCTGGTGCATGACAGACCATGGTGACCAAGGCTATCGACAGCCTCTCCGCAGTGACAGCGATGCGTAGAGACACATCACGCGCCTAAACGGAGGCAAGTCGCGAAGCGGAAGGTCGTATCGTCCAACATGGTACCTATATTGGACGATGGCAGTGCCTGAAGCTAGAGGCCCGATTCCCATTCTCCCACAGCCAGCAGGCGAGCACGCTCCGCAGCGTTGGCCGATGTATTGAGGAGTTTTTCTCGTACCACGCTGCAAAGCGGCCCATCCCATTGCCTCTGGGAGAACAAGTTTCGGGGTAACTCAGTTCCTGGACAAGAATTTCTCCAAGCGTTCATGGCAACGGCCTTACACGGCACCTCAGAATCAACCATTGTAGGTGCTAAGATTTTCCTGGTCAATTCTGCAGTGCTGTGGACCGATGATAAGGACGCTGGCAGGCTTACGTCAGAAATTTTGCGAACGCCGAGGCCGCCCAAGCGCACAGGTAAGGACGCCTGTTGCCACACTCGGTCGTTCAGAGCCACATTCAAAATTTTACTTAGGGTATTCAGTATAATTTTGTCAATTTGAATAAGTGGAGTCGGATTTTTCCAAAAAGGTGAAGACTCGTAACGCGTGTATAAATTTAGGGACAAAAAGACAATATCGAATCATAGTAAAAGCCGAATGTATATTAATTTTGAGTAGCCTATCTGAAACATCATTAAAATTTTGAATTTTTTCCTGTATAAATGAATCAAAACCGTCGTCTAAATTTGGGGACCCTAGGAGGCGAAGAGGACTTTTTTCAACTTGGGTGATATTGGGTGCGAGATATTGGAATTTTGAAAGAATAGAGGATTTATCTAAATTGTCATTAATAAAAATTTTGCATTTGCTTGTATTCAACTTTAAGCCTATGGATAAAAATTTCGATTTCAGGAAGGCCAAATCTTGCTATACAGTGTTTACGTCACCTCCCAGGGTTCCATCATCTAGGTACCAGATGTTTAATTTTGAATTCAGTTGGTTTATAACTGGATGGATGGCCACACTAAAAATTAGTGGTCCAAGAGGGTCACCTTGTTGACAACCGATGGCAGATTCTAAAAGATGTTCCTTGTATATTAATTTAGAAGGGTGTCTGTAACATTGCCAAAGAAAATTGTAGATTTGGGGTGTTTCCAATTTAACTTGTGTCAACAAGGTGTTTCTGTTGACTGAGTTAAAGGCATTCTTTAGGTCAACCTTCACCACAACCTCACCTCCATTACAGTCAAGGAACGTTGACAAAGCATGTACGGCAGCCTCGCAGTCTCCTTTAGAACCAAATCCCAGCTGTTGTGGCTGAAATTTACAAGAAAAGGTGGTGTTAAAATGGCGACAGCATATTTTGGCTGCCATACGCCTGTACGTGCACCCCACGGCAATGGGACGAATGCCACTATCCCGCTTTCGTAAGGCGCATAGATTAGCGCCATACAAAACGTCGACGATGGCATCGTTCACATTGCCGGAGAGCATGAGATTAGTTAATGCCGTTAGCCCACTAAAAAGCGAGTCGCCGGCCGCCCTGGCGCTTGAACACACAAGATCCTTAAGATGTTGTGGTGTCAAGCCGTCGAGACCACCAGCAGACCCGCTCTGGAAGGAGCCAACGGCACCAACCACGTCGTTGGCTGTAATGCTAAGAAAGCCCGAGTCAGCGCTAGGTGGCTCAGGAAAGGAGAGGTTATCCCCTGGCGCTGGATGCTTGCTCTGCAGACTTGCGAGTATGTTGGCAGAGCAAGGCGCCACCACATCGCTACTGAATAAGAGCCTGGACGCTCCCCTGATGTCACCCTCCCTTAGTTTCGACTCTACATGATGGAAGATGGTGCTGTTGCGGTGAGTTTTTGGAGGATGGTATTCTATTATAATGCCGAAATATTGCAGTTTTCTTTAATTTTTGTCGTTAAAGTCTTTTTTGTAAGCCGGTCTCCTTGAGCATGTAAAATTCTATAAGGGAAAGTGAGTAGCTGTTTCCAAGCCGTGATAGAATTCTCCCGGATGACAAGGCCTATGCAATGTGCTAGGTTTTGAGCCACTGAAGGGCTCGCACCACGGAGAATTCACTTCAGGATCGGAATGGAATTTTTTAACTGACTTAAATACTGCCAAAAGGGAGTTTTAGGGGCGTCTGTGGGATTGTTCTGTGTAGTACTGGTGGAAGCATTGGGGCCGGAAAGTACATTTTGGTTTTTGTGAATTTTTCCTAAATGTATTTTGAGGCCCCGCTCACCTTTGAACAAACGTGCTTGGGGACAGATGGGGCAGCGCACCAAGGTAGTCGGTGTGTAAAGTTGACTGGCACTTACCTCCTCATCGCTTTTGCCACCGTTATACGACATGTATTACACAATTCACTAAAAATAAACTTATAACTAAAAAAATAATATCAAAAACAATCAAAACAATCAACACAATAGACACTGACGTTTGTCAAGCACTTTAAAATTTTTATTGTCCGTGGCGGCGGTCCTTTGCCATTGGCCAGTGCGCTAGCGAAGGCCGGCATGGTGGCACATTAGAGCTATACGTTTCAGTGCACTTCGGTGAGCGCGAAATGGCGCTCCTCACACCAGCCAGCAAGAAATTTTCTTTTTCGATGCAACGGTTTCGACGTATTGGCTCTCTTCACTTTTCTTAGTGATCAAACGTAGGGTCGGGTGAAACCACGTTATGTTTATTCAATCAGATATCGTCACCACTCTGTTGGCTATTAATAATTGTAACAAAATGAAAAAAATATATATATTTTAATGGAACATAAAAATTTTCCTTCCGCTCCGTTCAGCTGTCAATCAGTTTTTTTTCATACTACTGGATAGCAATCAATATTCATAATATATTAAAACAAAAACTTTGAGTAATTTACTATTTTTAAGACGATTGTTCACGTTCAAGCCATCTTTGGCCCGTCTCCTTTGAAGTTAATTCATTGAGAGAATTAAAAGTTTCATGCAAATTCTGACAACCAGGTTAACCCCTTTTAGGGGAGAAATTTCCAAAAATTATCTCTTAGTGCGCCCCTACACACCTCAAGGAACATACATGCTAAATTTCACCTACTGGCGCTCAGTTGTTTTGGCTGTAGCGTGTCTATCAGTCAGTTAGTAACGCAAGGATTTATATATTGAATTGATAAATAATATTTGACTGCCTCCATGGTCCAGTGGATAGCGTGTGCGTCTGTAAACGGGAGGTATCGGGGTCGATTCCCGGGTCGGGCAAAATTGTTACTGAGTTTTTCCGAATTCTCAGTAGCAGCACGGAGTCTGCCAATGTGCCCGGTAACAGCAATAGGCTCGCCCCGTATTACGTGGACCTAATATGCAACATGGCGAAATGTGGGTGTAATAATACACCTCTGCCTACCCCTTTGGGGATACAGGCGTGAAACTATATAAAAAAAAGCAACTGTCTGTAATCTCAATATAACTGTATTGCATATTGTTGCTAACCCGTTTCCAGTACCCCAATGATTTATTTAGATTGTTTTTCTGTCGGTCTATTTATTCAGGGTAATCTTAAAAATGGCTGAATCGATTTAGATGTGTATTTTACTAACGGTCTATTTATTCAGGATAATCTAAAAATGGTTGAATCGATTTAGATGTGTTGTTTACTAATGGTTCATGAAAACTCTCGAGCAAACGATGAAAATTTCATTTAGGCGCAGCTGCTTGCAAAAGCCAGTTAAAATTAAATTAGTCAAGGATTCCGTACCAGTATACATTTGTATATATCAGCGAAATTGTAAAAAATGTAAAATAAATTATCCAAGTTCAAAATCCCTTTCTTAGTATTTTTAGGTTAAAGAAATGAGAGAAGCCTAGGTCAGCAGTTGGACAATGCAGATAACTGATCAACAGTGCTTACCTGCTTAAAAATAAATAAAAATAGCAAAATAACGGTTCTAAGTATTTTGGCTTCTGTTTATCATATAAAGAACCATCATACATTTTTTTGTGAAGATGAAGAGCGCTTAGATGAGAGCCAGCCACATAAATTTAAATTAATGAAAATTAAATGCTCATCAGGGACGATGAAAAAAATATCAAGTAAGAAATTAAAAGTTTCATACAAACTGGGGCCCCTTTTTGAACGCCCCGTTTAAGTGGTGAGTTCACTAACGTCACTTGAGGAACTGATACATAAAGTTTCAAGAGAATCCATTGAAATTTTTTTTATATTACAAAATGGGACTTAACCCCCATAGGGGAGTGACTTCGAAAACTCCTTTCTTTGTGTTCACTAACGTCATTTGAGGAACCTATATACAAAGTTTGAAGTTCATCCAATAAAGGAATAAAAAGGTTTCATACAAATTCCGACTCCCCTTTTTAAACCTTTAGGGTTAGAAATTCCAAAAAGATTTTCTTAATATTTACTAAGGTCATTAGAGAAACCAATATACAAAGTTTCAAGTCAATCAATTGAAGGAATAATAAGTTTCGTGTAATACACACTTTAAACCCCTATCTTACCCCTTAAGGGTAGGAATTTTCAAAAAACAAATTTTTAGTGTTCACTATCGTCGTTTCGTCGGAACCAATATACAAAGTTTGAAGTCAATGCATTAAAGGAATAAAAGTTACATAAAAACTTTGACCCTCAATCTTACCCTCTTAAGGGCGGAATTTCCAAAAAAAATATTCTTAGTGTTCACTATCGTTATTTGAGGAACCAATATACAAAGTTTGAAGTCAATCCACTGAAGGAATAATAAGTAACACACTTTGACCCCTATCTTACCCCCTGAGGGTAGGGATTTTCAAGAAACAAATTCTTAGTGTTCACTATCGTCGTTTAAGAAACCAATATACAAAGATTGGAGTCAATCCATTGAAGGGATAAAAAGTTTCATACAAACTTTGACCCCAGTTTTATCCCCTTAAGGGTGGCATTTCCAAAAGAAAGTGGCGCCTATAGACGACAAAGTGAAAGGAAGTAGTTTGGCTTGATATGGACATATTATGCGAAGAGATGATATGTATGTAGGTAAGCAAGTGATGAATATGAAGGTAGAGAGATGGAAAGGGAGAGGGAGGCCAAGGAAAAGATGGATGGACTGTGTGAGGATGGATATGAAAGAGAAAGGGGTAAATGATCAGATGACGGGCGACAGAAAAAAATGGAACCGAAGGACGTACTGCACCGACCCCAAATAAATTGGAACCATGGCAAGAAGATGAATGAGGTAAAATAATTATTATTTTACCTGTAACTTAGTAGTAAGTAATACCTCATTAAAATTCTTAGTTATTAAAACGTAAACATCCAAACTTTACGAACCAAAGGAATGGAGAGAAATTGAGCAAAATTAATTTTATTGCTCTTAAAATTTTAGCCACTGAAAATATTTCTTGGAAACGATAATAATCTTATAGCGATTCTCTTAGGTAAATTGTTTATGCTAAAATGAATCAATCATAGAATATTTGACAAGACTCTTATAACAATAACAAAATATTTTAACTAATCCTAACAATATAACAAGTTCGGACAAGGAGAAACAACAATCTTATTGGCAGAATACTAGAACAAAAACAAAGGTTTCCATGAAGTCTTACGCAAAATGCCTCGACAAACATTCATTTATGCAAATAAAAACAATTTTACGTCCAGACAATATAAAAGGGGATGGAAAACCAATTTTCGAGATATTGCAAAAGCCAACTTAAAACACTGATATAGAAATTTGAATGCCTGTTTATGGAAAAACATTTCATGCTGGGATCTTCTCACTTCTCGACTGGGAACTGTCCTTTAAAAAAACGCTGGAAACTGCTGGAGCGGCCTTATATTCCCCTCTGAGATCTAATGAGTTCTATTTATATCAAAGCAAATAGTCTGTCAAATCTGATTAGTCTAGTTAACGGATTCCGCGCTCTGAGTTCAAAAGTCTTGAATGCAACTGGGGTTATGCTAGGACGATGATGATGAATAATAATAATTTTATAATTATGGACGATGTTGTCAAGACACAAACAATCAAAATGCCAAAAATGAAATGTTACGGTTGATATACCTATTCGTACGAGTATATCGAGTGCCATACGAACCGAAGAATATTCTAAGGCATACTAAGATGCGTTGTTCAAGAATAGCCAATAAAATACAGTCTGTATTCTCTGTTACGTACCGAATTAATTCTTTGGCAACATTTGGTTAACTTGTGTAGGTATTTCTACCGTTCCTCGCTTAGGCTAACAAACAAACCAATTGCATAAAAAGAGGAGCTTCTGTTTTAGTTTACAATACGGTACTAGTTTATTGTTCGATACTATTTTTAAACTTTCGAAGTTACGGCATGAAGTTCATAAAATGTTGTGCAATGTTTGTATATAATAATATTATGTAGATATAATTACTTTGAAAATACACAAGTCTTGAGATCTAATTTGAAAGCCCTTGTACGTTATGCTTGATCTGGCTAATGGTTTATCGATACTTTCTTTGGTTACTAAACCTTTTTTGTCTTCTTCACTTTTAAACAAAAATAGCCATAATAAAATAATATGAAAAACTTTAATACATTTTAAAAAGATATAATAAATAATATATATTATAATAATTGAAAATAGAGTCTTGGAAAGAATAAAAGTAAAAAATCTGCAAGTGAAAGATGTGAAAGATGAATATAAACGAAGATTGATAGCAAGATTTGAGAGGTTCGATGGCATAAATGGTATGGATGAATTATGGTAGTCCTTTAAAGAAGCGGTAGTATGAATGGCGTCTGAAATATGTGGTGTGATCAAGAGAAGGAAAATACGAATGGTTAAGAATACATGATGAGACAAGGATGTACAATCAGCAGTGTCAGAGAAAAAGAAAGCTTGGTTAAATTGGTTGGCTGCCAGAGCAAATGAAAGAATGGGAAAAGAAACGAGTGAGGACATAGATGAAGCAAGAAAGGAGTTTGTTTGGTCAAAAAGAGTAGTGAAAGAAATGGTTTAAAGGAAAAAAGAGGATAAGAAAGATGAGTTTGATAGCAGACAATCTGACGATTTCCGGAGAAACATTAAGTTTTTCTGGAAATCCGTTCGTGCAGTTCAAGGAAGAACTCAATCTTCAGAATACACATCGATCAGAGACAAGAATGAAAGGATAGTGAATGGTGAATCGTGCGTGATGAAGAGATGGAAAGAGTATTTTGAAGGTTTATTTGAAAGAACAGAGGTAGAGACACCCATCGTTAAAATGAATTGTAGTGATAGCAATGATGAAAGCGTTATTGGCGTTGATGAGATCGTGAAGGCACTGGGAAGTATGAAAGTAGGTAAAGCTGCAGGATATGATAGGATTACAGTCGAAATGCTGAAGGCTGGACAGGGCTTCATAGTTGGTCAGTTGCAGCGGTTATATAACTTGTGCTGGAGCACTGGCCAAGTACCTAATGACTGGGCCACAGCTGTAGTTGTGCCTCTTTATAAAGGAAAAGGCTCGCAACAAGAATGCAAAAACTATAGAGGCATTAGCCTTCTCAGCATTGTTGGCAAATTGTATGCAAAGGTACTGATTGAAAGAGTTATGAAAGTAACTGACAAGAAAATATGGGATGTACAAGCGGGATTCTGAAAGGGTATGGGATGTACGGATCAGGTTTTTTCCTTGTGAAGCATAGCCGAAAAGTTTTTGGCCAAAGGTCAAAAGGTCTATTGCGCATTCGTAGATTTGGAAAAGGCTTACGATAAAGTGGTGAGCAATGAAATGTGGTCGGTTCGGTCAATGAATGGGGTGGACAGCTGCCTCATTCGAGCTCTGAAATCCTTTTACGAGGATTCTAGAGCTTGTGTGAGGATAAACGGGGCAAACACTGACTGCTTTACCATCGAGAAAGGTATTAGACAGGGATGTGTAGCGTCGCCGTGGCTGTTTAACCTCTTCATGGACAGTTGTTTGCAAGATTTAAAACATAGTGACTGCGGATTAAGGATGAATGGATTACTCGTCAAATGCCTCCTTTATGCTGATGATCAGTAAGTAAAACGAAAGTTATGGTTTTTGAAAAGGAGGAATGCGTAACGGCTTGTAATGTTTTGATCGATGGATAGCGAGTGGAACAAGTGAATGAGTTTGTATACTTAGGTACATTGTTTACAAGAGATGGTAAGAATGAAGAAGATATTGAAATAAGAGTTAATGCAGGTAATAGAGTGAATGGAGCGCTGAAATCCAAAGTGTGAGAATAAATGCTGTAGAAATGAGAGCACTGAGAAGTATGTGTGGTATATCTTTGACCGACAGAGTAAAGAATAGTGTGGCAAGAGAGTGGTGTGGGGTAAAAGAAGATGTAGTGACAAGCATCGAGAAAGGCATGTTAAGATGGTTTGGGCACATGGAGAGGATGGATGACGAAAGACTGACAAAGAAAATATATAGTGCAAATGTGAATGGGACAGGACGAAGGGGAAGACCTAGGCGGACATTCTCTGACCAGATTGGAGACATCCCAAAAAAAGGACAGGTCAGGAGTACCCTAAACAGAAGAGCATGCATGAGAAACTTGATGGAAGTGAACGAAGCAAGAGAGGTATGTCAGGATCGTTGCAAATGGCGTTCCGTAGTCTCTGCCTACCCCTCCGGGAAACAGGCGTGAGTCTATGTAGGTATGTATGTATGTAATTATATTATTAATAAATTATAAAAAAATATTTACAGCAGTGATGGCCCTGGTAACGGCAATAGGCTCGCCCCCTATTACGTCGGACCTAAAAATTTATGGCGAAATGTGGGTGTAATATTATACCTCTGCCTACCCCTACAGGATACAGGCGTGAGCCTATAAAAAAGTAATAATATTACAGCACAGCAAATCACGTGTATATTCTACTGTAATATAATTTTATTAAGGTAATTATTTTAGACACCCCCGTGGGACCTCCACCTTGTCGTGGTGGGGGGGCTCAGTAACCGTGGCTTGGACACCCGCGGTGAAGTTAAGAGGGATCCCGGAAGTGGACGCTCCACGTGGGCTTGGGTGAAGCCTGCGTAAGATGCGTCCATAGGTGCGGGTGCGGGTGACAGTTCTGTTCAGAGGCGAGGCGTGTCGGTGTTGCGTTGCCGCCCTATCTTCCGCGACCAAATGGGGGCGCACCATTTTTTGCGTCGCGGTGGGGCCGCAGAGTAAGAGGAGATGCGGTGTTTCCAGGTTGCCGTCCTCCCTATCCTCTGCGGCCGCTATGTGTTTTGGCGGCGGAGCCCGACACCTTCATCAGCCGCCAAGGGGCCAATACCCGTCGGGGCGGTAGCGAGGAATGCTTCGGCGATACCCGACCCTCCGACACACGGGTACATGAGGAACACGGATTGGTTTTTAGTCAGTAAGAGTCTGACAGTCACCTTCGCCCGTCCCCCAGGGCGGAGGGACTCCATGAGAAAAAAAAGGTAATTATTTTAGAACATTTGCTACGTGGTCTAGATACCTACTTTTGCATACACATGTTAAATCTAAATTTCCATAGTTACTCCACAAAGTTCATTAATCTGTCGTTCCTTGTTATCATGTGAAACTCAAAAACAACGTAAAACTTTCAAAACTTTTAGTCCAAAATTAAGTTTCAAGTATCCACATTAGTTCTGTTACGTTCCACTAATACAAAGTTGTTGTAAGAGTTTAAGTCAGCCAATTCGATTAGTACGGACTAACTTTACAAGACAAACAAAATTGTTATTCAGTCACTGATTTGTTTTTTATATACTACCGAATTTAAATTTCATGTAATATACCCATACAAACATAATAAAGAACTAAATAACATGTTCATCAGGTTAGGCAAAGGGACGAAAAGAAGGGTATGCACAGATTTACATACACTCGGTTATGATACGCGATAATTCAGCATCCCTTCGGCACTTTTACCACAACCTATGCAGTTACTTACGTTTTTAAAATATTCATACCGATTTTCATCACATAGATGAACGTAAACCATTAGTATTCAGCTAGCCACTCGAAGCGGTTCAGGATTTCTAAAATATATAAACGCAAAAATATGTAGAACGGAGACCACTCAGCATCCATTCATTGTCAAATGATCTGTCGGACGCCCAGTCATATATTTTGTATGATTTCCCCGTAATATTTCCGATCCGCCTTTTCCCAAGCGATACATTATACAAGTATGACAGCAAATGGATCGGTTGTCAATCTCAGTCCGCCTTCTCTAATTGTTAGTATTATGTCTATGGTACAAATGCAGAACTCAATTATTATAAATAACTATGTTATTGATACAAATATGACTGTAATATCTGAGTTATTTATTTTGATGATATTTGGGAATTCATTCTTCTGAGAAATATTACTTGGTCCTGTTTTACCAACGATGTTGGTTGTTGCAAGAAATATTTGGCAAAATGTATTTTTATATATATTTTTACTTCAGTAGCAATACAAATATTGGTAAGGTATAATATATCCCCAAAACAGTATATGTTTCGTATAATGCATACATTAAAATAACTTTAAACTACCTCAAAGTCGGGATTCTAATTCGGTTAATAAATGAAAGAGTCCAGAAACGTGAATTAAAATAAACAGCCCAATTGAGCACCTCCTCTTTTATATAACGATGGATAAAAATTCTAGATTTAGTTCCTTTAAGCACATTTTCGTTGACTACAATATTCCAAAAGAGTTGTTTACTTGGCCAATTAATTTTACACGTGTATTCGGCGAACATTAGAAGTTTAAGTTATTCACAATATAACCTACAATTCTGGCGAATTTTGTTTACCAATATAATCTATTGAAGCGTTGTTGTGTAAAATATTCTAGATTGATTATCTATTCGAGCTGAAAAGGCTACTCTTGGGCGTGTAATTTATGCTTTTTATGGCCGTTTCATAGGTTATCTCCAAGTAAAGAGTAATGCTAAATATCTTGTATATACGCTTGAAGAAATTGAATCTTTATGAGAGATTTAATGCTTGATATATGTTATAGACTATTGCTTCACACACAGAATATGTGTGGCACGTTTTCAGTTCGTAAGATTATAATAGTTTTTAGAAACAGTGAAAATATAAATCTTAAGCAAAACCAACGAAAAGGCAGATAATAAAACCACCAATACTCGTGTTTGGTTGAAATAATTGTAACAGCGTGTCTACGACAGCGTTGTTTTTGAAAAGCGTTTAAATAATTGGCCAAGTGTATTTTAATATAATTAATTTAAGATTTGTGGTGGTGACGGATAAAGAATACGGAATGTCACCACCCCATATCATCCCTTGGGTGTCGTACGAGCCGACAGAGGGAGCATATTATGCAGAGAAGAGCACTGTAAGAGAAGGAAAACTTGATACAAACCCTATACCAACCCGTTTGACCAGCGTGGTATAGTAGGCCAAGTCCTCCTTTCAAAGGAGAGGCCTAGTCCAGCAGTGGACTGTTAAACGCTGATGATGATGATGAATTTAAGATTTACAAGTTGTTTCTGACAGCTAAAATAAACAAAGAGTATACCGAACTCTAAAATAAATAATTACCTTCAAACCAAAATACTTGCGAACTTTCCTAACACTAAACGCCTTTGGCTAGAACATGTTGTAAATTTCGTTGTTGTAAATAACAATTCGTGAGATCTGTGACCCTGTACAAACATCTTTCCTCAATCTATTTCGAACAAAGTTTCTAATAATGTGATTTTAAATCTTGATTTGTATTTCGATGGTCTTTTCGGTAGCGATACTTGCTAGAGAAACAACATTTGAGGTGGAACTAAGAACAGTGTTTTAATTTATAGTAGTTACTTTATGTTCAATAAATTTATTTTCCGTAGCAACTAGTAATATTCTGATACACTCTTGTGTTACTAATTTTCCTACAATCAATCACTTTAACTATGATCGATGTAACAGTTTAGTAGTCACATCGCGATAACGATATACTTACTGAATATTACGGCGTCAGTTACTACAATACGAATATGACGGTTTACAAAATATGTACCGTCTTACTAATAAAAATGTCGTTGAGTAGTACTTAGCCACCTCTTAGCTGAGTAGCTCTCAGGCATTTAATCAATGCTCAAATTTTCTTTTCTTATAAAAGTTGATTATCTATTGCTCAGCTGAGTACAGTACGGCCGTTTAACGATGGCGGGTCTGAAGTTCGCGCAGAAGACGGCGCAGTAATTCTTTTTAGGAACAACGCGGTGGCAAGAAGCGGGTTGCGCGGGGCGGTAGTCTAGGCCAGTGATGCACGTTATGTAAATACAAATTAAAAGTTTATTCAATCAAAAATTTAAATCGATTAGTTTTATTATTGATTTCGGATTAATTTATTTTTGTACTTTTATAATAAAAGTACTATAAGATATAAAATTAAAAAGATTTATTAAACCAAGCAATATAGTGAGATTTTGTTTTTAGTAAAAAACTAATCTAATAAAATTTTTTCTCGGTTTAAATACCAGATTTACTTATATCAGTTATCTATTAACGATGACATAAATGAAAAGAGTTGGAACATATTTTCAATATTTTGTAATTGAATACACGTATATTTTCTTATTAATTTTAATCAATATTAATAAAAATCGATTAATTTGAGCGTCAAACACGTACATTGGACATCTCTTTTTTACTTTGAAGTTTTCGGTGCGATATAATGTGTCTCTGTCACACCTTAGAATTCGTTTCACTATCTCTGTCTTGAGTACAGACGATGATAAAAGTATTTATAGTCCATTGAAAAGTTACATAAGTAAAATAAAATTGCATTTATCAGACGATGCAATTTTATTCTACAGATGTGTGGGAAAGGCTATTGTAAAGCTTGATTCAAATTTATGGGGACGTACCTCTTGTCCCTTTGCCGCCATCTTGGATAGAGTGCAGACGCAGATAGTTTTTTTTGGTTATCTGGTAAACTATTGGCCGCACAAAGAATATGTTAACGAGATTTTTGTTGCAAATAAAATTCTCTACAACTTTAGTCATAAAACTTTTATGATAATGCAAATATACAAAACATTATATCTTTAGATAATGATCTATAGAGGTCGAATGTACCCATGGATATTTATTCATGGGTGCATACCATACGTGCCGTGTTCCAAATACCTACTTATTTGGAACACAACACGCGCGCATTCTTAATTGCGGCTTAAAAGATGTGTCTACCTAAAGAAAATCTTCAGGTATTTTTCTTTTGTTTCCGATTGTTTAACAGGCTTATGGATAATCTTCTAAAATATTTTTGATATGACTGGAATCAATGCTATAGGTCTGTAACGAGCCATACTACGTTTATCATGTTTCTTAAAGAGCCGTTTTATTATGGTCCTTTTTAATTCCGTGGGAACTACTCCCTGCATAATACCGAAAATTATGTGGCTCATTGGATTTGATATTTTATTAGACACGGTTTTCAGTATCCTAGTTGATACACCACCTTATCCAGTACTGTTTGTAGACCTTAGTTTAATATTGTGTATGTTCCGGTTAAAATATCTGCCACTATTGTCAGGTGAGGTGCATTCATCATAAAATACTACTTGTATATAAATTATATAAAGTCTGGCAATAACAGTTTTTTACACGAGTATACATGCGCGGTAATTCACAAAGGCTAGCTTCAGACCCGCCTTGATTCGTCGGCCGTAGTGTAACTGTTAAAGAACGAATACACATACGAGCCCAATAGATTATAGCCAAAGGAATGGGAGGAGGCGTTGTATATTCCTTCTCCCATTCTTTTTCCCAATCCAAAGCACGGCAACGCCCTTGTAACCTATCTGGTGTTGCTTGTGTCTATAGCAAATTTGCCGTTAAATTACATATAAAAAGAAAAATCTAATTTTAATGTAAACCGCTTATTGCATGAATATTTCGCGATAAGCAACAGTATCTTGTAACGCTTAGGGTGCTTCTACACGGTGCACGTAGCTGGAGCAAGTAAAGGTGCGGGTTACACGCGTGGGTAATATGCGCAAGCTACTTGATCAAGTTACTCGCTTGTACTTGTACATGGTGCAAATAACTGGAGCAAGTAAAGACGCGGGCTACTTGCGCAAGCTGTACCTATGTACAAGTTATTTGTTCGTGGTCAAGAGCTACATGTGCATGCTATTCGCGCGGTAGCTTTATGACTTGAATCGCGTCAAATGTCTCGACGAACGAAAATTATTTTAAAATCAGATGTTAAAAATGTAATTTTAACAGATAACATGCGCGAGTGACCCGCGCGCGTCGCAGAGCACGCGAATTACTTGCGCGGGTGGCTCGCTTTGGTACATGCTCGAGTCGCTGGACCCGCACATTGTTTTAAACGATATGTTTACATGCGCCGTGTACAAGCACCCTTATGATAACGTTTACATTCGTTAGCACCGAGCTTAAACCGCAATTTGGGTACCCGCATAAATCAATCGAACATCAAAATTACCACACCCCAATATATTAATCAATATTAAAAAACAAGGTTCAATTAAAATTTTCCTATAATCAATCAGTTTTATTATGATCGATGCAGCAGTTTGGTAGTCACATCGCGATTACGATATACTTACTGAATATTACAGCGTCAGTTACTACAATACAAATGTGACGGTTTACAAAATATGTACCGTCTTACTTATAAAAATCTCGTTGAGTAGTACTTAATAATAGTAAGCTACTTAGCTTACAATTTCATAGACGCAAAGAATATACAGGCGCTCTATGGACTCGATAAAGTAATCGAAAGGGAGATTCTGATGTTTGTGAGAAGATGTAGATCGTGCATAATAAGGGTCAAGTCTTAGTCCTTGCCTCCCTGGTATACATAAGTACAGATTGTCACAAGACAATATATTTATCGCATCTGGTATTCTAACATACCAACTGCCAATTTTTGATCTAGCACGTCCGCAACGGAGCGTAAAAGTCCATCCGTAAAAGTCTTACGCCGTAGTCTCGTAGTTACGGTTTTCTGAGTCGTAGATGTTGTTTATAGTAGTAGTTCGACTACTGAAGTATCACGGAGTAAAGATCAGTTATGAAAATATATTGCAACAAAGCACCGAGATATTTGTTAGTATTGTGTTACTGATAAGTGTTCCTCCTCAAACTGCTTCACACTGAAACAAAGATGTATAAAATCATCACTGCCTCGCTCTGCATCATTGTATAAAAATATAACGAATTCGTCAAAAATTGTATGTATGTAATATTTATGTCCTAAAAAAACATGATATCAATCATCAATCATAGGCCTCATTTCATCTATAGCAGATGATTTATACAGCGTCAGAAATGTTAACGCACGTTTTTTTTTAGGTGACTGTACAGACCGATTCGGGAGCGGCAGCAACAGCCACACCGTTGGCAAACCAAGCCCTGAGTGAATGAGAGTTGCGGTTGTGCGTCATTCGTGTTGTGGTGCCTGCGGGAACGTTTCTGAGTCAGGACTTCAAGCCTTCGAGCACGAACTTCTGCAGGATCCTCCCATTTTGAGAAATCTACATATATCGAAGGTAGACATGTCTTTAAACCTACGGGACGCTTTGCATCTGCAACTTCTCCCAGGAGAGTTTTCCTAGGCAAACGAGCTCCATGCGATACACGTGCCCTACCCAGCGCAACCTCCCCCTCAACTGGTCTGCTTCAGCAGACCAGTTATGCTAGGCAGTCTGGCGATGAAATGAAATGATATGAAATATATTTTATTTGCAGAAAATGTGTTACAGATTCAGTTGTTATAAGTAATATAGTTTCGTCACATTTTACCTTTTAGGCATGCAAAATATTTTAAATAATTAGTATTTAGTATGTTTCATGCGTTAACACATACTGTCACACGAGTGATTGATTTTCACGGGATAGCCGGGATCGATCACTCGCCGAGCAATTAAAAAGAGATAATTAGGTTGTCTTACGGGAAATAAATAAAAAATATCACCAGGAAAGATTAAACTCGCGTTATATTCCAGATTCACAATGGTTTTGATTACATAAAAGAACTGACACTTGAGGTTAACCGACTAGACGATTATCCAGGGCGTAGGTAGTAGGTTGACACTCCACAGGTCCTCGGATGAGTACTCAGCTTTGACGTGTGTCTCCCAGCAGAAGAAAAGGGCCCAACCACGTGTGTCGCCGGTATATATAGGGTCGGCAAGCGGGAGAGGGCTCCCCACTGCAGTGCGTCATCGTAGCGGGGCTCGCAAGCGCCGAGGCACGACGTCACAATACATTTAGGTATATAATGCATTATATTACTAAAATTTCAATAATAGTAAGCCGTACATAAAATTCAAATTATAAATGTATTATTAAAATATTATATTACAATATGTCATAGAAAATTAGATGAGGTATGTCAAATTCATAGTATAGAATGTAGAATTATTACGTCAACCTTTAAGCTCAAAGAATTCTTTAATAGTGTAGAATGAATGTTGAATCAACCAGTTTCTTAACAGCTTTTTCATTTTCATTAACGGAAGATCCCGAATAGCTTTGGTTTCTAGCACTCTCTCGTTTGTCACCTTATCTCTCCATGAGATGCCTAGAATGACTCGAAGACAGCGCATATGGAACGAGTTGAGTCCTCCTTCCTGTTTCGCATAAGATGTCTAGGTGTCAGCTCCATACAAGAGTACACTCAAGACACATGTTTGGTACACGGTCATCTTGGTGTTAATAGTGGGGTGTTTGTTATTTCACACTCTTATATTAAGCTCCCCGAATATCGTGTACGCCTTGCCGAAGCGTATACCGATCTCTGCGTCCAACGAAAGATTGCTCGACACTGTTGAGCCTAGGTAGGTGAAGGACTCGACTACTTCCAAGGGAGAACCATCCAACAGAATACTTGGCCTTTCTGTACATCCTCGCCCCATGATTACCGTCTTCTTAGCATTAATGGACATAGAAAACAAGTTACATGTTTTAAAAAACTTGTCTATCATTTGTTGAAGCTCCGCTGAAGAATGAGCAATAAAAGCTGCATCGTCGGTAAACAGAAGAATGTCGATGAACATGTTCTTACGGTTCTTTTTGGACTTCAAGAGTGATAAATTAAAAAGTTTGCCATCGTCCCTGGTGTAGAGATGTATACCTTGTTTAGTTTCGCCAAAAGCAAACATTTAAGAGTAGCGAGAAGAATATCCCAAACCAGGTAGGAGCCAACACACAACCTTGCCAAACTCCATGTCGCACGTCAAAGGTATCAGATAGTTTGCCGTTATACGCCACTGCACCTTTCATGTCATCATGAAAGAAGTTTAGGTGGACAGCCTATACAATCTTGCGCAGTATAGAGTTCCTCCCTGCTAACAGTGTCGAACGCTTTATTAAAGTCAACAAAAGCGACAAACAAGGGAGTTTTCTGCTCTCGGCATTTTTCTTGAACCTGCCTCAGCGTAAAAGTCATGTCTGTTGTAGAGCGCCTCGCACGGAAACCACACTGGGCCTCAGGATAAAAGCGTTCCGCTAGTTTTTGAAGCTTGGATAAGATGATGCGGCCGAATAGTTTACCAACAATACTAAGGAGGGAGATGCCACGGTAGCTGTTACAGTCGCCGCGATCCCCTTTGCCTTTGTACAGTGTAACGATATTAGCATCGCGCATGTCTTGAGACACAGTGCCCGCCATCCAGCACTTCACAAACAGATTGAATAAAATAAGCGCGATACATTTGAGTCGGATCATCTCTGTCAGTATACCATCACCGCTTAGGCTTTTACCACCCTTAAGCTAACCAAGAGCAATATGAAAATCTGCTAACGAAGGTACCTCATCGAGTTCGTCCAAAGTTGGCATTTTAGGGAGCTTATCAATGGCTTCTTGGTGATATCCACCAAAACATGATATATAGTAACGTCGTAACTAGATTTACGGCTTAAAAACTTTTATATGCGTTGACACAACACTCCAGATATACAAGAAAATATACTTAAAAGCGTAACAAAATATAAATTGAGATTACTTTATTTATTTATTTGTTATATTGCCATCAAATTAGTTCCTGTCCTTATTCTTGAGCTCTTGAAGGCGATTGGAAGCGACATTTTCTAGCTGAAAATGTTTGAGTAATAAACAATCTTCAGGGAATTAAGCGTTTCGCTTTCAAGGGAAAATCTTCTTTTTCTAATAACGTCGTAGCTGTAGGAAGTAATTGAATCAGTTATTTTTATTGAGTTACAGATCTGAAGAATTAATAAGCAGCTTTTGAATCATATTAGCTGATATAAGAATTACTTAGAGAATAGGCGCATTTACTAATAAATATACCAATCAACATAACTCTATAAACCGCAATTTACTGGTCGATAAATCGCACTAGAAGTAACGAGGAAATATGCATGCGAGACCTACGAGAATAAGCATATTTCATTAACGTGGCAGCTAAAACGTTGCTCCCAAAATGCGATTGCGCTTGCTTTTAAGTTAAAATCTCTGATTAAATGGGAATGAGTCTTCATTATTGCCTTGCATTTATGTGCCTATCCCTTGCATTTATGTGCCTAAATTAAATTGATTAATTTCTCTGTTACTCGTGATATACACAATACACAGTTAAAAGACAATCTAAAACAATATTCAAATTGTCTTTTAGCTACGCATTTCTGTTTCGGTTTCCATTCAAGTGATAAACAAACCCACCGAAATGAAATTCCTCGGCGCAGGTAACCAGGTTAACAAAAACCCCCACAATGCCTATTCGCCGCAAAAACCAATAAGTACCGTCATCCATTAATCGTAAATAAAAAAGAAAATACGCAGTTCTGCTTGTGGTAACTCGATTCTTTCCGAAGTCACTTCCAAGTTTCAATTAAAAATATATAAGTACATCGTCTTCCCAGTATCGCGTTGCTAGCATCTGTCAAAGTTGTAATATAACTGATTCCCGGGAGAAAGAAAATCTTAACTAGGAGTGGTTCTTATTTCTAGCAATAAAAATTGTGAGACAAATTTTCGTGATCGTGAACAGTTGTTAATATCGTAAAATTTGGATTGTTTTTTTTTGCTGAGTTGATTATGTTTTCTTTATAGCAACAGTTTTATATAAGGGTCTTGTAACTAGTGGTTTGTATCGAATTTATTGGTATTTGCAGCAAATTTAAGCATATTTTGTATAATACAGGTCTGCATTGACATGCTTACTGTATATTTAGTTTTATATTTTAAATACTTACATTAATTACACTTTAGACTTATTTCATACTTTCAGCCTATTTTATATAATATTATGTGGTCCTACATATTATCATCTACTCATCATCAGTATAAGTAAAATTCTTGTTTGTACTGGCTAACAGACAACGTACAGCAGAAAAAACTGGTCGCAAGAAGTTGAAGTTTGGCATCTATATTCCTCTGAGAGTTTAGGCGGTCTCTAAGAGAGGATTTCTGGAAATTCCCATCGTCAAGGGGTAAAATAGTCTCACGCAGGCGGAGCCGTGGGCAAAATCTAGTTAAACACGTTAATATGCTTAGGTTTTTTAGCTAAAAAACTAAAGAGACTATTACATACTCTATGTAAAAAAAACATTTGTTGATACACTGACTGCGGTGTAAAACGTCATTCAAATTGGTCCAGCTGTTAAGGCTAGTCACTTGACACCCAAGGAATAGCACGCATACAGAAGAATTATGTATATAAAGATATATTATACAACTAGCTGGTCCTGGTATTATACAACAACCCGCGGCTTTGCACGCGGATAATAATTACATTTTATTTTAACTTTCATAAATGGCGAGAACCGTACGACTTCTTCAATCCAGGCCTTTAGTAAAATTCGTTTTTAGTGGACGCCTTAAATAAATAATCTACTTCTCAGCCAAATCAAATTCTTATACGCCTGGCGATTTTCAAAAGTTAATGATGAGTGACCTTTAGCTTTTATATATACTACAAAGATTCGGTATCGACGACGTATTCGCGACAACAGCGCTATCTACCGGGTCAAATTGTAGCATATATGTAGTGCTATAAAGTTCTCTACTTTCAATGAAAGTCGCATTTATGCCAGCCATTCCAGAGATAACCCGGGACAAACAGAGAGACAGACAGACAGACAAAATTGTTATAAGAGGTTGTTCAGGACTTAGAATTGTGTAAGTAACTATATGCACTTGAAAAAAGATAGTTATTTTGAAATCACAGACAGAAACTTCAATTTTATTTATATGTATAGATGTATAGATTATTGCGTTACTGACGGAGCCAAACCTATTTGTTGCAAGAAGATAAAATTTGGTATGTATGTTGCTTTGGGAGTAGACATCCTCTAGTTCCCAATGAAGCGACAGCAAGCGCAATCTTATTTTAGCTTAGTTCCTTTGCCGTAATCTCTTTGATAGGAAAAATCTTCCCGTTCAATCCAGAGTATCTACACATTGTATTTTTCTCAAAGCACTGTCCACGTACCACACACACGATCATAATTATATCAAACGCTGCTCTTAAGTAAGTCTCGTGACATCATTTTGCAGGCGTTCGGCTAGTTGTAATGGGTGTAGCTACATAGCTCCATAATTACCAAAAAAATCATCATTGTCACCTTAGCATTGAATCTATCGCAATTTCCGAAGCTTTCGTCTATCAAGGCACGCTTTTATTTTAACCTCGTTTGATAGAATATTTGCTTTTCTGCAGAACCTGTTCTTGTCAACTCTGAGGATAGCGAAAATCTTTGTTTATCGAAGTGGCAAGATACTTGTTTATTAAGTCTCTGTAACGACGGTAAAAAATTTTTCATGTTAGCCAGTATCGATGGCCTTACATGCTCTCCAATTCATGGAGTCGACAACTATCAATACGTTAATGCGAAACTAAATAGAAAAAGTTGATGGTGTGCAGCGGTTAACATCAAAACCCTTCTATTTGGCTGTTTAATACAAATAAAGGATTGAATTAATATCTGAGATGAAAACACAGAATCAAAAATCGTAAAATTCTCTCATGACTTTACAATTAAATTTAATAAATACCCGTAACACAAATTCTTAGTATAAAGTAAATAAATAACTTTATTAAATAAAAATTGTTTTCGAAAATTCGTTTATTACAACACCTCTAGGCAGAGATCGGGGATCGAGATTACACGTGACATCAGGCGTCAGTCAGGACGTTGATATCATAGCTCCCGTGGCGAATATATGTACCGGTAATAATTTATAACATAATACCGCTGTGATGTATTGTTTTCTAGAATACGTGCCTTATGGCAAACCAACATTCAATACAAGTGTATGATAAGGTATAGTGCTCATAGCGTGACTTGACATGCCGTTCCTAACAGATTGGCAAAGTTAAGCAACGCTTGCACAGGTCTCCACTTGGATGAGTGACCGTTTGTGGATTTTACGTTAGCGCGCTACCGTGTTTGAGGAGAGACCACCAGATTTTGGAACCGGCTTTTGTCTCACGCCCAAAAATATTGGCGTATATATTATGAAACTCGTCGATATGTGTATATTGCCCGTCATAACCTACGGTGCACAAACATGTTCCTTGACGGAAATCCAGAAGTCCAAACTGAAGATTTGCCAAAGGACTATGAAACGTAGCATTCTAGGGGTAAAAAGGACCGACCATGTCCGGAACACCACGCTACGCTCCAAAACACGCATTGCACTTAAAATCTGCCAGGCTGAAGTGGGACTGGGCTAGTCACCTCTGCAGTATGCACCCAGAAAGGTGGGCTTATTTAGTAACCAGTTGGGTGCCTCATGATAGTCGACGACTACGCGGCAGTCCTAAACGGAGATGGCGGGACGACGTGGATGCATTTGACAGCAACTGGCCGAACATAGCAAAGGACAGGGATGCTTGGCGGACAGTGTCAGTGTGACACATATTTATGCTAACAAAAAAAAAGAACAAATAATCTTGCATGTAAGGAGTCATTGCAGAAAAATGGTGTATTCAGGTCCTCGTTCAATCTTAATATTTAAAATTTCGTTTAAAGTGGAACTGCACGTCGGCGGTAGGTGCTAAAAACTGATAGACGTGCGCGATTTTTTAAATTTCTTATTTAATTATAAAATTACATCATTACGTAAAAAGTTTACTTTAATTAAGCTTTTAAACATATAAATTACTGGTACTCACAGTTGTACGGTCTATGTAGCATAATATATTGCTAATTTAATACCACCTGCCAGCACAAGCACTTTCACATATTGAAATCAACGTTCACACACTATGTCTCAACTCAGTAACATTGAAGCAGCACAGAGGAGCTTGGAAGAAACGTTCACGAGGAGAATGGCCGATTTGGAGAGCCAGATTCAGTCAGCGGGTCCCGCCAAGAACACGGTAGCGAAGGTGGCTGAGGAGTTTTGCTCATTCCGGGAACTCATGTTTGGTTTGCTTGGTCTCCTCCGCAAGCAGATCGATGAGTGCTCCAATATGCTGGATAACATGGAAACGAGGCACAGGCGAAAGGACCTTATATTCCTGGGAGTCCCAGAATCTGAGAAGGAGGACTGCCGCGTGCTGGTCATGGACATCCTCAAAACCAAGATGTCTCTGAAGGATGTAGCCGACACTTCCATCATCAATTGTCACAGGCTCGGGACACCCAGCAAAGAGCATCACAGGCCTATTTTGGTAAGATTTTCCCATATTCATCTCAGGACAGCTGTATGGAGGGCGAAGACGGCGTTAAAGGGCTCGAAAATTTCGGTCAAAGAGTTCTTGACCAAAGCCAGACAGTCGTTATTTGTTAAGGCTCGACTGCATTTTGGGATGCGCTCCTGCTGGACTCTGGATGGGTCTATCGTCGTCAAGGCTCCGGATGGAACGAGCAGTAAGATTACATCCTCTCATGAACTGCAGCAGTTGATGTCTGTGCATCCAAAGGTGACGGGCGACAATTCTTCTGCGTCCAAGAAGATACCGGCCGGCGCCGCCGGTAATGTAAAAACTGTGCCACGTAAAATTTAACTGTTTGTGTAATGTTTTAAGTCACAGTTCATGTTACGCCGTATTTGTTTGTACTTATGTTTACTTTTGTGTCGGTGAGTTGACTCATTAATTTAACTTTGGATTGAAAAATCAAAATTTTACCCGCAGTTTAAAATGTAAAATTCACTCACTTAATTTCACTTCACACTTATGTTTTTTATCTGTCAGCAACGTCATGTCAATCATGTCATTTTATAAAAACGTCATATTGTAAGTCAAAATAATATTTTGAATGCTACGTTCCATTTCACATAATTATTGCTGTGTAAAATTATGTACTGGGTGAATATTTCCGACTCAAATGTTAAGTTAATTAAACTGTTTCATTGTTTTTATTTTACGGTCCGTCTCTGTTAACTTTTTATTTTAGTTACACTTTCTTTTTTGCAAAGATTTCGAAAAGTTAATTATTTAATTTAATTATGTTATGTTTAGTGATTTGCTTGACTTGATATTACTTATTAGTGATGTATGTATTGTAGATTTTTTGCTGTCATATGCGTTTAGTTACATTTAACTTTTCTTTTTTTTACTTTTCTGTACAGGTACAAGCAATCTTATTTTAGTGTTTTAGTGATTAATAATTTTGTTTATCTTTCCCTATAAAATATTTATTTTGTGTGTAAGCTGGCGGGTGGTACAGAGATAAATAGCTTTGTACTTGGGTACGTATATTGCTTCAGTTTTCTTTTTATCTTAAATTTATTTTTAATTGTGTATATAATATATATTATTTTTAATTTTCGTATATATATTTATAATAGTATTCATATTTAGTATATTTTTTTTTTGCAAATGAGTTCTGATGATGATATATCGTTTTGTTCTGCCAATGAATCATTTAATGAGAGTTTTTGTTCAGTGCCTTATAGAACTCTTGGTGAATTTGTGAGTGGCACATTTAACGTTAAGTCTAATCAGTCGCAAAATTTTAATGTATGTCATTTAAACGCTCAAAGCGTGCCAAGCCACTATAGCGACCTGTTAGAAGCCTTCAGTAATGTCAATGTTCACGCTGTTCTGATCTCCGAGACTTGGTTTAAGCCACAGCTGCTCTCCACTACTTATCCTCTGCCTGGATTTATTCTTATCCGGAATGATCGGGTTGACAGGAGGGGTGGTGGTGTTGCAATCTACATTCGTAGCGACTTTCCTTTCAAAATTGTTGCTACATCTTCTACCTCCTTCACCTCGATGGAATATCTCTTGTTGGAGGTTATTGTCAAGGGTGTAAAAACTATTTTGGGTGTTGTCTATTGTCCCCCCGCTGTTGACTACTTCTCCAGTTTCGAAGCGATTCTGGAATCTTTAGGGTTGGAATATACACATCACATAATAATGGGTGACTTTAATACCGATCTCCTCACTCCCCACTCTCCTCGTTCACGTAAGCTCCTCCAAATTATTGAATCAGCCAGTCTTCATAATTCACCACTTCAAGCTACCCACCAAAACAACAATGGGGAAGACACCTGGCTTGATTTAATTCTTACCTCCAACCCTTCCCTTATATCCTGTCATGGCCAATATCCTGCTCCCGGTTTTTTCCACCATGACCTCATATTCCTGTCGTATATCCTCAAACCACCCAAATCCAAGCCTAAAGTGTTGCACCTGCGTAACTTTGCCCGGATGGATGTAAATAAGTTGGTTGAAGATGCTTCTCATATTAATTGGGAGCCTTTGCTGGCGGCTGGCACTATAGATGACAAGGTTGATATCTTCAATAATGTACTAGTCAACTTGTATAATGTCCATGCCCCAGTTAGAAGGGTTAAATTGAAACGCCCTCCAGCCCCGTGGATGACCATAGGGGTAAGAATGGCAATGAGACGCAGGGACCGAGCATTCCGCAAATATAAAAGAGATCGTTCGGACGACAATTGGGCCTCTTTCAAAGCTGCAAGGAATCGGTGTAACCAGATGGTACGTAACGCCAAACGCCACCATATTCTTGAAAACATTGTCTCCAGCTCTCCAGCTGCTACTTGGAAGTTCCTTGGAACACTTGGCGTCGGCAAACAGCAGCAATTCGACCTTCCGAATAATATCGGCTTGGATGATATTAATTGTCATTTCGCCACTACTCCTTCAATTTGTCATCTAACCCGGGATCGGACGGTCGAAGACGTGGCAAATTTGCACCGGGTTAACATAGATCCATTTCAGTTTTCTCCAGTTGCACCAGGTGAGATCAAGAAGATTATCCTGTCCATCAAAACAAAGGTTGTGGGATACGATGGCATTGGTCGACAAATGGTTATGCCAATTTTAGACCAACTCTTACCTGCAGTATCCCACATTATTAACTTTTCCTTAAATTCTTGTGTCTTTCCCTCCTTATGGCGTAAAGCCTTTATCTGACCCTTACCTAAGATCCCCAATCCGTCATTACCCAGTCACTTCCGTCCCATTTCCATACTTCCATACCTCTCCAAAGTGCTGAAAGCCTGTATCCATAAACAATTATCTCACTTTGTACATGTCAACATTTTTTTAAGTCCTCTTCAGTCAGGGTTTAGGCCAGGACACAGCACTACCTCTGCCCTGTTAAAAGTGACTGACGATATTAGGGCGGGCGTTGAGGATTCCAAGGTTACTGTGTTAGTCTTGGTTGACTTTTCGAACGCCTTTAATACCGTCAGTCACGATATTCTCCTATCCATCCTCTCCCATCTTATGGTCTCATCTGATGCACTGGATTGGTTTTCCTCTTATCTTCGGGAGCGTCAGCAGGCAGTTCGCATTGATGAATCATTATCATCTTGGCGAGTTCTCGACTCTGGCGTTCCACAGGGCGGTATTTTATCTCCTCTTCTTTTTGCTCTTTTCATTAATCTCCTGACCCTTGACCTTCGGTGTACGTATCATTTGTATGCTGATGACTTGCAGTTATACTCTCAGGCCACGGTAGATAATCTAACTGCTGCCATTGACGCTGTGAATAATGATTTGACTGCTATTAAACATTGGTCCGATAGGTTTGGACTTCATGTCAACCCTTCAAAATGCCAGGCTATTATTATAGGAAGTAATCGTATGATGAGCAGAGTTAAGGCACTATCTCTTCCATCGATTTTATTTGATGGAACTGTAATAAAGGTAACTTCGAGTGTCAAAAACCTAGGATTGCATATCGACGAATCTCTTAGTTGGCAAGCTCAAGTCACGAATGTGAGTAAGCGAATTACTGGGTCCCTGCGAACTCTCTATCGCTTAAGACATTTTCTTCCCGTCAGGACAAAGGTAACGCTGGTGCAAACTTTACTCTTCCCGGTCATCGATTATGGTGATGTTTGTTATTTCGACCTGAATGCAGACCTTCTCGATAAACTTGACCGTCTTCTCAATAACTGCATTCGATTTATTTTTAATCTTCGCAAGTATGACCATGTGTCTGCTTTCCGTTCCGAACTTCACTGGTTGCCCATTCGTCAGCGCCGAAGGTTGCGCGCTCTCACGACTCTTTTTTCTCTTCTTCATTCCCCAAGTCCTCCGGTATGCCTAATGTCTAATATTCAATACTTAAGCTCGATTCATTCAAAAGATCTTCGCTCTTCTAACAATCTCTTACTTTCATGCCCCGCTCACACTTCTGGCCTTGTCCACTCTTCCTTCACTGTCCAATCAGTTCATTTTTGGAATTCCCTGCCTCTGGAGATCAGGATGGCTGCTAATCGTTGGACGTTCAAGGTTAAGGCACGCGAGCATATTCGCAAAGAGTTATTGGCACAATCATCATAATTTTTCACATCAATAAAACAGTATATATATATGTATTATATATATTTATTTATTATATTTAGTTATATATAGGTGATTATTTATATGATGGGTGTGTAATGCACCTCTGCCTGCCTTCGGGGATAAAAGGCGTGAAGATATGTTATGTTATGTTTTTAATATATATTTATCTAGAATGTATAGGTATATGTAGTCATATTGTATAAAATATGTATGTATTGTATATTATTATATTTATGTTACTTGTCATATACATTTATTAATTTGCTCAACTCTTTAAACTAATTTGTACACCTACCACAATTATCTCTGTATCACCCTATTTTGACTGGGAGAAAATGCCTCGATGGCATTAAGTCCGCCATTGTACTTACATTGTGTATCGTACATAAAGTTTAAATAAATAAATAAATAAATAAATAAAAAGCCCTACCCATTAGAAAACAAGTATTATGTATATTTATTCATTATCTAGTACCCATAACACAAGTTCTGCTTAGTTTGGGCCTAGATGGTGATGTGTGTATGTGGTAGAATATTATTACTAAAAAATAAAAAACAAATCAACAAAACAATCTAGTATGAGGTGACAGTGAGAAGGTAATATTCATTTCTATTAAAATTCGTAGTAATAACAGCTGTAGTACCATTATTTTCATTGAAATGTTGATCAACGCATGATTGACAAACCAGAGTGTTACATTGTAATTACCGATTGCTAGCAGACGCGAAGTTCAGTTTTTCAGTAACTTCTTTTAAAAAGAAGAGCCAGGTCCTTAACTCGTACACGCTCGTATTCAGCTGATCATCATCCTCTAAGCGTTATCCCAGTTTCAATCTGGGGTCCGCTTACTAGTCTAACCGGATTTGGCTGAATATTAGCTTTGCCACGGAGCGACTGCATGTCTGACCTCCGCAACCCGAAGGGATAGCGATATTCCATGGTTTAGACTAGCGTCAGTTTATTATGAAGGTACTGACGCCCTCTCATGACTGAGAAGATCTTCATGACAACCGGGACCGAGGGCTTAAAGTACTCTCCTAGGCACGGGACAAGCGATAATTAACAATTAAATACGCACATAACTCCGAAAAGTCGTTGGTGCGCGCCGTGGATTCGAACCCGATACCCTCTGCAAGGCAGTCTGTTGGTATATCCACTAGGCTATCGCTGCCTTTTCGTGCTCGTATTCAGCTGATATCCTTAAAAAAGTAAGCAATATACAAATGATTACTAACGTAAAAACATAACTATTGTGAGCAATGTTTGAAATCATCACAACAAAAAAGCTTGCTACGAGTAGGTAATGCTTGCTTGTTTTAAAAACTGCCTTATCAAAAATCTGAAGCAAACAATTTAGTCAATGTAGAGCATTCTTTATAAAAGCGTAGCAGGATACAAGGGGTATGGCTTAAATAATTTATTTTGCTTCATTCAGAAAATTGGCAGATATTATCTGATATGTATAGGAAAATTTGCGTTAGAATAATTGGATTCCTTGAACGGTTCATATTTGCTTATTTTTTTGAACGAGCTTATATTTGACTACGTTTTGGATTATCAAAATGTTTTGTTCTGTGAACAGGCTATGCTTATTATTCAATAGCATATTGGTATAATACCTACCCATAAACAGTACCTGAAAACCTGTAACAATACAAAACATTATTAACATGGTATTTTTATGAGACTTTTGTTATGTTGAAAAAGGAATGAACTCTATATCTTATCTCAGTTAATTAGTTAGATGAATTGAATAGAACATTACTTGCAGTATTACGAGGATAATTTATAAACCATTAATAAACCATTCCAGTCAGAGTTAAGTTTCTGAGTAGAACACTGATCTTGATGAATTTGCATGATTGTATAAATTTGGAAGTATTTCTCTTTATTGTTGCTGTAGCTAGGGATAATAAGGGGCATGTATAGCTTGCTTTCCTGGATCTGAGTTTGTTGGAAAATTGAATGGTTTTCATATTTTTAAGTTACACTCGCTACTAGGCCTGGTAAGGAACGCCGTATACATGTTCTGAACCCACTTATCGCAGGAGAGCAATACCCAGGATCCTGAACAGCATTTGCCAGGTGAACCAAGGGAACAAATCGTTTCTTCCTATTTGTTTAATTTTATTTTTCAAATTCCATTTTTTTATTCTGGCTTCTAGGTACTTTAATACCTAGAATTCATAAAAAAAATCTAAAATATATGTATTGCAAATGAACAGTATACTATTTATTTTTTGGCCTCACGTCTGTATCCCCGAAGGGGTAGGCAGAGGTGTAATATTACACCCACATTTCACCATGAATTTTTAGGTCCCACGTAATAGGGGGCGAGCCTATTGCCGTTACCGGGCACATCACGAGACTCCGTGCTGCTGCTGAGAATTTGGAAAAACCCAGTAACACTTTTATTCGACCCGGGAATCGAACCCGGGACCTCCGATCAGCAGTCGCATACGCTATCCACTAGACCACGGAGGCATTCTAGGAACTGAAATATAAAATTATTTTTTTGTGAGAAATCAATAAAGTATTGCATTAAACTCAATGAAGCAAAAACCATGTGCAATTAAAGCATAATATATGTGAAATATAAACTGAAGTCAAAATAGAAGGTATTTTTTGTGAAATTTTGATTTAGGTAGGAACGTATATTATAAATATAAAAAGATTTCAGCAATTTTAAACTTTCGTGATTTGTATACATCATACAGAATAATTTTGCAGGTCTAAATCGCGTTAAATTTACTTATTTAAGGTAGAAATACCTATTTGTTTCCGATATTTCGTTTGTCTTGCACCGATAGTAGTCGACCAGGGTCGGTATAAACCTTAAACAAGTTAATTTAACGCGATTAAGACCTGCTAGCTTATTTTGTATGAGATTTTAGCATCAATACTTCAGTTAGTGCTGACGTTTCGACCGACTTGCGCCGGTCGTGGTTGAATCTCAGATTAAAAAACGCAAGAAAATTTCATAAACGATCCAAAATGATTGTAATTTATTGTGCTTCACAGGCACTGCGTCATAACTTAGTATACGGCAACTGTTAAAGAAACTCGTAATCAAAATCGATAGCATTATTCACGGCCGAGCAGACTCCAATTCCACCTCCCTCGGAGTAGTAAACTCTATAAATATATGAGAAATTATCTTATGACTATATTTTTCCTTACATTAACATACTACACCTTTTCCACTTTCCAATAAAAATGTGAGCCCCTAAGAACAAAAACTCGATACATCACCGGCTGGGCGACGCGAAATTGCTTTCAATACATAATACACTCAATTCCCTCAGATGTAATGAAACTCGCGATTTGTATTCTTCATAAAGAAATTCCTCCTTTATTGGGGGATATTGCTGCAATTTTGCTGGCTGTTCCCCTTTACAAATATCCTTATTTTCACACACTGTTTAAGTGAATTTTTTGTCGAACTTCACGATCATTCATATTTTCATAACAGTTAATTATCATATAAACTTAAGCTTTTAAATCTGCAGTATAGCCTTTTATTAATAGAAAGGAATAAACCAGTTTATTTAAATAATGAAATATATAATGTTTGTTTTTAAACGAGTCATCAATCAATGCTTTAAATACGCTGAAATAACATTGATGTCGCCGCTTTACGATATCTCGTTAAAATATTCAAATAACGGAGTAAATAAAACGGAATTTAACGAAACGTTAAATACAGTAGTAAGTAAATACAATACCTACGGTGGATATCCACCGTTTAACGTTTCGAGTTATCTTCGAATTTCGTCAATAAAACAGAGTATTAATTTATAGCAAATATTAACTAAGAGAACGCTCCAATAAAATTTTGTATAATAAATAAATAAATATTAAATACCGTTCAGTGAGAAATGAGATTGGCCTATTTACTCATTGAAATTATTGTACGATGTTAAGAAGAGCAATATATTTTACTTAGTCGTCATTTGGGAATGTAAGTCAGGGAAAGATTTGTAAGCCGATGTCAATCAAGCCAATTATATTGGGTCCCTAGCTTATGTGAGCAATATGGGCTATTGATTAAGGATTCCACTCACAGGTGTGAGGGACTCACCCACTGACTTATCTGTTTTCAATTTTCTGTTAGAATGGTTTTCGTATATGTACGAGTACATGTATGTATATTACATAAAACTACTTTATAGACAGCTGCTTTGATTTTAAATACGTGACTCAAATCAGAAGCGGTTCTTCAAATAGTCAAGTGATAAATATTAGTAAATAGTCAACTAAATTATCTACCTATTTAATTAAGTAATTCATTAAATTTAATAGGAAGTTAATTTACCTACGATAATATACAGAAATAGTCTACCATTTCATTTTAATCGAAAGTTATTCTTAGGCGTATTATGTTCCGGCCCATTTGCATCAATTTTGTTAAATAATACTGCATTTACTATTTCTTCGACTTGAAACTTATACAGAGAACCAACGTTCTAGGCTCTATCAAAATTTTATGTAATGTAACTAATTTGTTATCTCTATTAGTAAGTAACAGCGGCTTTTCGTAGAATGTTTGGCTGCGGTTTTTAAAACAAATGTTTAGCCAATTTAAAGGATAACAGAAAATTTGTTTGTGCGTATAATTTTCTGATATCACCAATATCACACGAAAGAAAATAATAATGTATTGGACGATGTACTAACGTTATAATTTTTCTGCTTTAATATGTGATGTATATGATTTAAGTGGATGAAAAGAAATTATAAAGGTACTTAATGTACTGGGTCAACCATACCAAAATTTTGTCAACCTCATTATAGAGTGGCCAGAGGTCAGGGTCATAGCGAAGCCCGTTCTATCAAATTCCTGTAATCAAACGATAAGACTAGCTACACCAAGGACTGCATTAACCTGTCTGATCAAAGCTTAATAACCCAAGGAAAAACGTGTTAACATGGCCTAGGACATATAAGATGGCATCCCATTATCGTAACCCGGCCCTATTCAGGCAATCTGAAAATTTTATATGCCCGTTTTGTTTATAAAAACACTACGATTGGAAAAAAGCCTCATAATCAACGCAAAGAGATGCCCTTGTCTTAGACTCTGAAGTGAACATTTTGTCAAAAGGATTTAAGTATATTGACTTAGGACAAACTTTACGAAATAACAAATGAATCATCGTGAACATTCAGAGCTTCTGTGTTTTGGAAAAGGAACACGCTAAAGGGTATTTATTTTTATTGTGCGCAGTGTCTTATTTATTTATTTATATTATTTTATTTCTTTATGCACAAAAGAAGAGTATGTAGGCGGACTTAATGCCTTATGGCATTATCTACCAGTCAACCTGGGTGGTGCAGAGATAAGTGTGGTAGGTGCATTTAACATAGTATAGAAAATTTTGAAAGTTAAAATATAGTATACAATAATATAAGAGTACCTAAGAACGTAAAAACGAATGAACTTATGTTTGTTTGAGGAATGTTGAGTATTGTTCTTCTTAATTACATAGGGCGTAGAATTGGCAAGGAAGAGACAAAAATATGAACAGTAACACTAATATTTTTTATTGCATTGCTATGTTTTAGAAAGACGTTTGAATTTGTCTTCTTTGTTTCTACAGAGAAACGTATATCACCCGATGAATAAATCTAATTTCTTTTAATAAATTATCGCTAAGGCTAATTATTTAATGGTAAACAAAAGATACTTTATTTTTGAGTCATAATGATAGGTAGGTACATATTGTTATCGTGGTCTAATAAAAAACATACAAAAAACATTTACATCCCTAAAAAAGCCAAATCCTAACGTAATTGAAGCTGAATACATTGTAAATACTAATTGGTAACAAGAACCACACACCAAATTAAGGTGATATCACAAACGAGCCATTAGCCCATATCCTGCGCAAAGCCCGGTTTGCCCAACGCACGAATTGACAACGTCATTTCAAATAATTTTTAGGTAGACTTGCAGAAGAACAAAAAATTCGTCTATAAAAATATAAATACGGCATAAATTATACCTTGCCGGCTTCGTTACGAGTTTATCTAACTAGTTATATCTTTCAATAAGTAAATAAAACTGACCTGTTCTCGCAGCGATATAATATATTTTTATTTCGAAAAATTTCACTGTTATAACTTGTAAGCTTTATCACATCTCGAATCTCCACACATAATCACCAAACAAACACTTTATTTCGTTAAAATAATATACAATATGCAAAGATAACACAACAAATTTTACTTTAGAATCATAACTTCACCATATAACGTTTTTGTTTACGCGACGAAAAGTTACGGCTGTCATTCTTTAGGAACGTAATAAGTACATTACAAAACTTTCGTCACTTTTTCACTGCAATATTTACACTTTTCGATATACTATCACTCAATATGAAATCTAAATTTATTTGCGAGTAGTTCTGTATATAATTCTTATAAGATAACTCAATGCTTTCTCATTAAAAACCTTTTTCTTTTCTCGTGTACACTTATTTCAATATCAAAATGGCCAAAATGGCGTCGTCACAAAGTTCAATAGCGTACCTATTTTGTTTAATTAATTTTCGTTCATTCTTGCACGTTTCCAGTTTAAAAAAGTATTAAAATTGGTTAAGTCGAAATTGATAAATCGAATGATATAACCAGATCGTGTTACAAGTGCAAAAACCGTTAAATATCAACGAGCAATGATAGCCATCACAGTATAGTTAGTTAGATAGTTATGCACCTATGAGATGCATAAGACATTTGGAGCGTTTTCTCTTATCTCCAAATGTCACATTTTAGGGGTTATTACACCGACTTACTTTAATAGCTGCCTGTCAATCAACATAATTTTAAGTAAGTTATTCTATTGCCCGGTAGTTTGAAATAATTTAAGAAGTACAAAAAAGAAAAAGAAAATACTAGACAAATTTAAGCATACTTAAATATGTCTAGTCTTTCCTTTTTCTTTTTCGCAACACAAATATAAGATTTCTAGTCTTTTGACGAACACGCTGTATAATGCACAAGTCACATAAAATAAATAGCGTAAGTACTATTTATTCTGTGGTAATAGAAAGCCTGATGTAACTGTGTTACCGTGAAACTACATATTTAAAATTTCACTTCAGTGTATGGTTCAGTTAGTTAGTTACACTTTGATAAAACTTTTATCTTTGGAAATTGTTGTAATTTATGAACGCAATGAAATAACAATTAATTAATTTTATTAAACTTATCCGTTATTCTATGGAACTGTTTGAAATACATCTATTGTCTATTGTAATTGAACGAGAATGTCAGTTTGAAAAGATTTTTTATGTAAGTATGGTAATTATTTTTTGACTCTGGTCACATTATGAACGATCAAATCATTCTCATCCCTTGCCGCTTAAAACTTGGTTTTGAGTACACCGTTTGCTTTGTCGTGTGATTTGTAGAATTGAATTAACTTGAGTAAATACTTGTAATTGCCACTTTTGACCTCCCGGCAAAGTTTGTGATTAAATTTGTGAGATGTATTGACAATTGTAAGACTAAAGGACCATGGGTAAAAATGTATGAAGCCTGGGCTCACCCACCAACAGAGATGAGACCACTTTGAATATACTTGTAAAGCACTAAATATAAAGATATAAACTCATTTTTGCGAAGAATCCATGGGGTTATTTTGCTATAAATATTTTTCTCCTACCATAAATAAACTATAATCCTGCAAAGTAATGCTGTTATGGCATTGTAGTTTTTGTTGTTTCACATCTTTAACTAGTTTTAATTCTATGTTCAAAGAATACATAAAAAATAAAACAGCTGCTAACAGTTAAAATATTATTATTAACATTTCAATCAATATCAATAATAATATCGTTTAGGTGACCTGCCGGTGGATTAAATTGTATGTGCCGAGAGGATAAACGAAAACACACAGATAACATACATACATACATGCATAGACTCACGCCTGTTGCCCGGAGGCGTAGGCAGAGACTACGGAACGCCATTTGCAACGATCCTGACATATAGTAAGTAAGTAAGTAAGTAAAACATTTATTGACACACCAAATACAACGCACAATACAAAAAATACAACACAAACAGCTAGGTATACAATTCACAATTCCATTAACAACAAATACACATTATCCTACACCTACAAGCACAGCTATGACAGAATATATAATACATAAACATTTCTCTCTTGCTTCATTAACTCCCATCAGATTCCTCATGCATGCTCTTCGGTTCAGGGTACTTCTAACCTGTCCTGTTTTTAGGACACACAGATAAAACCGTGAGAATTACGAGTTGACTGACTGAGAGCACAGTACAAATACACACAGTAGTTTGACGCCTTTGATCTCGTAGAAAAAGCCGACAACGTCTAGACAAGGGCAAGGAGGCTAGGGCTGCCACATGTAAAAAATACCTACTTATTCAAACACCGTCTATTTATTTTATAAAAATATTACAATTGCTACGCTACATGAATATTATACTGTAAATCACATATCTATACATATAAATTCATCTATACACATAAATAAAATTGGAGAGTCTGTTTGTAATATTAAAATAACCGCTTTTTACAAAATACATACGGATGTATACCGTAAATATACCGAAATGCACGGAACAGAAAATATTATTCTATTCCGAGCCGAAATGCCATTTTTTACAATTTGTCGGTCTGTCTATCTGTCTGTTTGTTTTCACTAATCTCTAGAACGGCTGGACCGATTTTGACGAGACGTTTACTGGCGGATAGCTGATGTACCAAGGAGTACCTTAGGCTACAAATTAACCGGGTACGCGAAGAAGTTCTCGCAGGAAGCGGGTGAAACCGTGGGAAATAGCTAGTTTATTATATTACAATAATTAACGATAAATAATTATTATGGTGAACGCACACTTATCCGAGCCGAACGCGTCGAACGTGTCGAACGAAACGAATTTTAGAATTCGTCCGAATCTGGAAGAACCCCTGAAATCCTAGACGAATTCGAATGACGTCACCAGATTCGCCACGGTTTGTGCGGTCGACTCGACCGACGCGCTCGCATTCTATCAGTTGGGTATGACAGAGCAACGCGCGAGTACTATTTCCGCATTGTGTTCCTTCATCTTCCACTAATAAAGCACTGACAATAAAAACCTCGTCAAGATCCATCACAATTCACATATAATAACAATGCGACAGGCGTAAAGGAAATGGAAACCATTTTTCGATGCGCTCGATTCTTTCGGCGCGGTCGATTCTTGCTAATGTGCGAGGCCTCCTTGATTTCGATTCGTGCGACGCGTTCGGCTTGGATAAGTGTGCGTTCACCTTTAAAAACAGTTTGCATTTTTCGTGCGGTGACAGATTTGCATAAGTGTCAGTCAGCACCTATTTCATCCCGCAGGTGTCGTGGGAGGTGGTTAAGAATATAAAGCATTTTTCAGATATCGTTATTGTACAAACCATGTTAAAATAAAGCGATTGACATAACGGTGGTTTAATGGACGGGTAACCATGGGATCAGCTTGCAGAGCCTATGTTATCGATATGAAGTATTTTGCAGCTTTTTTCGTGCAAACTACGTTAAGGTAAAGCAATAGACATCACGGTCATTTTATGGATGGGTGACCGGGCTATGAGATTACGGAGAACATGTGTGGGGTCTATTAAAGGGGGCCAAAAATATGGTTATTTTCGAGCTAGGATGCGCCGTTACCAAGATACATAATAATATGTGATAGGTACTAACTAATACGAAGGTACTAGGTACCTATTTGCATGAAATTAAAATCACACTTGAATCGAATATTACCTTACAACGTATGTTTTCTTACGTCTGCCATGTTGTTTACATACAATGATTACTACTTAATTCTGTGATTTGGCCAGACATGAGATATTGTAAAAAGTTAGTAGATTAGTAGGACCGTGCACATCATCTTAAGTGGTTATAGTTAAGTACATACATTTCAAAATAATATAAATAATTATAATTGATGAAATTTTCTTTTCTGGTATAAGTAAATTGATGAAATCGCAGATTTTTTAATACTTATTTATTTATATCTTTAAACAGCATAAATAATTTCAATGTCTCACAGCACAAGTCGTATGCACCATCTTAATTAGGTAATATTCATAAGCAAATAAATAAGTAACGAACAAAAAACAAGTACGTGCCAGCCCCCAAAAACATGTACCTAGTTACGGACTAAGGCGATATACGTAACTAGGTACCACTCTTCCCGCGTCTCACCTCTTGGCCCCCGCACGATTGACCCGTCTAGACGCGTTCGTCGAACGACTGTATGGATTATTAGACTGTGCTGAGAGCAGACGGGCGCCCGGGCAGGCGTCCGAGAGGTATGAGAGGGAGGGAGAGTGTTGTAAATCACACGGGTGCAAGCCCATCTATTGTTTACCATTATTTTAAAAACAGATAAAAAACATAGGCACTAGCTCAGCACTACGATTCGGGGGCAGTTAGCCCGTAAGTGTTAGGTATCGACTAAAAAAAAAGAAAAAGGTCGACCGCCAACTTCCGCCCCGGGTGCCACCCAAGCTAGCTACGCCACTGATTTTAAAGTATGAATATATTGTTACTATAACAGTTTTATGACTAACAATTGTACTTTTCTACAAAATCTATTTAAGTGCATATCTTTTTTCTGCAATGGAATTGAAGGTGGTGCCGGTAGTAACAATTTTAGTACGAACAAAATCCTTTACAATGGCATATGCCATAACTTTGTTGCACACTGAGCCCAATTTGACTCTTGGTCCTTTGTGAAACCTCGTACCACGTGCATCGTATCTTGAAGACGCCGCTTGGAGTCTGGTAACTAACGATAATCACCTCTGTTTTGGCCAAAATTTGTGTGTGTATTTATCTAGGTTGCCTCCAGGCCACCAGAGAAGATCCGCAGGTGATTAATTTGTTTAATAGTTAGCGCCAAGAAACTTGGTCATATATGTCAGACACTCTTTGCTTTGCTTAGAACAACTGGATGAATCTAATTAGCTTCCACTGCGTCTGCAAACAATGCCCAGTCTGTCTAGGGCGTCTCTGAACGTATTTTTGGTAGCAGGTAGCGCAGTTGAGTATGCCTAACCTCAGATTAGTATTGTAATCTCAAATCAATATTGTAATCTTGTATCTGATTTTGAGCTAGGCGTTGCTATCACATTCTTAATATTTATAACTGTTATGTATTGGCTGATCTACTTAATTTGAAACATATTGTACCAGATGCTAAGCTCAATGTCAAACCAAAGTTCAATGTCATGTGCATAACAATGTGCATATCAAACAGTGCTTGTTAAATTGAATTTGTTGAAATCTCATTTGAATTTGTTGTTGTTGTGTTAATTAGTCAGTTTTGATTAAATACATAACAGTTATATGTGTGTGTTGTAATTGACTTAATTGTAAACATTGAGTTTTAAGCATTATAATAACCACATTTGACTTTACATAGATAAACTGGTAACATTGATAAACTTACAACTTAATAACCTTTGTTTTTTGTACATACATACATAGACTCACGCCTGTTTCCCCGAAGGGGTAGGCAGAGGCATATTAAACGCCCACTTTTAGCCAGTGTTTTGATCCCACGTAATAGGTGGCGAGCCTATTGCCGCTTATCAGGATATTTTGATTGCCAGAGCCTCGTCCGTTGATCGGCAGGTGCACCACTTGCAGGTGAGGTTGGCTTGGGACCCTAAGTTCTTGGTGGGTAATATTTTCAATATATTACAAAAAAACAATAGTGCATAGGGTCACTATTGTTTTTTTGTAATATATTGAAAGTATTAATATTGTTGGGTAACACATATTTGTGTCTACCACCGGCTGTAATATATAGCCCAGTCTGTTTATTTCAAATAATTGATTAGTTTGATGATTCAATTTGTTATAACTTTTGGGTTTGTTCCAATATATTGAAACTATTAATTTTGTTAGGTAGTATATACCTGTGTTTGCCTGCGGCTGTCGTATATAGCCCAGATGTTTGTTGATTTTATAACAGTCAGTCAGTTATAAATTCAAACGTTTGAATTTATAACAGTCACAGAAGAGTAGAAGTTAACACAAGCACTGAGAGATAGATTGTAGCACGAAAGGAAGTTACAGAACAGATATAGACGAGAATAAAGCGATAGAATAAGAAACAACAAAATAACATTAAATTACGAGCAAAGATTTAGCGGCGAATATTAAATAAGCTAGCGCGGAGTGTGCGTCGCATGGTGGCAGACAATGGACTGGCGAGCGGGCGTCATGCAAAACCGAACGGCGCCGGCGCAGCCCAAAGTTAGCCGAGCGGTTCCGAGTGCCGGCTCGTATTCTATTGGCCACGAGTGGTGCGACGTTTAGTAGTTCCTCCACAGTTTCAAAGTATTAACAAATTTTAAGTTAATTTGTTTTGTTTTAATTTAACACTAATTGTCCGAGCTCTTTTGAAAATTTATTATGTCGGCTATCAAGGACCAACGCTCGGCTGCGGGTGCCATTTCTTCACATTTGCGCTGGTTTGCCTCAGCCAGTGCTCTGGTAAACCGGTCTGATCGGCAGCAGGCCTTAATACAAAGATATGAGCAGATTAATGATCGGTTGGCAAGCGTTGAACAGCAATTTTGTATCTTCAGCGCTTGTTGTCTCGAGGTGTCTGTTGTTGACTTCACAGTGGACCAGCGAACCAAGGTCAGTGAGGACTATGCCCGTTTTGAAGCAGGAGCTTCCTAGGCCAGCACCAGGACTTTTGAGTCGGCTTCCCACGCTGGACCTCCCGCACTTTGATGGGTGCCTAGGAAACTACCTGGGGTCATCAACCTCTTCGATAGCCTGGTCGATGCCAGGGCTGACCTTCGGCCGTCCCAAAAATTGGCATATCTCATGTCAGTTTTGAATGGGGAGGCCAAAGGCCTCATCCAACATCTGCCGGTGTCTGACGAGGCCTACCAGACGGCTCGAGACTTGATCACCCGGAGGTACCACAACAAGCGTGGCCTAGCAGACACCCATATTGAGCAGGTCTTGAGTTTGCTCACGCTAACCCGGGTCTCTGGTTTGCGCACCCAACTATTGCTCCTACCTGTTGGTGCACATAGTTCTCAAGAAGCTTCCTGGTGACCTAAAGTCGCGGTTTGAGCAGTAGTTTGGCGGGGATAGTGCGACACATCTGCTCCCTTTTGCAGACCTCGAGAAGTTTTTGGAGGACGAGTGCCGGGTCTTGGGCAACTCCGGTGGTGAAACGCCGGCTAAGTCGCAGCCGCCCAAGGTCAAGGAGCAGGCTCGCGTTCAAACCCCAGGAAATGTTGATCGGCGCCCTCCTCGATTTGCAGTCACGCAGAGCCCAGCGGAGTGCTCTTACTGCAAGGTCACGGGGCACAGAACGGCCAGTTGTAGGGCATTCTTGAACTTTTATGTCGCTTCTCGTAGGTGCATCGCGAAAGCCCGCCGCCTTTATTTCTCGTGTTTGGGACCCCACTACCAGCGAGACTACCCGAACTCTCGCCCTTGTCCTCATTGTGGAGGACAGCATTTGGACATTCTCTGCATGAATGCCATAGAGGTAGGCCGCTTGTCCAACCAGGAAACGCCGCGCATGGGCAGGTATTTTGAAGGTGGCAGCCGAGGCTCACCGGCGCGCAGCCAAGATTCGCCTCGCTCACTTGATCGCCACTCACCCCGTTTGGAGAACCGTAGCATACGCACGCCTCCTCTCTCTCGCGCACCATATTGTGCTACTGTTCAGCGTCACCAGCACCATGACTGCTGTCCTAGATATTCCCCTCCTTTGGCGGAGCGTCCCCGCATTGAGTCGCGCCCACCTCGTTTTGGGCGGGTGGTATGACACCCCACAGATGGCGCGTGGCTCGAATCACCGCGCCTTTGAGGACTTCATACCGCACCCTCATTTTGATTTACCTGGTCCTGGCCAACGCTCGCCGCTCAAGCAACAATAGATGATTGATTCCTGCCCTATAACTCCAAATTGTGCTGTTAGGGTCTGGGGACCCACGTTGGCCTCTGTTGTTGTCCGCGCTATATTGGACACAGGTTCACAAGATTGCATTGTTTCCACTTATTTGGTAGGGCAGGTTAAATTAAATATGGGTGCCTTTCCAAATTGAATTCGGGGAAAAGGTGATATAGCATCCACTGTTGAAGTGCAAGTTAAGGGTTTTCTTTGCCCTTGTTAAATTTTCACACCAGAATTAAAACCTCGGCTATTGTGTTGAAGAATATTTTGGGTATGCATCCTCAGAAACAGCTGCTCGCTGCTGTGGTGAATTTGACATCAGGTTTGGAACTGGCAGACCCCAAATTTGACACACCGGGACAAATTGATCTGTTGATTGGCTCAGATGTCCTAGGTGGAATTTTGATTGGTGGGAAACGGGTCTTGGTGCCAAATAGTTTGACTGCCATCCCGACCATATTTAGATTTGCTTTGATGGGACCTGTACCTAGGGAACCACCTCCACCCGAACTTAATATTTTGTTGGCGGTAGGCTCCGCTCTCTCTGATGCGGTTCAGAGGTTTTGGGAGGTAGAGGAGCCCCCTCAAGCTACTCGTTTACGAAGTTACCTTTTCAGTCTGTTCGGCCTCCGCTTGGTGAGTCACGACCTTTAGCCGAAAAGAGCTCCGGAGCTCAGACAGAAGTATATTGAGTTCTTGAGAGAATATGAACAATTGGGACACATGTCCGTGTCAAATTGTGATTGGCGTTCGGTGGAGCATTACTTTCTCCCGCATCATGCGGTATTGAAACCATCAACTGGCAAGCTGCGCACGGTGTTTGATGGCTCTGCGCAGACTACAGGCAAATCCTAGGACCTTTGTGACGTCATCACTAGCTTTCGACGCCATCGGCACCAGGTTGTCTTTGTGGCCGACATCAAAATGATGTTTAGGCAGACGATTACCCACCCAGATGATCGTCGTTTCCAACTGATCCTTTGGAGAGAGGATCCTCGGTATCCCATAATCGTCTACGAGCTCAATACCAATACGTACGGGCTAAGGTCGAGCCTTTATTTGGCAAAACGTTCTCTTTGGGAGCACGCAGACCGCGAAGGCTTACGTTTCCCACGAGCCTCTGCCATCCTGAAGGAGGATATTAACGTGGATGACATTTGTTCGGGCGCCTCCACCGCGAACGAGGCGATCCTCTTGCGGGACGAATTGATAGGTATCTTGGCCTCCGCTGGTTATGAGTTGCGTAAATGGACCAACTCACCAGCGCTTTTGGAAGGCTTGCCAGAGGATCATCAGCAGGATCCACATTTGTTTGAGATTGTTGACAACCCCGCCATGATGGCTGTTCTCGGCGTTCAGTAAAAACCAGTCCAAGACAGCTTTACGTATAATGTAGACTTGAAATTGTCTTGTTCTTGGACTAAACGTCTCGTGTTGTCTACTGTCGCCAGAACCTTTGATCCAAACGGTCGGATATGTCCAGTTATATTTTGGGCAAAATGCTTCTTGTAGAAGCTTTGGACAGCTGGATTGACTTGGGACGAACCTCTACGCGGTACTCTTGTTGAGGAATGGACCTCTTTTGTATCCCCACTTCCAGCTGTCAATAAGATCTCCTTGCTTCGTCCCATCCTTCCTCCCGGAAAGTACAAGACAACCCTTCACGGGTTTTGTAATGCTTCGTACTTGCGCACAGTCAGTGCCTCAGGTCAGGTGAGGGTTTCCCTGATCATGGCAAAGAGCATGGTTGTACCCCTTCGGACATCTCTGAATATTCTGAAATTGGAGCTCTTGGGAGCAGCCCTACTTGTACGATTATTAAACCACGTGTCTAATACTTTGGGTAAAACAATTTGTATTAATGGGACCTACGCCTGGACAGACAGCCAAATTGTCCTTTGTTGGTTGAAGACGTCTGTGGAGGACACTTTGGAGGTATTTTTCGCTAATCGCCTTTCCCAAATCCAAAAATCCGAAGTCACGCTTGTTTGGAGACACGTGCCAGGTGAGCTCAACCCCAATGATTGTGCCTCGCGCGGATGCTTGACGCCTAGTTTGATAGGCCATTCGCTGTGGTGGGTCCGAAATGGTTAAGTCAACCAGAAATGGATTGGCCTCGAACGCCAGTTTTGAGTACTTCCAATTTGCCGGGTCTGCGAACGCTCGCTCTTGAGAAGGTGGAATGCGCCTTCGACCCCGATTTCTTGTTCAATCGCTACAGCTCTCTTGACAAGTTGTTAGGTGTTACTGCCTGGATAAAGCGTTTTGTTTTTAATTTTAGGCACCCACAACAGAAACGACTGACACCGTTTCTCACACCCCAGGAACGACAGGAGTCCCTCACCTTTTGGATTCGTTCTGTGCAATTGGCCCATTTTGAGAAGGAGATTGCTATCCTTAAGTCAGGGAAATTGAAATTTTCGGGACCTGTATCTAAATTGAACCCCTTTTTGGACGAAACGGGTCTCTTGCGCGTTGGAGGGCGTCTCAAGAACGCCAACCTCCCTTACGGGGCACGTCACCCCCTGTTGTTACCCAAGGACGGTCATTTGGTACGTTTGTTGGTAACTGACCGTCACCTTAAAAAATCGCATGCTGGTTGTAATGCTCTGTTGGCCATTTTCCAACGTAAGTTTTGCATTTTGTTTGCCCGAAGAATTATTCGAAGTGTAGTCTTTCGCTGCATCCCTTGTTATAAACTCAAGGCTTCTACCATGATGGGACCATGCAGCCCTTAATGGGAGACTTATCTGCAGATTGCGTAACAGAGAGCAGGACGTTTGCCGGTGTTGGCACAGACTTCGCTGGTCCCTTTTTGGTGAAAACGTCAACACTTCGAAACAGCAAGACTGTTAAGGCCTACTTGTGCGTCTTCGTTCGTCACTCCACAAAGGCCGTACACTTGGAACTGGTCTCCTCGCTTACGACCGAGGCGTTTGTAGCCACGTTTGACAGATTTGTATCTCGCAGAGGGCTGCCTCCTTTGATTCGTTCTGATTGCGCTAACTTCAAGGGCACTTATAATTATTTGAATGACGTTAATAAGTTTTTTGAAACCAACAAGGTTGATATAGGCAATAGGCTTGCCCGACGTGGGATAAATTGGTTGTTTTCCCCACCAAATTGTCCACACTGCGGTGGTATATTTGAGGCTGCTGTAAAATCGGCCAAGACGCACTTGCGCAGGACAATTGGTGAATCAGTCCTTACATTTGAGGAACTCGCAACTGTCTTTTGTAAGATTGAGGGCGTTTTGAACTCTAGGCCATTGTGCCCGATCTCCTCAGATCCGAATGATTTGGAAGCCTTTATGTCGGGCCATTTTTTGATTGGTCGCCCACTTGTCGCCTTGCCTGAGTACCCCTATATTGATACGAGACCAAATCGTCTCTCGTGTTTTGAATTAGTGCGTCAGATTACTCTGACCTTTTGGAAACGCTGGAATTTGGAATATTTGCACATACTCCAGCAACGCGTTAACTGGACCATCAAGACTGATTCACCCAAGATTGGAGACCTCGTTTTGATCAAGGAGGCTAAGCTTTCGCCACTCAGATGGCGCAGGGGGTGCGTTCTTCGTTTGGTAACTGGGACTGATCGAGTTCCCCGATTTGCTGAGGTCTTGGTGGACGGTTCGATTTTGAGGGGGGCGGTTGCAACGTTGTCACGTCTACCAACTGATTAGCGGACTGGTAGACCGGTCCGGGGCGGGTGGATGTTTGAAATAGATCTGTTGTCTATAGTAATTGAACGAGAATGTCGGCTTAGAAATATTTTTTATTTATGGTAATTATTTTTTGACTCTGGTCAAATTATGGACGAACAAATCATTCTCATCCCTTTCCGCTTAAAACTTGGTTTTGAGCACACCGTTTACTTTGTCGTGTGATTTGTAGAATTGAATTAACTTGAGTAAATACTTGTTATTGCCACTTTTGACCTGCCGGCAAAGATTGAGATAAAATTTGTGATATATATTGACAATTGTAAGACTAAATTTGTGAAACCTCGTACCACGTGCATCGTGTCTTGAAGACACCACTTGGAGTCTGGTAACTAACGATAATCACCTCTGTGTTGGCCAAAATTAGTATGTGTATTTATCTAGGTTGCATCCAGGCCACCAGAGAAGATCCCCAGGTAATTAATTTGTTTAATACTTAGCGCCAAGAAACTTGGTCATATATGTCAGACACTCTTTGCTTTGCTTAGAACAACTGGATGAATCTAATTAGCTTCCACTGCGTCTGCAAACAATGCCCAGTCTGTCTAGGGCATCTCTGAACGTATTTTTGGTAGCAGGTAGCGCAGTTGAGTATGCCTAACCTCAGATTAGTATTGTAATCTCAAATCAATATTGTAATCTTGTATATGATTTTGAGCTAGGCGTTGCTATCACATTCTTAATATTTGTATAATATATAAAATCCTTGCAATACTGACTGACTGACAGACACGTTACAGCCAAAACTACTGGACGCAAGTAGGTGAAATTTTCCTTGACGAGTGTACGGGAGTTTATACAAAGCATTTTATGTAAGCGAAATTTACGCTAACTCGCAAAGCTTTTGCAGCTCATAAACAATGTTCTGCTTCTTTACCATAACTACATAAATTCTTACGCTAGTTCCTATAAATGTGCCATAGGAAGCACTCAAAACGCATATGAACCAACGCAATTGAAATATGTCTACTTAGACCTTATCTGTATAGTTTGCCTTTCAAAAGAAAAGCCCACAATATGGCACTATTCTAACCGTAAGCATAATATAACTACTTCCCGTATTTGTAGACGAAAAATTCAATGAAAGTGTAAGTGGGGTATTATTCACAAGGTAAAATATCGAAATCGAACGCCAAGTACCATTTTTCATTGCATTGATTTTTGTGGAACCCATCTGCTTAAAATCAGTTTGTATGCCCAGATACATTACCTTATGAAGTCAGTTTTTTATTCCAAGGTAAGGTATTTCAATTTTGAAATTAGGACGCTCTTTGTAAGAGCAACGAGCGGTAATATGAAATCTTAGTTTTACGTATTTCTAACGTAATAGAGGGGGGGGGGGGGCTGGAATTACAATTGTATGGCTGGTTTTAGAGTTAAGTTGCACTTTGTATTATTTATAAAAATAACAGATCTTTCATCGCAGAATACACAGTAAGCATTTATTTTAACGCTGATGACTACACCGAGTCAGCAAACAAGCAATTCATGAAACAAGGTAAAAATTTTCACATGTATAAAACACTCGGAGATAATTTCATTTAAAATTATCAATCGGCAGTCTGATACATAATACAAAACCATTACGTAGGAAGCTATACTAATAATCGTATGCAGCATGAACGCTGGCCCAATAAAAGATTGGTTTTCATTCAGTGGAAGCTACTATTTTATGCATGCGTGCTCGCTGGCGTACCGGTTAGAAGTCCCATTTTACTTGCAACATTTGATTTCCTGTTGATACAACTGTTTACTGTACAACGTCTACGAAATAGTGAAAAGAAATTTGAATAAATGTAATTTGAAGTATCCAACCATTTTATCAAATAGTCTGTAGTGCTCTGAAGGGTCCACCGTGTTTGGGTAAGTTATATAAAGCCGGGTATCCACTTAGGTTTGCCTTGGTTTGCGAACGTGCCCGCTCCGCAAACCAAACATAATGGATACGTCGTGCTCGCGGAGCGCGACTGGAGCACGATCGGAGCATGGCGGAGCGCTCGGGAAGCTGTTTTTGTTTCAGTTTGTTCGTGGACGTGAGCGTGTCACTACGTGTTTGTTAAGTTCGCGAACATGGAGTGGTCCGATGAAAAATGTCTACAGCTCATAGAAGAATACCGTAAACATAATGTTTTATGGGACCCGCGAGATAAAACTACAAGAAAAAGAATTTAAAAGGAGACGCCTGGTAGATAATTGGCGAAGCATTAAACACTGAACCCGACTTATGTAAAAGTAAAATATCTATACTGTTATCTGGCTTTAGACGTGAGAAAACCAAAGTTAATAAAAGCAAAGGAACGGGAAAAGGTAAAAATCAAGACCACTTGTTATTTTATTTATTTATTTAAGTAGGTATTACAAAATAATTTATGAATTTATATTTTTCCAGGTGCAATTAAAAAAATCGATATATCTATATCAAAGTTCGTGGTTTGCATATGAAGCATTTTCTTTTCTACTAGATCGCGACAAACCTAGGGAATCGCTTAATACTGTAAGTACAAAGTTTTAATTTCTTTAAACTTTCACGATTATTATTCATATTAATATACATATTATTAAACGGGTCTAAATCGTGTATATTTTTTTATTATAAAAGGTTGCATACCTTTTTTAATAAAAAATTATACACGATTTAGACCCGTTAAATGATATATTAGTACTAGTGATGTGCCGAGTCGCTGTTTTGAGGGATCGAGTCGACTCGAATCAGTTTATCCGGTATTCGAATCATGACTCGATTCCCTGACTCGAGGCCAGTACTCGAATTTTATGTTTGGTATTCCAATATTGACTCGAGTCTAGAAATTCGAGTCCAGGATTCGAGTCTGAAAATTCTAGTCCAGAACTAGAGTTCAATTTTAGAACAAAAGGGAAAAATTAAAAGGAGTTTACTTCAAACAGTGTGTAGGTTAGTTTAAGCCTTTATGACTCAACAATAATAAATGTAGGGGGTAGTTGAAGAATTGTCAATCTGAGTCGAGTAAATAATAGGATGAATTTTTTTTAGGTGCTTCAACAAATTAGTTGTATTTTCAAAATATTTAAATACGGAGTCACAGTTTTTGCACTTTATTTTACCGCCGTCCACTTTCTCAAAACACTTCCATACACCTGAGGGTTTTTTCGGCGCCATTCTAAAATAAGGTTAATTACAATCTAGTCACTTCACTTCCGGTATTAATAAACAATTAAATAAATTCACTCAGTAGAACTCAGTACTCACAATAACTGCTAACTGACACATAATAAAGAAATCAAAACAAAAAGATGCAGGTTCAAACTAGTTTGTATTATTAGGCACGTGCCACTTCATTGCTTAAGTAAACAGTTTGCGAGTACGAGCGAGTTAACCAAACTCGAATACGAGACTCAAGTCAGTTGGACTCGCATAAATAGAATCGAGTTTGCGAGTACGAATCGATTCTTCCTGACTCAAGTACCGGAATCAAGTCCGGCGTATTCGAATCAAAATAAATTGGCATTCGAGTAGGCGAGTTCTAAGCAGGAATCGAGTCTGACTCGAGTCAAACCGTAATCGGCACATCGCTATTATGGTACTAATTTAGTACCATAGATATATTACTACCAGATGGATAGCGATTACGTCACGATATTGTTAGAAAGTGATAGTTCAATACAAATCAACTAATGTATGAAAGTGACGCATGACTTTTCTTTTGTCCCTTTCGGCATGGCCGGTTTTCTGTCTGGCAACTATATGTCATAGTTGACAATTAGTTGCCAAACAAACCTTGTATCATGGAAACCTGTTTTCATGTCAATTTTTTTATGGTAAGATAAAGATTTTTATGGTAGGAACACTGCAGGGTTGAAGCGATAAAGATGTAGTGGTCAAGCTTTGACACCATCTGGTAGTAAAATATCTTTGATTAGTACAATTTTTTTTTGACACTTACACTACACTTAAGAATATTGGTTCTGCCACGGAATCGAACCTTCATTCATGAAGTAATCGGCCAGTTCGTCTCTTATTTCTTTTATTTGTTTGGCGTAACGGTGACCTGTGTTTACTATAGGTCGAAATGAAGTCATTTCTGAGTCATGCCCCCAGGACCCTTCCCGTAATTGTCCATCAACTTCCGTATCTATCTCATTTGAAGTTATATAATTACTGGAATTCTCTCTTAAAAAATTGTGTAAATGACATATTGTCACTACAATAACGGCAGCTTTATCTGGCTCAACGAGTAGGGGTTTTCTTAGTACTCGAAATACTGATGCCATTATTCCAAACACATTTTCTATGACACGACGCGCTCTACTTAAGCGATAATTGAAAATTCTTTCTCTTGAGCCCGCAGGAAGTGTTTTACCAGGATATGGTTTCATCAGACTTTCAGATAGAGCAAAAGCAGAATCACCAAGGAAGAAATAATTTATTTCGTTCTGGTAAAGGTTCTGAGGCAGGCAAATTTAGCTCCTGATTTTTTATATTAAATAATAATTATCTTTGTATATAGTTGAGTGTTTTGAAATACTCCACTGTCCGAAATCCTGCCTTGACAACCAACATCAATAAATTTTATAAAGTAATTTGCATCTGCTACAGCAAATAGTACAATAGTAATACTTCCTTTGTAATTGAAAAAATCTGTGCCAGTATTGATTGGTGCCTCTATAAGTACATGTTTTCCATCTAGCGCTGAAATACAATGCGGAAAATCCCACTGGTCTTGGAAGTCTTTTGCGATCTTTTTCCAGTCTTCAGCATTATCTGGTAACTGTAATGGAATTGTATATATTAATTTATTTTCAGATTATTTATAATGAAGACATCGCTATTGATGCCAATACTGGTGATGCGGGTACTGATGAGGAACCAATTGACACAGACACATCAAACTCTCTTCAACCACAAGTTCCCCCTCCTCCCAAAAAAAAGAAAGTGGATCCTAAGTTGGCAATATTAAAAGACGCTTTTGGAATTTTAAAAACATCCGCATCAAAGTCTAACGATGATAATGACGAGATAATTACATTTTTCAAATTTGCAGCCAATAAAATGAGAAAGTATGACACACATACTAAGAATGCCGTGCAACAGGCAATATGCGATATTCTTTTTAAAGCCGATTACGGTTACTATAGTCAGTGACAATATGGATACTACACATTGCCGTCGTCATCTACATCAACAAATGTGCCTTCTCCGCCATCCGTATGTCAACAAAATACCACTCTGACTCAGGCGGAAAACAGTCCGAGTGGTAGTGATTGGGATATACAAGATCTCATATAAAGATAAAGATAAAGATTTATTTATTCTGGCTCACACATAAAAGACATGAATATGAACATAAAAGGAAACAATTTATATAAAGTAGATAAATATAAAATTAAGAAAAGAAATATAAATCAAACAAAAACTTTCAAGTAAAGAAAACAATAAAAAACATAAAGAAATACATGACAAAACAAAATAAAGATAGAAGACAGAAGTAAGTTATTGCGTGCAGCCAAAAATGGACCTGGTTCGGCATAAGCTAGGCGAAAGCCCGGCACCGATTTTCAACCAGGCCCTCCGGTGAGTCACGCATGTGATACCAGTAAAAGATAGCAAATATAGGTATACATATTACATTAAAAACATAAACATCACAAGCAGAACCAAATAAACTAAAAATAAATAAGTACATATGATACGTATTTAGATAAAGTAGTATATATACAATATACCTACCTACATAAATATTAACTAATACATATAGTCTTAAAAGTGTTAAATGGTATATTTACATAAATACATAATATGTACATTAAAAGTGCTGTGCGATGTACTAGCGGCTCGCGCGCCGTGATCTTTCGGCGCTAGAAAGGCGGGGCGGCGGGTGGCGCGGGCGTGTTGTAAGCAAAGCCTTCGCCACTCGCCAGTCGCCGTATCACCACCGGGAAATCTGCTTGTACCGATCCCATGGAGCATATGGCGCGCGTCCGGTAATTCAGAACGATGCGAGTATATACTTAATTTACCTATAAGTAACGGACAGTGCATTATACTTAAATGAAAACCAACCATTACGGTAAGTACAGTGCGTTATATACTTACCTAACATGTAATATAATATGATAAATTATCCTGCAGTAGATTCATACTTAAATTCACATTTCTATTGATTACATATAACATTTCAGATTCACACGGGAAAAGTACCAGAAACAAGTGCTATTTGGGAAGTCACGGCAATAGAACAACCTAATAGGTATATGTGTCGATACATACTACAGGCTCGAGTGCCAGTTGGCCCTAAAGGTGAGGTGAACTGCTCATAATTATGATCAATTTATCCATTCCGGTGTACCTACAGACAGCGAGACCTTGAAGCGGAAAAATATAATTAAACCTCTTGGTTTGTTTTAGGTTTCTTCTACGGGTTTCTCGCACAGCGTACTTATGCACACTGCGCAGGCCTACACTTGTCAACGACAATGACGCATACGACAGAATACGAACTCACTAGACGTGGAATATTGTTGATTGTTGATCGAAGATTGTTGATAAGCATAATAGTAAGTTATAAATAAACAAATTAATAACACTAATAGCTATGGTCTGGATACACAATCATACGATACATTCATAATAACTAGTAAAACATATTTCGGTCGGTATAAAATTGTTTTGTTAATTTAATGGCTATTAAATACATTTGGCAATAATAAGTATAAAATCGTATAATAAAATACTAATATGGTTTAATAATAATAATGTCATAATCACTGAATAATTATAATAATAAGATTTGATAATAATGTCATAAGTCACTGAATAATTATAATAATAAGATTATATACACATTCATAAATTTATGTCCTGAATTAAGTACAATATTAGTAATAATATTATTATCATCCTAAATAAAAATTGTAATATGAATAATAAATAAAATAAATAATAGAAATCGAATGAATTGTCAGAACCATTAAATTGATTATAAAAGTTGCAAAAATTATATTTATTATTATTTCATTATACTAAATAGACGATAATTAATGTTAATTATTTTGTACTACATTTTTATTTTAAATTAAGGAGGCATTCATATTAATGTTACCCAATCTATGTTGCTCTTCCATAAGAATTTTTTTCAAATTTCCTCTAAAGGAGGTCAATGATTTGAGGTTTCGCAATGGAGGTGGGATATTATTCCAACATTTTGAAGCAGCATAGCGAAAACTTCCTCTAAATGCCTCTGTGCAATGTAGACCAATAGATAATTGCTTAGAGCACTGTCTGTTCCATTCATTGCTATTTGCCACCCACTTCAGTTTGTCATATAAATATTGCGGTTGTTTTAACTTAATGACACCAAACATAAGACAAGCCAAATGCAGTTTTCTACGCGATTTCATTTTTAAGATCAAGTTATTGTTCAAATATGGCGTTACATGACATCTAAATGGTATTGAAAAACAAAAACGTGCGCATGCATTCTGCACCCTCTGTATCTGTCTGTCTGTGCGCGCTAAGAGCCGAGGACCATACACAGCATCGGCATAGTTTAATTTGCTCAGTATCAAGGAGTCATCCAGCTGAACACGTAATTCCTCCGACAGATAGGGACGCATTTTATACAATAACCTTAACCTATAAAAACAGTTCTGTATCGCATCACCTACATGCTTTTCGAATCGAAGGTCAGAATCCGCTATCAGTCCAAGATTCCGAGCCTCACACACTCGCTCTATTGGACTCCCTCTGAGATTAAGGTTAGCTGGTGAATGTAACAAACTCAAATTCCTTTTGGTGCCGAATACCACGTATTTCGTCTTTGATGGATTCAACAACAAGCAATTACTTTCGGACCATGCGACCAGTCGCTCAAGATCTTCATTCAAGTCTTGTATAGCATTTCCAAAGTCACCAACTTTAAACGACAAATAGATTTGAACGTCATCCGCATATATATGATAATGGCACTTTTTAATTGACTCCTTGATGTCCGCACAGTAAAGGCTGAAAAGGATTGTTCCCAAAATTGAGCCCTGCGGCACACCTCTCGTTAAAGAGGCTAGTGACGAGGTCAGAGTGGCTCCATCTGAAGTATTCAGCTCCACAAATTGCATCCTGTTAGTCAGGTAGCTATGGAACCACATTAATGTGCTGTTGTCAAATCCATAAAAGCGTAGCTTAGATAATAATAAGTTTACGTTTATGGCATCGAATGCGCGGGAGTAGTCCAACAAAACGAGAATAGTACACATTCCCTTATCCTGGGCAGCCAGAATGTTATCTGTAACATCTAAAAGGGCTGTGGTAGTGCCTCGAAACCGTCTAAATCCGGACTGTAGTGGAGGCAAAATACTGTTCTTTTCTAAAAACTCGGTAAGCTGTTGGCTGACAACCTTCTCCAAGACCTTGGACAGGCAGGGCAAAATGCTAATCGGCCGCAAGTCCCGTAGGCTAGTAGGGTTCGGTATTTTAGGTATCGGTCTTACACTAGCTACCTTCCATATATCCGGTACTGTGGAAGTTATAATAGAACGATTAATTATGTCGGTTATAGTTTGTAGTGTGTGTTCTAACGTCATTTTAATCATCAATAAGTTAATTCTATCGAATCTCTCAGCGTTTGATTTGAGGCCCTGTATAATAAAAGAGACGACATCTTGGTCTACAGTTACCAAGCTAAATGTGGCGTCACAGAACCTATGATATTCATGAAAAGTAAGATAAGAAATGCTAGTGTTAGTATTACCAGGCACAGTCAAGAAGAAAGAATTTATGTTTTCGGGGTCATTAAAATGCAGAGGAATATCAGACGCCTGTCTGGGCGGTAATATTGTATTTTTTAAGTTCCTCCATAAAATTTTTGGATTTCTGATTTGATTATTAATGTTATATTTATAATTTTTCTGACATAATAAAACATAAGTATTAGTAATAAAGTGTGGATACTAAATAAAGAAATTGAGCTTTTTACTTACCTTAATGTTTTCCCTTAATATTTGAATTAATGCACGGCATACATCTGGAATGAATTTACTGATTGCTTGTTTAGATATTTTAAACAAATATTGCATACTTGTAAAGCTATCGCCGGTGGCTAAAAATCAAATTCAAAATTCTTTATTTTTCAAAAAGTTACATGCACCATGAACACAGGTAGATGATCTCAAACAATTTTATTGGACATTGAATAATAACGTCAACACCGGAACGGACACCCCGAAGAACACCTGCGCGCACATAGGTGCGTCTCAACCCGCCATCCGCGTCCTCAGTCAACAAAGACGCAGATGACAGGCCGAGGCGCACGCAACTCATTAAGGTGCGCACAAACGAGCCGCCCACCCCAGTGCTAACGCCATTATTCAATGTAACAGACTAATATTTGTTGTGCTCTGGTACCCAAGGTAAGATTAAACTTGAGTTTTGGGTACCAGGGTCTCGTATTGTGTTTGCGTGGTAATTACATAATAATCAGTGTTCGTGTGAGCAATCAGAAACGTGATAAGGAACGATGTTGTTGTGTGCGCGTGTATGTCTGTGTGTGTATGTATGGGTGTGTGTGTATGTATGGGTGTGTGTGTATGTATGGGTGTGTGTGTATGTATGGGTGTGTGTGTATGTATGGGTGTGTGTGTATGTATGGGTGTGTGTGTATGTATGAGTGTGTTTGTATGTTAGTTGATCAAAGTATGGCCAGTTTAAGTAAGAATTCCGTTTCGGCGTAAGTTTTTGTCATAAGCCATTTCGTTACTTCTTTCTTACATTGGGATCGAAGCAGTGGATATATATTGCAACTTTTGTTAACTACATTGTAGAGATGGCAGCCAACTACTTTAAAATGCCGAGAGGCCAGTGTTGTTCTATAGCTCGGAGTCTGGCAAATTTTGTAAAAACGGCGCTTATTTATATGCTTAGGATCATATGCCAACGTCTTATGCTTACGTGTTACGGTCTCGAGTATAAAAAGTTGCCTTACAGTAAGAGTCTGACAATCTTGGTAAAGTTGGGTGGTCGGATATCTGAAGGGCTTGAATGTCATTACTTTTAGCACGCTTCTTTGCGCTCGTTCCAGAGGCAGTAAATGAGTTTTTGCTGCTCCACCCCATACAGTTACACAATATGTTAATATAGATTGCATAAAGCATAGTATACCATTTTTATAGTGTTTGCATCGGCGGAGTAGCGTAGTTTTTTAAAAAGAAATATGGTTTTACGTACGCGTCCTGTTAAGCAATTGATGTAATATTTCCAATTGATGAGATTATCAATATATACACCAAGATACTTTATCTCAGTGGATCTGGTTCGTTCAGGACAGTCACACATAGTTGGTAGAGTATTTGGAGAGCAGGAATGAGCTTTCAGAATATGTGTAAGAGGGGGAGGTTGTGTGCAGATTGTAGTAGAAAAGGTGAGGTAGGTAGTTTTGTTTATATTTAGCGTCAGAAGATTAGTTGACAGCCAGTGCATTACTTCACACAGGGCTTGATCAGCCGAAGCAAATACTTCGGCCCAGCTTTTACCGTGGATAAGCAATGCAGTGTCATCGGCATACGCAAAGATCGAGCAATTGGGGAGTGTGAGGTTGCATAGGGAATTAATATATAAGAGGAACAGTGTTGGACCCAACACTGAGCCCTGTGGAACACCATAAAATAGAGGAGCGCTGTCACTGACTAAGGAGTCGATTTTTACTCACTGTTCTCTGTCAGATAGGTAGTCCTCAAATATTCGGTGAGCACAGCCACGGATACCCAGTCGCTCCATCTCTGATAACAGTTGTGGGACAGAGACGGTGTCAAATGCTTTTTTGAGATCAAGGAAAATGCTCAGGCATTTTTCCTTATTGTCAAGGCGTTCCACTATCTCGTCTACGAGTGAGGCCACTGCACTTTCCGTCGACATACCTGCTCTGAACCCATATTGATTCGGTGCCAATATATTGTTCTTTGCTAGAAACATTTTTAAACGTGTGTTCAGTAGTCTCTCTAGGATCTTCGACAGTGTGGGCAGCACAGATATCGGTCTGTAATTACTGACATCGTCTCTGTCCCCACCCTTATAAATTGGATGGACTATGGCTCTTTTAAAACACTTGGGGAATACACCATTCGATATGGATATATTACAAATGTGTGTAATGGTCAGTACTAGCGTGTTTGAGCACTTTTGCAATAAAATAGCTGGTATATGGTCCCACCCAACAGCAGCATCTCTACGCAAGTCACGAATGATACGTTCTACGTCACCTTCATCTGTTGGCATGAGTACCAGGGATTTCGTGATGGTTTTATCATCCTGTCCCATACTGCATGATCTCTGCGACTTTTGGTCTATCATATTTGCTAGGTTACTGCCAATACTGCAAAAATACCTATTAACTTTATTAACAGAATTTATTTGATCAGACTCTATGTTTAAAAGTTCCTTAGCTGATTTATTTGGGCAATCGGATGGCGTAAAATTTTTAACCACTTTCCAGGTAGCTTTCGAATTGTTCCGCGCCTTTAGAAATTCATGTTTTTCATATTCATGCTTAAGCCGTTTTAATAATTTATTACAAAAATTGCGATATTTAATTTAGGTTATTTTAAGAATATAATTATCCGGGTCACAGTTCAGTTTCTGACACATAGAGTCTCTATACCGAATAAATCGCAGTAGCCCCATGGTAATCCAAGGCTTAATAATTCTACTCTTAGAGGGGACATAGCATGACCTCGAGTGCGAACGTACAATTGAACCTAAAGTGTCTACTAACATTTCGGCCGCGACATCGGGGTTTGAGATATTTAGTATCTCACTAAAATTGGTATTTGTCACTTCCGTAAATACGGCGGGAAAGTCTATTTTAGTGATGTTTTTTAAATTCTTTGGGGGTTTTGGTGTTGTTTCGATATTTAAAAGAACAGGGTAATGATCGATTATATAAGTTTTAATTACTAATGTGGTGGTTATCAAGTTAGACTTTAAAAATATGTGATCTAAACAATTTTGATCTCGGGTAGGCAATGTATGAGTAGGATATAGACCATGTGAAGCTGTCATGTCGAGATGCTCATTTGCCTGTGAGTTCAGGTGATTCGGGATAATATTTAAATTTAGGTCACCAATCAGACAAATATTTTTACAGGCAGAGATTGAAGAAAGTGTCTTGTCCAAATCATACAAAAAATTATCAATAATACGGTTACAAGGGGGGCGATACATGGCTACTATTGTAAGATCTACGGCTTCTATTTTACAGATTAGGCAATTTGCGTCTGATATATGCATTTCACTGACTGTATGTAAAATCGATGTATCTACATAAACAACAATACCGTCGTTTTGGTTTTTATTGTTTTTAGTATGATAACTTTCGTGGGTTTGAATTCTCGGAATACTTGCAGTTTTGCTAAGCCAGCACTCTGATAGTACTATTATTTCAGGTAGAATATTTATGTTATTTAAAAATACAAGAAGTTCATCGAAATTGCGATTAATACTGCGAATATTTATGTGTAAAACTTTTATTGATTTTTTAGCATTCTTTAGAAGAGTCTCACATTGCTTAGGATCGCAGACATATGACTTCGTTACCCCGATTGCATCTAAATCATTAGTAATAGAATATAGGTCAAGCATGATAATGAAAATTGTTTTTCACATAAAGGTGAGCTTTGATATTGGTGACATAATTGCATCATTTTAAAGACTAGGCTAGGATTCATACATATTATGTCATACAAAATGTGATAAAATTGTATGAACTCACCAAGTTTTGTCATTTTCTGTGATCTAATTGTTACTGTACGGAATGTATAGGCTGTGTAAATGTAGCGTGCAGTTATTGAATCGAAAGGCTGCATTGAATAGTATAGGTGTGAAGAAGTAAATGTGTTTTGAATGTCTGTAAAGAGAAATGTGGTGTGTGTTTGATCTGTCATGGTTCCGTTACATGTTAGAATTTCAATACTTATTAATATACTAGAAAAATTTAAAAAATAACTGTGAAACAATCCATCCAAGTTTTTCACATACAGGAGTGTAGGATCATTGTTTTTATGGATTATTACTTAGTAATTTACTTGCGATAATGTTTGGAAATCTCTATTGTTATTGTACTTTTGGTAACTTATCAAGACAAGCCGTAGAAGAGATAACAATAGCTTCCGTACCCTCCTGTCTGCGAAGAAAAATCTTGTTGTTTTGTGCCCAACAAAACTTATAACCTTGTGAACTTGCAAACTTGCGAGCTTCAAAAAACAGCTGTCTCTGGCTGGTCGGCAGATGTTCAGCAACGTAAATGGGCTTAGGTTCTCCAGAAATGCCAATATGTCCGGTATTAAGTTTTTCTTTTTGTGGGCGTCCTTTGTTGAAGATTCGAGTGGCATCAAGTATGTTCTTTTTCATAGGAACCGTTAAAAGTTCCGCAACGACTGGCCTGTTTGTACCTTTTTTACCCGGAATGCGGTATATATCACGCACATCCGATGACTTTAGAGGAATCTCCAAAGTATTGCATGTTTTCATTACAAATGATGTAAGATCAGAGGTACTTTCGTCAGTGCTAATTTATCCTGGGATGTTAAGGCTTTTCGAAGTCTTGTATCTTTTTTTAAATTATTGGCGACACTAAATTAAATAAATATTCGAATTCGACTGAAGACATTCGAGTAATTTTTTTATAATGGCCACTTATTTCTTGAGATTTTAATATATGCATTATTTCATTATTTTTTCTTCCCTTATACATATTAGCTTGCCAAAATCAAGGAGATCGTTTGTATTCTATCACAATATAATGTATCAAAATATAAGCTACACTTCCTACTAATTCTGGAGGCGGCATGTTTGCACCGACCGTCGGTCGTGTGTCGACTGGAGACCGGAGCGCGGAATGTCAGTGCTCCGACAGGAGCACTGATGTTGCAGCCTAAGTGTGTACACTGTACACGTTCACGTTCGCGGAGCACACAGTGTTCGCAAACCACGGCGAACCTAAGTGGATACCCGGCTTAATGGGGTGAGACATTGAGCAAACAATTGGAATGCCGTGATTGATTCTTAAGCATTCTGTCGATCTATTGTTAAAGAGCGTCATTGGATAAACTATTTCCAATATTAAGCAGTTACGTGATACTAGGTTATATCGTACATTGCCACTAACATTATTGAAATGAATATTCTATAGGCCTTTAAATATTTTTATATAATATTTAATACTTTTGATGGTAATTATCTGTTAAAAATAAACATTTTGCATAAAGGTGTATTATAAATATGTCGGAGGAAGCTATGAGTCCAATTGATTGTTAATTTTATGAATAATTCACTTTAAAACTTATTTGATTTGTGAAATATTTCTATAGCTTAAAACCTTATTTGACTTAGTAATTTAAAAAGTTGTGAATGTACTAGTTCAGGTAATGACCAATCAGAGCAGGACGTGTGTCTCGAGCGGGGTCGAGGCGCCATCTAATTTAAAAGGAGAACTTGAGGAGAACTGACAGCTAATGGTGACATTGTCTTTTGAAAAAAAACGGCAGATCGAGTTGGATTATTGAACCAAAGAGTATACAAATACTATGTAAGAAGAGGCGGATGTGCCATAGATCATGCGAGATTTTCAGCTTTGTATGAAACGTGCAGGGAGAACTCGTACCAACATAAAGATACTAATAGACATCGTTTTTATGTTGTCAGCATTGTCATATTCGTCAATATAGGGATGCACCCTCTAGTGGTTAATGAAAAATCGATATCGATAATATTCGGAAAGAGAAATAATTATAATTATGTTTCGACTAGAATTATACTTTTCCAACACAAATAAAAGATGTATTTAATATTTATGTGTTTATTCAAACAAATTAGCCTATTCTATAAATCTATTCTAGATTAGCGAAGAAAATACGCAGAACTAAAAGATATATGTATCTATGTACATGTAATGGAAAGGTTTTCAACATTTCTTCTGTAATAGGATTTAAAGAAATGTCTATAGATACAAGGCACAGCTGGTTTTCTGACTTGAGTTCCCTATTTTTTAAGTCTTTCGGCTTAAAATGCTTGCCACACACATAGTTCAACTGATGTAATTTTTCAATGGGCACATAAATCAAGTCTTGGTTTCCAGATGCAGCTACCCATTTTTACAACTAAAAAGAAAAAAAGAATAGATTTTTTAGTCCTTGTGCCAATTTCTAATAACGGATTATCGATAACTGACAGGCAGCACTATTGTTTACCTACAAAGTACTAGGATATGAAACTTTAGAATATTTCCTTATTTTTTATGTTTCCTTGAAATATATCACATTATCTTAATATATAAAATCCTTGCGTTACTGACTGACGGACAGACACGCTACAGCCGAAACTATTGGGCGCAGGAAGCTGAAATTTGGCATGTATGTTCCTTGGGGACCGTAGGGGTGCACTAAGAAGGGATTTCCCGAAATTCCCACGGGATCGGCCAAAACGGGTAAATTTAAAAAAATTGCATGCGTAGCTGCTGGCGTCTTCTAGTATAACATTATAAATATTCATTGATCTTTATCTAGGGACATTTTGCCACAAATAACTACCTTTTTTTTATTGCTTGACCGGCATGTCATTGTATGCCATATTTCGCAAGTTATTTTGCTTGTTTTCATTGCGCTCCTTTCAATGCTAATCAAATAAATATAGTAACACTTACACTAGAAGTGTAAAATCACATTTATTTGGTATACGCAAAGCACTTTTAATTTTTGTTCAATCTGGATAATAATGTGACAGTTGTGACATTTGACACTATTGACAGCCAAGGCGGTGATGTACGTATAACCCGTCTAACTTTGAAAGAATACTGTTCCAAGGGTACATAGTGAAGGATGCTATCTTCACGTTTTTAAGTAAGTAGCCATTAAAAAGCTAGCACGTTTCATACATTCAGTTTTTTCTTAGGAACTTGCGCCAGGCTGTATTAAACAGAGAAAGTAAATTAAGATAGTTGCCCTGAACCCGCTGCTCGGTTTGTCTGATACTATTATTTGTATTTAGCGACAGTGTAAGCTTATAAATATTGTTCAACACTTAATTAAAATATTGTCAAACTTAGCTGATTGTGTTTTGTGCCCGCATTTTACCCAAACGACGCCCACTAAGTCCGCAACCAATAATGGCGATGTACATACATACATACATACATAGACTCACGCCTGTTTCCCGGAGGGGTAGGCAGAGACTACGGAACGCCATTTGCAACGATCCAGACATATCTCTCTTGCTTCATTCACTCCCATCAGATTCCTCATGCATGCTCTTCTGTTCAGGGTACTTCTCACCTGTCCTGTTTTTAGGATGTCTCCAATCTGGTCAGAGAACGTCCGCCTAGGTCTTCCCCTTCGTCCTGTCCCTTCCACACTTGCCTTATATATCTGCTTGGTCAGTCTTTCGTCATCCATCCTCTCCACGTGCCCAAACCATCTTAGCATGCCTTTCTCGATGCTTGTCACTACATCTTTTTTTACCCCACAACACTCTCTTATCACACAATTCTTTACTCCGTCAGTCAAAGAAACACCACACATACTTCGCAGTGCTCTCATTTCTACAGCATTTATTCTACTTTCATGACTTTTCTGCCATACCCAACTATCACTACCATACATAAGAGTAGGTACTAACACCCCTCTATGCACAGCGAAACGTGCCTTTTTGGACATGTTTTGGCTATTCATAAACACCTTCAGAGCTCCATTCACTCTATTACCTGCATTAACTCTTCTTTCAATATCTTCTACATTCTTACCATCTCTTGTAAACAGCGTACCTAAATATACAAACTCATTCACTTGCTCCACTTGCTGTCCATCGATCATAACATTACAAGCCGTAACGCATTCCTCCTTTTCAAAAACCATAACTTTCGTTTTACTTACATTCACTTTCATTCCTTTCCTCTCTAACGCACCATGCATGATTGTTACCATCTCCTGCAACTCCTCCGCTGAAGACGCAAGTATAACCTGATCATCAGCATATAGGAGGCATTTGACAAGTAACTCATTCATCCTTAATCCACAATTACTATGTTTCAAGTCTTGCAAACAACTGTCCATGAAGAGGTTGAACAGCCACGGCGACGCTACACATCCCTGTCTAACACCTGTGTTGATAGTAAACCAGTCAGTGTATGCCCCGTTTATCCTCACACAAGCTCTAAAATCCTCATAAAGGGATTTCAGAGTTCGAATTAGGCTGCTGTTCACACCATACATCGACAGTACCGACTACATTTCATTCCTCACCACTTTATCGTAAGCCTTTTCCAAATCCACGAATGCGCAGTAGACCTTTCGACCTTTGGCCAAAAATTTCTCGGCTATGCATTGCAAGGAAAATACTTGATCCATACACCCCATACCTTTTCGGAATCCCGCTTGTACATCCCATATTTTCTTGTCGGTTACTTTCATAACTCTATCAATCAGTACCTTCGCATACAATTTGCCAACAATGCTGAGAAGGCTAATGCCTCTATAGTTTTTGCAGTCTTGTTGCGAGCCTTTTCCTTTATAAAGAGGCACAACTACTGCTGTGGCCCAGTCATCAGGTACTCGGCCGGTGCTCCAGCACAAGTTGAATAAACGCTGCAGCTGACTAACTATGATGCCCTGTCCAGCCTTCAGCATTTCGACTGTAATCCTGTCATACCCTGCAGCCTTACCTAATTTCATACTGGCCAGTTCCTTCAAAATTTCATCCACGCCAATATCGCTTTCATCATTGCTATCATTACCATTCATTTCACCTGTTGATGTCTCTGTCGTCGTTCTTTCAAATAATCCTTCAAAATACTCTTTCCATCTCTTCAGCACACACGATTCACCATTCAGTATCTTTCCATTCTTGTCTCTGATTGCTGTGTATTCTGAGGATTGAGTTTTTCCTCGAACTGCACGAACGGACTTCCAGAAAAACTTAATGTTTCTCCGAAAGTCGTCAGATAATCTACTATTAAACTCATCTTTCTTTTCCTCTTTTTTCCTGTTAACCATTTCTTTTACTATTCTTTTAGACCTAACAAACTCCTTTCTTCCTTCATCTATGTCACCACTCGTTGCCTTTCCCATTCTTTCATTTGCTCTGGCAGCCAACCAATCTAACCACGCTTTCTTCTTCTCTGATACTGCTGATTGTACATCCTTGTCCCACCATGTATTCTTAACCTTTCGTAGTTTCCTTCTCTTGATCACACCACATACTTCAGACCCTACACAAACTACCTCTTTTTTAAAGGAATGCCATAACTCTTCCATATCATTTATGCCATCGAACCTCTCAAATCTTGCTATCAATCTTCGTTTATACTCATCTTTCACATCTTTCTCTTGCAGATTTTCTACTTTTATTCTTTCCAAGACCCTCTCTTGATTATTTTCTCGGTGTCGCCATCCTTTAAAGAGCCCACTTATCCGGCTTAACACCAAAAAGTGGTCTGTATGGATGCTGATCCCTCGAAAAACTCTCGTATCCAACACATTCTTTCTCAGTCGTTCATCTACTATTACAAAATCAATCATACTTCTTCTAACATTTTTCGCCTCACGTGTATACAAATGTATCCTTTTGTGATCAAACATGGTGTTTGTCACACAAAGGCTCCACTCCAAACAAACCTCAAGCAGTTCTTTTCCATTTTCGTTAACACTCTTATCACCGAATCCACCTTAAACCCTTTCAAATCCATCTCGCTTTACTCCCACCCATTGAAATCACCTAACAAAATCAATCTCTCGTTATCCTTACAGGTCCTCAGAATCTCTCTTAAACTCTCCCAAAACTCCTGCCTTTCGTCTTTTTCTTGTTGTGACATACCCATTACTATATTGACAGGGGCGTAAACCCCTACAATAAGAAGACGATAAGTCCTACTTTCATTCTCATCCATAGTAGCCTTGCATTTACACATTCAAACTCTTTTACGCACTCATTTATTCGCGCAGACAGTATTACCACAAACAGACCAATACGCCGTGTAGCTGCCATGCTTTGTAGTGTCACATCCTTTCTTTTTCGTTTCATTCACACACAGAACATCAATCTTTCTATCATCCATCATCTGCCATACTTCATCCAATTTTCCGTCCATTCCACCGTCAACATTCAATGTTGCAAATCGGCTTTCCGTAGGCTGCTTTTCGCCCTTGCGGGAAACGAGACGTGACAGGTTGCGAACCGTGTCGCCGCCATTTGAAGAATAATTAATGTCTGTCCTCATAGCGTTCCCACGAGTAATAGGGATTTAAAAGGTCCATCCCCGCAGAGCCCTGTACGGGGGTAAGATGGAATCCTAGCTGTGCCCTGTGACCACCAACACAGGCACCGTTTGAGACCAGGTTGCCCTCTGGCCACGAATCCCTCGGCACGGGTCGGTTTACACCTTAGATCGGGGTTTTGTGTCGGGTATGCTCCCTGAAAGTTGGTTTAATTTCAGAGTTTTCCTTCTCCTAGACAGGTTGCCAACCGAGGCTAGCGAGGCCCATCTCCCCGAACGTTTGGTTTAATTTCGGAATTTTCCTTCTCCTAGACAGGTTGCCAACCAAGGCTAACGAGGCCCATCTTCCCGATCGATGGCGATGTCGATGAAAGTAATCCTTCTCCGACAAATATATATTTTATACTATTCTCTTTTTCTCGGGAATAGTATTTAAGAGATGATCAGAATTCAGACTTTGCTGATCATCTCTAATATCACTCACTAAGGTGAAAATATACTTAGACTTTATATAGATGAGTAAATTAAATTTGTACTAATTTAATATTTTTCCTTTTGTTACAGAAAGTATTCACAAGCCCGGTGAAGATCCTGTGATAGCGGCACTAAAGCAGCACCAGATGATGACGATGGCTCAAGAGAACCTTACGATTTCCAAAAATTCTTCGGCAATTCATCCATTTCTCAAAAACATGACGTCACCACAGACGACGTATCATTAGTTGATCACTTCAGTAACGTAGGACATAGTTATGATAACAATGATACGAAAATAAATTAAGATGATAATTTTGAGTTAAGAGATCTAAACGTTACAGCTGAGAACGTAACAGTCTCGAGTCCAGTTCACGAAGCTGTAGTGACTAAGTTCCTAAGATTAACCACTGCATGCGAGTGTATTCTCAATGGTCAAGTTTGACGATGATATTTTCGTAGCTGGCAATTGCTACGACCAACTTCAGTATAAAGATTACCAGTTGTTTAGTCCATTTGCCTATTGACTACCAGAAGGTCCCATTCTAGCGAAAGATTTGTATTCCACTTACAAATATCTGAGCAACACTTCAGAATGGATCTACATTGCCCGTAAAAACGCCGAGCGCGTGATCAAGAACCACAATCAGTTTAGAAAAGGTGAGTGCTTTCACAAAATATTTTAATTTGCTTGGGTGTTATGTAAATTCGTATTTAAAATGATCCAATTTTAGATTACATTAATTTGTCGTACAATAAAAGAAAGCGGATTATATTCTTTTACGTTAAGGAAGTTACAAATCCGTCAAGTTACTAATCCAGCTGAATAAATGAGGTGACATGCAGATACTTAATTATGTAAAGTCGTACTGTTTAACTATTTATACAAAGACGCGAATCCTGAGGGTAGTATTGCAGACCGATCGATTTAGCGTTAGGTACTAAGACAATGCTGCGTTGGCTTTGAATACAAAATGATTGCGCAGTTTGTCAATTATGACCCAAAGATATACTTAAAATTCGAGTGAAATATTTATTTGCCCTTCTGAAACAGAGACAAGGATAAATTGAGTTGATTTGCAGTATTCAATACTTTGATGGTCCGAAAGTCTTTACAATCTTCGACAAACATTTCATTAAAAAAAATAAAAAATATGTTGACGTGGTTATGTCACTTCTAGTTACATGTAGAAGCTTAACATAAAAAATACAAATCCATAGGCTTATTTAATGTTTAAAAGGTGTAATACTGTCGTATTACACCGTGGCAATAAAAATTGGTTTGGTAATAAATAGGTACTAGCTATTGCTCCGCCTAGTAAAACTCTCAAAATATTAGATTGAGTGACGTCACGGATGTCAAACTAGTACATGTAGCTCTGTTGTTTGTTTACGTTTTTAAATTAAAAGACCTTATCAAATCAAAACATTTGTTAAGTAAAAGTTCTTATAGTACTATATATACTATATACTTTGTGTGCGTGTGTTTCTGTGCGGTGATAATCGTAAAAATTAGTTTTTAATATACACGGGCCCCTTAGACAGTGACTATCTACCCGTCTTTGTAAAATAGACAGTGACTATAGTTAACCGTTGATTAACAATAATATAGTGTATACTCCCAGTGTGCGCGCGCCCAGATAGTGATCTGTGCGATCTATGTTCGTTAAAAAAACACCATAAATCAATAAAGCGTAAGCAGCGCCATCTTACATTTCACTACGACATCATTGAGGCACTGAGCAAACGTCAACTTGCATCAACAATGACCAAGACATGTGGTGGTTGCGGTCGATTTATCGCGGCGTCTGACATCGGTGCCGCTAGATGTCACAAGTGTGACGCGGTGTAGCATAGACGTTGTGTGGCGTTACCCGTTTCGGGTGCTATCGCCCTTACTTGGCAGTGTCCTGAGTGCAAGAAACATCGGGCAACCGACAATAAGGCTGAAACACCCGTAAGAGGATGTAGCATACCGGCAACTAGCCATCAAAGTGTTGCAGTCGAGCCGATGGATTGTGCCTCAGGGACAACCTGTCCTGACCACCGAAGTCCCCCTACACCTGTCGAATCCCACATTGCAGCCACTGAGACAATGCACGACGTCATGTCTAAAATATGGACTGAGCTAAAAATATTCTGGGACAACTTGCGGGATGTGAACAGGGATTTGCAGGGAGGAGGTCGCTCTCATACGACAGTCACTGCATGACTGTCAAAATAATCTGAAAACCCTCGATGATCGGGTTACCGTCCTCGAGAAGCGGAAGCCTCTAGACCAGGTGGATATGGGTGAAGTAATTGAGCAGCTGAGAGAGGAGATCAACAATCGGGACCAGGAGCTATTGGCAAATGACCTTGAATTAGCCAATCTACCGGAGGTCAGCGGTGAAAACTGCGTAAATTTGGCTTTGCAAATAGCTGTGAAGCTTGGCGTAAATTTGGAGGAGCGAGACATCGTGAGTGCCGAGCGAGCTGGGCCTAGTCACATCGTGGCCACGGATGATGGCGGGCTGGAGTGCTGGCCCCGCACCCTCACCGTGCGACTCGCGCGCCGCAGCATCCGCGACGAGCTGTTGGTGGGTGCGCGCGTGCGCCGCGGTGCTACATCAGCTGACCTAGGCCTGGCTGGGCCCGCGCGGCGCTTCTACCTCAACGAGCGTCTCACCCCGAAGAACCGAGAGTTATTTCGGAGGGTACGGGAAGCTGCACAAAAGGGAGGCTGAAAGTTTGTTTGGTGTAGGCGCGGCCGTGTGCTCGTACGAAAAAACGAGGGCCATAAGACGAGGGCGACTTTCAGAAAGTTTTTGGCCATGAATAGACTCTTTATAGGTTTAATTTTTCTTATAATCTTTGCATGCGGAAAGACAAAATATGTTGTCTACCATTGCCCATCGTCCCATAATCTTTTGTCCGAAAAGCCTAAGTATATAGTGTATGTAGCATGTCGAACCTATAATTTAATTACATTATATGTGTCTTCTAATGAGATGTCAATGCACTATTATATATTGTTAACTGTAATTTTCTTTAGCGGTACTGATGATTATTTACATAATATTTTGATTTGTATATTTTCCTTTGTCTTTTGTTACTTACCGTATAATATTTACAAATTATTTACACTATTATATACAATTATAAACCCAAATTTATTTATTTATTTACATTGTAATATCTTAGATACTAAAAAACGATATGCACCTTTTATATTATACGCGTACAAACTGTTCACTAAACCTTCTATTAAACATATTTGTCTCATGCATTACACATTCGAGCGGGCTATATTATTGTATGATATTAGTATTTCATCAGAGAGAGCGAGCGGCATAAAATCGATAAATAATGGTAGCTAAACATTTAAAAGTTGGCTTATTTAACGCAGGGTCCTTAGGCACAAACCATGATGATTTTACGGCTATGGTACAATTACATAGTTTCGATATACTAGCCATAAACGAAACATGGTTACGGCCCGAGGAGGATGGGCGCGCGCCTACTGTGCCCGGCAGCCCGGCTACCGACTGCGTCATGTCCCCCGGCTGGCGAGCGTGCGCTCGGGCCGCGATGGTGGGGTGGGTTTTTATGTAAAGCGCGGTCTCAGTGTGCGTCCGTTACCTGTTCCTATTGATACAAGGCATGAGTCGGTGGAACAAATGTGGCTTACACTTACTTCAAACGGCAAAAAGATCGCCATCGGCACGGCCTACCGCCCTCCTTGGCGCGATGTAGATCTATTCCTTGACGCCATGACAGAGAGCATAACGTCACTTGATAAAACCGAGATATGTATATTGTTGGGAGATTTTATTATAAACCTACTAAATAAAAATGACCATAGAACTATAAAGGTAACTGAATTTTTGTCTTGCCTACAACTTAATCAGCTCGTTTCAGCCCCGACCTATTTCACTGAAACAAGCGAGTCTCTTATAGACTTGGTGTGTGCAACTTTGGCCACGAAACGCATTTCTGTTGAGCCCAATAGGCAAATTAACGGTCATTCTGTTATTGTGTGCGTTCTGTTGAGCCCAATAGGCAAATTAACGGTCATTCTCTTATTGTGTGCGAGTTTCATTCAAGCCAAGACCTTTCAAGCAAATTAGCCTCGATAGCCTGCATAGCTGTCTCTCTTGGGTTGATTGGGATAGTGTTCAGTTGTCTGCGTCGGTTAACATGATTGTGGATAGGTTTAACTCGCTTATGATTGCTGTGTTTGACACCTACGCGCCTATTAAAACTTGCTACATCAGAGAACTATCTTACCCGTGGATAACGGACACGGTCAAGTTCATGATGTCTTTACGTGATGATGCATTAGGAAAATAGAGAAAATGTAAAACTGATTGCAGTAGGGATTATTACAAGTAGTTGAAAACACTGGTCACGAAATCTCTGCATTATAAAAAGGTAGCTTATTTTAAATTTAACATCAATAAAAAAATCAATGAGCCTAAAATCTTATGGAAAAATCTTAAAAGCACTGTATTGCCTAATAATGGAGTTAAAGAGATTCCAAGCCAGTTTGCCGACCCTAAAGAAATCAATCGCCATTTTTTGGACGTTCCCGGAAATCCATTGGTTCACATCTCGGATATGACATTTTATGAGTTACACCGTTACTCTGAGACTGTCTTCACCCTAGTACCTGTGAGCAAAGACGTCGTCTTAAAATACATTACGGACCTGAAATCGAATGCAGAGGGCTACGATTTCATAAATCTAGAGATGATTATGTTGTCATTGCCTTATACTTTGTCTGCCATCACAAGTATCATAAACAAATCATTAGATTCCTCTATTTGTCCTGATGTCTGGAAGATAGCTTCTGTTAGGCGCCTGCCCAAAAACTCCAGCCCAATGGACGTCAAAGACCTGCGGCCTATCAGTATACTGCCTTGTCTATCGAAGATCTTAGAAAAAGTAGTTTCTACACAGTTGACAAGTTATCTAGAAAGACATAACATACTGCCAAAGTTACAGTCGGGTTTCCGTAAGCGCCGTGGTACCGTTACCGCGTTACTTGATGTTACGGATAACATCCTATGGACGTAAAACCAGGGTATGTGCACAGTACTCGTACTGTTGGACTTTTCCCGCGCTTTTGACAGTATACATACTTTGCTGTTGCTGTCAAAGCTGTCATACTATGGTTTTGACAGTAAAACGGTGCACTGGTTCCATATTTATCTGTCCTACCGTTATCAGCGCGCGGAATTGCGTCAAAACGTTGGCTGCTCTGTATGCTCTGAATTGGAGCCTCTAGCGAGAGGAGTCCCACAGGGATCTATACTGGGCCCTATTTTGTTTATTTTGTATTGCGCGGACATAACTAATTGTATAAGATATTCAAAGTACCATATTTACGCTGATGATATACAGTTATATATCTCTTTCAAACAGGCCGATTACGAGAAAGCTATGGCAGCGATTAACGATGACCTTCAACGTATTGTGGAATGGGCTGTGCACAACCGCCTGGTACTCAATCCATCAAAAACTAAATACATGGTTTTTGGCACCAAACGACACCTTGACTCTCTGAATCTCCCTAACTAAACCCTTCAAGGTGAAACAATTGGCAGGGTAGAGGAAGCTCGTAATCTTGGTCTTAAATTGGATGCCAACCTCAGGTACGAAAAACACGTCGCTGAACTTGTACAAAATTGCTTTTACAGATTGAAGGTTCTGTATAAAGTGCGTCCCTACATATCGGAAGATCTCCGTGTGAGACTGATCGAAACACTGGTGTTGTCAAAATTAAACTACGCGGATACGGTACGCGGGCTGCGTCTGCTCTCACGTACTGACCGGCTTATACAGAGAGTACAGAACGCCTGTGCTAGGTACTGTTTCAGTATACCACGTAGATACGTAACGTCATACCTAAATAAAAACTACATCCTCAAAATGAAGTCGAGTCGCAAATTACATCTGGCCACACTTATGTTTACCGTACTCAACGTTAAAGAGCCCATTTATTTGTACGATAAGCTAAGCTGGATGCCTAGTGGCCGAGAATACGCGAGAAGGCAATGCTCCCTACAACTGTCGATACTGCCTCATAAGACGAATGCTTTTAGGGGCAGCTTCCGCTTCGCCGCCTCTAAGATATGGAATAACTTACCACCGCCTTTTAGATTACTCAAAACAGTTAAAACGTTCAAAAAACACGTACGTCTGTATCTTATTGAGGCGCAGCGGAAGCTAGGTATGACGAACATAAACTCATCTTTGTTATAGCTATAAGTAACTATAACATCCCATACGACCTAGGGCACGTGTGTGTGTTTGTTGTGTGTGGGTGTGTGTGTATGTGAGTGTGCGCATTCGCGTTGATTGTTGTTTACTTCTGTATTCCTAGTTTTAGCACAGAATAGATAGTACTAACGTATTAGTCGATGTTGTCGTGTCTGAGTTGCTTCACTGCTATGCATGCCTGTGTAGCTATATATTCCTTCACAATAATATCATTCGCTTGTGAACTATTTGTGTGCTCGAAACACGCGGCGCGGGACTTATTGCATGCGTCCGCTGTGTGGTGCGCTGTGCACTCGGCAGCGTGTAGTCGCGTCGATGCCGACGCAGTCACTGTGCGAGAGATGCGCGGCCGGTGTTGCCTGCGCCCCCGCCGTACTGCTGTTCGGTTCCCCGACGATGTATGTAATTTGTGTATGTATACGTACAGTTTATAGTAATATATTTATAGTATGTATGTAGTTATACGTTATGTTTATTTATTTGTTTGATAATTATTTATACAAATATTATTTATTTAAGTATCCTAACTATTATGTTTATTTTACTGTATCATTTTGTAGTGTTAAGTTTGATGTTTGCGTGAGTCACTCTAGGGCATAGTTGAAAATCAGCGTCAGGCATCTGCTCTGCCTGACAAATGCTGAACTATGCCCTGTTCTGACATGCCACACATTTGTCTTTCTTATTGTTTTTTATTGTTATTCTTTATTTGTGTGGGTGTAAGAATAAAAATTATTTTATCTCTATCTTTTATCTTTATTTATCTTTATCTTTATAATCAGAGCGGGAAGCAAATTAGGAATGCCCAACTTATGATAGTGACTGTATCAGTACACAGTGAGAAATCAATCTGAATGTTCACTATGTATCATCGTCCCTCGTGAAGTCAGTACTTCTCTAAGGACTTTAAACTTTCAAGATTTGTAGGAGACCGGGTATAGTTGTCTCACAGGTAGGTTGTCACAGCGGCCATAACAGATAACCGAATTCAAATTCAAATTCCTTTATTAATTTGGGTCACAATGTGACGCTTATGAACGTCAAAATAATAAATTTATAAAATAATTACTTATACTTAAATTTAAAACATTATTATTGTATGCTTCTACATTTACATTTACTGCCACGTTCGCAAAGCAATAGGTAGAACCATGAGAAAGAACGGGCAATAAAACTCACGGTCACTCTTTTTCATCGCCAGGTTTTGCATAATTCACAATTCACAATTCACATTTTGTAAGGTGCTGCAACTGTTACACCTTCTATATCACTTGTATATATTTACTGTACATTATAATACTCAAGCATAATACTTTTGGTTAGCCTTCTCAGAATAGACATGGTGAAACAGGAGCATCCACTTACATTATATATACCTAATAATGCAGGCAATCCGCGAAAGTGATCAGAACCATGATGGAAATGATGCAGTTAAATATTAAAATCTAATACCAGCCCGCAAGACCGTGATCGACCAGTCATCGGAAGTAGCACCCGTTCACGAGTATGACGCATGTGCCAGCCATCATCCCTCTCGCCATATTAGAGGGACAGGGATGACCCGACACATGACGCCACCACAAGAAATAACATTTTAGCGAGCATGACGACAACGGTATACGACCCAGCAGTAAGAAACAATCTATTGGTATACTGACCATGACCGCCAATTATGTTAATAATAATGATCTGGAAAATGGATACCTCCATTTTCCAGATCGTTATTATTAACATAAGTTAGTGGAACGCATGAAAGAATGCAAATGTAGAAAGAATTTTGTGAAGGTGACAAGTGAACAAATATATGATCAGAGATTAATAAGAGAGAATAATGTTAAACTACATTCAACAAATCATAAAAATATCCAAATCCTGCAAAAATCATGTGTTCACGAGGCACCTCCACTTAACATGTAAATAAAATAATCGTGAGTTAAACAAGCCTAAGCCTATCCCCACGGTGTCTTATCATTTAAAAATTCCTTAATATTGTAATAACCTCTTTGTAAAAGAAAGTTCCTAATTGTCCGTTTGTATTTGTGCATGGGTAAATTCATTATTTCAAGAGGCAATTTGTTGAAAATCATATATCAGTCCCCGCAAATGAGTTCTGAACTTTATGTAGTCGGTAGTTAGTTCCCACCAGTTTATGCTTATTCCTTGTGTTCACTTTGTGCAAATCACTATTTTTGCGGTATAGAATTAAGTTTTTCTTAATGTATATTAAGTTAGCATATATATATTGCGATGCAACTGTCAATATATCTACTTCTTTAACACGTAAAGAATCTCTAGCACCTAACTTATAAATTGCACGTATGGCCCTCTTTTGAATGACAAAAATAGGCTGTATATCAGCAGTTGTACCCCATAACATTATTCCGTAAGACATTACGCTGTGAAAATAACTAAAGTAAACTAGTCTAGCAGTATCTATATCTGTGAATTCCCTAACTTTTCTAACTGCAAACGCTACAGAACTAAGTTTTAGTGCGAGACAAGATATTTGGGCGCCCCACTGAAGCTTACAATCTAAAGTTACACCTAAGAATACGGTTGATTCGACTAGTTGAATTGTTTCCTTATTTAAAATTATATTAGTAGAAACACTTTTGACATTAGGCAAAGAGAATTTAACACATTTGGTTTTGCTTGAGTTGAGTACCAAATTATTTGTCGAAAACCAATCTAATACTTGTGCAAGAGGGTTATTGACGGTATCAAAGTTACTTAAATTACGATCAACTTTAAAAATTAGTGACGTATCGTCGGCAAACAAAACAATATCACATAAATATTGTAAAAAGAACGGCAAATCATTAATATATATTTAAAAAAAATGGACCGAGAATAGAGCCCAGTGGAACGCCCATTCCTACTGGCAAACCTAGAGACCTACTCCCATTAACATCTACATACTGAATTCTATCACTAAGGTAGCTGGCAACAAGATTGAGTGCGGTATCTCTAATACCATAAAGTTTCAATTTAAGTAAAAGTGTATTATCCATATGTTCCACACACACATATGTTCCACACAGTCAAAGGCCTTTGATAGGTCACAAAAAACACCAATGGCATCCTTCAAGTTTTCCCAAGTATTAAAAATATGCTTTAACAAAGTTACACCGGCATCAACGGTTGAGCGACCCTTAGTAAAGCCATACAGTTCACTGTGAAATAAATTATTTGTGTGAAAGTAGCTCTCTAGTTGATGCAAAATAATCTTTTCAAAAATTTTACTAATAGCAGGCAAGATAGAAATTGGCCGAAAATTACTAGGGTCGCTCTTTGATCCCTTTTTTAATAATGGTATTACTTTACTGTGTTTCATTAGATCAGGAAATACTCCTGTATCTACGCATCTGTTGAATATTGCAGCTAAATATGGAGCTAAGCTAGAAATAATTTGTCGCACAAGTTTAACAGAAATGCCCCATAAGTCAACTGATTTTTTATTATTGAGCGTCTTGAATACCTTCAGTATGTCATTGGTGTCAATATATTTAAAATTAAACAGCACATCACACTGATTCACATTGCCCCTAACCAACATTTCTGCTTTGCATGAATGGACAAATTGGACATGAATCTAGACAGCTGGTTGTGTTCACTGGTATGTTTATGAAGAAATTGTTAAATGTCTGAGCAACATCAGTTGTCCTAGTAATAATTTCACCATTAAATTTTAATTCATAATTGTTATCTACCAATTTAGCTCGACCAGTCTCATTGTTAATAATGCTCCAAGTAGTTTTAATTTTGTTCTTGGATTCTTTGATTTTATTGCTTAAATATAAGGATTTGGCTAAAAGACATGTCCTCTTAAAAACCTTTGAATAATTTCTAACATATTGAATAAATTCAGGATTAAAATTGTATTTCTTCATACCATATAGATCATACAACCTAGCTCTACTTTTGTATATACCTACTGTTGCTCAATCACAAAAAAATACTTTAATGCTCCTTGCAAACGTCTTCAGTTTAAAAATTTTATTGTACTCATCATTAACAATTTTAAATAAGCATTTATATAATTCATCAGGATCATCAACGGTTAAGTCAATACTGGCGATCTTGGCAGCAACATCATTACTAAAGTGTTTGAGGCGAGCAGAGGTCATTGGCCTACATGTAATTTCTTGTACTTTAGGGGTTGTATTAGTTGGAATTACAACCTTTTACCCGCAGTGATCCGATGTCAAGTCAGTTAAAACAGCCTTACTTAAATAAAGACAATTGCAAAAAACATTATCTAAGCATGTAGACGAATGTGAGGTTATTCTGGTTGGTTCAGAGAACAAAACATTTAAATTAAATGACCTAAATAAGCTTACTAGCCCAGTACTAATTGGTGATTTTTCTAACAAATTGACATTAAAATCGCCACATACGATTATAGACTTCCTCCTAGAAATTATGTGTTTTAAGACATCCTCTATAATGCTTTCAAACTGAGTAAAGTCGCTTTGTGGTGGTCGATACACACACACTATAATATGTTGTTCAAGCTCAACACAAGAAATCTCAGCAGTGCGCTCGATAGAAAGTTTAGCTATATCCTTACGTTCTTTACATTTCAAACTATTACATACATATATTAGAGAGCCACCACGAATAGCCCTCTTTCTTACGAATGCACTTATAACTGAGTAATGTTGATTGTTAAATATTAATTGGTCACCTTGCAACCAATGTTCCGTAATACATAACATATCAATCTTATGTTTATTTAGAAATAAATCTATTTCTAATTCTTTGCCAGATAGGCCTTGTATGTTTTGACGAACTAAGTTTAAAACACATTAATGCCTATCTGTTGTCTCATCTAATAGTTTAAACTAATAGATGTGTCAATACTACTATTAGTATAACTATTATCTACCAAATTCCTTAGTACTCTAGTAGTACTCCTGTTAGTATATAAATTAAATGCTAATAATTTAGCAAATTGTCGTCTATGTACATAAGAAAGATACATAGTATCTTTTGTTAAAAAGAAATTACTAATAAAATTATTAGTATCAAAAAATAAAATACTGTCACTATGACATGTCCTTACAATAATAAATTTAATTTGCCTATCTGCCTGTTTTGGTCATCTGTGAGAGCATATGAATAAGGCAATGCACAAATAATAAAGTTACATCCTATTTTTGTGCTAACATCTATCATTAAGTCGGTTAATTCTATGAGACTGTTTTTGGAGACTAATGAGCTGTCACCATACAATATGATGACAGTAGTTTGTGCATTCAAGTCGGCATTCTTAATCTTATCAACTAGGGTACAAGACTGAGCTCCAGGTGAACAAAAGTTCTGTACTAGTTGCTCAGTGTAATGATCAATTAAGCTCCCTAACCCTCTCCCAGTTGGTCTGAAAAAATTATTACATTCTTACTGTCAGTCTTTACTTCAGTTGCAGTTTGTTTTGTGTATTATACTGACATCCATGTGCATTCAATTCTATTGATTCAGCAGGTGAGGTCACACACTTATTTGTACAACTGGAACAGTAATTATTAGAGTTGGATAATGAGATAAGTTTTTTTAAATTTTCTCGACCAACTCTTGAAATTTCTTCATATTTTAAGATGTATTCATGAGTATCATTCTGGTGTTCCATTATAGTTCTATTGAGTTGAGCTTATAGATTTGATATTTGTGCTTGCAACTCACTTGTGTGTTGTTCATATAACAACCAACCAGAAACTAATTCTTCATTTGTTTCCTCAAGCTTTAATAAAAGAGACTCACACTCTTTATTTAATTTACAGTTATCTTGTGCATACTGACTCAATTTGGTAGACCACTTAGGACCAGGTCTAAGTTTCTTAAATAATTTATTTAACTTAAACAATTTTCTAAATTTATTCTTACTAAGACATTTTTTGAGACAGTTACATTTAAGAGCTTTTAGCACCATAATTTTGTCACCCAGGAGTTCAGAGAATAAGTTGTGAGTAGCAGTACTGTTAAAGGCCGCAATTGTGTCTTCTAGAGTTGAAATTCTGCCATAAGCCTCATTGAGACTTGCTTCTAACTTCGCATTGCAGCTAAGTTGTCTGGAGTAAATTTCTTCGCAGCTGCTGAAACACCTAACTTCTTCTCGTAGTCTGTTCCGTTAATCCAAGACATCCATATGCGCTATATGCAGCTCCGTGAGTTGTGTCTTCAGCTCAGATATACGGTCATTCACAATTTTAATTTATTCTTCACAGTCAACGCGTTCCCTTAATAGTTGACTGTTGTCATCCTTGTACTTCTTTAACTCGAGCAGAGTTATTCTTAATTTATTTTCCGCCTCCTTGGCCGTTGCCTTCCGAGTCATCATATGGGTAGACATTGCCATGGATTACAAATTACCTAAAAAATAAGAAACCAGCTGAGCAAAGTCAAAGAAGAGAAGAGATGTGATGGGGCTTGAGTATTATTGTATAGACAGAATAAATAAGAAAAGTTACAAAAGAAAAGGGGGTATATGAATAAAAAATATATTAAATTAATCAAGTGTAGAAATTAAGAAATTGAGAACAATTTAGGTAATTTGAATACTTTAGAGTAATTATCTAATACTTTTACAAGGTTTCTATTGAAATATCTCAGCTGATGAACTTAATCGACTTATTAATAAAATGTTAGTAGGTATACAAGTTACAGGTTTAAACCAATAATAGCTAATACGATAGAAAAGTACACAAATATATGAAGTACAGACAAGAATAAACAGTGTAGTAATTGTGAAGTGTATCTGTAGATTGTGTTTGTCTGGGGCTGTTGTTTAGTCCTTGATTTTGCTTCCACATATAGTCAAGCAAAAGCAGACAGAACTGAGCCAGATGTGTGTTGGACGTAGCTCACACGGGGGTAAGCCGAGTAATTCGGTGTTGTGGAGTGTTGGATAAGTTTTAATAAGTATTATACTCCCCGGGTTTAAGTCGTAGCAGATGTAAATTCAAATCCGTCCGTTGACACCAAGTCTCCGTTCTATTCGCTCGAACTTTGGCCGTGTAGTTATTATACTTTTTACAAACACAATTTTAACAATAACTTCTTGTCACTATTTTATCAATATATACCAACTTATATGTTAAATAATCAATTAAAATTATATTAAAACTTTTTTAATTACGGAGCTAAAATTATTCACCTCTGGCGGTAACAGTTGCCAGAGCAAAGGATAGCTGAATAAGTCTATTAAACGGTGTGGTAGAAGCGAGAGAGCAATAACTCACTCGATTCATGACGTCAGTCTCCTGCGACATGCCATGGCGTTGACACGTACATTTATTTTTTTCGCACAGTGAAAGTAAATTTTTGTACTTCTATGTCGAGCCTCGTAAGTATCAGATTACTTTTTATACCAGAAACCTTTCAGTTTATTTGACAATGATAGATTCATTTTTCATAATATCGAACTAGAGTGTTTTAAATATAAAGTTATATTGGAGAGTATTTTTCTAACACGTGCTCTGGGGCTGATTTTCTCAGATTTTTGGGGGTTGGTTATCACATATGACACAGGATGCATGTTGACTTAATTTGTGTTTTGGAACTTTGCAATTTATACGTGTATATTTCGGTACTAAAATAAAGAAATTCTAAATAATGCGCCTGGAAATGGCTAGTCGGAACATGAACAACATGCCAAGAAATTATCAAAACATGTCTTGAGTGAGAAGAAAGAAAAGACAAATGTTTATAAAAGTAGTAAAATAAAAAGCGACCTGTAATTGGCTATCTAGTACTTACTGAAACTGTAACTCAAATTGTAATAAGCTGTTGGACCTCCAAATAAATAAACAAATAAAAAAGAACTCTCTTGACAACAGTGAAGACCAAAAAAAAAAGATGAAGATATTTGCTTAGTCTGCTTGTCGCCATACTAAGCTAGCAAGTCTAGAGAAGTTTGGATCCAATGCTAGGATTAAAAATTATCGCCCCATGAAGCATTCACGCCGGGTCTCCCAAATATAATTTGCCAAAATTATTAAAAAATAATATTTTTTGAATTTAATACGTGTTCATTTTTATAAACTACCCCTAATTTCGTATGTGACTACTTACCCCAGACGTTGTGACAAACATCCCAGACCCGGGGTTAAAAGTCTCATTTATCTTTATCACAAAAACATCAAATAATTTATCAACAGATAATTCTAGAGAAAACTCTTTTATTTATCTTATATTACAATAAATACACTACCTTTTGGTATACAAATAAAAAAAAAATTACTTTTGTCCCCGGTCTCCCCTACTTTTACTTATGTTTATGTATGTACCCCTTAAATAATTTTTAGTACTCACTCAGAGGTCTATGATACATAGCGAAAATTCTCCAATGAATATAATACGAATGCCCTTTCCTTAACTTATCGGAATAGTGGTAGTACTATAAAAAACCTATGCCAAAAATAATATAAGGACAACTTGCTTTCAAATAATATAAATTCATAGACTTTTTAGTTTTCTCCCTCTTAGTACATTTTGAAGCACGTCTTATTACTACTCGAGAAATTATGCTCAGTAGTATCACGAACTTTTAAAACTTTATTAATACGCCAACTACACTACTAACTCATTTTATAGTTATGAAAAATAAAATACTTACAAAATAAATGCATAAGCTTTATAATATACATTGTAAACACAAGCATGATATGAATAAGGCACATCAATGGAAAGAAATATGCTACTGATCTGATGTACTATGCACAAGAGACTATGAGCTTAAACCGGCCAAGTGCAACAAGCCACGCACAATTTAGGATTCTGTATCCACGAATACCCCCCTCTCCCCCCTGGTGACACCCGCGGTGAAGCTAAGAGAGATCGCGGTAGTGGATGCTCCGCGTGGGCTTGGAAGGGCCTGTGCAGGATGCGTCCAAAGGTGTGGGTGCGAGGGACCGTTTTGTCTATCCCTCGCAGTCGGGCGCGGTCGCGGGAGGAGAGGCGTGTCGGTGTTGCGTTGCCGCGCGCCCTATCTCCCGCTACCAAATGGGGGCACACCATTGTTGCACCGCAGTGGGGCCGCAGAGGAAGAGGAGATGCGGTGTTGCCAGGTTGCCGTCCTCCCTATCCTTTGCGGCCTGTTGGTGTTTTGGCGGCGGAGCCCAACACCTTCATCCGCCGCCAAGAGGGTTTTGTTCGGGGCCCGCCTGACCATCTGGCGGGCCAATACCAGTCGAGGGGTAGCGACGAATGCTTCGGCGATACCCGACCCTCCGACACACGGGTACATGAGGAACACGGGTTGGTTTTTAGTCAGTAAGAGTCTGACAGTCCCCTTCACCCTTCCCCCAGGGCGGAGGGACTCCAAGAGGATTTTCCAACCCGACACCAAAAAAAATACAGGGTTCTGTATTCGATCTTCGGACTTGAAAACAATTTTTTTATCGCTTCCAAATGCAACTATAATTTAATCGACCGTGAACCCGTTGTAATTTTCATAAGTAAATAAAGAATTGTTACTTCGATCCGACTGAATTTTATTTCTTGGACCACGCGTAAAAAACAACATTTTGCTGTAAATTAAGAACAACACAATAAAGAACTTCAGTATCTTCAATTATCGTACTTACTGAATTTGAGCACAATACTATTTTAAAATCACCTCCATTTTTTAGTTTTTATACCCTAATAAAATAATTAATTATTTTATATTTACTCGAATTTTATGTGTACGTACTTAAAGATTTAAAACTTTTGCGATTAGAGATTATTAGGCTAAAAAATGTATGCCATACTGGTTGGAAAAATACATTAACGAAAAATACGGTATGGCCAGTCACACCTGTCACCATTATTCCTGTAGTGAGAACGAAACATCAACTAGGTATTTAACGGAAGGTAATTTTACTGTTAAACTAAAATAAGCTTGAATATGCAGAATCTGCTTTAACATAAAAATACTAATGGTATTATTTTAATTGAGAGTGTATCAGTGCCTAATAGAAAAAGTAAAAAGATGTCGGTGTTATTGTTTGTGTGTGTGCTAGGTTATGTATTGTTGAAGAGTCAGAGTGTGTGTTTCTATTTTCAAATGTTACTTGGTGTGTATTAATCTATTTTCAAATGTTATCTTTTTCTGTATCAAACAGCAGAAATTTGTTTGTCGCATTAAACTCCTCTCAGGGGTGGTTGTAACGCCCGAGAGATTCTCAAAAAAAAAGAAAAATGTGTATCAGAACCTACTCGTGCTGGTACATTCCCAATGAAAATACTGAAAGATGAGATGCTCATTTACAGCTGAGGAGATGTCAATACCAAACAAGTATATTTTTACAGGAGAATATGAAATGGACAGTTCTTATCTATAAGCACAATCGTTCATTTCTGAAGTAATCTGATAGACTAACTTTCACGGCAATTCATAAAAAAAATAAACAGATTGTATAGATGTTTACTAACGAACTAGCAAATACAATAAACCGTTGAAACAAGAGGCTCCAACAAGAGTTCAATGGAACTCCAATTATAGGAAACTTCGCTATCTGTACCTGAACTTGGCTAGGATCACTTTGGAATCTCAATACTATTCAATATCTATTAACAAACTTCGTCCGCAATTGTAAGTTTCTCCTAAATTATGTGTAGGACTTTGTTTTTCTGATCAAAGAACAAAAGCGAAATATCTCTTTCATATCTGTTTGTTTCAACAGAAAGTTACTCAATTGAGGAATCTTAAGAGCCTTAAACAAGTTGAGGGAGTCTTTTTGCTGTCTCCCATGTATGGATGAGAGAAAACATGACACTTTGTTTCCTGGACAACCTAAGAGTTAGACTTCAATTATTGGATGGTGAACCTCAATCATAGTATTGGATATATTTATTTCTATTTATTAAAATCTTTTTATACACAAAGCGTATTCAATGCCTTAGATATTTTCTGCCAGTCTACCTTAAAGTGGTTTTTAGTTTTATAGATTAATTAAAATGAAATAATAAGCAAACTTTTAAACTTACAAAATTGTTTGTCATGATTAGTCTATCAACGGACCAAAGTACTCTATATAACTTTTGCAACGTAAGTTAATGTCATGGCGTAAGCATCTTTTAAGAAAGAGTTTTTGGAATTTTCTTGATACGAAATTGAATACTTTGACGAGATAATATATGGTGAAAAGACTTTTAATAAAAGTTTTTGTTTTAAATCGTGACGCAAGTGCAAGCTTATAATACCCAAAATTTGATAAAGTACTAGCTAAGCACTTTATCAAATTTTGGGTACAATAATATAATATATCAGTCACTATTTTATACATTCTAATCGGCCTTTCCCTCCGTAGGAATAGATACTATCTCATGAAGAGGATCTTTGCAAACATTCAATAAACGAAAGATCATCCAGAATCGAAACAATAATTTGTGGATCACACAAAGTGGCGTGGTCTCGTGTGGGAATAAAAAAAACCGTAAAGTCAAAAATCAAAAACAGACAAACAGACATGGCGAATCTATAAAGGTGCCGTTTTATGCCTATTAGTAGGGTAAAATTGGAGCTTCTGCATCACTTGCTCTCGTGTCGCCGCTCGAGCTGCGTGATACAGAAGCCCCAATTTTACAATCGAGATCGATTAATATAAATGTGATCTGCATCACTCAGAACAAAGTGAGCTGACGCAGACGCTCCCAATAATACCGTTGTTATCTGCGATTCGTCTGATTCACGATATAATATTGTATTTCATTCACCCACATATCATTGTAGTAGCAATG